>VWZX01009229.1:182624-782624 GCA_013399015.1 Galbula dea
GTTTTGCCAAGATGGCAAAATGTTTTCTTGCATGCAAAATTAATTGCCAGGGATACTTTCCTCTTGCCCAAGTCTCATTTCAAGTGACTTAGGCAGTAAAGCCTTCCTCTGGGACTTTTATTTGGCGAGAACCTCAGTTGATTATAAAGGATATTATTTATTTTTTACCTTTGCAATGTGCCTTCAACTGATCCTTCCAGCCACATTCAATTAACTTGGCTCTCAGCAACTCTTTAAGGCTGTTAAGACAACATAAAAACTTGTTAGGAACTGCAAGCATGCTTGACAGCTTACATATAGGTCCATGTGAAAGTTAAACCAGCAATTGCTACCCAGAGCCAAACTCCAGACCAGCAGCTGAACAGCATGTGAATCCTAAGACAAATGAATACCGATTTTAGTTTACTGTGTTGGACTATGAAGAGCTGCAAGCTCAGGAGCTATGTCACAGTATCTCTTCAGGCAGCACTGATGCTGCAGCCACAGAAAAAAGAGGTTAAAGCTCTTGATTCACTTGAACCACCTGAGCCTACTCTGTCAGCAAATGTATACTGTCAAAGTCAGAATATTTCACCTGAAACCAGAACTTCAAAACTTCTCCCTCCTTTTTGAAAGGAGAAATCTGTACTACTGCCTTCAGCTGCAGGTTTCTCTCCTCAGTTACACTTAAATCTCGTGTTGGGTGAAGATGAAGAGACTGTATATCTTCCTAAGCATGGTTAGCAATTATAGGCATAAATAACAAGGATTTGGGCATTAAATGGAGAAGACACGCAGCAATCTGCTGCATTGATAAATCTACTCCATATATCCTAAAAGAATATTGAAAGCTAGCCAAAAAAGTGAAAATTAGTACTGAAAAACAGAAGGGAAAATGAAAGTAAGATAAAATAAGCTTTAATACCTTTATCCTTTGCTCCATCAGCTAGCAAGCCTATTTATCTTGTACCATTCTAAGCAACTCTAGCAAAATTGCAGCAAGAGGCTGAACTGTGTAATGTGGAGGAATGTTTAGCAGAGAGGGGACACAGCTATGTACAACCCATCTTTTGAGCTAGCGTGTGAATAGCCTTCAGGCATCCTTGGAGAGATAGGAAGAGGAATTTGACAAGGGCTGAAAGCTGTAAACAGGACACAAAGGGGGATAGAAGCTGGGTTGCTTGTACTAGTTTTTTGTAGCATTAAGGGTGCGTGGTCAGCCGGGAATAGCAAATAGCAGCATGTTGCTTAACGTGGGAACGGCTTGACAGAGTATAAGTATGACTACAATGGCTACAAGCTGAAGGAGGAGAGGTTTAGGCTGGAGATTAGAAGGGGGTTCTTTACCCAAAGGGTGGTGAGGCACTGGAACAGGTTGCCCAGAGAGGTTGTGGAGGCCCCATCCCTGGCAGTGTCTAAGGCCAGGCTGGATGTGGCCCTGGATGACCTGGTCTAGTGCATGTGGCGTCCCTGCCATGGCAGGGGGGTTGGAACTAGATGATCTTCAAGGTCCCTTCCAACCTCAGCCATTCTATGATTCTATGACAATAAATGCACCAATAAACGAGCAAGAGTTTAAACTCATATTGAGTCTGTGTCTTGATCTCTGGCTGATTGCTCCTACGGTGTAGGTCTAATCCCCTTTACTCAATGAATTGTGCAGAGGACAAGTGAACTGATGACAAAAAGCAGAGTAATAATACAGGTGAAATTTACTGCTGCTGGGTATTTCTTATTTCAAGAAATCTAAATGCTCTGTCTCTGATCATAGCACAGCTCTCATACAGCTTATTTACATTACAGCTTTTGACATCCTGTCAGAACTTTTAAATTTACTTAATCTTTACTTGTAGACATAGATCATATTTGATAATATTTAAAGGCTTTACTGTCATGGAGTGGGAAGCCTACTTACCGTTCTCGCTCTCCTGTTTCTATTAACTTTTGGTTAATGGTTGCTCTCATCTGGGCATCTTTATTCATTTTGGAAATCTAGTTTTTTCACAAACCTACACAGAGCTGAAGAGAGTTTCGAGAAGTACGGGTATTACGAACACAACAAAAAGAAAAATCACTTGCACAGTTACAAGCAATGCCGCGTCCTTTTACGCATCCCTCTAGTTCATGACTGGAGGATCAGTATGTGACCAGCTCTAGGGACGAGCACCCACACAGCAGCACCGAAATGGAATTCACTCTGCTGTCCTAGCACCAGGGATCCGACCGCTTGCGCAGGCACGGCCCAGGCCTCCCCACAGTCTAGGTCTCCCGCCCGACGCCTCACCCGCCTGTTTCCCCCACCCCCAGCGACTCCCCGACACGGCCGGAGCGCAAAAGTGGCCACGGGAAAAGGCACCGATAGGCCCAAACCCAACCTCAAGCCCAGGCCTTGCGAGCTCCCGGCTCACCGTGCCACACCACCTCCAGATCGCGGCGACTGGAGGCGGAACCAACTACTCGGACACATAAAGCACCACCTGCCACACACACCCCACCTCGCGCGCGGGTGCCGCCGGGAAGCACAGTCCGTGAACTTGCGGCCAGCCCCGTAACTACTAGCTCCGTGTGCTTTAGGCTTCGAGGCAATGTCCCAGCTTGGACTACCATTCCCAGCATGCCCTGTGGCAGCTTATCACCAGGGCGGCCCTTCCCATGGCGCTCTGCAGTGGCTCTCCCGCATCTCCCGCGGTGCCGCAGGGTTGCCGCCTTTTCCGGAAGTTTTTCGTACTGCTCTGGCATGGAGGGCGCCGTTCACTGCTCCTTGCAGGCCAAGCGCCTGCTCTTGGACCCCAAGTTCGAGGGCTACAAGCTGTCCTTAGAGCCGCTGGCCTGCTATCAGCTGGGGCTTGACGCAGGTGAGAAGCGGGAGAGGGTCCAGCGGCGTGGGTGGCGCAGGGGTTTGAGCCTGTCGGGCCTCCCCTTCGCCTTGCGGCCCGGACGGCCCCTTGGGCAGCGGGGCAGGGTGCCGTATCTGTCTGCGTTTCCCTCTGTCCTCTTGCAGTGCTTCACGGCCCAGTCCAGCAGCCCTCGGTACGAGCGTGGCCTGAGCTGGGGAAAAAAAGCCCGGCCCTCCTTACCGGGAGGCCTGCACACCTGTCCTCTGTTGGGAACGGTGGGCGTTAAGAGACTGAAGAGTTTCGTCTCGATTGTTGTTATAATTAGCTGCAATATTGTCATTTTTCTCATGCACTCCAGGCTCTTGTGGCTTCGTGGTGGACCAAGGGCTCTATCTGTTGTCCGATCACTGTCTTACAACTGTCTGCCCTTGTGAGTTTGAACTTGGTTTATAAATTAGTAAGAAAGTCGGTGTTCAAAATCTGGTCTTGTCTTGTACGTGCATGGTAAGGCCAGATGGCCAGCTGAAGTAGTGTACACGTGAGTACGATGGAGTACGTGAGATTAAGAGAAATTTGGAACTGGTGTCTTCTACAAACTTCAGCAAATAGCTGTTTTTCTTTCTTGCTCTTCCCGTAGCTCAGAGATGGATCTTTAGACTATGCATTTCTTGCTCTGCTTTTTCTGCTAAGCCTTACTGACTTTTGAGGTACTGGTCCCTTAATGGGATTTGTGACATTTAGATCTTCTGTAAGGTGGATGGATTAGTTTCCTTCTTTTATTAGGCTACGATGGTAATACACAATTTGAGGACTCTGTATATTAACTGAACAATACAGGTGTTTACAGAATTAATCTGCTACTTTAGGTTTGCGTATTAGTATTTGTATGTTTATTTGTATTAGTAGTGGATGTGAAAGGTGTGTTTGCCATGGTGAATTGTCAGCAGTAATATAGAAGTTGTGAATTGTGTATTGAAGGACGAGTGAATGAGATTGAGTTGATACTGTAAGTGTATCTATGCTAGGACTAGAAGATTTAATGAGGCTAACTTTTGTTGTGTATTTTGACATTTTTACTGTAAGACTGATTTAGGTGTCACTTTTCAAAAGACAGTCTAAATGTAAGTGAGCATATGTGTGTTAGGAGCCTACTGCAACTGTCAGAGATGGCAACAGTTAATGTAGTGTGAGTACAGGCTCTTTGTTTGTCCTTTGTTTGAAGTTCTGTCTGTGATCAAAACAGCTGAACTATGTGGTTCTTGGGTAGTCAATTGTGCACCTCTTGTAAATGGATGAGAATTACAGATTTTCACTAAAATACTTGCATGGTGGAGTTGCTAATGGAGAGATGGATCAAGTCAATTGTCTGTTCAGATACTTTGCATATCAGTTATGGTAACTTCTGTATGATAGAAAATTGATGTGTGTGCCTGTGTTGTTTTATTTCTCCACCTCTTACAGCCCAGCGACCCTGACTCATTTCATTCCAACTTATTTGGCTGTCCTACTAAGTCATTAATACTAAGTCACTTATTCTGTTCTTTCTGTATGTATGTATATAGGTACTGCTCCACTGGAGGGTGTGAAGCTTCTTTTAATTGTTGCCTTTTAAAGTTAGTAGTATGAAATATAAACCATACCAGGCCCTCTATCTGTCACCTAGATGTTTTGTTTGTCTGTTTTTGGGGTTTATTTGTGCTTGCTTTAAGGTAGTCCCCTTACAGTACAGAGATGTTCTGGAACTGAACTTTGTATTTCCTGGTGTCAGTGGTTCACATATACATTTGATTGAGAGCATCCTTTCGTAACAGAGTTAGATGGATCTTTGAATGCTCTTACTAGAAAATGAATTAATTTAATTTATTCCACAAATTCACAAGTGTATATGAAAAACTAAATTGCTTCCACTGGGTGGCATTGTAGAACAAAGTATGACATACAAACATATAATATTCAGTGCCCTGAAATAATATTTTAATATAATTAATTTTACATATTTTCTGGTATTGTAAAGTTGTTCTGATGTATTCAATAAAACATCTCAAAATGGGGAGGGGATCTTCAACCCTTTTTTTATCTACCATTTCTTTTCCCAGTTCTGCTTTATAGTATTTGAAGGCAGATGTAAGACTTCACTATTCATTTATAGTATAAGTCCCTTGAAAGTTTTCTTATTCAGAGGAGTTTGGTTTGGTTTGTTTTCTGTTTTTGTTGGATTGTTTGGTTTTTTGTTTTTTTTCAGTGCAGAATAATAATTATTATAAGATCAAGTTAGGCTAGGGCTGTCTTATTCCTACTGTTGATTCTTATGAGTTGCTTGTATTTAGTGCTTTTTTAAGTAAAGGCAATGTGAGTTTGCTTAATTATCTTTGAAGTGTTTTGATGCAAATTACTTTTTTTAAGAGTGGAGCTGGATTAAAATACAATTCTAGAAAAGTGGCATAATTTTATTTGTACTAGTCTGAAATATCCCTTCTAACTAGGGTTGTTGGGAAATAATATTGAAAGCTATGATTTAATTTACACATTCTGTATATTTTCTCTCTTTTCTGGTGTGACAGAATACGAATCAATGTTCCAGGGTTTTAGTATACAGATTTATTTATCAGAAACTTGAAAGAGACAATGTATCATTCTGTTAAATAGCTGTCGTTAAGTGCTGCTAGTTAATTGAACCAAAAAGCTGAAGCTACTGAATTAGTCTGACTGTTAAAAAAAAATATCAAAACAACACACCAAATAGAATCCCAAACAAAATCCCAAAACCAGACCAAAAAAAACCCCACAAACCAAACAACTACAAATAATCAGTAAAAAATCCTAACCAAACAAAAACCTGCAAAACTATGTACCTATGTGACTGAAAAAGCTGATGATCTGACTTAAAACTTTCTTACTTTCCCCTTATATTATCTTTTTCAGAATTTACTTTAATAAAAGTCTTCATTTCTTCTGTCTTTTGTCCTTCATTCTTTTGCACTCAGCTCTTTTGGTTTTCTTCTCATTTTTCCAAGGACATCAAGAAATCTTGAACCCTGAAGACTATAGAAAGGAAGGAATGAACTTCATCCTAGTGTAAAATCTTCTATAAACTATCTGAGCACATGGTATGTGATAGCAGATGGTTTTTGTGCACAGATTTCACTTGATCACAGAATAAGTTTCAGTTAATCAAGGATGGAATATTTTCTCTAATTACTACTTCTTGGCAGAGAGATATATATGCAGGATACATTCTGCAAGCAGTTGATAACATTTGAAGTGTTTCCTAATAGCACAGTACACGTTTGATTTCTTGGTCTAACATCACCTGCAAATTGTATAGTTTCTGACTTCTGTTTGTGAAGTATTGGTTACATATTGCAATTATAGAAGGGATTTGGATCTCCTGTTCCTGACCCCTTATTATTCAGGGCTCATCATGTCTACAGGTGGAAAAACTCAAGGTCAGAGAATTTATTCATGCTCTTCCAGGTTCTTTAAAGCTTATCACCTTACAGTCAGTTAATCAATTGTATACTGTTACAACAATTTTCTTGAAAGGTTATATATTTGCTTTAGGAAGCATCTAGTTTGGACTATTTCACTATTTTTATGTGTTTTAGTTACAGTTGTAACAGTAGCAACACGTTTAGGTGGGAGGGAGAAGTGCAGAAAGGAAGCTTTACAAAATAAGACAATATTACAAAATAAGACAATATTATGTTTTCTGTGTTAAAATACACAGATGCTTCCACATGTGTATTCTAATTTAAGAATAGCTAATATGGGAAGCAGATGATATACTTGGTTTCAGTGAAAAGAATTATCTTGGATTATATTTGGTTTCGTCTTTAATTGTCTACAGAATACCCACATTATCTCTTGTTGTGATGGGAAAAATATCAGTGGGATAAAACTTGATTGTGCAAACTGTTTTAAAACTCTTCTTCAGAACATATCCTTCTAATTTTGTTTACAGTGTGATTTACTGTAAAACATTCTAATTGGTGAAAGTAGAAAGTGGAATGGGTAGTGGTTTTTCCCATTATGACAGGTGTATTCTCACTCTTTTGTTGATAGTCTCACCTTTTTTGAAGGGCCATGGCTTGAGGAACAGCAATTTATTATTTGCAGAGGTACAGTAAATCCCTCCTGTATGGTGAATATGAATAATGATTCGAACTGAATAGAATTAATGTTACTGATTTGCAAATATCAACAGTGATTAGGAGACTGCTAATACTACTGCCATTTGCAAGCATTTTGTGGAGTATGACTAGATTTTTTTTTTTATTAATCAGACAGTATAATCTTGTGTAGTTTGATGTAGCCACCTTTATAGCCAGTATCTCTAATAGGGTCAGTTCTGAGCCATTTAGTGACTATCTGATTGATGGTATTGTGATAGCTATTGTAGTGACACTGATTGCAATGCAAAATGAACTGCTGTTTGCAGTAATTGATGTTCTGATGGAGTAGAATAGACTACTGTTTCTTCAGTAGGTTTTAAGTAGACACTAAAGAGGAGTGTAAAAAATCTAAGATAAGGACTGCTGCATAGAGTTGTGAATGGTCCCTGGAGGTTGGATGGAAATAGCTTTGCTCTGTTTCTGAGCAGAAAAGAGAAGAAAGTGGAAACTGAAAATCCATCAGCGATAGGACAAGAGGAAGTGGCCTCAAATTGTACCAAAGAGGTTCAGGGTGGGAATTTTTCCTATTATCTTCACTGAAAGAGTGGTTAAGTATTGGAACAGGCTGCCAAGGGAAGTGGGGGAATCTCCATCCCTGGAGGTGTTCAGAAAACATGTAGACATGGCACTTTATGACATACTTTAGTGGGCATCAAGGTATTGGTTTGATGGTTGAACTTGATGATATTAGAGGTCTTTTCAAACCTTAATGAGTCTGTGAAGTGTTCAAATTTGATGGGCAATAAAGTGAACTTTGTCCCCAAGTTAGGTCTGTTTTGTCTTTGTGGTAGTTGGTGAGTGATTTCTCTCCTGACCCATGAGGCTTTCATTATATTTTCTCTCCCCTGTCAAGTTGAAGGGGGGAGTAATACAGCATCTTTGGTGGGTGCATGGCATCCAGCCAGGGTCAACCCACCAAAATAGGCCACTATGGATGGTAATAGCTGTTACATGATCACATGATCACAATGACTGCAGTGGCCTTAAATGTATGTGAATTACATGCTTTGCAAACTTACGGTGAAATACTAAACTATTACATAATGTATTTTTCTTGAAGTAAACCAGACCTGGAGACTAAGGATGGAAGAATTATTTTTTAATATATTAGTTTGAACTTTAACTCATTAAAGTAAATTATAAGTAAATAAATGTTAAAATAGGTGATTTTTTTGTGTGTTTTTTTTCCCCCCCCAGCTGTAGCTGAAGTGAAACTTCGTGATGATCAGTATACTCTTGACCACATGCGTGCTTTTGGCATGTACAATTATCTTCACCTGGATTCCTGGTACCAGGATAGTGTCTACTATGTTGATCAATTTGGAAGAGTTATGAATCTGTCAGTGACTCTGGTAAGAATAAACTTTTTTCCAAAATTACTGAGTTTGAAAGAGTAAAGAGACAACCTGCTTACCCATGAACTTCTCGAAGGGCTGCAGGAGAACCTCTCCTCCGTACCACCATCTGTCTGACAGACTCACCTGTGCCCTGTGGCGAGTCCAATGGAACCAGCTCAAAGTGGCTGTGCATATGGCACTGGGCAACCCCGACCTCTTCTCACAGAGGCCACCCCTGCAGCTCCCTACTGCCAGCACAACACAGACCCCTAATACATTCCGTTATTCGGAGGGCACTAAAGTATGTAGATTTCTTTCTTAGAAGATAAGCTAGATAAAGGATTTTACAACAGGCAGTAATTTACATTTTTATGTGCAGTAAATTGAAATAATAACTATTCTTCCCTAAGACTGGTGGGTTCATTGAAATATATAAGAAAATGGCACATGGTTAATACCTTATCACTAGTTTGAGTTCCACTGGACTGTGAAATAAATAGCTGCCATCTTGTGTCCTAATCCACACTGTAGTGCTGTTTTGCAAAGGAAACATTTTTGCATATGTATAAAGGGGAATGTGTATTCAGACACATCAACAAGGTGTCTTATTGCAAATGTGCCTGACCACATATTAGTCAGATGTATATTGCAAATAGTACTGTTTTCAGCCAAGTATAGCTTACAAATTAGCAGCAGCCACAATTAAAATTAATGTAGTCTTTAAAACAGAAGGTGGAACAGGTTAACATACTTATCCTGAATGCAAAGTGAAAGAACACACAGACTTTTTAACACGTAGTTATTTCAAGGTTTGGTTCCATTTGGCTTGCAACTTTGCTGCTAATATGGCAGTGTGTTACTTATCCATAAATCATGAGTTATCTCTGCAACTTAAGGTTTTTTAAAAATGTCATCTGTGAAGGCAAAAAGTATTGATAATACCTTGCCACTTGCTCAGATCACATGTAGTTGAAAAGTAAGTGATCCACATGAACAGTTTTTCCAAGTCAATGGATGAGTATTCAGTTGGGGGTTTTTTATACCAGGTTAAGCAAGTTGTTACTTTAACTTAGCTGGAAATACTGTTATAGCTATGGACTTTTCATTCAATAAGCCAGCATCAATACTTTCTTTTAAAAGACCCAGTGGGTAATATAAGGACAGGATTACAGAGTTTGGTGGGTTTTTTTAATTGTTGTGGGGTTTTTTGCATCTGACTTGACTTTTTTAGTTGCTTTATGTTTGTAATACCAGAATATAGATGGAAAACATTCAGAGTTTTCTCCTCCCGCAGTTTAATGCTTAGACTTGATTCCTTGACCTTCAGCTGAGCTGTTCTTGCAAAAAGGACTTTGTTTCTTTTCAAGTAAGGGAATCAAGAAATTTTGGCAACAGTAACTAATAAAACTCTTAATAGTATCTGTATGTTGTCTTTCTGAATTCTGTTAAGAATTAGCTGTGGAAAACTGTTTCCAGAACTTTCAGTTAAATTTAATTCAGCACAGTTGTTAGTGGCACCATAACCAACATGGGAAATCTGTTCGAAACAGGTCAGAATAAGGAAGCAGATAAAGTGAAGAAAAAAAAACAACCTCAGACTTCTGTACCAGGGTTTTAAGTACTTGTCTCTTTGTTATTCAGAATGTTGGATATGGACATTTTTGCTCACTTAAATGTGTTAAATGCATAGGTATTTTGATTTTTCATTAAAAGGAAGATTTGTATTTTTTATTGCTACTTTGTGGAAATTGCCATATCATTCACTCATAGCTTTTTATTTTTTTCCTTTCTCTTTTGGTATGTTTTGTCTTTTCTCATTCCATGTCTTTTCCTTGAAAAATTCTTTTGTGCTATAAATGTCTTACGAAACTTTGCTTGTCTGTACAGAATGACAAATTGCTTGTAGCTTTGCAACAATAAAATTTCTTAATCCAACTTAAAAAATTAAATCTAGCAGGCATGTCAAAGAACCTAAGTAAAATTTGACTACTATGTAAGCTAAGACACTTAACTTAAATGGAGCCTAGTGTGGGCAAGTTAGGAACAGCAGGGAAATTTAAGCTTGAATTTTACATTTTTATCTCTTGTACCTACACTCTGGCTCCTTATCCTAAGCAAGTGGAGTACACCCTGGCTTGGTCTACCTGACTGTTCCTGAAGGGGGAAGTGTTTCCTCAGAATTTCTACATAAATTTGAAACCTGTGCTGCTTAAAATGTCCAAAATCACAGTTAGTGTCATAGGCAAGTGAGGCACAGGAGCTGCTGAAAGGAAAAGGGTTCTTTTAATAGGGAGGGCATCCAGATGAAAGCTGGAATAAACTAACAGAATGACACAGACCAAAAGGAAGCAGAGTACACTGTCAAGAAGTATAGAAGTGGACAGAGCTAGAATTAAAGGCCAATGGAAAAAAGATTTTTCACTTTGGAGTGAAAAATAGTTAAAGAAGAATCTTTGTGGTGCCTAAAGTTAAATTACCGAACAGATATCTTGTGAATAGGAGCATTTCCTTTCTTGTTTATTGAGAGGAAGGTTTTCTAGGGTGTAATGAAAATTATTTTTCACTTTTTTGAGGAGATACATTGAGTCTTGATATTCCTGCTTAGGGGTGATAAATCTGATGTAAGCTTTAGAAGATTAAGTGATTCAGAGTTGTTAATTCTTTTTTTTAATTACATCCAAAACTACTTAACACTTACTGTTCCGATCCACTTGGAGGGTGACAGAAGTGTGGTCTTCTGTAAAGTTACCTAGTAGAGCCCTGTAAGTCACTGTAACAGGGATGATACTTCTTTCTGTGATAAGATGCACTGGATTTTTTCTTTCTCTTCCTAGTCACTGGTAGTGACAGTAGAACACATTTGTTGTAGAAAGCACTGCCTTTTAGTGGAACCTTAAAATTAGTAAAAGATGAAGAATCTAAAAGTCTTTATCTAGGGTTTGTGGGATTTTTGTTCATTTTGTTTGGGTTGTGGGTTTAGTTTGGTTTGGGTTTTGTTGGTTTTGGTTTTTTTAAGCTTTATCATTCTCCCCTCCTGTGTTCTAAATTAGGGATATAGTGATGTGACTGAATCTACAAAGTGAACCTGAATGCTTCCAATAATTAAAAATGAAATTTGCATCTTTTCCATTGCAGGTTTCATAATAGTCCTTATGCCTTTTTGCAATACATAGTAATCTCTAATACTAATTTAATTAGCCCCAAAAGGCAAGCAGTCTTATCTGTTTGTCATCTAGTCTCTTTCTGTTGCTTATTAAAATGGTACTTATCCAAATCCAATTTCTCTTGCTTCCCTTTGAACATGTTTTAAATGCATATCTGATTTTAGTAACATCTGGAAAATATGAAGGATTTTAAATCCCCTCAAATACAGTATTCTCAACAAATGAGGCCACTGTCTGCAATATGAGGGGAAGGGACTGTAACTTTATGAGAAATGTTTGTTTAAGGTACAGAACAGAAACAAGAAGAATTGGGCTTGTATGTTATTACTGAAATACCTTTTTGGAGACCTCAGATCAGATCCTGAAGTCTATGAATCAGTATAAGGGGCAAGGTGGTGAATTTTTTAATTTTTGTTAAAATTATGTTGTTAGTGTCTGCTATTTGTTTTAGAATTGTAAAACAGTATAGATTGTAAGGGACCTCAGGAGACTGTGGTCCAGCCTTTCATGGGAAAAGGAGCCTGGGTGAGATTATCTAGCACCATCTCCAGTTGCATCTTTAAAACTTCCAGTGACAGGAATTCTGCCATGTCCCTGGAGAGGTTGTTCAGTCATTGATTGTTCTCACTGTAAAAAAATTCTCTTATGTTGAGGTGAAGCCTCACCTGATTCAACTTGTACCCATTGTCCCTTGTCTTCCCTGTATGACTTCTTGTGAAGAAAGAGCCTCCCTCCTCTTTGTAGCCACCCTTTGCGTACTAGATACTGTGATGATGTCCTACTTGAATCTTTTCCAGGGAGACAAGACCTGACTCTTCAGTCTTCCCACATAGGACAGGTTCTCCAGCCCTTTGGTCATCTTCATGGCCTTCCTTTGGATCCTTTCCAGTCTGTCTGCGTCTTTTTTTAGTTGTTGGGACCAGAACTGGACACTATTCCAGGTGTGGCCTGACAAGTGCTAAGAAGAGTGGGACAATCATGCCTCTCTCTACTAGTAATGCTCCTGCAGTTGCAGCCCAGGATCCGATTTGCCTTTGTTGCTGCAGCATCTCACTGCTGACTCATGTTTAACTTGTTGTCCACAAGGACCCTCAGGTCCCTTCTAGCAAGGCCGCTCCCCAGCCACACAGATCCAATCCTGTGCTGTGCTCTTTGATTATTCCATTCCAGTTGCAGGACCTTGCACTTGTCTTTGCTGACCTTCACAATATTCTTACTACCCCACCCTCCTATGCTGTCTGGGTCTCTACCAGTGATGAAATTTGACCTACTTTTTTCCAAATACGCTCAGCTACACAAAGACAAATTGCTACTGAGATTTGTTATTCTTAATTTCTGTAATACTTAAAAAATTGAAAATAGTTCATAAAGTCTTGGTGCATGACTGTTTGTTTGTAGGACACTTCTCTACAAAAACCAAGAGAAGTTTTCAGGCTACCTACAGACTTGACAGCCTATGATAATCGCCTTTGTGCCTCAATACACTTCTTATCTTCTACATGGGTTACCCTCTCTGATGGTACAGGAAGACTGTATTTAATTAAATCAGGCAAGCGTGGAAACAGTGCATCTGAAAAGTGGGAGGTAAGTCTTGCAGTAACACATTTAAGAATTGTGCATTTACCAAGTAATTCTTACTGCATTTCTTACAAGAATTGCATGTATTTAAGGTTGTGAAGAATTAAGCTTTAAACCATAACTCTGTATCACTTATACAGGATTGTTTTCAAGTATAAAAATAATTGATTTTTGTAGTAATGACTAAATTAATTAATGATTTCTTTATGCACAAAATATCTAAAATTTATATGTTTGAGAGGGAACAGCCATTTGGCTAAAGAATAATCTTCAGTAGAAGTCAGTGTTTTAAGTAGGTGTTTAAACACTTGTCTAGCTGAAATTTTAGAAAAAACATTTCACCTTTCCTTTCCCTTTTCATATGAAGCTTCCCCCCATCCCTTACTGTTTGGTATTTCAACTGCCCTGTGGATTTAATGTATATATATAAAAGTCTGAAATTATTGTCAACCAAGCTAAAAGCTACTTTCATTTATATGTTAGATTTCTGATTTGTGTGGTAGTTGTCTGTGCAGATATAATTGTGCTTGAAATATTTACCATTTAATTTGCCCCATCTTAAAATACACCCACAGAGACTAGAATAAAACTTGAACAAAACTGCTAATTAAAAAGCTTTGATAAGTAACCCTGAGGGCTACCTGCAAAGCAGCTATAATGTAAGCAATATTATTTCTACCTCTCTGGTGGCAAAATCTTCATGTTGTGCACCTAGCTCTGGAAAATTAATGGTGCTTAGTATTTTTATTTAAAATTGTTCATTGTGACTGAAGTATTTTTATGTTTCTTGTGACTAAATTCTTTGTATAATTTATTCTTTTAAAGTCTTGATAAGGAGCACATTTTGTATTCACATCAAAGTGATCTTACTACACTAATAATAATATTGGTTATCGTGTGTGGACATGATAAATATAATTGAGTTACATTTCCACTAAAGCATGCTTTAACTGATTTGATGTTCACTGAAGCCTTTTACTCCTGTCTGAGGAAGAGTAAGACTTCAGTTCTAACTGACTTTTTACTGCAATTTTTTCTTCTAGATTGTGTTTAATGAAGAACTAGGAAGTCCATTTATTATAGCACATAGTGTTTCATTTGTAAAATCTGATGTGCATTCAGTAGCTGTGCTGCTGCTTAGGGTAGAAAAAGATGAACTGGACACAAAAGGAAGTGGATTTCATGTTACCTTAGAATGGGTTACAATTGCAGAGATAAACAAAGAGGGTGAGTGTTCTGCATTTGTTACTGGTGAATAATGTTTAAAAAAAAAGTGCTTTTCTTCTTTGTCTTAGAAGTTCATTGTTCCTTGGGTTTTGATATTTCCTTTCCCCAAAAGTTTTCTGCTTGCATTTTATGTAGGTAATTTTTTCTTAACGTGTTGAGATCAAGTTATGGTCGTAGACTCCAATTCTGACAAACATTTGGGAGACAGGGAGAAATTAAGTTTTATACATGTGTGGTTAAGGTAATTAGTAAGGATTCTGGGCAGTAAGATTCTAATGGAATAAGAATGATCATGTTAGACCTGTCACCTTACTGACGTTTTGAGGCATCTGGAGTTGTGTTTGGGAGCACAGTAGGGAATGGCATGGTCCTTGATGCCAGCGGCTAACATCTGGGACCTCCCTTTTAAAGGGCAGCAAAAATTGAGGAATATGGGTATTTTCTATTGTGAATAAAGTGTTACCACTAGCTATTTCATTGCTTCTCAGGTTTTTACAGCAGCTCAAAAAGCATTTAGAAAATTTTGTACAGAGGCTGGGTGCTTTTGTGAATTGCTGGGCTAGCTGTGATCAACAAAGACATCATAACAAAACCAGGCAATGTTAGACTGATTTTTAGCATCTACATATTTAACAAACTCATTGGGAAATGGGAGATAAATTTCTTTTTAAACTATAGTGCTGTGATTCAGCTGGTAGGATTGCTTAGTATTTTAAGTGTAATGAGATTCTTGCATAATAATTTGTCTTCTAGAAAAATAGAAGTGCTAAGGTTTTTATTATTATTTTCCAGGTGATCATAGATACATAATCTTTAAAAGGAAAGTTTTACAAGGAAAATCAGTCCCCCATTATGCAGCAATAGAGCCGAGTGGGGATGGTCTAATGATTGTTTCCTACAAACCATTCAAATTTGTGCAAGATGAAGATGACAAATTAGAAGAAAATGATGATACAAAAGCAAAAAATGAAAAGAAAGGTGAGACTTATCTGGCAGATTATGGTAGGCAGCTCTCTTGACTTAAAAATAGCTTGTCAGTTTAGCATCTGTGTGGAAACTCCAGCAATATATATTTGTCTTAATATGTCTTTCAGATTTTACTTTTTTTAAGGACAGATTGGCTTTTTTGTTGTTGTTTGCCCTCTGTAAATTGTATTGTGTATAATCCTGATGAGAAGCTTTTTTTGGATAGGAGATACTTAAAGAATTTTGCTGTCTAAGGAAAAGGATTTTTTGCAAACAAAGCTATACTAAGTATTTGCTAACAGTTGGATTGCTCAAGTAACACCTAAATTTAGGCCTCTGGCTGATTAAAGAAACATAGTGAAAAGCACTACATAGCTCTTAGCATAGCTCATTTCCTGCATGTGTGTGTACATATGGTGTTTCCAAAGCCCAGAAATCTGTAATGGGTGGACTATTGTTTACAGGAATATCTTAAGAAAACTTCTTGTGGCACAAATATCTAATGGCAGAGAAAGTACTGAAACCTGAACTCCCAGTTTAGAAGGAAGTCTAATACCTCTTAAAGAGAGTTTGTCTTTTGCTAAACCTAATGTAGGCTGTAATTTTTGTTGCATGGTTACATAAAATTCCAGGCATAAATGGTATCAGGTAATGATACACTATGTGCTAGGAAAATAACTGATTTTTGTAAGAGTTTACAACAGTAGATAAGAAATACTAAGGTGGTTATGTTGCACAATGGTATTTGGCTTTTTAATTTGTTTTTCTTCATAGTCTTCTACACATTTTTAACATTACGAGAATGCTTTCTTGAAAATGAGGGAGAGGGGAAGTTTGAGCTTCTTTTTTGGTGTGATTCAGTTTTCTTACAAATTAAGACTTTTTATGTCAGATACCATCTCTGTCAAAGTTTAGACTTTTGAAGGCTATCGTATCTTAGGTACTAGTAGTTTCTGGGAAGTATGTTTGTAGCACCTGTGGCTAATCCATTACAGTCAGGAAACTCATGGTATTGGGCAACAGTGTAAAGTTCTTCCAGTGTCACAGTTGCTGACATGAAGCATAGATCAAGGAAGTCTTGTATTGTGTCATCACAACTTGAGAGCTTCCAGAGGGCCTATCCATACTTTTCTTTTCCTCTGAACAGGAAGGTAACATGTACAAGGTTGCTCTTCAGAAAATAAATGCATCTGTAATTCTGTTTTCTGTGACTAATGGTGCGCTACTTAGTCGTGCTGTCATAGCCTTCCTTTTGTATAAACATTTCTCCTAAAAGGCCACCTCTCATAGCAGGTTAATAATCAAGATAGACATCAGGAAGATTCCAGACCCAAGAGCAAAAGTCAGTTCTTACCCCTGGGCAGGCACTTTTACTTCATCTCCGTCAATGGAGGCAGATAAAGACTACTTGGTTTTCTAAAATCATTTCTGTTGAATAGTCAGTGTAGCTTCTGGCAACATAGGTAATTAAAAAATGTTCACATCTTTGAATGGCATATACTTCTGAGCATGCAGGAGCTTGTCAGTACCACTGCGTCTGGTGTCTCTTCAACTAAATTATTCATCATTAATGTTTCAGTGTATTTAAGTACATTTTGGTTATCAATTTTTAATGCTAGAATAAACTTAGGGTAATAGAGAATGCCCGTTGTATAACTATCAGGATAGTTGAGTATACACGTGAATACAAATTGTGTTCCAGACAAGGGACACAAATTAAATTGATTGCTATAAAAAAAAAGTTTCTTCATTTTTATAATCAGAATGTATTTTATGTAAGTTGTTCAGAATAAAAGCTAATTTCCACTTTTCCACGAACTTCTGTTCCATACCTCCAAGCATTGCATACTGTGGAATCCAGGACAGCATTTGTAATCTTTTTGTATGTTTCTGGTTGCAGACCCTCTCTATTACTGGCAGCAGACTGAAGAGGATGTGACAATAACAGTTGACATTCCTCAGGATATCACTAAGGAAGATATAAAAGTACGTTTTTCCCCTGATAACATATGTGTTATACTGAAAGACCAGTCTCCTTTGATGGAAGGAAAGCTGTATTCATCTGTGGACCATGAAAGCTGCACGTGGATAATTAGAGAGAACAAAAGGTGTTGTATGTTTTAGTTTTCCTAATGATAGGAATTGATTTCAAAGTGTATACAGTATCGCTGACTTTTGGCCCTTCTGGTTATGATCTCTTAATGCTACACCCTACTTAGAAGAATCTGAGAAAGTAGTCCACTGTCTTTTGAAATGCTGTGTCACAAGTTTCTTTAGCCCATGGCAGGTTATGTCCAAAGTAATCTCCTCTTACAGTTACTTGCTTATAAGCTACATGACCAGCTATTTAGCCTTTCCAGAATAAAAAATTATTGTATTTCAAAAAATAAGGCATTATGTATAACTTAGTCTGTACTGACAGCTATACCTCTATCAGATGCGGAAGTTGTTTCTACTACTGAGCCATGAAGCAGAGCTCTCTGCAACATTTGGGATACATTGATGATCTAAGTAACATCTTCACTCTAATTTCACCTGCTTTGCCTTTTAGTTAATGTCCTGTTCTAACATTGTCAGTTGCCTTTCTAAATATTTGGTGATGAGAGCTATCTCTATATCTGTATGCATGTCTGTATGACTACCTGGGATTTTTTTATTCTCATTGAGAATAATTTTGTCCATACACTTCAGTTTGGTAACAGTGGAAATTGAATACGTAAACTGTTAAATGATTTTCATACAGGCAGTGTATCATACAGTTATGCAACTTTGGTGATAAATTCAGTAATATTTTGTGTTACTGAAGAAAAATTTCATTTTTTCCAAATAGCCAGAAAAAAAACCCAACCCAAACCCAACAGGTATCAAAATACCAAATATAGCTTTGTAAGCAGAGTAAACTTTTTGACTAATCTGAGAATAGGGTGCAGTGTTTCCATGTACTCTGTCTTCTATTTACATTTCAGTTTGGAAATTTCTCTAATTAAGAAAAATGAGGGACTCCGGTGGCCAGAGCTAATAGTTGGTGACACAAGAGGAGAATTCATTATGGACTCATCCCAATGCTCTGAAATATCTGAAAGCCTGATGCATCTTACATCTGAAGTAATGGTAAGGAGTTGAAAATAAAATACATAAAATTCTTGTACATTTGCATGTTATATTTTTTTTTTTTTTATCCTAATTTACACTTCATTGACATAGCTCATCAGTTCATTTACTCTTCAGAATTGTAACTCTGCATTCCTTTTTAACTGAAACTGTTAACAAATGGCACTAGAGTTGTGAATGTACTTTGAACAGTACTATCTTCATGGGGGACTGAATTTAGCTTACATGAGCAGTTTGGTCTGTGCACCAAAACAGAAGTCTGATTTAACATTAAAAAAATCTATTGTCCTCCCACCACTTAGCATGTAGCAGTTTGTTTTAAAGCAGTTGATTTAAGTAATTTTGAAGGATGTCTGTTTCTTGTTTATCAGTAGGTTAGCAACACTTTTATACTGTCTTCCTAGTGATATTGTACTTCTAGGCTGTGAGTGTAAATGACGTATTTGAAAGGAAAATTTAAGAAAACATAAGCCTGACTCATTAACTGTCTGGCATTATTGTTATACAAAGGATCTACTTAAAATGTAATTATTAACAACTGTTTGCTTGATAACTTCTTTTGGTTCAATTTGAAAATGGCATCTCGTGTAAAAGCTGTGAAGTGTGACTCCCTATGGGTCTTCATGTATTAGATTTCGATTATTGCTTTTTTAAATAAAGCTGAAAAGTCTTATTAAAATTAATTACGTTTAATGCTCTAAATTGATTTCTCATCTTCCTCCCTCATTATTTATGGGCAAGATATTGTAGTAGATCTTTTGACCATAGATGGGAACTTCAAACTTCTTTTCTTTTGTAACTCATACTGAGTTAAAATGGTGATGATTTTTTTCTTTGTCACAACTTTTCAGCTTGTGTGCAGTAACAATAATGAAACAAAAAGTCTTTCTGTAGGTAATCATTTAAATGAATGTTACATATTCTGTTATACTGCAGCTTTAGCTACATATGCATAATAAAGGCATGCATTCTTTTTGATCATCTCGATTACTTATGGTAATGAAGTTTACCTGGAAGGGTTTGGTTTTTTTAAAAGCCACCCAATGAAACAGTAAACTAGAGGCCACCAAGAATGTTTGATAGAAGAGAGGTAAACCCTGAAGTCTAGCCTCTAAAGAGACAGATGCTGTCTTAAGTGTTGTCCATTAGCCTGGCTTATATACTTTTTCTTAAACTGAAATGGATTTTGTCGAACCACTCATGCTATCCTCCACAGAAGAAATGTTTCTGTTCACTTTGAATAAGTACATAATAGCTTAATCTTTTAAGTATGTACAGATATGCAAATGATCCTTCCTGTAATATTCAACTTCTTTTGTTGCAAAAAGGGATTTGTGTATAGATGTATTTGTGTCATTCATTGTCTTTTTATTTCAGAATCCAAACCCTGAAAAGGAGAACCCACCTTGTAATGCTCAAGAATTAGAAGAATGTGATGCTTTTCTTGAAGATAGTGCAAGCTTGTGCAGATTTGATGGCAATACCTTGAAAGTCACTCATGTAGTAAGTCCTGCAAATGATTTGAAATATTTCTAAACATTTTTTTATGATACTCAAGTTCAGTTCTATTATTAGAACAAAAATCTGTGCAAACTCTTGAAACCATAATGTAAAATCACAGTACCAACAGAAATTGTCAACCAGTATATATTCTTCAGTGTCATTTCAATGTAAAAGCAATGTGTCTTGATTCCCATGGTCACTTTTTTCCCCAGGTGTGAGAAGCAGGTGCCACTGTGTCATGTTTTCACCTGGGAGAAAGTTAATTTTGTTCCTAGTAACTGGTGCAGTAGCTGATGTTTGGGATTTTTATGTGAGAATAATGCTGCTAACATGCTGATGTTTTAGTTGTTCCTAAGTAGAGCTTATTCCAAGTCAAAGATTTTTCGGTTTCCCATGCTCTGCAAACAAGCAGATGCATAAGAAGCTGAGAGGGAGCATAGGCAGGACAGCTGACCCAAATTAGCCAGAGAGATATTCCCTACTATAGTGTGTCATGCCCAGTCATGCTGCTTGGGCATTGGTCAGCAGGTGGTGAGCAATTGAATTGTGCATCATTTGTCTTTTCTTGGGTTTTATTTCTCTTATCTTCTTTTTCTCTGCAATGATTGTTATATTTTTATTTTAATTATTAAACTCTTCTTATCTTAACCCACAAGTATTACTTTTTTTTTCCCCTCCAATTCTTCTTCCCATCCCACCAGGGTAGGGGAGGAGTGAGTGAGCAGCTTTGTGGTGCTTAGCTGCTGGCTGGGATTAAACCCCAAAACACTGTGAGCATGCAATAGCAGCCCATGGAGTTACTCTTGAGCTGAGTGTATGCAATGTCTCAACTTGTTTCCCTTCTCAAGTTGCTGCTCCTTTATTCTGCCTATTTTTCCAGAGCTCCTAAGCAGTCTGTTCCACTCATTGTCTATGCCATCCACCTGACCTCTGATGACTTCTTATCTTTCTCAGATGTTAAGAAATGTGAGGAACCAGAGCTTTCAGGCATTCTGTTTTGCTCAGCATATTGCACCAGATTGTTCTCCTGAAAGCACCTTATTAGTGAAGCTTTTGATGTTATCTTTATTAGTGTTTCTTTGCCTCTTAGTTGCTTAGAAAATTAGTAAACCTCATTTCATGATTGCATATGGCCCTAATGGCGACTGAGCTCTGTTTCACCTCCTTTGTAGTTTTAGTACAACTGAATTTTTATGCCTGCTGAATGGCATAGTAGTAGAAGGCTGTTTTGAAGTTGAGCTATTCAGCTGAAATAATTACATTAGTTCTGCAATAGACTTAATAACCTTGAATAAACAGATTTCCAGGTCTCTCTAGCCATTGCTTCTGTCCACTGGATCTTACGGTGAGATTAAATTAAGGTCCTCAAGACAGAGACCCCATCCTGGGGCAGTTGTATAATCAGAGCATAAAAGGCTTGCAGTTCATAGTTACTGCCACAATACATGTAATCAAGAGTGCTGAGACAACTGTTTGAGAACAATTAGACAACAGATGTCAGTATCTGAAATTCTTATTGTTCAGTGGGATGCAGCATAATGAATGTATTCAAACATTTTGCCAAGTACAAACATGAATCTGTTGGTCATCTGACTTTGGCATTGTGTGACAGAATCTGCTGTTTGTGTTTTTAATCAGTATTTTGTATTTCTTTGTTTTGTTTTCAGATTCATCTCGGAAGCAACCAGTATCTTTTCTCAGTTGTTGTGGATCCCAGAGAAATGCCATGCTTCTGCCTGAGGCATGATGTTGATGCTCTTCTCTGGCAGCCCCATTCTGACCAACCAGAAAACATGTGGGAACACATTGCAACTTTTAATGCTCTAGGTAGAAAATTATATTCTGTGTCACATTCTTCTACCTGAGTCTTTTCTAGCTGAATACTCTTAGCGTGGCTTGCGTTGATACTTCTCTTAATTACATTTTAATTGAAAGGTACTGTAATTCTGTTGATAGCAGCAGCTTAATTTTAGAAATGCTAGAATGTAAGAAAACTTTCATACCTATGGAGGGAAATAAGCCTTTTCAGACCATATACAGGGTGCAAGCATACTACTGCACAGTGTAAAGGAGAGCTCCTTGGGTGAGTGAACTTCAGTTAAAGACTTAAAAGCATAATCACCACCTTAACACACAGAACTCATCAGGGAAACAACTGCAATTCATTAATGGCATGGCTGGGTGTGTGCATGCTTATGGCAAGATATTTTAATAAGTGGCCTTTAGATTTTTCCTATCTCCTCGCCCCAGGTGACAGGTCTGAAGAGTTGGACCTGATTATTGTTTCTCCTGTTGTAAGTGCTAGGAGTATCAAATGATGCTGGTACAAAGTAGGTTTGAAAGGAGCTAAAAGAAATACTTCATACATGTGCATTTAAGCTATGGCACCTTCTGCCACGAAACTTTATGGACATGGAAAGTTTTCACTCTAATTGCATATTATTTTTTAAGCTAAACTTGATTTTTGTCATAGCCAGTTAAAATGATGCTGGAACTAATGTATTACTTAACCCTCCTACTTTTTTGGGCTATGCAGGTTACGTCCAAGCATCAAAGCAAGACAAGAAGTTCATGGCTTGTGCTCCAGATTACTCCTACGCTGCACTTTGTGAGTGCTTTCGACGAATTTTCATCTATCGTCAACCAACTCCTCTGTCCACAGTTCTCTACAACAGGAAGGAGGGAAGACAAGTAGGGCAGGTTGCTAAGCAGCTAGTAGCAACTCTGGAAGCTAATGATCCTATCTTAGGTTTTCAAGCTACAAATGAGAGATTATTTGTTCTCACAACAAAAACCTTGTTTTTAATAAAGGTGAACTCTGGAAATTAATTATTCAGTATATTCTGCTGTAGTTTGTGTTAACAATTTGTTAAAGTACTGGTTAGGTAAATGATCTGAGAAGTTCAGTACAATTTACTCAAGTTTAAAAAGGAGATATTTTATAGAGGGATCAAAATTTTTCATTAGAATTTGTAAGTGAAAGTTTTTCAGTTTTGCTGTCACTGAAGTAAGCTTTTTCAGAGCTATGGGGAAATGTCCTCTTCAGTAAGCTTTCTCAAAGCATTTGCCAGAGTCTGCTATTGCATGGGTGAATAGATTTATGCATTGTTTTTGTCCCAATGACTGTTCTCCATAGCTGTGAGTTTTGAGAATACACTTCTGTTTCTAAATGCCACAGTTTGTCTATGAAGTAAATAGTCAGATAAAGAAAATAAAGCCTTAAGTTACAAGCATATGATGTGCAAAGTGTAGTGTGTATCATGAAGGAAAAAATATCCCAAATTCAAATACTGTTGGCCAAAAAATTATTTAATATTTCAGTATTCAGTAGCAATGAGTGAAATGTAATTGGAATGAATGGAGTATTATGTTTCTTATACAGGTAATTAAAGTGGAATCACTTCTTTGTATATGCATATTGTACATGCATATGTATTGATCTGTAACTTACTCATGCTTGCAGTGAAATCTGTTCACATTTTAAGAGACACAAGAATAGCAGCTTTTTCCTGAAGCAAATTAAGGGTCAGTGTGTAGCTGGTGATAACATATTGACTGTCATTAGTCGATGTCTAGTTACACTCTCTGTTGTGTCATTTTCATTTGACATTGTCCTTCATCTTAAGTGACTAATTCACAATTAGAAAATGCCTAGAAGAAAAAGCACTTGTATCATACCTGAAATGGGAAGCTCAGAAGTGCTGCTTCTGTCTCAGATACCACTGTACCCTGTTACTCGTTGACCATTCTGCCTGTGGTGCACAACTCCAAATGTGGTGTATTTGCAATGTAAGACTACACAGGCTTTAGGGATACTTCAGTTTAACGAACTGGCATCATTAATTGTGTTGAGCAGTTGAGTCTGAAGATTTCTTATTTTAAATGCAAAGAATTGTAGAATCACAGAATGGTTTGGGTTGGAATGAGCCTTAAAGATCATCTAGTTCCAAATTCCCTGCCATGGGCAGGGACACCTTCCACTTGATCAAGCTGCTCCATGCGCCATGCACTGTGGCCTTGAGCGCTTCCAGGGATGGAGCATCCTCAACAGAGGATCATCTTTCCTGTAGGCCCCCTTTAACTACTGTAAGGCTACCTGAAGGTTTCCCTGAAGCCTGATAGTAGAAAGAATGCCTAATACATTGTGTACTGGCAAGAAAGCTGCTGCAATCTGTAGTACCAGAGTGCTGAGACAAACACAAATATAACAAATGGTCTAATAGTTTGCATCTCTTAAAATATTATTTCAGATCCCTTTAAGAATCTATTGAGATGAAAACAGATAGATGCCAGTCCTGTTTTATGGACTAGCTGTTTCTTAGTTGTGATTAGTTTGACTGTCCTGTAAATTCTCCATACTTGTATCAGTGAAATGTTTAAATAATACAGTGATAATTTAAGAGAGAGACAAGCAGTTGTGGTTTGCAAAAAATGCTCCAAATGCAGGAGATTTTCAAGGAAACTGATTTCCCTCTTTCATAGAGCAGTATTATATTGTATGTCTAATATAGAAAAATTTTTCCTTACTCTTACCTAAGTAAGTTAAAACAGACTTGGTTTACAAACTTTCCCTTTTTGTTCTGTGTTTTTGGGGGGGGGGGGGGGTTAACTGTTCTTGAAAATACTTTTTTTAAAAGGCTCAGTGAATGTATTACTGTTTCATTACTGGTTTGCATCTAAATTTTCATTGTTGGGCAATAATGTCAAACAAGGTCATAGATTTCATGCAGAGATTCTTTAGAAAAGACTTAATGTAGGCTACTTTGCAGCATAAAGTACTTTAGGATTTATAAGAGTATTACTTAGTGACCTGTGATTCAGTCATTAGGAACACAGACTAAAGAACAGTTGGTGATATTTGTGGAACAGAGGAGTGAAGGATTCATAGGCAACATGCTTTTGTCACCTCAGGTCTATTGCAGGAAGCTTCAGTATAAAGAATTTAAGCCGGTTTTTGTTAAATTCTTCTTGCTGTGGATTAGATGCCTGGAAATACACTTCTGCTGTCTCCTGCAACAGAAACATAGAAACATCATCTCGTTTGGAAAGGACCTTCAAGATCATCATGTCCAACCAATAGTCCTACACCAAAGTAAAGTGGTTACCTCTTCAGAAGCTGTATTACAATATGTAATGGATGAACCTAGTATTCTGTCCAAATATGTGTCTGTTTCAAGGGAGTTCTTGTTTTCTCCTGGGAACAACTAAATATGGGGAGGAGGTTCCTCCCTTTTCCATGTTATTCACCTATTTGCAATCATGATGTTCTCAGAAAGGATATGTCATACAGGCTCTCTTTTATTTTGCTTTCTATGAGAGTTAAGGATATTGTATTATTTAAAAGATTTGTTGCCTTTAGGAACTTGCATGCTGTTGTGCAGCAAGCTACATTAAATGGCTGTGAGCCACAGGGAGACACTTCCTATCAGCATTTTCATTTCTGAGTTAGATTTATTTTAAAGCTTATTTGTTTAAGGTATTAATGTAGGCTTATACAAAGTATAGAATGTGGATATTTAAAAGTGGTGGTTTTCTGACAACCATACGTCAGTTTTTCTAGGATTTTATTTCTTATAATCTTACATTTTAAGACACAGTAGTTCCTGATGTCCCAATCACAATCTGTTATAGAATACCTGAGAAAATATTTGGCTATTACAGACTTGCATTATTTATTTCTAATATTCTGGTTTAGTGTTTTCTTTGGCTGCATATTCAGAATGTATCATGTACTATGTATTCTTCTACAAGTTGAAATAAAGGGGGACATTGTTAAATTTATTAATAAAGGGGGTTTTTTTGCAATTATTTTAAAGGATTTCTCAATGTCAAATGTGCATCCTTCCTATGCTACTGAAACAAAATAGAAAAACAGAAGTAAGACGTTCCTTAAAATAAGACTTGTTACATGAAGGAGCTTTCTGTGATATGGTGATAAACATAATTAATAAGTTTAGATGTAGACCTGGAAAATACTTAGAATCCTTGCTGATTTAATGCTCTAGACAAAATAGCCTTTGTAAACCATTCTAGCGGTTTTTTGCAGTCTAATTAAATTGACATTTGCAAAGAATTTTCAAGAACACCACAAGAAACTCAATTTTTAAAAGTTCTTTTAGGGTGTTGCTTTTGTTCTGCTGTGATGAGTGTGTATTACCCACTAGCTTCTCTTCACTTATTGGTCGCATTCTGAACGTGCAACAATTGTGTGTTTATGTTTGTATTTTCATCTACATCTCTTTTTGCATACACATGGATTCATACTGCCTTAAAGTCTGGGGGAATTCTGGAGAAGAATCTTTTAATGTTACTGACAGCAAACCATAGTTTCTTTGTTAAACTATTCATGAGTCTGTCAGTTGTGAAGGCAGCAGTCTGGCTCTGAGTATAAATACTTTGCTGTATGCTAACACAGGGATTTACATTTGGAAATAAGTTCTTGAATGTGAAGACGTCTTGATTACTAATTCAAAGGTCCCTTGGAATCTGTTTTTGATGTATCCTTTTTACTGTTTGTTTTCCTGTGCATGTTGTTGTCCTACATCAAAATACAAGCACCTGTAAGCCTGGCATAACTGTGTTGGACTGTCATAACTGTGAAAGTATGCTTTGTGTGAAAACATCAGTTATGAATCCTGTGGAATTTTTCTTCTGCTGAGGATTAAATACATGGTATCTCAGTATTGTATTATATCCAAACTTCAGCAGCTCATAGGCCAAGTAGAGTATATGCCTCAAGTTGGAAGAAATTATGCAAGAGTGATAAGCATTTTTAGATAAACAAGTGAGGAATAATGGGAAAATAGTAAGATCCACTGAATACTAATTCAGACACTGTATCACAGAAATTTTTGCTGATTTGCCTTTAATGATTTTTTCTGTTTGAGGCTATTCCTTCTCCCTCTTCCATGTCTCCCCTCTAATAAATATAGAGAACCCTATGGTAATTTCAGGTCGAAGTATTTGTTAGAATTTCCTGAATAACTGAATTAGAGTTGTCCATGGGCTTTCTGAAATACAGCATGAGGCACAAAGTGGATACAAACTGCATAATGCTTCTTGAACAACAACAAAGTATTTTGGAAACAATGTGCAAGTGTCACACCTTGGGACATCTGATGGAACTGGGGTTTAGTGGATCCCAGTTTTTCCCTGATTTGGGGAAATCAGATGGAATCAAAGCTGCCTTTGGAGTAACTAGGCCCTAATTATGTATACATGTAAATGTTCTATTCAAAATAAATGCATAGTATGCAATGTATAAATGAAATAGTAAGTGCAGTATAAAACCAAATTCTAGATTTTGTTGGGCTTCTATCCCAAGTTGCAGCTTATTATGCAAGCTGATACAGCATGAAATTATGCTCATGAAGGTTTTGTGCTAATTAATATATGAACTTCCAAACTGACATCTGTTTTTTTACTTTGTTAAACCACACAGGATAGATTTCCTTCAAAGCATTTATTTGCTACAAATTTTTATGTGTTAGGAGATTTTTGCAGTGCCACATGGGGCATCTAGCAGAAAATAGCTGGTAATTGTTGACTTTTTTTTCCAGGATTTTATTTCAATGTTCATGGAACTTCTAATCTTACTGTTCTATAATCTACTCATTGTTTTACTACCTTTACTTTGCCATCACAGCACTCTGGGATCAGCAATACACAGAGGTGTGTTTGCATGCATTTCATGCTAGCACAGGACACAAATTCAAAAAGAGAAGATGTGAACATAAAGGCAAGAAGAGTAGTGAGGTACTGTTTTCAGTTTTGGGGCCACTCAGTACAAGAAGGACATTGAGGTGATGGAGACTGTCCAGAGAAAGGCAAGGAAGCTGGTGAACGGTTAAAGCACAAGTCTTAGGAGGAGTAGCTGAGAGTACTGGAGTTGTTTAGTCTGGAGAAGAGGAGGCTCAGAGGAGACCTTATTGCTCTCTACAGTTACCTGAAAGGAGGTTATAGTGAGGTGGGGATTGATCTCATCTCCTAGGTGACTAGTGATAATACGAGAGGAAATGGCCTCAAGTTGTGCAAGGGAGAGGTTCAAGTTGGATATTGGGGAAAAATTTCTTCACAGAAAGTGGGGTTAAGCATTGGAACCCAGGCTGCCCAGAGAAGTGGTGGAGTCACCATTTGTGGAGGTGTTCAAAAAATTTGTAGACATGGCCCTTCATGACATGCCCACTAAAACATGGTAGTGTTGGGTCGAAGGTTTGACTTGATGATCTTGGAAGTATTTTCCAAAATTTATGATTCATTGATTCTATTCAAGTGGTTGTTAAAACATTAAAGTTCCAGTATAATTAGTTTTCTCAACACTTTATTAAGTAGCAAGATAAATCCACCACAAATTAACTGCCACAGCTGCATGCATCGAAGAAATACAAAACACTTCTTTTGAATGAAAACTGTTCTTCATTTTTTGAAGGAATACACTTACCAGCAGTACACTTCTCTGAGTAATTCATGACCATATTAATAGATTTATAAAACACATGCAGTGATGGTGGGTAAGTGAAAAAAAATTCCTTCTAAATCAGCTGCTCTTTAATTCTGTGAATCACATTTCCAGGTTTCAGCTCCCAAATTAAGAAATTCTGGATGCCCAATCATTTTGGCTGAACCAAATTACTGTTTTTTTGCTGTATCATTGTGTCCCAGCAGAAATTAAATAATCAAGAGAACAATCTCATATTTATAAAAACCCCAAACAAAATAGCAAAGAAACAATTATTTGAAGAAGAGATAAGAGATCATATTGGAATTTCACTGCCATTTGTAAAACAATAAAACTATTGTACACAGTAGAATTCATACAGTAGTGGAAATAAATAAGCATATGCAGCATTATTGAAAGAATAATTTAGCTATGGAGGTTCTTGCAATTACACCTTTTTTTTCCCCCCTGGTGACAATGCTTAGATTGGGGAGGGGGGTTGATTGATTGGTTTTTTAGAACAGATTTTTAAAAAACAACCAAGAAATATTTGTCTTCTTCCAAAGGCCAAGGGACTGATATGAACATTCACAGTGTCATGCACTAGTTTAAACCAACATGTGTTTTAAATACACCTAACATTTCTCAGCTGTACAATTTACCAACACTGAAACTTCCAACATCTCAGTGTTTCTCACAGGAAGCAATGTAGCTCCAAAAGCGAAATGCTACAGCAGCATCCCTTCTGTTACATGCTGGATAAAGTTCCAAGTAAAAATGCAGTATCTTACATCAAAGCCATTAATGAGAATATAGACATAGATTTCACTGTTACTACCAACTGAACAATCCTTTCAAACTAAATGTTGCAAAGAAATTTGTTATCCACAAAGTATACAAACAGTTACATTACTGCAGTGAGTGGCTATCATGCAGTCACTTTCACTTCTAGCAAAAATGTTTGCTGTATTATTAACAAATTTAAAATCACACAGATTTTTAAATAAGTACATGCCTACATACCTTGCCTACAACATCTATGTACAAGAAAAAGTTTGCTGTTATAAGAGCTAACGCAGCAATAGATCTAAAATCACATTAACAAGTCATCTAGCAAAATTTCATAGTGTTTGCTGTACAAATCGGTATAAAATTAGCATGAATTTCATGAAGAACATCTATAAAGGCATAATCTCATAGCACATTATGAGTTAAAAATCACACCTTAACCTAAATCTGCAATTTTAGATACTGCATTTGTCCACACAGTTTTGCATGCATAAACATTTTTGTTTGCGCAAACAAATATCAGCATGAAATAATTCCCTTTCACTTGTCATGCCAAGTGATGGTGCAAACAAAATCACCTACATAGATTTTAGCCCTTGATGAAACCTTGCTCAGAATATGGGTTTAATGCCTCACCTGAGCATCTGGAAAAAAAAACAACTATGGAGACAGAGGCTGAGAAAGCTGAAAGTCACTTTTTGAGCAAAGATACAAATGAAGGACAGAATTTAATTCGAATATTCTCAGTCTTATAAGAGTTGTAGTTCAGCCTGTGCTCTGAAAGGGGTCAAGGTAAAACTGTGAGTTTATGTTAGTTAGTACAGACAATACTTAGCTCAGTTCTTAGCCCAGCCAGTTGTACTCCTAGCAGTACAACCAGATTTAAATGGCATGCATTCTCCTTGCCTACTGCTTGTCCTGGAGGTCAGCTCGCTTTTAAGTAAGAACAAAACCTAGTTCTGGCACCTTTCTTCAGAAAGTCTGGGAGGTAGGGCTTGGTCTGAAAGCACCAAGTAGATGCCAATCTGATAACAGCATTTGATGGATGTATTTCCCCATGCTGGGTCCACCAGAAGCCACCTCCACACCCTCTCCCTCCAGAATAAACCTGCAGATCCTTTTGATCAGCTGTGGGCATTACTGGCTCATTGTGCATGAAGGCTTCGCTCAGGCAGGTTGCTTACTCTTGGCTAAGTAAATATAAATGCTTGTATACAATTTCCCAGATAATTTCATTTTACTGTGACAGCTGCCTTGAAGGAAACATTACACAGGTTGTGGTACCTCCCATTGATCTCCACTTATGGTGGCAACCTGTAGCTGTAGGTAAGTGTGAGCAGTAGAATGCCACGGAAGTCTGTAATTTCAGATCAAGCTCTAAAAATAAAAAGTTTGTTCAGAGTGTATATCACTGCTATTGTATTGTATTTATGAGATATGATTGCTAGATACTAATGTCTAGAATAACTTTGGTATTCCTTTCTTCTGACTCTTGAAACCTGGTCCTCTTTGCCCGTTTGGCTACCTTATTGTTTTAAAGGCAGAAAAAAGTCTGGACATTTTCCTTCCAGTTGTTCTTCAGTTAGACTGTTCATTTCCTCCTTGCCATCCAGACCCCTTTTGTCCTACACTGGAAAGCTTTTCTACTGAAACAATCAGGTTTTTTAAATGTCATGTGCAAAAGCTGTGCAAAATATTCATAACAAACAAGAACACACAGGCATCTTCCTGAGTTTCTGTTACTGCTGCCTAGGAATATGAAAATGTAATCCTAACAAGAATAGGAACTGGTCTACAGCAAAGCCAAAGTAATATCTTATGTTTTGACTACAGCTGCATTGGGGAGATCGTGGCCCCAGGCTGCTTGTCACAGGCCTGTGCAGGAAGAGCAAGCAAGTGGTTATGATGGCAGATGAGAAGCCATGATGACCACTTCTGGCAGCAATTTTTGTGTCATGAAGTATTCTAATGGCTAACCTCTGAGACAAAAAATGAAAAAAGTGTCATTTTTCACAGAATATTCCTCTTTTCCCTAGACATTATCTATATTGAAGCTCTAACTCCCCTCTAGCAGTCTGAGACAATTACTATCGAACCAAGATAAAATTAACTAGTAAAAGCCTCTCCAATACTCTTCAATACTTGTCAAGTTCTGACAGGATTCAGTATTAGCTGAGACATACATTTAAAGTGGTACATCTATAAACCAACTTGAAGAAAAAAAAATATTTTAAGCTTCCTACTAACTTTTAATTCACCTAGTCCCTTCTGCAAATTCATTGAATGATCATATTTCATGCTGTTCAAGGTAAGACAACCCACAAAAAAACAAACCAAAAAATGCTCTTTGCTATCAGATATCTGCTTACGGAAGTGTGTTGTGATGCCTGCAATTATATTTGCACTCCTGAGGGATGAGGGAGTCAATGGTGGGTAATTACTGTAATTGGCAGCAATTCTTTGTGCTGTTGAACAGCCTGATTGGTACTGCCCAGTGCAGCCACACAGGAGGGCTGCTCCTCTCCTTGCCTTTCACCTTCTTTGGGAGCATCTTCCGCTGCCCCACTCTGTGTCTGTGGAGACATCCTGGGCAGCCTTGCTCTTTCAGAGAACGAACGCAGACCACTCTGACCAATGCACGAGATGAAGGATTTGGGTACTCCACTGAGGTCAACTCACCTGCTTAAAGTTATGTTGTTCTAAGTTCTTTGCTCAGTTAGACTCAGCAGTATATTCTTTCAACTCCCCAAGAGGCTGCTTTTCTTGTAGAAAGACACTGGTGTGTAGAGATATACCCAATATAGAGATATTGGGTAGAGATATATGGTAACTCCTGCAATTCTGTTAGCACAAATGCCTTTACATTTCATAAAGGTTGATGGGAACAGAGCATCCAAACGTTGGAACAAGGTGGGCCTCAGGCCTGAAAATGAGGAGAGAAGAAGCAAACTGAGAAAGAAATTTTTTTCATTCTCATATAATCTGCAAAAGGAAATTAAAAAACTAGCCTCTCTGTGGATCATCTGTATTTTGAGATTTAAGGGGTACAGGTTTATGAACAGCATTTAAGTCATATTGTGTAAAAAAAGCATAGTGAAAACAGTAACATGCATGTAGAAGAGAGCTGGATTAGAGAGATGTGCTACACATGGGTAAGGTGCAGGTAGCATGGAAATGGATGCGGCTTTCAGAACTCTCAGGACAAGAGTGCTGGTGTGAGGGACAACCACATCTTCTCTTAGCACCAGCTGCTTGGTGGCACAAGGCTAGTTAACCCCAAGCTGGAACCAGGGAGTGAGGTACAAGAAAATACTCCACTGCCCGCCTGCAGGCAGCCACAGCAGACCCTAGGGCACAGACACCAATATCTACCCTCCTGTCAGACATCTATATAAGGCAATATGCCCAAGTACCACTCTCTGTTGCTCCACTACTGCCTTTTGCTCCTCAAGGAGGAAGGGTTGAGCTACATGTTTCTACTAATACTTCCACATACACCAGATCTTCCCGGTTCTCCACATGCATGGCTTAAGGCACTCTGAGAGCATCCCTCTTCAGGGCTGGGCAGTTCTTCCTCCCCACCACGACCTGTTTAGTGGTACTGCATCTGTCACTGCCAGCCTTCTCTGGTAATTCAGTGTGATGCCTCAGCTGAAAACTAGCCCAACACAACCCTATGCACGTGAAAATGCTCTGGTTCACAAAGACTCTACACCAAATACTAAAATATATTAACTGTTACCTCAGATGACAAACAGGTATCACCAAGGGATGATTTTGCAGAGGACAGATAGGTACTGGTGACAGCAATCTCTTCCAGCTCAGTGCTGAACTGATCAGACTCTTTGATGACATTACAATTTAGGGCCACACTGTAATTGGCTGGTTTCTTCTCCTGTTTCTGCTGGCAGTTACAGAGTTTCCTGAAGGCTGCTCTGAATTTCTGGGACATAAGATTGTAAATTACAGGATTTATGGCACTATTTAAATAAATACAGATTCTGCAAAATAGCAGAAACCAGTTTTCTTGGAAAGGGCTGGAGATAAAGGAATTGACCACAACCAGCGTGCGGTAGGGCATCCACAAAAATGCAAACAGGATCACAACCACAGCCAACATCTTGGTAACCTGGAGGAACACAGGTAGACAGAAGAGGAGCAGAAGGTTAGTACTCATCTTGGAAGAAACATATGCATTCTTACACCTCAAGGGCCAAAGCAAAACTATGAACAAATTATTCAGCTGGGAATTGCTGGCAAGTAGTTGATTCAGAAAGGCTCTCAGTATATACTAAGACGGACAAAAAAACCCCTGCCTCCAAATTCCTTTTAGTTTTTGTTAAATGAGGTGTTGATTCAAATTGGAAAAAAAAGGGTCTAAAGCTATTTTTTCCAACCACATTAGATCTCCTTTAGACTAGTATAGTCTGTAGATTAATTGAACCTGAAGCCCATTTAGATTATTTACTAAAAGAATTTCCAAAACCCAAAAATAATGGCCCCCCCAAAAAAGAAGAAAGAAAAAGAAAATAAGGGATTATGAATAAGTCTTTATAATAAGAACATTCATCTATTGTGTAAATTTGTTTTGAATAAAGGGAAAAAAGTACCTTTGGAGATACCCAGGATAGCTGAAATGAAGTGAATCATACATAATTTAAAAATTAGGAAAAAAACCTCCACTGTAAAAAGAGTATTTATCTTGCAAATACTTTGATTATAGTATATGTGGTATTCTCAAGTCTCTACATTAAAGAAAGTTTGAAAGATGTTGATAAACAAGGTAGAAAGTACAGTGGGACGTAATATTGGGATAGTATTTTTGTCCCAAATGTCGGTTCTTTGGCATAGCCTCCTGTAAATCAGGAGATTACTTGGTTAACTGTGTGCATGGACAGGAAAGAATTAGCGCTTATTTTGGTGAGCTATAATTGCTTCTTTTGAGTGAGGGCTTTTTTACTATTTGCCTTTCTTCTTGACACAAAACTGCTGTTGCCTATTGACAGATTAGTTTAAAGAATTTCTTTTTACCTTTGCTTTATTCTTTCTTTCTGGATATCTGAAGTTATGTTTCAATGGAACAGCAACTCCTGTATCCACAGAGCACATTCTGGCTGTATGGGTTATAATTCCATTGCTTGCAAGAAGGTTAGACATAGATCCATAAGAGTTTCAGTTGTTTCCAGGGGGACAGACAGATAACTCCACTAAAATCACTCATAAATACATGCTAGTTTTAGGTGTGTTTTTCAGTTTGAATTTATAATTCTCTTGTCTTCTGATCAGACAGCTCATTATATAGAGAGCTTGCCACCTCATTGCCTAGGGGATGTATTTTCTTCTAGCAATCTAAAAAGACACAGACACATATAACCCAATTTGTTGGTTTTCTTAAAGGTACTGTGATAAAGAATGGGATGAAGAGCAAAGTTACTCTATAAATCGGTGTATCTTTATCTCTCTACCTTTATATGTGTATATTTAAAGTAAAGTTATATCCTGTAATTCTCCTCCCTTCACCCTCTCTTTTGATTTTCCAACAGATGTGTTCAGTAGAAGTAAAAATATGAGACCGGGAAATATTATCTCTTTTTTTGTCACTTGACTGATACATTTCCTTAGGACTTCTAGGCTGCTTTTCTTGTTTGCTGTGCACAATCACCGTAGTAGAACCAAATGCAGATGTGAATGTCTCAGGTTGGTAAAAGAGCGATTTTTCTTATCTGAGAACCACTTTTAAAAGGATCAGTCCTGTGAACATGGCTGCAAGGAGCAAGGCGACCCAGTATTGACCTGCTCTGGTTGAGGAAGACTCAAGAATCCTCACCTGCTGTCTGTCTCACCTCCAGCTCGGTTCTAAGATATGCCTCCAAACTGAGCAAATCTATTCCACTGAGAATAATCATTCATCATGGAAAATAACCCACTTTTAAAGGAAGAAAGACCATTTATGGAGCTTGGATTAACAATGGGACTGAGACAACTAGCAGATGTGCTGCATCAGCTCAAGCATTCAGCGGATAATAGTCTACACAGGCATCAAGGTACTTAACTACCAGAAGCTCAGCAGGACACTCTGTTACCACACCTACCGATCATTGCCAATTTACATTTCTTCTGAGCATATCTTCAACAAACAATTGCTCAGAGAATCACTTAAGGTGGCTCAGCTGTCAGTTTGAATCCTGGCTTGAACTAGAAGTAAACTGATCTTACTGTCAGGAAGGGGATATTTTAGAGTCACACAATTAATACTTTGCAGCGATGAAAAAAAAAAAAAAAGGAAAAGGAAAGTTTCTATGCTATAAAGTCACTCTGGTGTTTTAAAGGCATGTAATAATATCTTTCTTTCTTGTGCTTGGTGGTGTTCGTTGCAATAGACAGAGATTGTGTATGACAGTCTGTGACTTTTGTAATCCAAAAGAAGTTGTACAACGAGGAGGAAGATTAGGTAAATAAAAGGATTAAGGTCTTGACATACTAACACTCCAGGTGGATCCATGGGATGAGGTTGAGGATTTCACGTAAGCCATACAAAACTTATCTTGCATTGCAAGCTGGAATCTGTGCTTGACCTGCTGTAAGAGAACAGAGGAGTTTCTCCAGAGGGCAGGTCATCATGTACTTCATGGTTTGCAAGTGCCAAACCAGGCCGTTTTGGAATAGCAAAGACAAATTGGTAGGCTAATGGGATCATATACATGACTGAAAAATATCTGTTGCGTCTGCCTTAGCAACTGCAACGAAGACACTAAACCAAAGTAGGAGAAGAACAGCTACCTTGTAGCCAGCTGTCTTCAGCCTACCTCAGATCCACTGAAAGTGGTATTACCACTGGGGTTAGACTGGAAAATCTCCAGAGGTGCCTGCCAGCCTCAGTGATTCTGTGAAATTACAGCTGGTGGTGGGAAATTTCTTTTATCTAAGGTCCTGAGGGATCTGGGACAAAGTCCCTTGTTGTCTCATGATCCTTTAGATCACATTCAGTCTTTCTTGCAACCACATGCAGTTTTTACCCAGTTCTGTGACAATAATTACAGTTTCCCAGTGCTTCACAAGCTCCAGGATTCCTTACATATTCAAATTATGTATTTAATTGAACATCTCCAAATTCACAGTCTATATTTTCTGGTGAGTGAGTAGAAATTAACTTCAGTTTACTTCCTTGGGACCTGTGATCATCTGCCCAAATGACCATATACTTGTTAAATAAATCTTAACATTGAATTTACATTGAAGTGTTGCCTTTGGCTACGAATCAGGTAAACGGGACTTTGAACTCTCTGGACTGAAGAGGTACCCTTTGTCATTATATCACCTTCTAATTGTACTGATCTTTCCTCTGTTAAGCTTTGAAGTTTTAGCTACTGTGACCTGAGCTCAGCTGCAGGGTTCTGGAAAATTGTGCTTTTCAACTTCCCTCCTGTTTAACTTGAGAAAATGCGTACACCAGAATCATCTCATTCTGTTTTCTGAGATTCAAACTGTGGAGCAATGCACCCTGTTTTTCTCAGTGCTGCAGTCAACTGTGCTACCTGCTGCACACTGAGTATCAGGCAGTATGCTATATTACAAACAGCCATAAATCTGTCTACTAACTGTATTCTACTTGTAGAATATCACATTGCAGCATACATATTTAGCAATATAAAAAGAAGCTAGTTAAACCTATGCCTCCATTTTGAGCCATCAATGCATAGAATTATTTTATGAGAGATAGAATAATAAAGAAATGTAGCATTTACAAAGCTCTTCTTATAAAGACTTGCTTAAGTAGACTTTTCATAGGAGAGTTAGAGATAGGAAGAATAACAATTTGCCTATGGTTCAAAAGTGACAAAGTGCCTTAGTCAGGACAAAATCTCAATTCTTCTAAACATCCAGGCTAGTTCCTTGTCTTCAGATCTCAAAAATAACTCAAGAATCACTTTGTATATTTGACAGGATTACTAACACACTCTAATACAAATAGAGGACAGATAAAAATGTTTCATTCTTTTTTTAGCACTTCCTAATTTCTTTTTGGTAGAGGAAATAAAATACTATTTTTTTTTCAGTCCTTGCAGTGGGTAATGAATAGGCTAGAAAAAAATACATATTTATATGTATGTGTATAGATATCACAGAATTTCAGTTTGACTACTTTGCAAAACTGGAGAATACATTTTATCCCCTTCCACAGATTTAGGCTAGAGATCTCTAAAACAACTAGGTTTGGGGTTTCAGAAAACTACTTCAAACTGCTGTTCCTACCTGTTTTCGAGAAGAAATAGTGCTACTGAAACTCCTGTTTGTCATCTTGGAATTCACAGGCTTGCTTTGATGAGACACATCATTCATCCATGTCTTAGAGTTTTCTTTTGGGTCCGAAGGGATGGGGTTCAGGAACAGTATTCTAGCAATCAGGCCATAGAGGACAGTCGCCAATATCATTGGCAAAACATAAAATATACCAAAGTCCATCATGTAGATAGGAGAGTAATAGCTCCTGGGCACTTTATAGCCACAGGACACAACAGTAGTGTCTTTGTAGACTACTGTATTAAGGTCTAGCAAGAAAAACCAGAGCATACAGTATATGGAGGTGAAAGCCCAGACAAAAATAATAATCCTTTTGGCTCTTGAAAAAGTGCATAGGAATTGAGCTTTGATTGGGTGGCAGATGGCTATGTATCTCTCAATGGTGAAGGCAGTGATGGAAAAAGAAGAAGCATTGATCCCTAGGTACTGGAGATAAGTGATGCAGAGACATCCTACATAGCCATACACCCAGGATCTATACAGGCTTTCTGTAATATTGGGTAGTCCTGCAGCCACAAGCACCGTGAGATCTGCCACAGCCAGACTCACCAGATAGCAGTTAGTGGGAGTTCTCATGTGTTTGGTTCTGAGGACCACCAAAACCACCATGATGTTGCCCACGATGCCCAGTCCACAGATGAGGAGGATCAAGAGGATGGTAACCACTTGGTATTCGACTGTAACAATCTCCTGGCTTGATAGTGGAAGCCCAGTTTGGTTCTGTTCATCCCCTGTGCCATTCTCCATCTTCATCAGCACACTACTCCTTCTGCCCAGCACTTGGTCTCAGCACATGTTCTCCACGGTCCCCTGCAAAAGGGCAAGTGGAGAAGAGCATGGGTGAGCCACAGCCACAGAGCACATTCTCCATGTAGTCACAGTCCCATTTCTGTACTGTCATCCATTCCCCCAAAAGCACCTGGATTTGGGTATTTGTAAGTTCAAATACCATGTAGGTTAATCCCTCTAAGACTCCAGCTCATTTACGCAGCTTAAAAAGCTAATTTCTCATAGCTGGTTTGAGGCATTCATGAAAACACAGCCTGTGGAGATGGGAGCTTCCCCCCCTGCAGAGGAGGAAGAGGTAGCGGTACGGGAAGCAGAGCACTCCTGCACTGCCAGCTGGCTGGAGCACTGCATGGGACTCAGCTAATCCAGTCCAGGCAGACTTCAGCATCACTGCTTTCCAGGAGGTGTCACAACGAACCAAGGGTGGAGACAGCAACGGGAGGTGGAAGGCTTTATAAAGCCCCAGAGGTTTTCTACTTCACTCCGCTTTCAGCTGTCTCGCATATCGATCGTACCGACCCACCCTGACAAACAAAGGGGATATTGACTGGCAACAAAAATACACCAGTTTCTAAAACAGTGACTTCCTCCATGTCCCTGTTCTTGTGAAAGTGACGGTAATTTACACTTGCCTCCTGCTGTGCAGGGAGCCATAATAGTCCCTTTAGAGCTTACAGAAAGAAACAGTATCCAAGCTTTTGAAAACAACAGGAAAAAATTGAGTCTTTACCTTACAGACAATTCTCTTCAAAATCTCTATTGCTATCATCACTCCTGAACCCTTTCAGCTCTTTTCTGGATCGTAGCACAGCAATAATAAAACCATCAGAGCACAAATTGCTTCCTAATTAAATCAGTCACACACATGCACAGACACACAGAGTATTACTAATCCACCACCATTTCCTCAAAGAAGAGTTTCCTTTGTTCAGTAGGGTTGTGTAAAACCACAAACAAACCAAAGTCGAGTGGAAATGTCTGAGATGTGCTGATGAAAGCTCTGGAGACTTCAGTACCAGTAATGAAGAGTTCAGCTGCACCTGGAGACGGATGCAGACCTTTCCTATCTTGCCTTGGCAATCTTAACGCCTTAGTGGAAAAAAAGGAGAGAAACCTTTCTGAAGTGTCCTTTGAAGAGCTTTTGTCAACTCCTCACCACGGTTCTTTGACTCATTGTTTCTCCATATTGTGTTAAAAGGTTGAACGTCAATTTTGTGTGGTTTTTTTTTCTTTTTTTTTTTCCTATTCAGGGCAATTGGTTTTGTTCCTTGCTCAGGAGGAGTTCAAAAACATCAAATGTTGCACAAGTAGGGAAGGGCAACTTGGATTTCAAAACAGATTTAACTGCTAAGAGAGAAGGATTAGCGTAGGCACACGATGTAATGTTAGCAAAACCAGAGTTTTAAATAGACTGAAACAACAAGTGGTGACAAAAAGAGAACACCACCTGAATCAGAGCAGGAAGATAGACACAAATAATTTCAGAGGTTTGAAGCCACTCAGTTAATTTTTCCAGTCCTTCTTTTTCATTTGCTTGTTCATACTTCAATCGTGATCAGATGCTTTTCATCTGTAGACCCCAAAGTATTTAATGAAGTAAAGCAAATATCATTATTACTAGTTAACAGATGAAGAAACAGGGGTAGAAAGAATCAGATTTGTTGCAATTGGCCTAGCAGTGGCCTGTGGGAAAATTCAGTTTACTGGTTACTTGACCAATGATATACCAACAGAATCAACAGCTCTTATCGAGATTCTGCTCCACACAATGTGCAGATCCCATTATTCTGGACACAGCTGAAAGGAGGAGAAGGTCAGTGCTCAAGTAATGCCTGGGTCTCATAAAAAGAATTCCTTCCAGTCCCCTTCACACTCCACAACGTTTTGTCCTTCAAACTGGACAGATTCCCCCTTAGCAATTTATGGTTTAAAGCTATATCTCTACAGTGGGTGTAGCCCCAGATGCTCAACCCCATAGCATAAAACACACCATGAGGAAGCCCAGGAGTGAACTATCACAGACTTAGGGTAAATAATCAGGGATCCATCAGGGTACTGAACCAGCTTTCAGACCAAAAAATTTGAATTTGTTGTCAGGCTGGAAAAACCCCTTAAGCCTCAGTGACTACAGCTGAATCAAAAGTTTTTGGCACTTCCACAGACTGATTTCTCTTTCAGGGGTGAAATGTCTCTCTACCACACCATTCCACCATGAAGTCTTGTTCTTCATATTTCCATGAATTCTGCTAGCTTATGTAGGTGATGTGGATGGTCTGAGTTAGGCCTGAGGAACTAGTACATCTGAGAGAATGTGTTTGCAGTGCCAGAGGTAATGGCTGAGGACATGGGATGCAGAGAAGTTGGAGAATATTTAAAAGGCCACGTGACTTTGGAGTGAATATGGGAAGCCTGGAAGATGTGTAAGAGATGTATTTATCTGATGTTTGCCTCATTCCTCTTCATCTATATCTATATCAGAGATAGGACAGACCACCCTGTCTCAGCCAGGAGTACGCTTTTTATGGCTTTTTGCTGAGTGTTGCATTCTGGTAAAGAATCCATATATCTAGCCAGAGACAGCTGAAAGCATCATTTGACCTAGCACTCATATTTCCCCAGGAATACAAAACACTGTAAAATATCCTCACACCCTGTGTACTGAGTATGATTTGTGGAGCCCTTGGAGGGAGACAAAGGGCAGAAAGAGTCAAGAGGATGATGAGCAGTGCAGCCTACTTTAATTCTGGGTTGCCAGCTCCCATCACAGCTACAGTACAGAAACAACCATTCATCCAAATAGTCACGTCCACCAAGCAACTTAATAAGGTTCTTAATCATCATTCTCTCAAGCATAGAGGCTGGAAAAGGTGCACGCATGTGCATCATAGGCGAAGTATCTAATGGTTTTAAGTTCCCATGTAAAGCAGGAATGTATGCCCTTACATTTCAGGGTATTCTTTCAATAAACTCTGCTTCAGGCCATTGACACTGATGATTGTACTGTGGAGAAAGTATGATTGAAAAGTTGCTAATATATTAGGCATTTTTCTATTTGGAGGAAACCACATGTATCTTTGCTTCTAATACAGCCATGCAGTACCTAGAAGACAAATTACTCTTCATTTATTAAATTTGTCTGTAAAGCTACTAGGCATTAAAATTGTTCTGCCATTTTCAAAGTACACCTATAGAGTTTGAAGTAATGTTCTCCTCCCAGTGAAGTTAGAGATTAATCATGTGCAATATCTATCGTTTGAGGCACACCAAAAATATTTAACAAAAGCTTAGAGATTCAGGAAAATGAAACATTCTGTAGCTTTGCAGCCTTGCTTCAGAAAATGAATGAAATAGTTGCAGACAAAATGTGGCAATAGCAGGTGTTTGTGTGGGCCGGAAGTGTGCTCCCTCTGAGACACAACAGAAACATATCTTGTCTAAGCATGCTGTACAGTACTTATATGCTGGACATTGAGCTGCCCTGGAAAAACCAGACACTTTCACATTTGCCTGCTAAAGCAAGTCCTGAACAAAGTCTTTGTCCAGACAACAGTTAGAGAGTGTGCAAAGGGCAACTGAGAGCCAAAAGCATGAACAAATACAATTTTAGATAATTTGACATGACATCTGATCTGACTAAGGGGTCTGCCCAGCCTGCCTACAGCCTGGGTACATAAGAAAGCCCTTGTTAAAGAGAATGACACATTTTATTTGCAGAATTTCAACATGATCAGGGAATTCCCTTCTCCCTTTCCCTATTTTGCTTTTTTAATCAGTATATGATCAAAGCTTCTATCCGTTTTATGTGTGTTCTGACCTGTCAAAACCTGCATGACCTGTCAAAACCCCTGTGTATAATGCACTCCCAACTCACTGGGGAGTTAGCTTGCAGGTCATGGAGTTTGCTTGCTTCAAAGTAAGGAAAATCTGTTGAGATTGTAAACCCCCAAAATATTAATATTTCATTTTACCAAGAGCAAGGTTTGCCTCTAGCATAGAACTATGACAATTCATTTGCTGCACAAAGATGGAGTAAGGTGACTAAATTTTCTTACAAAAAAGTATAAATAAGGTATTTTGGGGTGCTAATGTAGTCAAACAGATGACAATGGGTCAGTAAGGGATTATCAAGTGTTGTAACCATTGCATGTTGCTTCACATTCTCTTCCTTGCCATTTAGGGCCTTGAATGATGTGCAATTAAAAATACAACTCTTTTAAATTAAAAAAAAAAAAAAGTAAATGATAAATTAGAATGCCAGTCTAGTTTATTTAGGATTTTTATTACAGAAATGCATGAAGTCACAATGACTTAATTCTTCATTCTGCTAGTGAAACATGGGTGGGATAGGCAGACATGCTGTGCTAGTTGAAGGCAATTCAGCACTCAGGTTTTCAATACCCCTCTGCAATAGGTCATTCTCCCTTCAGACCTGCTGGATGAGACATCCATGTGATGGTAACATACTCCACCCAGCTGAGGGCAGCACATCTGCACTAGCTGCTCTGCTGGGTGAGTCATCAACACTCCTGTTTGCCCTTGTTTTCCATTCTTTGGGAATGGTTTGGAGCACTAAGTTCTTGCTACATGATACTGATTTCATTGGCGTTAAACTAAAGCATGACATATGCTCCAGGAGCGCAGCTGCAACCCTCCAGATGCCAGTGGGCATACAGTGCACAAGGTTCAGGTAGACACACACTGAGGCAAAACCTCCTAACAGTGTCCTGTACTGCTAGAAACTTAATGAAATGTTAATAAATGCATAAATGTCAGCACCCTGTGAGTTTAGATTTACACAGTGCAGGGATGGGTTCTCCAGAGTGCTGCTGTCCTGTCCCTCATGAACTGGGCACAGAGAGCAATGCACACTTGCAGACATAGCTCCTCACTATTTCACAGCCATCTCCAGAATTAGAAAATAACATCTATTCCACTGTGGAACACTGCAGTTGTGCTGCAGGACTTTAACTTCTCTTTTCCATTCCAAGACCTGAAAAGACAAGCTACAGAAATCAAAGCATTTCACTGGAAAAAGGAAACACAATGGAAATTAAACCTGAAGGGCCAATGTCTGAAAGCCACATTACCTATACTAGGTCTTACAGGCATTCAGGTCTCTGCCTGTCTCCAAAATGACTTCCTCCAACTCAGAAAAGCCAGCAGAAGGTCCCCAGCGTCCCTGGCACCTAGCTCAGGGTACTGACTGCAAAAGCTGCTCATAATATTCTAGGACTTCCACCAACAATTTCTCTGCCAGGAAAGCCAGAATACAGGATTCCTCAGGTCTATCCTGGGAGCTGATGCATTTCCAATTCCACTGAAAACCACTGATGTCCCACCTATGTTTTGTCAGAAATTTGTATTTCCATGAAACATTTCATTGCGGAACTATCTACCACCCAAAACCATACTTTCCAACAGTATTCAGTTTCAATCCAGTGCAGAACACCACCACCTGCTAAGCTTTAGGATTTTGTGTTACATCTTGAGTCTAAAAGTAAAAGGCAACAGGAACAAACTCATGAGCAACCCCCTAATTAACTTGACCTGTTTACTGGTTTCTTTCTTATTTTATTTTTTATTTTATGTTAACTGCCTCTTACGACATATATCCTTCCTGGGAGGAAAAAAACAGAACAGTGTTTTTATTTTGTTCATGAAAATCTTTGTCTAAAAGATAAACCTGCTCTAACCCAAGGTTCTGCTCTTTCCAACACCTTGCCTATCTGGGTTATTTGAGTTGTCAACAGCTGCACAGGTTCCTTGTTTACATATATTTCAAAAACATGGCAGTAACATGCATCCTTCAGGTTTCAGATTCCAAGACTAGGTTTTGCACTATTTATCTGTGCAGTAAGATCAAAGAGAGAAGCAGTATTAGAGGTAAGAGTCCCATCTATTGGCCAAAAGAGGAAAATGATAACCAAATGCTTTCTGAATCTTGAGAATATTCTATCTATTATGAAAAATCACAAACAAAGAAAGAGTATCAAGAATAAGGAATCATCTGAATGCTAATAATGGATAATAGTAAAGACAAAAACTAAATGGGTTTTTTGAGAGGAAAGAAAATAAGAACAATCTGTTGTTTAGGAGAGCTAAAAAGAGAAGCAAAAGTAATTAAAAAGTAGCTAAAATGCACTATGGGCCAAGAAAAAAACAAACCACCACCAAGCAAAACTAGTTGTTACCTTCCAAACCATAAGACACTTTGAAAAATTATAAAACTGGGCTAGCAGCAGCCTGTTTAGTACTGTTTAGTACACTGGTGCTTGGAACAGGAGGTCCTGCATTATGGATCTCTGACATCTTCCTAAACAGCAAGGAACAAAATGTTTTTAAAGATAATGTAACAGAAATGTGTATGCAGAAGAATGCTTTTAAAGGATTTAAATATGTATGTAAACAGAAGGTTGACCTCTAGTTTTCCATGAAAATTGCCACTGTTGTTTTCTCCAGAAGGCTTATTAAAATTCCATTTTTCTTCGAGAAAGATTATGGTTGCTCTCATCCTGATCATATGATATCAGGTGACGTAAATTGATAACAAAATCCAAAGCTTGGATCAGTAGTCTGATAATAATGCTAAGACAACTGAAAATAATGGATAAAAGCATCACTCTCCACAGAAATGTTGATTCACTGACTGTCTTGCTTTGTTTAAGTGCTTTACCACTTTAGCTTGGCATTAGATAAGTTAGCCCATAAATTATAGAACTGAAGTCATACTACAATTCTTGGGGACCCCGGTTTATTTTTAAGTTGTCAGCATCTAAAATGTCACACGTATTTCTTTTTGGGTAGATAGTGAGCATGTGCCAAATTCTGCCTACTCATCTGAAGCATGAACACAGAAAAGGAGCAACTACACTCTTGGTTTCTATTAGTCAGTCACACTGAAATAAGAGCTCTTTGGAGTTTAAATATGTGCATTAAATATATTTCTATTTATTTGCTTTCCTACTAATATGAACAATGTCTGATGAAAGACACCTGCAATATGCATATTAAGATATAGGAAGGTGTCAGCAAATTCACTTGATGTGTTCAAGTGCTATGCCCATATTCTGCACTCAGACAGCTACTACAGCAAGATAACCCATTAAGAACTTTAAAATAACACAATAAAAGGTTCATTTTTACAGGCCATTAGTATTCCATTAGCTTCATCTATTTGTTTCCATGCTGCCTTCAGACTGAAAAACAAGTATCTAATTGGATGCTTCCATTAGATTAAAAAAAAAAAAGAAAATTATTTTACCAAAGAGAACACAGTGCATGGCTGCCTTCTCAACTGGAAAGCTGAGAAGCTCAGGATGATGCTCATATATGTTTTGGACAAATTTAAAGCATATACTGCAGAGAGTGACATCTCAGATAAACAAGTATTTCAATGGTGTGACAAAGGATATATTGTTGGTTTTAGAGTAACAGTAGCTGTTGACACATTTTATACCTTCATTGTCTGCATAAGGAAGCTATACCTAGATACAGGAGGGAAAAGTTTATTTTTGGAGATGACAACATTTCCATTTTGATGACTTAAATAACATTGAAGAATTGCCTAGATCAAATGCTAAAATAAAAATATTAAAAGCTTGCTGCTGAAGACACCAAAGCCTAAGGCTTCAGTCCAGCAAAGAACATAAGCAATTGATTAAGAAGAAGGTCAAGTTTAAGCCTCCTCACGTTTAGCAACAGGTCTGGGCCTGATGGGATCTAAGCGTGCTCCTGCAGTTCAGCATGCGCTTAAAGCCCTCATTTGGAAAAGCATGGGGTGTCCATCCCCAGGAGACTTATACAACCTGTACAGAAGTCCTTTCTGTCAAACCCTCAGTGATATTCTTAGCTCACATGAGTCAGATTTTAACAAGTCACATGAGCAGGGGCTGTATCTTCATTTGCTGTGCATTCATACAAGTAGGCTTGAAGTTGACCTGCTTAACAGATAGAAGATTTTACTTGTTATCCAAGTGTCACTGTAGCAAGATCCCAAAGAACAAGAATTAGGAAAAATGCTAAAAGAAATTGATAGTACATATAGTCAACAGGAGCACTTACAGATGTATGAGTCAATGCAAAATATGTTCTGGAAAGAACAGAAGTACTGTTTCAGGGTGTAATCAGTCTCTTGTAAAGTGAGCATGACACCTTTTGAGGGGAACAAATTTCCCTCCTAGACAGCAGAAGGTACTACATCTCCTTTTGACCCTAAGGATCCAGCTGCAGGCAGGCAGGAACAGCTCTGACCACAGACTAAGTCTTACCTCCCTCAGCACAGGACAAGTACTGTGGTGGAAAAAATGTGAATAGGCTCAGAGACTGAACACTGCTCTTGTTCTGCAGAAATGGTGCTTGTAAGAACAAAAGGTAGAGAATTTTTGTTCTTTTAAATAGTAGAACTTGTCAATAGTTGAGTAAGAAGTTTGGGGCAAATGAACTTTCAAAATCATATTGCAAGATAACAGGAAAAAATCCAGAAAGTAGCTGAGATTTTTGGAGAAACACAAAAATTATGATTCAACATCAGGAGCAAAAAGCTTGGTGGATTCTCAGTAACAACATTTTAAATCTCACATTAACATGATACCTTTTCTACTTTTAATTGGTAAGCATTTGTTTTATTATTTTTACCTTTGGTAGCCATAATTCATACAGTGTTATTCCCATGTAAGTGGTTTCTGTATTTATAGTAGAACATTAACTGCTTCTGTTAATTTTATTTATGCTACAGCTGTGTGTAGAGAAAAAGAGACATGCAGAAGCTTTTAGAAATGAAACCCCTAAAGTAGCTAAAGAAAAGAGAAAAGGGATGTGTGGCAGTTGCTATGAGACCAGCACTTGCAGAGTCTGACATCTTGTGTCAGACCTGGATAACTGCAAAACTCTTAAGGGAGTGGTTTTCCTTTATTTTCTTTATTTTACCTTTAACGAGTGCTTGGAATCAGCGTTGATGTAAATAATATTTTTCCTCGAAGTTCAAAAGTTGGAAGCTTTGCAAATACAAATATAGAGCTAAACATCAATTTGGGAAAGAAATATCAGGTAACTGCTCCCATGCTCATAGGTGCTGCACAAAATATCTTTAATTACACTGCAAAAAGTTTTAACCTGGACAATTTGTAAAATATCACATACTGTTTCCTAAATCCACAGCTTTGATCATAAACCCTTCAGTCTATGAGTAGGAGTCTGCATGATATTTTCTGTGTTCAGAGCATGGTATTTTAATCCTGCAGTCCTCCTGGGAGACTGAAAACCATCTCCTACCATTGTCCACAGCACCTATGTAGTTGCCAAACTTTCGAAGCAGACCCTGGCTGTTGCCAGCCATAAACCACAGTGCATTTGCCCCTATGGCCCAGCATAGCAACCATACATCGTGCTTGTTCATATTGCATGCTGCATTTGGTTATCTATGGATATGTTACTCTCCATGGATACCAAGACATTCTTCTGCCTACTACCATCCAAATTTAATCTGATGCTCTGCTTTAAGCTTGTGCTTAAATACTGTAGAGAACTGGGACTTTTTATTTCTTGTTCTTGAAAAATGCAAAAGAACATTAATTATTGCTCTCAGTACAGCATAAACATCTTTGTTCACAATTTCTTTTATTTCTAAGAGATTTTCAATTATTATCCATTATTTCACCAGTTTTGTCTCTATTAGGCATTCATGAAAAATATTTCATTATCATCCCTAAAGCACAGTCCATTACCACAGCTGTTCTGTGAAGTCAACTGTTTCTTCATTAGCAACAGCTCCTCAGAAATGCAGGCCTTTGATGCTTGTTTGAATTACTTGTATCTTATCATTTCCTTGGCTGCGTTTCTGAAATATTCCATTTTTTCTACAGCCATTTACATTTATGAATATCCCTGTAAGCTCTGTGCTTCTAATTTGTGATCTAGTTTGTTTTCAACTACATTAGCTGTTCATACAAATGCAATGGCATAGACGATTTGTTAATAGGCTTCATTCTGCATTTGTGAGTGCTAATCTATTAAATCTCTCTATTCCTTTTGGAAGGAATGAAAACATTTGTCCTTTAGCAAGCTTTTCAGTGGAGAAGGTATAATTTTGAAAGCTCCACACTAGCACAGTCCCTCACTTGGATGCCTTGCAAAACCTGTATCAAGAACAAAACATGAAGGGCGCATGAGACAGAGAGGTTTCATTGTGCAAATACCATCAAATGAATCAAACCAAATGACCGCAGAAAGGTTAAAAGGAATAATCTTTTCTTTGCTTGAGTGTTGCCTTTCACCTTGCTAAACAGTGACCTACGCAGCACTTTGCCTTTTTCCATTTTACTAGACCACTGCCCTTCCCACCAAGCTCTGGGGCCCAGATGGTCCTTGTGCTTCACAGTCAGCTGGAGGCTCGTGAGGACTTCTAGTGCCAAAGAAGACTTTCGGTTTCCCTGCTGCACCACTGAACCACCTTAGATTCAACAGCCCTGGTCTTCCTTAGCCTTGATCTCCAAATTGCTGGCAATGTTTCTTTTTCAATATATCATTTGATTATGAATGAAATTAATACCTTCCTGCTTATAAATCCTTGATCTGACACTGACTGGAAATAGATTTCTTTCAAGAGCTGCTGACCTCAGGAATAGGGCTTAAGAAATGTTTCTGAATATATATTTTTTTATCCCATTACTCTTTTGGTATTTTTAAAAGCTCATTTCTGGATTGGAGAACATTTCTTATGGGACAGATGAATCAAAAAATTTAGAATAACATAAAACAAGGAGGACAGATTTGTTTAATCTTCCTTCTGCATGCATCTCACTCTTTAAAAAGAACCTGAGCGCAGTTACAGCTCCTCACACTCTTGAGTGTGAGAATGTTCCTCTTTTCTGGGTACTACAGTGGTGCATAAACTTTAGATATATGTATGCTTGAAGCCAAGGACAGCCAAGACCAAAAGATGCTACCTCTGTCCTCTGCTTATTACAAATATTTAATATAAGGTAATAGGCCTGCATTTGTAACAATGCAGTCACCCTCCATGCAAACAGTTAAGAAAGTAATAGAAGCCTTCTGCTTTCACCAGAAACTCAGGCCAAGGTAAAAAGCCAAAGCCAACTGGACAGCTTTCAAGAAGAGCTCACTTGCTGCATGGGAAGAGTGGAACTTTTTTTAACATGGAAACTTATCATTTCATTATATATCTATAATAAACAGATAAAAAAACAGGATAAGAAAGATCTCAAAAATCTGTGATCAACATTGTGAGAGAATTTTTAATCCAAATGTCAGAGATGAAAGAGTAAAAGCAGCGACAAGGAAAGTGTTAAACCAAATTGTTGTTCCAGGATGGTGTTAAAGGGCTTAATGGGAATGTGAGAAATGAAACAACAGGAATTTGATGCTGGAGTGTGTTTCTGTATCTGTGCTCTGTTGCTGCTATAAAAAGGAGCTTCATGTGGATTTTATCTGTGCACATTCAAATGAGAGCTTCTACACTGAAAATTTTGAATCAGAATAAATGCCAAAGAAGGGAGAAAAAGGAAAATATTTAAAGAGAGCTGCAGAGACAAAAGATACAGCCACAGTACAAATGCAGAGGCTGTGCAACCACAGGCATATCTGATGACAAAGGAGGATGATAAACAGCTCCAATTTGGGAACAATCCTTGGGACAAGGAGATAACAACACCTTACAGCAATAAACTTTATTTCCTTGGACAAAAATCTCTAAATAAGTATGTGGCCTATGCATCAGTCCAAATATAGAAGGGCACAAATCGCTAGAGCAAGATAGGATTTTCATATTCAGAAGTGACAGCCTCAATTCCTCTTAAGAAAAAAAAGATGGGGGAAAAAAGAAAAATTTTTAAAAAGGGTTGTTGTTACACTATTATATTTTTACTTGCTATTTACCATTAAAATAATTTCTGTTCTGAATTCAGGTGTTTGCATCTTGCCATGCAATATCCTTCACAGATAGTCAAGCATTGTTACAGGGACTAGAACAGAGATCTGAATAATTTTTCCATGTCTCACCCAAAATGAGAAGGTGGAGCTCTCATCACACTTAATTTATGGTAACAAATATTATCTGTAATGCAAAGTCATTTGTATTTCACCACTTATCAAGTCTGGGCAGAGTTGGTGGTGAAAAAACAATTAAAAAATAGAATCCATTATTTTTTATGTAAATAAAGTAAAGAAAAAAGAGACTAGCTGGAGTTACCATCTGGTGCACAGCTTTTTGACACAGGTACAGTAAATGCATGTGTTTAATGTAACTCATCTCCTGCTGTTTGATGGTTATTGGTCTACTCACTTTTCAAAAGCCATTGTAAATTTGAGGCACTATAAAACTTTCAGTAATATACTTTTTTCTGTACATTATGTAGTAGCATACTACTGAGAGCCAAGTGAGAAGAACAAGTTGTATCAGAGATCACTATAAGTATAATAAAACCCAAGAGTTAAATGGCAATGTCTATTTTATTTTGGATCTTTTCATTTTGAACTGCACCTTTTCAATATTATCCCTCTTTTATTTTGTAAAATGCTAAAGGTCAGAGGCTTCCTCACCAGGAAAAAAAATTCATTGTAACTGGATCTCTGATCTCTTCATCATTATTTTTAAGGGCCATGGGAAATTACAAGGAGATAGAACTGTGGAAAAATAAAATAACTATCATTCTTGCTTTCTGTGTAACCTAATGATCACAATTTCCTGCATAGCTGCCCCTGCTTCCCAATTCACTACAGACACCCAGGTGTTAATCTCTGGGCAAAAATGAAGAAAATTGTCAGGCTTTTAAGTATGGAGGGTGCTTTTAATACAAGTCTTACATTAGGAGAAGTTAAACCTCGAAGCATAAATACATCATTCTTTTTTCCATCATTTAAGCAAGTTGAATGCTTCTTAGTGTTCAATAAATATAAACATATTTTGCTGCAGAGCCTGAGCATGCTGCAAAAAGGTATTGTTCTGCTTAAGATAAAAATTAACCACAGATTTAAAATTCTTCCTCAGACAGATAGTCTGTTTAATTGGTAGAATTTACATGAAACCTAGTGACTTTTCTTCCTTGTCATTCACCAGCTGTCTCCTATGTACAAGTTTTCTCATCATCCAGCTTAGAGGCCATCATCGCTTCAGCCACAAACTCTATGTGTTACAAAAAGGTTATCACCATTGAGTTGGCCATGGTGATGAGACCAGAAGGAGAAAAGCACTTGCCCCATGCTCCACACTGGGGTTATTAACCTCTTATTATGTGCCTTCACCCCCGTCTAGGCAGACCAGCAGGCCTGAGCATCAGAAATGACAAGTTTGAGATAAAGAGGTCAGAATATGATGAGTCATATCCCAGTCTAAAACCTGAGATAGTTACAGATTTCTCACCTGTCATTTGCTATATTTTCAGTTAATAAACCATAGTTAATCACCAGGCTTTAAGAATAGTAGCTGTTTTAAGGCAAATGTGTCACCTATGGGCAAGCATATACAACATCGCACAACTTCCACAAAAAAAACGATGGTATTCACAACTTTTATAACCATCAAAACATCACAGGCATAGATGTGATGAAGTCCTCCAGTCTGTGTTGAATTGTCTCCTTTTTTACCATGAAAGTTATTTCCTTACTTGTGTCATCAGTAGACCAACTACAGAAGCAGACATGGGAAGCGAGTAGATGCACTACAGTGCATGGCCCGGATGATCTCTCTCAGAGGTAAAGTGAAATACCACATTGCTCTTCCTTTTTTATGCTAGACAAACCCCTTTTAATGAAAATGTGGAACTGCACGGTCTTTCAATCAGCATATCTTAATCCACTGCTGATTACATGAGTCTGAAAAGGTATTTAGAAAGTTTGATGAGTTTAGTCAGTGAGTGAAATATGCTGAAATCAATTTTAAAAGAAACAAACCCTTTTTTGTTCCTCAGGACTAGTCTCTCTGTGTGTGTTTCAATATCGTAAATATCTCAGAAAAACATCCTTTATATTTTCCCTCTTATGAGACTAATTCCCTTTGGCTCCCCCAGGAAAAAACCGCTAGAAAATAAACTCAAAGACTGATTACATTTTATGTCCCTTTTATACCCTTTTAATTAGCAAAAGTAGGATTGTAGATGTCTCAGGAGTCAGGTTCTGCTTATTCTCACTAATTTCTAAGCCATGCTACCACATCACCTACCAACCCTGAGGATATCAAGGTGTCCCTGTACTATGTGCTGCCCAGCCCGGTAACACTGCACCCTTCTGAAGGGTCACAATCCGTTCCTCTTGGAAGTCTGTGGGAGTTTTGTTACTCATTGCAGCAAGTTACAGATCCTGTCCATAACACGCTAAATAAATAGACGATCCAAAAAAGGACTACCCCACCTAAGCATGTTTTGAGCTCAGGCAAAATACATGAACATCATCTCCTGATCCATCCAGTGCCATCCTTTCTGCCAAATGGTTTTTCACCCACATTTTTAACTATCCCCAGCCACTGATGCAATCCTCCTCATTTAGAAACAGACAGAAAATAGTTTTCCTCAAAGGTTTTCTTAATACAGATTTGGAGTTTGATGAGTTACTCTCTGAGCTAGTCAGCAGACAAACACTTCTGTATGCCATTTGGATTACATTTCCCTTCATTTTTTTTTCATTTTGCATGCAGCATTTCAGGATAATCAATTTTATTTATTTGTTTGTTTTTGCATTGGTTTATGCAGAGTTCTGTTAAGTCTCCTTTCTGTGTTGGTGGAACAGTGAGGAGGTGCAGATGTGGCCCATCTGTGAAACATGCAGTTTATTACTGGGGGACGGAGAGTAAGAAAGGAAAAATAGTACTATCTGCCTTCTTTCTAGAAGGAAAAGATTGAAGGAATAAGTAAGAGAAAGGTTGCTGCTGTAGATGGGGCATGCTTCATCCTGTACTTGTGATAGTCATGTTATGACATTTTCTGATTTTAAAAAAAAAGTCAAAACGTTGCTATTCTATGTGATCCTGCTGAGTGACAAAGAAAGGCTGTATTGAAAAATGTATTGAAAGCTTGGTTATTTTTAGTTGTCACAGAGAGTGACTATGCAGAGACCTAAGCTCGCAAATAACCCTGTGATACTGTGAAAAGAGGAATGTGCAGAGAAGGTAACTAAGTAAAAAAATATTTGTTAATGGTTAAAAGGCCAAATGTTCATGCTGTGGCCCGTTTTAGGAAGCACATATTCAAAATTTGCAGCTCACTGTTCCCAGCAAGCTTATATATGTGTTATGCACATTTCATCCCAGAACATGTATTGAAGTGGGCTCAACACTTTGCTCATCTGCAACTGATGCATCAGTTTATGATGTAAAGAAGCACAATGGCACTCTAGCAGATGGGCCTGAGCATGCCCATGCCAGAAAATCAGCATGTGAAATAAGTTTGAATAAGACAAGTAGATAATGGAGACAGTCTTTTTAGCAAGGCTCATTGCCACAGGACAAGGAGGAATGATTTTAAACTAAAGGAAAGGATATTTAGACTGGATATAAGGAACAAATTTTTCACAGTGTGTGGTGAGGTACTGGAACAGGTTGCCTAGAGAGGTGGTGAGTGCCCCATCCCTGGAAATATTCAAGGTCAGGTTGGACAGGGCTCTGAGCAGCCAGATGTAGTTACTGGTATCCTTGCTCACAGCACAGAGGTTGGACTAGATGACCTTTAAAGGTCCCTTCCAACTCTAACCTTTCTATGTTTCTAATTTGAAGGCCACTGCAAATGTCTTGGGTTGTCCCTGCTCAGTTAGCTTTGCAAGCAAAAGCGAGTGTGTGATGTGCTCTGTCCTCAGATATCTGATGCAATTCAGCCATTTCCAGCACTTTCATGATTTTCTGTAGCATAGAAAGATACTGTTGATAAACTCCTCATCTAAACTTTGTTTTAACTTCAGTGAGCGTTTATTTAATTTATAGTCATGAAACATCCATCTGATGTTTGTTTCTTATTGACTCTCAAGTTACTTAACAGGCATGGATAAAAAAGGCTTAGGGACTGAACCTAAGCCTGTGAGTACTCAGGATCCTCAAATCTTTAGAAGAAAACCAGCCTCTAATGTTATTGTACAGATCTCTTAAGAGCAGAGCCCTATTTCAGAACCCCTACAGAAACAAAGCTGGAAGTTTCAAAGAAGTTAATGTACCAATATAGAAAAATAAGCAGGTAAATCCAACAATCTCTTCAGCTTGCCAAGGCAATCTCTCATCTTCCTGTGATGTTGTGGGACTGCTTCACAGTGCAGATGTCCCTAAAAAAATGTAAAGTACCTTATGACTGGTAGGCATCTTCTTCCAAGAAGACCTTGTTCTGCACTTTAGAGAAGCAAATATATCAGGAATAAATGTTCAGGCAATGGATGGATTTGGGGGTTAGAAAAAAAGGTTGACTGGTGGTAGTTGTACCACTGTCTGAGCATTTATATTGCTAAGAGTGAATATCAGCAGCACATGTTCATCTTCTCATTCTGAGCTTGTTCAGATCACCCAGTAACTGAAAAATAAAGTCTTCCACTGTGGAAAATATACAGATGTCATTGGTGAATTAGAAGCTGGCAATAACAACCAGCAGATGTTTGGTTTCTTTAAATGCCACTTTATATTTTGTGTGATTAATTTGTTATCTGAAAAAATGTCAACATGAATTTTTCTGGATTAAAAAAATAATAAATGACCCATTCCAATACTAAATAGAGTGTTGACATATCTTCTTAAGTGAAATAACATTCTTTTTCAGATCATAGGCATAAATGTCATTGTAAAGGCTTAACAAGGATGAGGACAAGCACATCAAAATTAAAATGTGCTTGAATCATTGGTTATTTAAATAGCAAATATGTAGATTTAGGCTGATATAACTCAATGGCTGCAGTGAAATAGCTCTGAATTTATGTTAATACAGCAATGAGTGATGTGAATTCTAAGTTTCCTGCTAGTTATTTATTTGGGCTTTTTTTATCCTGATTTGTCTTTATTATAGTAAATCAGAAGTGGAAATCCACATGAGTAATATCTCACAAGCACTACAAAAGCATAAGCTTCAGCTTACTGTATTCAAATCAATAGTAGCATTGAAATCATCACATAACATTAAAATATACATGTGTACTTAATTCTATGTTGGGTTTTTTTGGGGGGAGAATAGAAAAGGGAAGCAATTATCTTTTGCATAATGTACTAGTGTTATCATATGCTTATAGGTCTAGAAATCAAATATAGAGAGAAATAAGGAAAACATAAGTGTTGCAGTAACGGTGAAAAGGACATCTCTGTTTACATCATGTTGATCTTATCTGAAATCACATTAATTGCTTCCTTCTCCCCTTGTTCCCATTCTCACTTTCTCCAATCATCTCCTTTCTGCTCACAGAATCACAGAATCATTACGGTTGGAAAGGACCCTCAAGATCATCTAGTCCAACCAATAGCCCTACACTACTCTTACCCCTAAATCATCCCCTGAAGAAACACATCTATCCTCTTCTTAAAAACCTCCAGGGATGGTGACTCCACCACTTCCCTGGGCAGCCTATTCCAATATCTAACCACTCTTTCAGTAAAGAAATTCTTCCTAATATCTAATCTAAACCCACCCCGGCACAGCTTAAGCCCATTCCCTCTAGTCGTGTCACTAGTCACAATGGAGAAGAGGCCGACACCTGCCTCCCTAGAATGGCCTTTCAAGTAGCTGAAGAGAGCGATAAAGTCTCCCCTCAGCCTCCTCCAGGCTAAACAACCCCAGCTCCCTAAGCCTCTCCTCATAAGGCCTGTTTTTCAGACCCCTGACTAGCTTAGTTGCCCTTCTCTGCACCCTCTCTAGTAGCTCAATGTCCTTCCTAAACTGCGGTGCCCAAAACTGCACACAGTACTCGAGGTGTGGCCTCACCAATGCCGAGTACAGTGGCAAGATCACCTCCCTGCTCCTGCTGGTCACACTATTCCTGATGCAAGCCAGGATGCCATTGGCCTTCTTAGCCACCTGGGCACACTGCTGACTCATGTTCAGCTGGCTGTCAATCAGCACCCCCAGGTCCTTCTCTGCTGGGGAGCTCTCCAGCCACACCTCGAGCCTGTATTGCTGCTGGGGGTTGTTACGCCCAAAATGCAGGACTCTACATTTAGCCTTATTAAAACTCATCCCATTGGTCTCTGCCCATCGATCCAGCCTGTCTAGGTCCCTCTGCAGAGCCTGCCTAACCTCAAGCAGATCGACACTCCCACCCAGCTTAGTGTCATCTGCACACTTACTAAGGGTGCACTCTATCCCCTCATCCAAGTCATCAATAAAGATGTCTCCAGTTACCACAATCACAGACTTTGCCTAGGGTGATCTTCTGTGCCAGCAGTTAAGCTGTGGTGAGGTTTTCGAATCCACAAATTTCAGATCACTATTGCCTCTCTTCTCTTCTGTAAGTGAACGTTGCTTTTCCTAGCCATGAATATCCAGGGAAGGACACTTCTCTGCATCAGGTAAAGGTGCTGTTGGCTATTTGATGTATCTTCTCCAAACAAAACAACAGCAGCAGAACTTTTTCATAGTTATTAAAATCTTTAGCTAAATTAATTCTTCCCTTCTAGATCTGCTTTGTTCTTTTACTACATCAGCCCATAAAGTATGTAAAAAATAATTGGGTTTGAGTACCAGTTTTGTTTTCTTACTATCTTATCAAGGAAACCATTTAGGATTCTTAACAGAAAAAAAGAGAGATCTTTGCTCTGCAAGTAGGGATTGAGAACTTTCAGGCACTTGGTCACTGTGGTGAGGGATGCTATTGAGGCCCCAGGCACACCTCAGTCTCTTACATGATTGGTTAAATTAATCTTTTGGGTTTACAGCCTCCAAATTTCCTCCAGCAATTCAGCAATGATAATCATTTTGACATGCGATTACAAGAACTTGTTTTCACCCTGAGCAAAAATGATCTCTAGAATAAATGTGATCTTTTAGCTACTTAAATCTGTTTTCTAAACTAACATTGGAATATGTTTATCAAATTAAGGTAGGCTTTCCTGGTGGTATTCAGTTGCCTGAAAGGGGATGTCTAGTTCCATTTTAGATGCTTTACATGTTAAATCTGGCTGTTGTTCTAGATAATTGGGATTTTGCTGTTCTACTTGGTATCTAAATCAACACTAGAAGTCTGTATTTAGATATTTGACTGGCTCCTCCTGTCCTCTTTTTAATTTTAAAATTATTTAAACATCACTGTAAAGGTACTTTAACTCTGCATTTCTGTATTACAGTCTTCTTTCTTCTACTCTGCATAGTATTATGCCATTTTATTTTCAGCATGTCTGGTTAGAATTTTCCAGAACTGGAGAACTGTGGCTGGAGAATGACTACAATTTCCCTTGTTTATGAAATAGATTCTCCTTAACAACATCAAAACACAGGTATTCTTTCATGAAAGAAAGCATTTTAAAACATTATAAAACTCCATTTTATGTCACCTTTTAAACCCAAGGTTTTAAAGAATTATAGCTTGTCATCTAGTTAAATTTATGATGATCTTTCCTGAAAGTTTCCACAGAAAGTTATTTTTTGAACCCTTAACTATTCCTCCAAATTCTTCACATTTCATTTGACAGACAATACCTAAAGAAGCAAGGTCCAAAATGAAGAATTCAAGCATAGTGGCTTAATTTCATGTTGAAGTTTTTTCCAGCCTGCAAGTTTATAAATCCATTCCTGCCATTTGTAAAGACTGAAGACAATAGCAATATATCTTCAGACAGTATTCAGATAATATCATGGCCTCAAGATCAGTTGTACTGAGCAGCATTTTTCCACAATAACAAATGAATTTATTCTCAGAAGAACAGATTGCCATTACACAGAGTATACTGGCAGAGAAGAACAATGTGCACACTTGGCTACCTCTACCTTCCAGTTATTAAGCATTATTTGTAAAATTAAATTCAACAGCTGAAAGTAAGGCTATTTTCTCCAGCAGCTGGTGTTAGAATGGACCCTTAAGACAGAAGTTAAATCAAGCTGCTGTCTTGTTGCAGCAGAACTTAAAACCAGCATGTATTGGAATAAGCAGGCATTTGGCATTATCTCCAGACTAGTAGAAAATAGTGTCTGCATTTCTAGAAATGTATAAATCATCCTTGTGACACCTGCATGAAAATGCCTCCAGGCTTAAGATGAACAGCAATATTTATGATGTAACATTATCTATAACTATTATCTATAAATTATCTATAGCATTCATAACTCATGCTTCCCAAGAATAATTGTCAACATTTTCTTACATATTCTTGCCCAAAACAAGATGCAAGATGCTTGCATGTTTTCAGTATATCTTTTTTAAATCACTATTTGTCTAAATTTATACAAAATTTCAGGACAAGCTTACAGCATGTAAGTTTGTTTTATGTGGTACTGGCACATCATAACATATATAATTAAAAGCAGTAATTTTCAATTTTGGTTATAGAAAAAAAAAAGCAAGGGCTAAACATGTAGGCAGAGTTTGTTAAACAGAAATGTAATTTAGTATACGAAAATATATTATGAAATTTAATTTCTGGGTCCATAAACAAAAGGTACCTGAAACACTTAAGTAGACAGAGATTATACATATGCTGGCAGCTATATATCTCTGTCTTAACACCTTGTGTAAAGACAGCCTCCATTGGTTAATGCTCATATCTACAAAATTGCATCTCTACATCTGGACACCACACTCATGTGCTTCTTTTTGTTGTAAGAGCAAATAAGGCAAATTTGTTGTAGCATGTGGTTGTGAGAGGATTGATTGTTCTTATTAGCTGCCTCTGTGCTCTGCAGAATAAAGATGTCCCTGAGGACTGAATATGAGTGATGAATAAACATAAACCGAGAGAGGAAAGAAGCTGGGTAAGTGCCTCTTTCATCCATCCACCTACCCATCTTTTCAAATGAGATGTTATGATGAGCTGGATGAGGAATATAAATCCTTGACCTGTCCTAGGGATTATACAGTCTCGACAGATGAACAACAGGTAATACGTAACACACAAGTCCTTGGTGAATCAAATACATTCACTACAAAATGGTGAAACAAGTTTAATACTATTTCTTATGCATATTCTAAGGGTTTAGAGGAACTGATACATTGAGCTTGTCCCTTACTCCAAACCAATCCTTCAGATACTGGATCAAAATAGACCAGGTTCAGGAAAAAAATCTATCCTGTAATGGTAGCTCAGAGGAGAAGTGAAAATATTCCTCCTTCACCACTGTAAAGTCATATTCAACATGCAAGGGAAATATGGAAGAAGCAGAGAGGAGAAGGACAGAGAAAACTAGATTTACACAGATTACTTTGGGTGATGAATGTTAGAGCAAGTCAGGAAAAAATACAGATTTAGAAATATCATCAGAAATTTGGAGTATGAAAAAGAAGACAGTTTTAGCTGTACTATTCTGCACAGAATGAACATACTCAAGGAAGGAGGAACATCTGAAGGCCAGAGAAAAATCATGTACTAATCCATAGATTACATTTCATGTAATGTTAAACAGGCACATGTTAACACGTTAAACAGGCACAGTGTCATTTTCAAACCTAAATAATGTTAGGAATAAAATCAAATTTTCTCCTGAACTCTTTTGTCTTGATGCTTGAAGTACATTCCCTAAATTTAGACTTTGTCATAGATGTTGTATTTATTATTTAACTAATGGTGTTAGGGCAGAGTAAAGAATCAACTTCATAAAAGCCTAAATATCAGAGCCATAGTCTTTTATTCCCTTCCTCCAGCTTCTGGACAGTTTGAGAAGTGATTCATTCTAAGCCCAGCTGTTGCCTCATGTGGCAATGTTAGCATCCTTTACTCACATTGAATTCTGTTCCCAATGGGAGACATATGTTCCTTCCGCCTTTGGTTTCACACTTGCAAAGTTACTGTTTGCTTGTTTCTCCTCCAGCATAAGAAGTGTATTATTTCTGTTTAACTGTGAGTTGTCTTTTTATTCCAAGATGTCAACATCTATTAAAACATTAATAAAAGTGTTAGAGAATCCATGTGAGAAAGGAAAAGGACAAGACAGATTTTTAGCAAGGGACAAAACCAGAGGACTTCATTCCAGCTTGTAAAAACACCCTCTCAGATTGAAACTCATTATGTAAATTTCAGCAGACAAGGATGTGTGGATATACGTGGATATAGAAGGATATGTACGTTCTGAGACAAATTGAACAAATCCTTTCATGGTCACATGAAACAGTCTTCACACTTTTCCTATTTCAAGAAAGACAGGCAGTCTCCAGTGTAATCGTATGTTTTATTACCTTCTGATGCTCAGGTAGCAAAAGGGGTGATCATATTGCAAATGGACAGATAGCTAAACTACATTATGTGCACCAAAATAGAGGGATAACTATCTCCTTGTTTCCTTCTCAAAAGTTATCCTTATTATTTGATTAGGTGGAAAGAATACATCATTCAGAATACACACACATTTTTCTTCATCTGCTCTCATTACATTTTCTTGCTATCTCTGCCTAAATAAAACAGAATTCTTCTAAATGAACAAAAATCAATCAATAAAACTAACCGGAAATGTTTTAAATATTTGTTTCTCAGTCTGAATTTACTTTTATAAATACATGATATATGCTCTTCAATAATATTTGGAAGTATGACCACTGGACTTTTTTCCCTGGCAGGATTATGCTTGGAACATGGAGAAATTGTTGGTCTCTCCATTAATTTTTTGTTTTCCATGTTCATTAAAATCTTGTCCAGATGGCACTGTACAAATGTCTTTCATGCAGATTTCTGGCTTTGAAATGCAGCTACCCACCTCAAAATACAGTATTTTTGTCTGCTTGGGAAGATAGTTCTTCATGGTTCATTTTATCTATAGTATTGTGCAGGGGAAAGAGGGTGTCACTTGGAGTAAAAGGAGAGGAAATTTATCTCCAAAGCTCCCACTTTTCATTAAAATCTCCTTATAATCATTAGTGGGTGCATGTTTTGTGTATCTGTATGTATATGTGTGTGTAGGAATACATAGATGCCTCAGAAGTACGAATAATTGAACTACTACCTTTATGTAATGTCTACATATAATCCTCAGACAGGTGGTTAATGAGAGAAGAAACCAGTAGTGCCTCATGGTGGGTTCCCAGACTTTCCCAGAGGAAATGTCGATAATCAGTCAGTGTAAACAAAGGCCTCTATGGCCCTGCATTCTGCTTTTCACCAACAGTGGGATAGACACCTCTTTGCTTTCTTAAATGGATAAAAGACATGTATATGTGGTAATTACCAACAAATATTAATTTCTCGTAAATAATGTATTATGAGCTCTTCAACTGATCAAGTGACTGCTTTTTTTCACACTGTACCCACAGTCCTATCTGCATGTCACAGATTTTATTATTATTACAGTTCTCTTGCATGCATAACATAATAACCAGATAAAAATTGCTCTGATGTGTCAAAAGCAGAAAAGCAGAAAACACTGTATTTAGCAACATCTGACTCTGTGAAAGAGCCAATGCAGCATGCTATCCCCATTTGAATATATGGCTTCAAAACATACCGCAAATAATAGCTATGAGAGAGTTGGTTTAACATAGAGGATGATGTAATATTTCCTCCCATGCCTCCTAACTAAAGAAAAACAAAACTATCAGACCAGGATTTTTTTTTCCTCTAGTGTTTCCAAATATTGCCATTAAGCTCAGCCTTAAGAAGAGTTTTTACTCCCTCCTCCAAGGCTATCAGAAGAGGACAGCATACAGAAATTCTTAGGGATATTAACACTGGCTGTGTGACAAGAACGTTAACAACCTTAACCATATCTGATGAATTAAATGTTTACTGCTCTGTGGGTGTTTGGTCTGCAATGCCTTCCACTGATATCAATGAAGGTCTTGTTTAAAAACCTCAGGGTACATTCTCAAAATTCAAGGGACACACTGAACTTTAAAAGTTTGACTGTTGAAAAAGATGAAATGTTTTTCCATCTAGTTTCGCACCCCCGTGGAAAGCAAACAGGATCAAATCACTGGATGTCAGGAAAGTAAATGTCTAGATGGATGGTCTAGCTCATTCATGTGAAGGAATGCTCCTTGCAGTTTATTTTCTAGTATTTTTTTCTTATCTGTTTTTCAATATCTGAACAAGAAATGCTGGCCTTTGGAGGAGTCTGCCAGATCTGTCAGGGCCTGTGTTCCCATGATTAATCTTACATTTTCCCTTTTGTTTATCTACCTCAGGTTTTAGGCCATTGCGCCCTACCATTTTTTTTTCATTCCTTGCAGAAAACATTCCACAAGGCAACATATTACTATGAGGAGATGGGGAATTACAGTGAGAAATCCTGTCTATTTAACATTGACTACAAAAATGCCATGCTGATTGTAATGGGGCCAGGACTAGACACACAGGCAAGGCTTTGATCCTCACATAAAATTAAGCATGATACTGAGCTTAAAAGAATAAGGGAGAGAGATAAAATAATGGAAGGAGAGTTCTGCCTTGTATCCCCTTGACTCTCATCTGTTCTGGCTGCATATTTAGATACAAAATCCATCATTAGCAGTCTGTCTGGACCCTAACACTTCTTCAAAACCCTACTGAGATACCTTGCTAGCATATCTTACTCTGATGCTATGACTTAAAAACCTAACATTGCTCCACAATTCTCTTCCCTCATGCCAATGGTTCTCAACAGTTAGGTACGAAAATTTTAGTTCCCTCATAAGTCACTGCTTGTCCATATCAGTTGGCTAAAAGAGATGGAATGAGGAACAAGGCTCAATTCCCTAATCCTTAATCTTAATTTTGGTGTCTTGATTTTGGCAGTAATGTGTGGTCTGGCCTGTAAAAAAATTCATAAGCTCCCCATGTTTCAGCTTCTTTATTATTATGAGAATAATAATTTCTACTTTTTAATGTACGTTGAAATGTATGCACATAAAGCACTGCCAAGCTTAGAAGGTTTTATTGGAGTTTTTTATATTTTATCTTTTTAATACAGGTTCATTCCATAAATTATCAGCATTACCTCTCTAATGTGAACACATCTGTGCTGTGGTTGTTGAAGATATTCTTCAACACTTTGCTGATAATATGGAATCTCTGCCTGCTATTCCTGATGATTTCTATAAAACCTCATTCTGTCAGCAGCAATATATATTTTACTGAAGGTTCTGTGTCCTTATCTTGTCAGAAACTGCAGCCTTCACTTTCTTCTTTCATCCGTAGTTTTATGTGTACTGCAACAGCCATGAGTAATTTTGTTACCAGATCCAGCATAAAGAAAAATCACTACTTTATGGGTCAAGCAATTACTTCTTCATCTTATGTTGCACTCTCCTTTTTTTCTGCACTCTCCCCTGTCCTTTAAGTACGTTGTTTAAAAGCTCCTTGTTGATTCCATTGTTTCTCCCCTAAGCAGCCTCTGATTTTCATGTTGATTTCCTGCAGGATAGTATATCATCTCACTTTTCCTTTACATTCCTTCATTCCATAACCAGATTTTGCAGCCTGTGCTGGACAGATGGCAGACTACAACTCCCAGATCTAATGTGTGATTACTGGAGGTGAATCACTGTCTTTCTATGTAATTGTGTAAGAAGCTGATGAGAATAATCATCCAGGAAAGCACCTGGAAAAAGCAATGACAGGAATTACATATGTGCATCATGTCTGTCACTCAGCAGCCACAGAACACTCAGAGCTGCAGCCTCTGGTCTGTGGGATTATGCAGAGAGAAACATGTCCTTAATGTTCTAGATGTGGCTGTGGTGGGGAAAAAATGGAGACTGGCTCTTGCAGGTGAGTGGCAGCACAGAGCCCATATTTCCCCATTGATGAGCAGATGCTTGTGGAGACATGTTGCAACCCAGGACCCACAGCAAGGAGTAGCTGTCTGGGCTCTGCCAAGCCTCCTTCATGGAATACCACACAGCTTAATGCTCAGCCTTACCGAGGCATGCAGGGAGGCAGGAGGTACCTCTACCCCCCCAATGTCCAACACCTTAGGCACTTACAGTGGTATCCGGGTGCCTGACACTAGGCAGTCAGTCTGCTTCAGACACAGCAGGGCCAGCTTGGCTATGTCCCACTGTGCAACATGAGCCCAGACTGATGAAAAAGACCTGTGAGAAAGCCAGTAGGATTCTAGAGAAATGAAGGTACAGTCAAGGGTATGGGTGCTGAGGCAGAGGTGGCAGGCTTCTTTATGATTCAAATGGTCAAGTATAAGCTCCTGAAGGAGGAAAGCAAGGAGACAGGTCAGGATGAATGGCAAAGCCTGGGGTAGAAGGTTTAGTCAGGTCATCAGCTCACATCATTTGTGTGGGCAGGGTGGGTAGGAGACAGCAGCTTTGGAGTATCCAGACCTGGCCCTTCCCCTACTGGTGCCCCTGAGCCTAGCAAAAGTTCCATGGGTGCCACACCAGGAAGGAGACCTCACCCTGACACATCATTAAATCCTCCCTATCCTTCATGTCATGTGATTGATTTACACATCTAAGTTGCATTTCTCCTACTTGCAGAGTCTCTTTGCACATAGCTAATATCCAAACAGGTTAACACAGAAAAATGGGCTGCAATAACCCTGGTTTTGAAGTGCCCAACAGCCCACTCTTCTACCCCTGCTCCTCCAGATGACCCTTTGCTCCAAGACTGAGGAGTGGCTTCTTTTGTTCTTGCTTGGGAGCTCTAGACTTTAGCCAGAGTTTAATCTCCACCTGACAATTCTGGCATGTCATATCACATACCTACAGCTTCATCTCTCTGTAAATTTATTTATTTTGTGTCTTTTATTAATGCACAATAGATAGGCATTAGTAAAGCAACCAAAGTAGACTGAAATTGCTTTCCTATCTACTTTGCTTTATAAATCAATAGTTCTGTGACAGTAATGTGTTTTAAACACACGAAAATGCTGGATACTTCTTTTCACGGTGAGTTGTCCAAATATTTGCTTGCTATCCTCAGGATACTTATACTCTCTAAGCAAAAAAATATTAAAAATAATATACCACTTTTTTATTTTGCACTTTATATAAAAGCTTAGCTTTGCCTCTTCATTCCCTTCTATTATCTTTGTTATTTTTCACAGGCCTGTACACAGGTCCATATATTTCCTTAACAGGTTTTAAATTTTCCTGCAGTCCCTTATTTTAGTCTCCCTAGCCAATTTACTTTACTCAGCAATATAATCTATTCAAGGGGAAATGGGAAGTTTATGCAGTAGTCTCCCCAGACTTCTCTGAATATGTTATGCTCTGAGCCACACTGGTTGGAGAGCACCTTTGCCTTAGAAGCTATGTAGTGTTGCAACACTTGCACAGAGACCACTGGAAACCCAAGGTCCTCTGACTGTGCAGGACTAGGAACTGAAGACTCTATGAACACAAGATCATTGAAGAGCTCTGTGTATAAGTTGCTAAGATGAAAGGAATAAAAAAAAATAAAAATGTTTGAGGGAATTCTTCTCCGAGGATCTCATCCCATGGTGGAAAACTTCCTGGACAGGAAGAGCAAGCAGAATATTTCTAAACCCATCCTTCATCAATGCATGATGGGGCTCATGGTCAGAAAACTTATTCCATTTTTGCTGCTTTATCTGATGTCTTCAGGACTGGTCAGGTCCTCAGCAAGGCTACAAATACATGCATAGTCACATGGGATGAAACCACTTTTAGATCCCCACAGTCCTCCTTCAACTTTTATACTGAGCATAGATTAATGAGAACAGAAAAGCCATATATGTGTAGTTCATATACTCACTTATAGTTAGGCCAACTGGAAAAAATCTTCCAAGCAGGCCTAGAGCATGGTTTAAATTTAATCCTACACATCCTAGTAAGATACCTTTATCAGGCTACTGTCACATCCAGTATTATCACCGTGTTGCCACCACAGCCCTGCTCAGTCTCTGAAAGGGCTGTATGATGTGGTATGCTGCAGCAGAGAGAACAAGGCTCCTCCCCTGGCAGTCTGCTCCAGACTTCTAGTCCTGTTTCATTGTGTGTCCATCACTGTATTTTTTAGCTCTACATAGCCATTTGTTTCTGTGACAAATATTCTTACTCCCTGCCCTTGCTTGATTAATTTTTTCACTAGCTGTATTTTGTGTTTGCAGAGTATGTGTTGCTATGCACTCACTTCACCACCTCCACATCTCAGATCACTGGCAACAATCACACTCTTTAAACAAAAATGCTGTTAACTCTTTGTATCCAAAGTAAGAAAAAGAAACTTCAGTATTGTGGACTGTAACTAGACTATGACTTCACTATAGAAGTCTGTACTGGAGACAAAGAAGGGACAGCAACACCTTGAAAGATGTAAGTACAGACAGCACTTGGCTTGATGGAGTCATGGTTCCCTCTGCTCCTTACTTTGTGGTATTGCAATTATTAGCAATAGATTAATATATGTGCCCAACTGAAGCTAGCACAGTGGGGAGCAGAGTGGGTGGCAGAGAAGCAAGATGTTTGTGTGCGGTTAAATAACAAGTAACTAAAGTTCTAGCAAGTGCTCAAGAATATGTGCTTTGTAGCTCCTGGGTTTTGAAAGATCAATGACACAGCCATTTGCTGTGCACTGACAACAATTTCCTTCCTTTGTATTATCTATCATAAAGAAACTGCCCATCCAAGACCTTGATAGATAGTGCTGGGACCCAAGAGAAGTGCTTACTTTCTTCCAGGCTACACTGCTGTGTCTGAGCACCACATTTTGTCCTGTCCGTCATTTAATTAAGACTTTTCTATCAGATGTGGCAGGTGCAGCTTACGGTGTCAAGTGGCCAATATTTATATGTTCCTATCCTGCTGCTTCCCAAATGGAAATATCCAATAGACTTAAAGAAAGTTTATTTCTGTCTTTGCTTTTGCTTTAAAGTATTAGTACAATTTACAGAAAGGCATTTTTGTTTCTTTGATTAGGTTTTATTTGCTCCTGTGTATTTATTTCAAAGAAAGCATTGTTACAAAAAGCTCCAAGGACATTCTGTGCTGTTTTCCCCACTCCATAATTTTCTCCTTACGATTTTTCTTCAAAGAGTGAATAATACACTATTCAATGCATTGAAACTGTACTGTGCTAATGGAAAAACTGCCTGAGGCTACTTTGAAATAATGGTCGAAACCAGCCCACAGCACTGAGCACTGAGCAGTCTGTGAGATGGGGAATGGGTCTCCCCTGGTGTCACCGTGTCCTAGCAAGTAATTTTGGCATTCATGGGAGTTATTGCCACACAGATTTGAACCTTCTGTGCTGGGTCTTTTGGGTCTCGGCAGGCTTTGTCTTCAAAACTTTGACTTATTTGCCTAATGCAGTGTTTCAGAACTGGCAAAGAGTCACAGAATCACAGAATGTTAGAAGTTGGAAGGGACCTGGAAAGATCATCTAGTCCAACCCTCCTGCCAGAGCAGGATTCCCTAGACCAGGTCACACAGAAGCATGTCCAGATGGGTTTTGAATATCTCCACAGAAGGAGTCCTTACATAGACTCTCCTTGCTCTTTGATGTCAGGACTACTTCAGACAACCTCTCCTTCTCTCTTCTGCCTCATTTGTTTCCTTCCCAGCTCACTTTCCCTCCTGTGCCCCTGCCTTCCTGCTCAGTAGCCATGCAGGCAGGTGCTGCTCATTTCTGCTTCCCATGGACATCCTCTTTTCAGCTCCAGATCAAAGGTCCCTCCCTCAATGCTCTTTGCCTCTCTTAGAGCCTCGTCTCTCAAAAGCACAGTATCCATGTAAAACAAATCTTCAGTTCCCCTGCTCCACGAATTATTCTCTCATTGTAGTTTTTCCCTTCAGAGAAAGCACAGGCAAGAAAAGTCAGAGAAGGTTCGTACCAAATAATCATTCATTTTATAACGTATTTTTGGCAACGATTTTTTTTTTTTTTTGACAGTCATCTATGCCTGCCTGAGAAAATGTGTGGAAAGTCTGCCAGCGTGGAGTGAGCTCCGAAGATTTTCCTGTAAGTCCTGCAGCAGCAAGTACGCTTCTTGAAGTCTCAGCTCTGGGAGTGCTGCGATCATCTTAGGATTGTATCTTTCCATGGAGTAAGTCGTGAGGTCCCGTGACTGGGTGATGATCGAGCTACACACACGCAACAGGGCTGCCTCACAAGGTTCGCTTTATTGAAGCTGCTTCCGAACCCATGCCAGAAACGTGGGGGTCGAAGGGGGCTGACCGGTAAGGTTTGAAGCGTGCCAGCGAGACCAGGAAGGCAACGGCTGCCCCAGCCGGGAGGCGCCCGCGGGGCTGGTGGCGGTAGCAGATTCGGCTCCCTGCGCTGCGGCAGCGGCTTGGCCGACAGCTGTCTGCGGACTACAACTCCCAGCGTGCCGCAGAGACCTCCCGCCCGTCGGCACAGCCCGCCCCGGCTCGGCTCGGCGCTGCCCGCATAGGCTCGGCACTGCCCGACGGAGCTCGGCTTGGCGCTGGCCGCAGCGCGGTCGCGGAGGCGGGTGGGAGGTAGGTGGGTGTGCGGAGCGGGCAGAACGGCAGGCGGACCAACAGCTGTGCCGGGCAGGTGAGAGCCCTGCGGGAAACAAGAGGAGGAAGAGGAGGAGGCGGTGTGCTTCTGCTTGCTGGGGTGTGTGTGTCTGTGCGTGTGTTGCTGTGCGTGCTTGCGCGCCTGTAACCTCTGTATCGCTCGGGTCGCACAGTTGCGTGCGGATCCGACTACTCCCCGCGCCAGCGGGGATTGCATTTCCAAGCGTGGCAGGTTCCCGCTAAGGTCCCGAGAAGAGCGTGAGTGATCAGCGGCTGTTACCGATCACGTATATGCTATAGGCGCACATGTGTTTTCTACGCATGCAGCACATTTATTGGGCTGCAGGCTTTTCCTAATGACACCGGGCATTCGGCCTCGAGGGGGGATGGAGCGCAGAAGAGGGGGGGTAATAACGAATTAGTTGCAGATGAGAAGTAATATCCGTCTTTTGAGTCATCAGTCTTTGAGGCATAATTTCATTCTGAAAGCTCTTAATCGAACGGGAGATCAGCTATAGGAAAGCACTGCTTTTCCCATAGGATTATCAGATTTCCACCAGAGAATACAGATCCTGGATTACTGAGCTACATGGGATTTGCGTGTTTCTTTCTAATTAGTCTGTGAATCTGAGTTTAAAAATTCTGTATTTGGAAGGAGGTAGGGGAGCTATGTGCTTCTAAAAGAACAGACTCTTTTTGCTGACATTTTACACTTATTCTGGTTATCCTGTGCTCTGTAGATGACTTACTGCCTTAATTGGATATTGGTGTCAAAGGTTGATTAGACTCCCTAATAGATTTTGTTATCTCCAAGAGGATTGCAGTTTTAAATGAGTGGTTAAAACAATCATGTTTGCCATCTCCCCTCAAACAGTTGAGAGGAAGACTGATATATTATATTTGAGTTATCTTCTCTTTAGTTTATTAGTATATCATCATGAGGTTGTCAGGTTTGGGTTTGTTTGTTGTTGTTTTCCTCCNTGTTTAATCATTTAACAGCTGACACAAGCCATGTCCCTAACAAGACATTGGTGAAAGAGTAGAAGATTTCTGGGATACAGCAGCTCCAGTACCATGAAGTCGCTTCAGCAGCTCAGGGGCAGCGTGTGCTGAAGGATGTGGTAACCAAAGCATCAGGGCTCGCCAGGATGAGATCGATGGCTTGCATGGAGCTTCTGTACCTGGCTGAGGAGAGCAGACAGGCACCCCTGGGCACTGCTACCAGCTGGAGTCTGCCCTCACCTCCCTATGAGCAGCAGCAGTGTGAAGGAGGTGAGGTGGACCCCAGAGCAGCCACTGCTGTGGCAGCCCTGCACACCGAAAGGCATTTCAAGCCCTTGCAGAGAGGCCCTGTGGCTGAGCCTCTTCTGGCACCCCAGCCCTCCCCCTCAGGCACCTTGCTCCAGGAGCCCCCTGCACCTCCTGGCACCTCCCAGGCCTGCCACCTGCCCGAGCGCTTGTCCAGGGCAGAGGATGCAGGGAAGAAGAAAGCCTGCTGCTGTGCCCAGGAACTTGAGACGTCATTCTCCTATGTGGATGAAAATGTAAACCTGGAGCATTCAAGAAGTGCCCCCCATTCTGCAGGTGGTTGCTACCAGGATTCCCCTCTGCAGCAGCCTTCCTGCAGAGAGCTGCCGCCTGAGTGGGTGCACGATTCACCTTCCCTGGTCTCTGAGGAGGACGACGCTGCCTCTGAGGCAGCGGCTGGGAAATCTGTGGACTATGGGTTCATTAGTGCCATTTCATTCCTGGTTAGTGGCATTTTGCTGGTGATCATTTCCTATGTGGTACCCAGAGATGTAACTGTGGATCCCAACACCGTGGCAGCCCGGGAGATGGAGAGGCTGGAGAATGAGAGCGCTAGGATCGGGGCGCACTTGGATCGCTGTGTTATTGCTGGGCTGTGTCTCTTAACCCTGGGGGGAGTGGTGCTCTCCAGCCTGCTGATGATGTCCATGTGGAAAGGGGAGCTGTACCGGAGGAGGAGGTTTGCCTCCTCCAAGGAGTCTGCAAAGCTCTATGGGTCTTTCAATTTCAGAATGAAGTCTGGTGCAAACGATAATGTGCTTGAGCTGTCATTAGTTGAGGAAGATGTACTTGCCATAGATAATTAGTATGGTTATGATTTTTAAGGCAGCATTTCCACAGGAAAATATGTTTCATTAAAGAAAACAGATGCAGCTAAAGTGGTGCAGTTTATTTGTCTGACAAGAATGTTTTTTTCTTAAGCTCTATAATCGAATGTTTGCAGTATATGGGTAATTGTTGTAAAGGGAAAATGTGCCAGAGAAAAAGCTACTGATATAAAATAATGAAAACTACTGAATAAAGCCAGATTTGTGATAAGTAGGTTCCTCAGATACTCATTTATTCTAATATAGAACAATCCATTGGTGTTTTGCCTATATAATTTTCTTATTATTCCCATATAGAACAGGACGACCTTGACACTTCACAATCTGTTAATTATTGCAGCCTGCAGGATTATTAACAGTCTACCAAGGAGACCAAGTAGCAGGACCAATCATCAGATAGCAGGGCTAATATTTAATTAAGACATGCTTTTTTATTCTTTAAGTTGATCCCTTCTCTTCTGTTGAGTGAGAGCTAGGGGAAAAAAGAACACCACTTGGTCGTGATTTCTATCAAACCTCTCACATTTTCAAACAATTTTACAATTAGTGATGATTATTTAAAATATAAAATAAGAGGCAAAGGGCAGGGAACCATATGGCTCATGGTACTGGCTGGAGACAAAAGATTCTTTCAGTTTGAGGTCAGTTGCTCCATTTCAGTTCAAATTAGCAGTGATTGATAGTCATTAACTTCTGATGGCTATAGTGACCTATATAAAAGGGGTTCAGTTCCTGGTGGACAGATGTCTTTGTATGAAAACTGCCATAACTTGAATTAACTGACCTCTTGTTTGGAGTCTCAAAGACCCAAAGAGTGAAAAAAGCACGGGCATGCTGAGAATGAACACTTTTTGCCAAGAAATTAAAGAAATTCAAGCTCATCTGCAGGGCTTTGCTTATACTGGGACAGTCTGCATCTTACTAGTCCTTTTGAAACTTCATTTTTATGTCACTAGGCTGGCATCCTTCTCATAATCAGAAAGGAAAGTTCAGGAATGAGCTTTCTGGAGCTCTTTCAATAAAAAACCAATTTATTTGTAGAAAATAAGTTGTCAGAAATACAAAAGATAAATATCAGACAGTTTACTGGCTAACATGGGGCTTGCTTAACACAGGGGATGATCAAGGCTACATGTTATTAATCACAGTTTTGTGGCACAGTAGCCAAAAACCTCTACCACTGATGCTATTTACTCTGTTCAGCCAGTTGCTGTGGAACATTAAAATTATGTTCTTGCAGTGCTGAGAAAACCAACAAAGATTGTTGTATGCATCGCTGTCAGCTCTTACTGCAGAGTGGTTAATATGTCCTGTTAGCATATAAATGTATGTTAATATATATGTGTCACTGCCAAAGCCAAACATGAGTGAAAAGGTGTGTCTGTATGGTCCCAGACTGCAGAGTCTTAGTACAAACGTGTGATTCACTGTCACAGCCTTGTCAGTCATGAGTTAATCTCAAAGATCAGGAATATAGAATATTTTTTGTATAATACGTTTTTTCCCACTGGGACATACCTGAGAAGAATTATCTTGGGAAGAGGGGAGGAGATCTGCTTTATGCCCTCTTTACCCAGAAGTATGTGCCAGCAAAAGGTTCAGATTAACAAGTGGCAGGTAGAAATGGGAGGTCCTCATAGAGAGAGATTGAACACTGTTTTGCCACCTGGTTCCTCATTCCCTTTTCTCTGGCTGTTCATATTAGGAGACATATGGAGCACCTGAGTCTAGGTCTCATCTGGTTCAATCCCTCCTGCTGTGTGCTCCAGGTTCATGCCTTTGGTCACTGTAAATAGCATGGTGTGCTACCCAGGCTTTAACATTGGCCCTGCAAAAGAGATACTGCTTCTGATGTTATTTGCTCTGACTGCCACTTGATTTCAGTGTTATTTGGTAATTAAATGAGCAGCCTTATTACCTAATACGATGATGCTGCTGCCTAGTAGATGATTTTGTTGGTTTATGTCATAATATTGAGCACGTTTTTGCAAGCAGGAACTCAACAGTGGCCAGCATCTCCACAGTCATCTTTGGAGAGCTTACATCCCTCTGGATGTGTGGGATTCAGGATTGAATTTCTAGGCTAAATAAATGGAATAGCTTCCAGATGTAAAGAGAAGCCTTTGTCCTGTTGTGATTGGTGAGAGTGGAAGGAAATAGCCCAAGAAGCAGGACATGGACAAGGAGGGCTCCTCCTTAGTATCTGGTCTTTGCTTAGAAGTGAGTACATAGACATTACCTGAGGGGGCTGACACATGGCTTAAGGTGGGGCAGTGGGGACAGCATTGCCACCTGTCCTGCTCTGAGGACATGAAGGGACTGACTATGGCTTCCAGAGGTCTAAGGAAATCCATGCCAAGCGAGAGGACAGATGGTGCTGAGCTGAGGGCAGCAAGACAGTGTAGGGTAGGGGCTCGATGTCATGGGGGATGAAAACTCTTTTACCAGCCTAGGCACCTAACAGGAATTGCTGTAATCAACTACATGACAGAAGCTCTAAAACTGAGGCTGATGTTTTTGTGAGCCATTATTTTTATTTTTTAATGATACATATGCATAAAATTGGAGTACATTCCATTGTTGCAGAAAGATGACAGCAAAAGCTATAAGGATCACAGATTTCTTGTAGGAACCATGGCATGCCTTAATGCTGATTATTAGCACTAGAAAAGGGAACGCTTCCCTGACTGTCACTATGTTATTATCAAGTGGAAAGTTTTCTGACACTTTGTAAAATGCCTGTCACAGATCATGAGCCTGCAGTACTTAAATGAACCCTCAAATTTTCCCTGAGCATTTTAAGGGAATGTAAGTCAACCTAATAATCTAAATATACAGTGCAAAATCTTGAGGAGTAAGAAAATGTAAGTAACAGGACTAACACAGTTCCTTTATTTTGGTGTGGGTGTGCACTACAAAAGAGGCAGAGGAAGGCCTCCAGAGTGCAGGAATTCAGTAGATAAAAACTCAGGACATTTCCCTTGTCACTCAACAAGATACCTTTACAAATTGCAGGATTGTGTGGGTTGGCAGTGCAATAGAAAACCTCTGGACTCTCAGGTTCTTGTGCTGTGTGCTGTGACAGAGACGAAAACATTTGCTATCTGGTGGCCAATGGTGGAAAATGAATGTATTAGCCTGGTGCACAGTTGATGAGCCTTTTGCGTCATTCACCTCGCCTGAGGTGGTACCAAAGTCTGGGGCCAAGGGAGATTAATTGCCCTCTCATGCACCCTCGCAAATTGATCTCCTCTGCTCAAAATTTAAATGCTTTAAGGGTACAAATGTGAGAAAATTTGGGGTTTTTTTTATTGCTTGGGCTAAGTTTGTCACATGGATCATTGGAGAGAGCTTTCTTCTTTGGGGATCTAAATTTTGGGGCATATCAGGTAGGTTTTAGGTGCCCTCTGGAGTGCCCCAGACACAAACCAGGGTTTGTGCCCTAACAGCGAAACATGACACTTTCCCATTTTCTACCTCAAGACGTGTCAGTGGGCTGGGCTCTGCCATTGCCTCTGCCTTCCTGCTGGAGGGGACTTGGAGACCTGCAGCCAGGCAAGAGGTGCCTGTGCTCCCTGCCACCACCGCAAGGCTCCCCACAGCAAGGCACCAGAAGCCTGCAGCTGGCTCCCTGCTGTTCAAACAGCTCCCCAGTGTCCCGTTTCCTCAGTTTCTTTTTCTCAGTTAGATGTTTATGGCTGAGACCAGCCACTTGGGAACTGCCTGGCACCTGCTGGGGACTCTCACCAAAAAGAAGGCCTGTCACCACATGGTCCAAACCCCACAGGGGTGGTGGGCACCCAGTGTGGCTCCCAAGTGCCACTGGCCTTACCTTCTCACTGCCAGCCTGAAGCCGGCCCTGCAGCAGAAATGCTTGAGACTCTCTCCTAGGAAGCTATGCTGGGTTGTTGCTGGGTTTGATATGTTTACAGTTTTTTAATCTTTGTAATTCTTTTAAAAATCTCTCTGTAATGAATATGAAGTTTACCGACTGGGAAAGCAACTGATTTAATCTTGTAAAACTCCTTTTTGACCCATGGCAGGACTAAATATCACAGTCCATTGTGAGCTTTTCAATAATGCATTTGATGCCTTATTATAATAACAGCAGCTTTCTGTACAGATTGAAAAATAAAAGTCTATAAAAACAAGCACTGTCATCATGGTCATCTTTGCACCTCACTGTATGGCTAGTTGCCATGGTTGGCTTTCCTCCTCCATGCAGTGGGCACAGCCTCTTGTCCTCAGCCACCAGGAGCCATGGCAGGAGGGCCACCTGGCGAGAAATGGCTCCAAGGCCAACTGTGCAGACACACCAAGTTTGTCCAAGCTCACCCAGCAACCATGTGCATGCTGTCTGGTCCTTCCTGCTCAGAAAGCACCGGACAATGCAGACTCTAAAACTCTGCTGCACCACTGTCCCACCTAACTCCATATAACCAAAAAAATAAAGAGAAAAGGAAGGTGGGTGTCAAGCCCCTGTGCAGCATAACCACATCCATCATCACCACTCCAGTACTGTGTTCTCACTCTGGCCTGGCTTGGCTGTGGCCCAGGCAGGGTGACAGCCAGCACCATGCCCGGTGCTGGCTGCTGTGATGACAGGTGGACACAGGGTCTCCAGAAAAAAAAAGTGGCAGTGTCTGGTACAGACAGAGGCAGGAGCAGTGCTCCTGGAGGGCTATGGGCTGGGCATGGCTGCCTCAGTGGCAGCTTCACCTCCCAGGGACACATGCATATCATGGCTGTGCCAGAGTGGGGCAGTGGTGGGAGGGTGCTGGTGTGGGGCCAGCAGTGACCAGAGCCAGCAGCTGAGCAGTACCTCCAGGGAGCCATGGCTTGCTCCTGGCTTGCATTTGTTTCTTCCAGATTCCCAGTGCATGTCAGTTAAGCTTCTTAATGACCTTTGACAAGCTCTACTTGCTCCCAAATGTGATATTAAAGTATGCTGTGCAGGTTATGCCTCACAAGTGCTTAATGTCATTTTCATTCCAGTGTGAGAGGATCAGACCCTTCCCTGCAACTGTTGTGCGAATCAAAGCACAGGTGGGAGAACCATGATGGGTGTGGGTCCAAGCTGGATCAGGGGTTTTCTGTACCAGGTACAACAGGGCCCCAATTCATAGTTCAGGTTTCAGGCTGTTACTGCTCTAGCAGTGATAAATGTGTCCCTGAGGGGGCCAAACTGGCTGCAGTAACATTGCACTGATGCCAGATGTAGCCTTTGGTGTGTAACCAATGGTTAGTAAGAGGTTAACAGAGTAGGTGTATTTATAGACATGACAATCCATCAGCTTAAAGATCTGTGAGGCTTTCTAACCGAAAGTAAATACTAAATTCATTGTTACTCTTTTTTACAGGATTCTTCTTAATTTTATCTTTTTAGATTTTGAAGGATTAATCATCATGTACTTTATTTACAGGGACTTTCCCCCCCCATATTTATAAGTGCTGGCAAGGTCAAGAGTCCTGTAGATTGCAGGGAGATGAGACTTCTCTGATTTTCTTATTATTTAAAATAAACTGTGGCTGTTACAAATTTGCATAAAACCAGAGAAGATAAGAACCTCTTTTTTGAAATGAACCTGATTAATATTTGTTTGAGTGAATGTAAATGCAGTGCCTACTGTAGAAACTGAGCCAAATAATACACATTTTTATTAGACTTTCAATGCAAATCTGCAGTTAAAATTTATTTTTGCAGACTTGCTGTATTAGTTGCTTAAAGACTTGTATACTGAGATATTGCCATTAACAGAGATGCACTTCACAGACATTTGGTCTTTGTTGTGGATAAGGGCATTGCAATCTAACACATATATTTTTTATTCACCTACACCCAGTGTATAACCCACAGACCAGCATTGAAAGTGCTTCTATCTGCATTGCAAAATGAGATACTGTGCAGCTTGATAGGTAATGTTTTTAAAAAGCTTCCTGCACACAGATATCAAAGCTCTGTATAGAGCATATAGTGCCCCCATTTTACAGATGAAGTGAGTCAGTCACCTCCTTTGCCCAGAGAGCCACGTGGAGAGCTGAGAACAGAAAGCAAGGTCTCTTAAGTCACAGTTCAGCACTACAGAAACAGCTTGTTGCAGCACCCCTAGAAAAAATTAATCCAAAAGGGATGCAAATATATTAATTTTCTGAAGAACACCATTAAAGTATAATTTCAAATACAAAATAATTTTAAAAAATCCTAGCAAAGTCAACAAAACCTAAATTTTGCTAATATTTGCAGAAATTTGCGGAAGGTTATGCACATTTAACGTGTTTGTATCATAGTAAGCTTTTTTTTTTTTTCAGGTTTCCAGAAATCAATAGCCTTCTGTTGAAATAATAAACCAGATATCTTTACATCTGAAGCACGAAAGGCTTTTCTGTTCCAATTATAGCCTCTGCTTTGACAGATGTGTACACAGGGAAATTTAGCTATTGTTGAATAAAACATTTCCAGAAGCAAAATTGATTGAGTTCCTTCTGTAAAAGAAAAAGAAATCAATTCTTCCCATTAGAAGTATCTAAAAGATGTTGATCAGCTAGAAATGTAAATAAAGTCTTTTAATCACTATACTCCTACTGCAGTGTATCTATCTACAGGAGATTGTCCTTTGTCTTTTTATAACTTAAAATAAGTTCATTGGTTCATTCTAACATGAAGCAGCTTCTGACAAACTAGCCAGAGTGACTGTAGCTTTCTTGACATTTTAGTATTTCTTTTCTCAAGGAGTAGCTGTTCATGAAATGAATGTGTACTTGTTAACAACGTGTCCAAGCTGGGAAGGAAAATATACTCACTGAAAGGCAGAGTAGTAGCAAGTATGTGACTGTTTTCAGTTCCTATGTATTATCTTCTGACTTCATGTAACAAAGACAGCACTTTCAAGACCTCTTGATTAGTAATTGTTAAGGGCTGCTAAGGAACATGGAGGGCTATTAACAGAAAGATTGTCTCTAGCTCTGTAGGCTTCTGATTGCTAAGAGCTGAGAGAGTATGCTTTGGATACAGCAGCTTCTGCTGCAGGCTGCTATCTGAGACAGCTTTGTGACAGATGGACCTTTGATTTGATCCAGCCTGACCTTGAGCTCTCAAAACTTTATACTTTGCCTACAGTGAGAATACCAAATAGTTGCTTTGCTACTGTGGCTTCCCAGAAAAGGAACTACAGATCAGTAAGCCACAGTCTTATCTTTGTTTTTCCCTTCTCACAGAAATGGTAACCATGTCTGGAAGAGCTCTTGAGAGGTCATTTGCCTGTCTTCTGGAGCTTCATTCACCCTCCATCAGTTCTCTAAGCTAATTGCTCAAGACTGTGAAATTGCTTTGCTCAATTCCCTGGTCATTCTGGGGTGAGTTTTATAAGGCTCACATGATTTGAAAATATATGTCTATGTAGCCTTTTTTTCTTCTGTCTACTGGCCTAAGTTCTTACTAAGTTCTAAAGCCTATGGATAGTCTGAATTGGTTTAGATGTTTTAATGAGGTAAAGAAAAAATAATAGGCTGAAGCACTTCAGTCTTGTCAGCATCATTTTCAATTGTGCTCTTCTCCCCACAGAGTAGAAAACCCGTTCTTTGTCTTTTTCCTTTCTACTGTAAATATAGAGCACTTCCTTTTTTTCTCTTCTAACAGCATCTGACTTGCTGCCTTTGCCTGTTGTCCCCACAAAGACAATTTAATTATTAAATGTGCCCTAATTTTTTCATGGGTGAAATTTCTTGAATTTTAGGTCACTTTCATGATAAGCTAACCCAATGTTTATAATGCTTATTCTTTGTTCATATTTTCACTTTTTCCATATGTTTATCTTGTTTCCTTAGTTTTGGTTAAGGATTTGCTAAATTTTCTGAATGTCTTCTTCGTTTAAACTTCTGTTTTGTGGGAGTGCACCAGCTAGTGCTTGGAATTTACTGCAGTTCCTTGAGACCTGTCATCTGGAGGCAGAAATATTCTGCTCCAGCTCTATATTGTGTTATTTATATTTATTTGTTTATTTATTTATTTTCTAGAGGTTGAGCTTGGTGAATAACCTGGTGACTGGGTTCCCCACAGCCCACATCCATTTGTTCTTTACTCAGCCTTTCTTCAATGCAGGCAGCAATAGTCCAGATGCAGTTCTGTGTCACTCTTGGTCTTTGAGCCAAACCGCTTTACTAAGGAAAACACTCTGGTTTATCTATTGTATAAAATACCAATGCACAGCTATTGAGATAGGAAATTTCTTCACTTAAACTTCACAGGATATTGAAACCAGTCTTAGCAAAGAGGCAAGTTAGAAGCAAAAATCAATATTGAACAGTGCTGAAATGCCTCTGTTCAGCTGCTGTTTCAAGTGGCTTGTACAGACCTTTCAAACTGTGTTGCCAACAAATGGATGAAATATCACTGTTTAAGTCAGAGAATTATTAATAGTGTGTTTGACCTCCAGCTCTGCACAGTCTACAAAAAGAGAATCATTTGTCATGTGTTCCTGCCTTATGCCTAATTCTGTAGCACCTGTTGGGAAGCAGTTGCAGATAGGAGAAGTGCATTGCAGAGACTGAGGGTCAAAGCTTAAGATACATGGTGGACTGTGGGAGGGAAGGAGAGAGGCAACAGCTTGTGGTCGACCCCTGAACAAAACGGGGAGGATACTGGAACTGCTCACCTCACACATCATTCACACACTGTCACGAGCCGGTCTGGGACCGGCGCGGGGTTTGATTCGTATTCTCGGGAACAGAATAAAGACTCAAAACGGAGTCACGTGCCAGACAGTTTATTTGCCCGACAACAAGTTTGCAAAAGTGAAAAAGAGAGAGAGAGAGAGAGAGAGAGAGAGAGAGCGAGAGAGCGGTTACAATAGTTACCACCACGGGCCCAGGTCAGTTAAAGGCACAGTTCATCGTTTCTTCCTGCGGGAATGGGGGGACTCGCTCCTCCACAGATCGTGTCCTTCGTGTCCGTGTCGTCGTGGCGGTGTCCGTCTATCCGAGTGTGTGCGCGTGTGTGTGTGCGAGCGCGCGAGCGCGTGCCCCAAAGTGTGTCTTTCTCACCTTTTATAGGGCCAAACATTACACATTCATTGTATCTCCCAACCTGTCTATGCATATGCATCATCTGTCCCCGCTTCACATGCAAATGAGGGCTCTGCCCCTTTGAGCAAGCGCAGTTTCTCGTGGTAGTGGTCGTCAGGGGTCGTGAGGATGAAGTAAGTCATCTTCAGGATGAAGTAAGACGTCTTCCTCCTGACTGAACTTTTGAACTCAGTCCTTTGCGCACACTCAGTGGTCTGTTGGTCCTCATCCAGCCAGCGAGCCCAGTCCTAGCTGGTTTGCAAACTGCAACATCGTGGCCTTGATAAGGCCGTCACATAAATCTTCTCCTCCCGTTGGTGATAAAGCTGAAGAAGAAAACCTGCTCTTCCCCCCTACACATGCCTATCAGCAACCTTCACAGTTCTCACAAGCAACCCCCACCATGGTTTGCAGCTGTCCAGAAGCCACAGTGATGGTAGTTTTACCTTTGGCCATGTTGAGACATTAGTCCCTTCGGACACAGTCTCTTACACACACTGATTGTATTTCTTGTCCTGATGTGTGAGAGAAGAACATTGGCTGTGCTTAAGTTACACTTTCAGCTCTCCTGCAGGGATAGAGAATTATGGAGAGAAGCAAATGTTGGATGTCTTCATGAGAAAATGAATGCTGCAGCTACCATCCTGGTGTCTGAGGAGTGATTTAGGGTCTAGCACCTCCAGCTGGGCTCCTCAGCAGGCTGGTTGTTGCATAGCATTTGCAGCACAAAGAAGCAGCCCGAACCTTTATTAACTTTTAACCACTGTCCAAGTAACCTGAAGTGACACTCCATCTCTCTTACTGCTGTTATTAAGTCAGTGTTGGACAATGCCTTATCATCTGCAGAAAAAAAAGGAGAAGTAATGCAAGCAGCAAGTTTCTAGGTAAAATTTGCCTGAGGAAGGAAGGAAAATACCACATGTTGGGCTGAACAAATCTTTGCATTGATTTCTGGAACCAGAGTCCTTCTAGGAGCACCACAAATGCATGTGTTTATTTAGTGTTCAGATTCAAAGACCTGTCAATCTTTCTCTATCCAGACAACTACCATTTATATTCACATCTGGGGTGGTTAGGGTCTCGCATTATTTCTGCTTACACTGTTCTTGCTTGACACTTTGATGCCAGCTCCACAGTCCTTCATAGGCTTCACATAGGCATGCATGCATACAGACTCACTTGAACACTGCATTGGTGGCAGCAGGCAATGTCCAGCTGACACATGGCAGCACTGCAGCTCCAGGAGAGCATGCATGAGCCTAGATAATGGAATATAGAGAGTCTTAAATACCCTTTAAATATCCACAGAGATATCATTTATACATTTTCATCTGAGAACCCCAAATCTTGTGTGTCAATGGGCAAGCCTGTGGTGTATGCTCTGTGGCTCAACAAGAACTAGTTCCTCCTCTTTGGCTGTCTTCCCTATTATCTGGTTCTAGGTCCAGTGCATAGGAATAAAAAGGCAATTATTTTATGTGTCCCCTCCAATGCAGAAGGGATTAAGTCTACATTTCAGCAGTGGCTGAGGTAGCTGAGATAAAATTTGAGGCTGGTAATAAGTTACTGCTCCTGCACAAAGCTGGATGAAGGGAAGAGTGTGGTGACTCAGAGATAACTTGTGGGGGTGCTCCACAGCACAGCTGTAATAGCTCAAGGCAGTGTCTCAAAAACACATTAGATAGAACAGTTTTTAGTGGCTTCTTGGGAGTTTTTTACAAGGTTGAAGGCTAGAATTCAAGTCATGGAGGACCGGCATGGAAAGTTTGTACAATATTTAAGAATCCTTCACTGGAAATGTCCCACATCCCATTTAAATATGCTAAGACACAAAATCATAAACTTACATAAATAACAGTAGTCATTTATTTACATGCAGAATGAGCCAGTGCATTGCAAGTAAGGAGATCAGTATTCAAACACCACAGGATGTGAATCTGCCACAGCACTGAGGAAGAGAGCATCTCTTTACCTTGAGCTGAAGCCTGCCTTCTGGGATCCCCCAGCTAATTGCTATGCTCATCCAAGATGTTTAATGCTATTTATATAGGACAATGTTTGGATTAGTTCCTGCTTAGTTAAGGTGTTTTAAGCATACACAGTTACCTGTGCATCTTATTAGTTTATCTTGGTGAACAAAAGAGGAAAAAGTAAGAAAAATATTTTCCATTCTTCTTTTAGCAGAGAAAGTATATGGAACTAAAAAGAAGAAAATGGGAGGGAAGAGTGAAGGTCTTGTCAACAAGCAGGTAGGGTTATAGATTTCATAATGGAAATAGCTACAATCAATAATTATAAATAGATTTCATATTTCATACTGAATTTAATTTAGTTAGCTTGTTTGATGCTATTGTAACACAGGAGGCTAATCAAGAATGCAAAACACACAAAAAAATGTAAATACAAAACAAAACAAACAAACAAAACCCGCAAAGGCAGTCTGTCACACAGGAATACAAAAGCAATAATTTACAGATGTTCTGGTGGTGATCAGCTGGTTTTGAGTCACAAAATATCTATTTACTAAAATCTCTATTAGTTGTTCTTTATGCTAGCAAACCAATTTATCATCAATAAAAAAAAGCCCTGATTTGGAAAGCAGTGGCTCCTTTTCAGAAAAATATGTCCTCCAACTATGTTCAGTGTGTCCAAAAGTCCCTGTCCATGTCTATTTTCATGGAGGGGACAGTCAACTACCAGGATTTTCTTACATTACACTATGTAAGAACAATTATGTTTCTAGTGGTGGTAATGGCAAAGACTTCATTGAATTTACTTGCTTTAGACAGACAAATTCTCTCCCACATCATTTTGTTGTCTTTCGGAATAAAAGTTGAGTTCACAATTAATTACAGGACACTCTACCTTCTCCCAAGTTTCCCTAAGGGCACAAATCACCACAAAAAATCCAGCAGTTTCCTGGTGTTCCAAAGGGGAATCTTGTTTCTTCTCTACTTTCTCTTTCCTCCACTGCTTATGCACCTCTCCCAGACAAGCAGTCCCTCTCTGCCTTGTGTACCTGCTCTGATAGTTTTCAGTCCCCTTTATAAGCCAATGCCAGGCTTGGCAGAGGACTATTTCATGATTAGCAGGACAACTTTCATTCTTCCTTTCCATTTTCCGATGTCCCACTTGCTTCCCACCTTGTGAAGAAACTAAGATACACCTAGGAATTTGCTCCTCAGGACATACCTGTGTGGATGGGGACACTTAGTTGAGCTATGCAAACTTCTGAGCTAGTGGGACACAGAGCCAACTCTGGTCCCAAGCAGTGTAAAGCTGCCATAGCATGGCAGAGTGCCCAAGCAACATACTGTACCTCTCACGATATTAGCATAACTTCATGGTTTGTGGAGTAGAAGTGCCTCCTACTTGGTTCATCTAGGTATGGGCAAAGGGAGTTTGAGCTGAATGCAGCTGCCTCTGTAGCCTTATATCCTTAACTGTCATGTCATTGTCCTCACTGCTCTGCCAAATCTGCCTGTATCCTCACCCCTCCTTCAGAATCTCCTCTCCTGTAAATTCTATATCTCTTGTATTACTCAGAGTCTCTTTGCTGCATTAAGCTGCATGCAAATGCTGGGCTTATTGTTCAAGATAATGCATTTCTGCTATCTTGATGAAATGTATATTCCATTTGGTTTATTACCTAATTAAACTAATGTCTAGAAAACCTTCAAAATGTCTTCTGCTGTTCTGCAGTGAAGCTGATTTATCTTTTTGATGCTGGCAGTAGGAAAATGGTCTACATGCCCTGCGGAAAAGTTTGGTTTTCATATGCTTTTATCTAAAGTGTTTCAAAATAATAATCTAAAAGTCAGATTCAGCTATTCAGGAACCTTTGGCTGAATGATCTGCAGCAGAAGCAGCATATGGAATGTACAGGCATTGTCTGATCTTATTCCTCAAGTTGACAGATAAATGATTTGCCAAAACAGAGATTGCTTAAAACTGAAGATATCATTTTCTTTGCTCAGAAACATGTCCTGATGACTGTTAATTTCTTTTGAGTTTATCACTGGACGATAGTGTGTCAGCTTTCAGAGTTAAACAAAAACTATTGTTCAAGTACAAGCTATTTAATAGAATCACAATGGAGGCTACTGAACACCTCTGGAGCTTGTTTGCTCTAACCCCTGCTCAAACAGGGTCAGTGAATGCAGTTTGCCTACAGCTAGCTTACTTGAGTTTTGAGTATCTCTATAGATGGAGACTGCAGCCTCTCTGGACAATGTGTTCCAGTGTTTGACCTCCTGCATTGTAAAAAAAGTCTTTCTGATCATTTAACAGAATTTAATGTATTTCAGTTTGTGCCCATTGCCTCTTCCCCTGTCAGTGGGCACCACTGAGAAGAGTCTGGCTTCATCGTCTTTATTCCCCCTGTCAGGTACTTATGCACATGGATAAGATGCTCTGAGCCTTATCTTCTCCAGGCTGAGCAGTTGATTATGATAAAGCCAGAACATTGTGCTTTAAAGCCATCATGTGCTGAAGAGTGCAGACCTTCCAAAAATTGCAACTTGAAGTGCCTTCTGGCTGGGTCTAGAGTTCTCTGTCTTTAGACATATGAAAGGGGAAACACTATTCCAACGTAGAAATCTCCTAAAGAAAAAAGGTATTTTTAATCAGTGCAAGCAAGCACTACTAGAAGAGTTTCATTTTTTTTGCCTCTCCTCAGCAAAACTAAAATATTTTTCTTAGCTTATGTCAGTTTAAAGTGGAAATATATGAAATGAGAAACTGAAGCCTTTTGCACAAGCATGTTAAAATGAAATTTTATCATTTTGTGAATTCCCCAATATTTAGTTCATCTAATATAAATGTGTACTATATAAATAATATAAATCAACTTATATAAATATATAATATATAAATCTAGTCAAGAGATTCAGTCTTTGACAATTTTACTATTAATCATCCCCATCTGGGTTCTACATCTATCTGGTGCACTTCAATCTCATTTTTGTGTGCATTTGACTCATGAACACCAGAAATAAAATTCAGACGCTGGACATTTTAACATTTTTTTTTCAGCTGAAGAAAGCAACTTCTAAATTAACAGTCAGATATCTAAGACATATCAGTTCATACTTCCTATCAGCAAAGGCATTTAATTGTTTTGCCACTTGTTTAGCTTGTAAATGATGTCATGCACTTTCTTATTTACTTTTTACAGTGCAGGAGAAGACTGCATAATAAAATCTCTCTTGCCTCTGAAAACTCTGAAGTTTTAAATGTTATGGCTCTTTTATATTTCTTTTTTTTACCAGAGGAGATACTGAGACTCTTTTGGATAAAACCAGTTTTTCTGACCTAAGATAAAAAAAGGAGTAAATAATAAAAACCTATATCCTCCAGCTGGATTGTTAGCATGAGTTAAAAATGCAAACAGCTTGTAATTAACTACACTGCGTAAAGAGGTTTATTCTCTGGCCCTGATTCAATGGGAACTTTGCCAATGGCTGTGGCCCACATTCTGCAAAATTATCCAAAAAATAAAAGAAGTATTTCTTCCATAGCTGCAAAACCAGATATAGCACTAATGAAACTTAACGTTACAATTACAGTTGATCTTACTGATATAGACACCTAACTTGTGCTTGCTTAGTAGGACTGCATCTCCACTGCAGTGTGATTCTGTGAGTGCCTTCTGTTTCGTGACCCTCTGGCAAAGCCCCTAGGGATATGCTGTGCTAAGCAGTCCTCTGAACACCAGGATAAGGCAAGTGCTGCTTCCAGCAGATTTATGTCTCATCGTTAATTGAAGCTTTTCCAAAGATGTGGTCGCTGTTTCTGCTTCTTTGTTTTGTCTGGTATCTAATAAAGTGTGAGCTGTTGCTACGCTTTTCCCTCAGCTGGAGCACTTAAAAGGTCCCTGTATCCTATTCAGTTGCTAATGTTCACTGCATGTAACAATATATACGACATTTATCCCTCCACCAAATTAGCTTGGGATTGGTTAATGAGAACAAAATTTATAGAAAAAAGGTTGCTCACTGACATGTAGAGGTGAACATATATATATATACAGGCTAAGTGCAGGAGCCTCATTTCTATTTGTGGCTCACTGAAAAGACACTATCACTGGGAATTTTTTAATGGTTTTGTGGTTTGCTTATATTCACAGTTCTGACAATTCTATGTTTCCTACGTTTCAAAAACATTTTCATACCAATTCTTGGTTGCTGAATGTGATTGTAATATATAAGAATTTGATTTTTTATGTGCATACCTTCAGCATTTCACATTCTTACAGATAGTTGATTTGTTAATAAATCTTGCACAGAGGTGAAGCTGTATTTTCCTATAGTCATTACCTATTAAAATTATAACAGTGCAAGCAGAGAGTAAGTACAGATTAAACAAGGTCTAGAACAAAGGCACTTTGAAGACCAAGTTTCTTATATTAGTATCTCCTGGGAAATTTATAGCAACATTAATTACTGCCTTTTGCCTCTAAGTTCTTCTGCATTCTAATGGTACATACCCATGTACAAAGACACAGAGAGGACCTCTGTATTATCCTATACCAAAGATGGAAAGCAGGGCATTCTGCTATCCATAATTTAACAGAAAACGATACATTGATCTTTGACAAGCAAAGTACAACAGGAGGCTTATGATCTGGAGTTTTCAAGCAGCACCAGCAAAGCAAAACCTTACAAACAGCACCATATCAGCTCAAGTCCTTTGTCAAGACAGTAAAGACTTTCTCTCTGTGTTTTTTACACACACAAAAGTACAGAGTGTTCTCGCCACAGTCTATAAATGCTTACTGGAGACCAGAAATTGATAGTATAGGGCTCCTAGTTTTAGCAGATGGATTTGTAGCCTGACCAGCACTGATAAGTTAAGCAAGTTGGAATAATGTACCATAGGAACACTCTACCAAGGATTTTGTATTCCTGGAAGTTTTAAAAGCCAGATGGATGGTTTTGCTAACATATTAGTAATGATAATTCCAAAAATGATTGTGATTGTTATAGAATCCCTATGTGCCATATAATACAAGAGATCAGAGAGATAATTACAATCCCTTGTGACCTTAGATGAAGTAGTTGCTTTGAAGCCTTAGCATGCTTTACTGGCCTGAACTAGAGCTGCTAGGTGATCTTGTGCAGGTCATGTGCTGTAACCACTTTGTTTCAACTCTCCACACATACAGTTTCTCTCACCTTATAGACCTACCTCAGAGAGCAAAGCTGCAGAATGTGCAGTCTGAGCATCTCTTCTCTACTCCTGTGCACCAGTCAAAGGAGCTAGTAAGCAGAAAGAGTGGAATGAAGTCTTCCCTCTGCAGAGAGAAGTACAATATACATCCCATTGTTTCCCAGAGGAAAACGGGAGGAGAGGATATTCCTTAAGGAGCTGCCTCTGGACAGCAGCATCCTCAGGTTAACTTGGAGCCTGGACTCTGCTGTGTCACAGTTACTTGAGCCTATGGCTAACAAGAAAAATTAGCTCTACATGAATAAAATCTCTGTCAGGCAAAACAGAGCCGTGTATATTGCTTCTGAAACACTAACATGTGCTGTGCCAAGAAAGGCAAGCTGGTGGTACTGAGCACACAGAAAGTGGCCTTACAAAAGGCTGATTCTTTGTGTGAGCAGGCATGAGGGTGCCATGTCCCATAAAACAAATTGCTACTGTTCAAACCCCTGAGAACCGGCAGGAGGAGAGTCTGCAATTGAGTGCTGCTACTATCTTGTCCTCTCTAAGTATAAATGGCTGTTACAGAAAAGGCTGCTTCAGTATTTCTGGAATGCATAGTACATAGTACATCAGGTTAGTGGGAACAGGTTAATTAACCATATTTGTTTATGTCAGAAGGACTCTGTAATGTTAGATTTTATATTTCTTTCAGTGGGTGATCAGATGCACTCAATCTATTAGGAATGGACAGGAGGGAATTAGCCTAAAGTCAGCTCAGGAGAAAAATGCTTTTAATACAGACATCTTTTCCTACAGAAAGACAGCTTCTGTACTGCCTCTGCTGCAGTTTCATGTTAGTTATTTCTTCTTGGAAAACAGAGAGCTTGAACTGACAGATGACTCTCATTTTACTAAGCTCTGCTATCATATAACTTTACTTCCTTATTGCTTCTCAGTTCGCCTCGGTGGTTAGCATTTTCTGCACCTCTTGAAGCAATGCAATAGAAATGAGAGCCAAAGGCAGCAGAGAACCTCTTGCAACCTTCTTTGCTCTGCACAAGAATTTGCTAGCAAAAGCCAAACACAAACTGGGTGTTTTCTCCCAGAAATTAAATGCAGAAAGGACAAATCGAACCTCCTTGGATTCATGTTTTGATAAACAGATGATCCAGTTTCAAACCCAAAGTTTAAACCTGTGCTGGATTCTTTCAAGCAAGCATAGAAAGGCAGAGGCTTCTGCTAGCCTCTCACAGCTTTTTCTACAAGAGTTGCCCTACTATAGCCCCTTTCTCCCATGCTGCAAGTGTGTCTACACCAAACCCAGAACTAAGCTGACATCTACTGCACTGCCCACCTTACCTGCTTCCAATAACACTGGCTTCTCTGCACAGAATCATAATCAGATATCAAAAGTGGCCTTCCTCTGGACAGTAGGTTGGTTTCAACCCTTGTACATGAGTACATCTGATTAATTTCCTTGGAGAAATGAAAAGCTGAAAGGTACTGCTTAGAGTAGCCTGAGAGATAGTTTAGGAACTGGGGGCAGAAATTACTGTAAAGGAGTTCTCAGTAGACTGTTAGAGATTCATGAGATGCAGATGACTCCTAGATGAAGAACAGTCCCACAAGGCAACTACCAGAAGCCTCAGCACTTAAGCCACATGATATTAGATAAGAGTCTGAAGGGAGCTATTTTTCTCAGGCAGGAGAAGAAATGTAATCAGATTCATCTTTTCCACTCAAGTGGATCTAATGTTATATGTCATCTATATGTCCAGGAAATTAGTTTCACTTATTTAGAATACCAAACTGGCCAACTACATGACAAAGCCCTTGTAAACCCTGGTACAATGCTTGTGACATGCAAGTAGACAGACAGCCACAGAGAGCCCTGGCAAAGGAGGAAAAAACATAACAAAACAAAACAAAACCCCAAACCATAATGTACTTCTACTAAAAGAAGATACCCAAGATGGAAGGAGGTGCTGGTTGTGAAAAGGAAGTTAGGTATTAAGGCATGTCCTACCTAATTGTTTATTCTATGTCTAACTCAAACTGGGTTGTTAGGTTTTTTAAATGTCCCAAATTAATTATAATCCAGTCCCATGTTAGAGCATGATCATTCTAACAATTAACTAAAGAAACATGCCAGTAAAGCGTTAATAGACAAAGCAAAATAGTGGTTTTAAAGTGCTAACAAAGGAAATCACCTAATCATGCATTCAGAAAGCAGTCATTCTGGCAATGTGAGAGGAGGAGAAAAAACAAACCAAATCAACTCTCCTTTCCAATCCAGAAGTCTCTCTCCTTTATTATTCCTTTTCTCTTCCCTTTTGGGAAGGGAGAGGGGTTAATAGAGAACATCTGTCCTTGTTTAGTGGCTGGCTCAGCCATAACCCTTGAAACATGTCCAGTCCATTTTTAGTGATATTCTCAGTTACTTCACAAACCTCCAGTTAGAGAGGGTTTCCTGGTCTTTCCTATCATCCAAGCCTTATCTTCATTTTACTGTTCTTAGTCTTGTCTCCAGAAATAATTTGGAATAAATACTGTCATCGGCACATGCAGGCAGTATCATCTGTTTGAATCATGTGCACAAAAATTTATGATCCTTAGCCTGAGGTTTTATTTTGGATGTCTTCTCCTCTGAGCCATGTTTCATCTCAGGAGCCCAGGGTCTTTTACTTCTGTCCTTCCACCAACATACAGTGATAGAAAACAGCTGAATGTTTGCAGCCATTCTTTGTCATAATTCATGATTACTCAGGTCAGTATTTACACTGCTGTAGAACATCTTATGCTGAAGTCAGTTTCCAATTTCTTCTATTCAGAGAAGTCAATGAAGGACATTTCAGAACTGAAGTCATGTCTGTGTTGCTTCCCTCATTGTCTACTTTAACCTGATGTTTTTCCTCCTTATTTTTGTCTATGATTGTTGGATTAGGTAAAAATATTCCAGAGTGGATGCTTGGGTTATATAAGATATAGGACAGAATTACAGAATTATTTGTGTTAGTGGGGACCTCTTGAGGTTATTTTAGACAAGATCTTCCTGAAAGAAGGCCTGGCTTCGAAGCTAGTTTAGGTTGCTCAAGATCATTTCCACCTCTGTTTTGAATATGGACATTCCCTAACCTCTCTGTGCATCTTGTTCCAGTTTTTGACCACTGGACCACATATGGAGAATATTTATCCTTATATACAAAATCAGAATTTCTCATGTTGCAACTTGTGACAACTACCTCTGCTTCCTTCTCTGCCTCCTCTCTAACCACAACACTACATAGCAGCAGACAGCAATTAGGTCCCCTTCTTTTCAACAAGCCAGCTCACTAGGTCTAGGAGCCAAAGCATGTACAAGAAATAGCTGCAAGATGTATGGCTCTCACCTCTCCCTCTGAGCCTGGCACAAACTGCTGCATCTCACAGTGGAAAGGAGTGTCAGAAAAGTGATCAGTATCATCTTGCCCCCTCTAAGGGGCAGCATCTCCCATCTCTACTAAGGGGCTTAACTTCTAGTTTGGAACAGAAAAATGCAGTTTTAATAATATGTCACTTATAAATTGTTTCTCATGTTGAATGATGGGGTTTAGCTGTTCAGTGGTGGAACCCAAAACATGCCACCACCTATAACCTTTCAATTCTTGAACATTTAATACTGCCTGAATCTTATGAGTTCTCTCTTCTCCCTACTGTGAACATTAGTTCTGGACCCTCACAATTTCCATGCCATCCCACTGCTCTTCAAAAAAAACCCCAAACCAAACCATTTTCCTAAAAAGGATACTGCTGCACATTAAGAAAGAAGAGGATAAAAATGCTCAGATGCCACACCAAGAGGTGTTACACTAAAGACAAAATCCCACAGGAAAGTAGAGACATTAAACACATAACATAGTTGCTTTCCAGATGCAGAAATCTTATGTATTCCATAGATACTGCTCCCTCTAATGGGATGTTAAAGTAGAGCCTGTAAAATGCTTATAATCCATAAACATTTGTGGATATGATTCACACCACTTTCTGGAGGATTTCTGGTTACACTTGGAAAAGAAGTTACCAAAAGTTACAAAGGGAATGAGAAGATAAATGGCATAGCAGGGGAAAAGAGCTTAAGTAGAGCAGGACCGAATGGGCAATGCTTAAGAGAAGGGAAATACAAGTTGCATGAACAGGAGAGACAACTACAAAGAGCACACATAGATGATGGGAGCTTAGTGAAGAAGACATAGGAGAGATGAATGTTCACAGAAGTAGTTGCACAGGGGTAAAGCTAAATTTCAGAGAGAACCAAGAGACAGAAGGTGACAGAGAGAAAGAAGTGCAATGTGCTCAGGCCCAGTGCTTTGTAGTTTCAGTGTACAATATCACAATGACATACCCATTTCTATTTATTTCCTGGTTTGAGTTGAAGATGACTTGGCAGCCTGACGTATTCCTGTGAAGTCCTTGGTTTTTACTGGGTTTGAGGAAAGAACATTAACTGAGGGGCTTTGGTTTTGCCTGTTCCACTATTTCTGTTTTTGCCAGGGCAACTCTTAATGCATCATTGGATCTCACCCCTGATTCATCCTTTCCAGCCAACCTTCAGAGGAACAAGGGACTCAGCCCCAACTCAGGAGCTATAACTGGCCTGAAACTAGCAACAATTACCACAATTACCATCTGCTTCCCACAAAACTGGAAAAGTGGGATGCCAGCTTTCTTGGATATTACCCTGGCTGACCTCCCTTCAATGAGGTAAAAACATTTTTTGCAGGAACTGACTAGACAAGGCTTACAGTTGGGAATATATTGGCTTCCACACTGATGTCCTGTCACTTAAGAAAAGGGTTAAGAAATTAAACTAGTATTGCAATTCACAGAGAAAGTGTGTTCCAAGGTCCTCTGGTCAGTGGAATGAATCTCACCAACTACTGGCTTAAGGCCTTAGTAAATGCAATATTTATAAAAGAATCTTTGTACATAGTGGGTGCAAAAAAGATGTCTCAATAATTCAGAAACCACAGCTGAGGAAGGAGTAGAGGCAAAGACTGAGGCAATGGTTGCTAGAGGTGAGAGATGAAAAAACCATGGATCTTAGACCAAAGTGAGATATGGAAGGGAAGTTAAAAGACAAGAAAGCTAGACTGAAGTGGGTCCAGAAGAAAGCAAGCATGTTTGTACTCTGATGTGCCTTTTATTCCTTGAAGCACTGTTTCCTTTGTAATTTTTTTAATCTTTAACTGTTACTACTTCTATTCCTGACTGAAGCTGTAGTATGCACACTGTTAACACCTTAATTTACATAGTCTGCCCAAGAAGAGTGCTCCCAGTCTTTTCAGTTTTTCGCAGGTATAGGCACATGTAAGCACACACTGGCACCACAGCACTTCTCTTGTGCAGAGAAACAGCCAGTGGAAAGATGAGATGGGAGTACTGTGAGTGTTGGGATGTAACACCCCACAGATCTGAGAGCCTAGACTCAGTTTAATAAGGATTTCTCCGTACTGTGAAAGTATCTTAGTACACTGTACCTTCCCATGAGTGGCAAGAGGATGCTGCTCCCATCACCTTACTTGAAGCCTAGTCAAGTGGGTTAGAACAGATGTTCAGGATTTGGCCTAATCCAAGACAGCAGTTGCACTTATTTTCTGCTGAAATTAACTGCATAAAGTGGGTTTGTATGACAGCCTGTCAAGCTAGATCACCTTTTTAAAATCAGGTTTGTGATCTTGTTATGGCCTGGTATCCTTCTGGGGGACTGCACTTGCTAATTTTTTAATAGATATTTGCCCTTTCCATCACCACCTTTTCATAAGGAAAATATCAGCAGACTGCAAGGTAATGAGAGTTTCCAGCAGGGAGCAGCATTTGTTCATCTGTGAAGAAGAGGCTCCAGTCTGAAAGGAAGCTGAAATACAGATTCAGAAATCCCTTGCTTAGGAAAAAATGTTTGCAGATGGGTGGACACCCAGCATTGTGAGGCGTGTAGGAGGGCAGAAGGGCAGATTAAACAAGTGGCTCTAGGCCTCTCTCCTCCTCTTCATTAGTGTGTTGCCTCTGTGAGCATGGCTTGGTATTTAGGACTAAAGAGGTTGGATACTCAGAGGCAGTGCCAGCAGATGAGCTGGATCAACATATTCTCATTTAGGGAAACATTTTCATCTAAAAGTTCACAGTGTTCTCACTGGTTCAGAATTATTACTTCAGGTACTGGAAATCCATATTAAGCTCTCACTAATAATATATGCATAATATTATCATAATCCTAATAATATAGCATAGTTTACTCCTAAAAGACTAATAGGGTTCTTCATCCATCTAGGTTACTGTCTGTTTTGAAAGCTTTTGATTTTAAAAATATCCTTTTAAGGATGTTTCTTACCATGAAAGCTTAACAATTTCAAATTAAAAGTCTCAGAATGTGACAACTTTAAAATTAGCCTTCCACAGGAAGAGAGAGTCAAGCTGTGAACAAGTGCAAAAGAGAATTTTGTAATACTTGGGAACTGCAATAAAAAATGTGTACATCTTTTCTGTATGAGAAGCCTAAAATCAGTACCAAACAGTGCATTTTCACTATGTGAAAACCAGTAGACTTAGTTTTAAATTCCTTTTAAAATTTCATAGATACATAGAATGGCCCAGGTTGGAAGGGACCTTAAAGATCATCTAGCTGCAACTCCCCTGCCATGGGAAGGGATGCCACCCACTAGACCAGGTTGCCAAGGGCCACATCCAACCTGTCCTTGAACACAGCCAGGAGCTTTCAACTTTGAGGATCACAGAATCACAGAATCATTAAGGTTGGAAGAGACCTATAAAACCATTAAGTCCAACCGTCAACCTATCACCACCATGCCCACTAAACCATGTCCCTAAGTACCAGATCTATATGCTTTTTACAGAATAGTCTCCATCAGCCAACACAACTCAAATGGCAGCAACCCCTCAAAAATGGTATTATACAATGACCAATGTACCTTGGTCAATCTCTCACTCAATTAGCAATGTGGAAACCAATACACATACCTGAATTAACTAAGAGGCTTGTGAACAATAAAACTGGCATGTAGTTTTAAAGTGGGTAGGGGAACATCCATAAAAAATAGGGGAATAACCATTATGGGAGGGTGGAGAGTCTAGCCCAGTGCATTGTCCCTATCAGTTGCAGATGAAGATTTTGCAGATTTCTGGGGAAGAGCATAGAAGAAGCACATAGTGTTACATGCTCAAGCTCTCCCATAGCCTCCAGCATTTTATAGCATGAAAACTTTCTGAGGAAGAGTCACTGCCTTCATAGCTTTAGAATTTTTTTCTTCAATAATAGATCAAACTTCTCAAACTCGTGGCAACACTGTTCTTAGTCTTCTGTGGGGAGGAGTCCCAGAACTCCCTTGCATCCTGAGTAATGAGGTGCCTCCCCTTCATCTGCCTGAACCCATCACATGCTAGCTTCATTTGATACTTTCAATTATTGTACCAGGAAAAGACACAAAATATACCCTCCTCCTCCTAACCCTAACCCTCCCCTAACCCTTACCCTAACCCTAACCCTAACCCTATCCCTAATCCTACCCCTAACCCTACCCCTAACCCTATCCCTAACCCTCCCCAAACCCTAAGCCTAACCCTAAGCCTAAGCCTAAGCCTAAACCTAAGCCTAAGCCTAAGCCTAAGCCTAAGCCTAACTCTAACCTCCACCACCTGCCTCAGTGGTCTTGTTGCTGTGCTGAAAATGTTTAGCTGTTTCTTCATGGAAGTCACTCCCTGTGGTGACCATTCACTAAGGAAAGGACAGCCAAGGACATGGACTTCACTGAGGGCTACCAAAACCATCAGGGCTATGACCATGACCAATTTCTAAGAATTTTCTCCCTGTGCAAAGCAGAGTGAAGGCAACAACTCTCAAGGAACCCTTCAAGACCTTCTGTCCAAGCTGCATGAAATCCAACATTTCTTTGTCTGCATCATATCTGCAGTGTGGTGTGGTAATAGCTGAACTCGTTTTAAATGAACCACAGCCTAGCCACAGCAGCACGATGCTCAGCAGAGGGTAATTTACTCTGCCTCTTAGCAGGGATCCTTAAAAAGTCATGACAGGTCCAAGTAATCTGTCAAAGAGAAGCTTGATGAGCCAGCAGTCTCTGGATACTAATCCCTTACAAACAATAGCCTCATTATATGCAAATTAACAGGAGAAGTGGTGATTGGCCACTACATCTAGTGAGACTACTGCTCCATTTAACATTAACTACTCTGAAATCTTTAAGTTAAAAAAATTAAGTGACCACTCTCGACATATTTGTTTAAAAACAACCTAATCACCTCAGCCTGTGCACGGATCCTGTGAATGCTGCCGACATGGCAAGCCGGAAATAGTGTTCAGTGACTGAAATCCATGGCGAAAATAGCAAGAACAGATAGATGCAGACGCTGCATTTCTTAAACACCCCTGTTTTAAATTCATTTTAATTCCCTACTCCGTTGCAATTTACTTGTTCAAAGTCAGAAAATCCATCTGAATCCAGGGAGTGAGTTGTGTATTTATGAATCAGATAACATAGGCAGTTTTTATACATTACTGTTTTCTTACAGGAGGAACAAAGCTGAGCTTGAGGAGCAGGTCAACAGCTAGACACTGCCTGGCAAATTGGAGCAGTTTCCCACCTTGGTTCAAAGTTAAACAACAGCTCTGCAGTCAACTGCTTACTGTTTTCTCCAGCTGATATTTGATTGTGGGAAGGTTGTGAGTTTTGCTATGCCAGTGTGCAAAGCTGATCTTAATTAAAATATTCCATTGAAAATGTTTCATAAGATAGGAATACAAAACTGACGCCAGTCTGTCACAATTCACTAGACTGCCTGAAATCTGGAATCGGCCTGGCAGGTCAGGAGCTGCTGTTGCTGTACCGCAGCCAAATGGAGTCCCGGACAGAAGAGTTGGCTTCTAGATGGGTGGGTTTTTCATGGTTTTGTTTTGTTTTGTTTTATTTTGCTTTGTTTTTCAAGTACACCATGTGAAATGTGTCTATGGTGCTTTTAAGTAGATAAGAACCCTGTTGGATCTTTATGACAGTTTTGCTCATGGTAATAATATGTAGGCTAAGTACATACTAACTTCCACAGACATGGCAATAGATACAGTATTAAAAAAAAATAGTCTTATAAGGGTGGATCTAGTTACCCAAATATGCAGACCTAGTTCTGAAAATCTCAGCTGGAGTTCAACAGAAGTTGAGTCCCCAACTCGCCTCTCCCTTTTATAACTCAAAATCCCATTCTCACTTTCAGATTTAGTTCAGAGAGACAATCAGTCTGACCCACTGGAGTCTACTACAACATGGCTAATTTTCTATGCCAGCTGATGGATAAAGCCCGTGTGATGCTGTGGCTGTTGCAGTTATAGTGTGCTTCAGGAGTGATAGGGGGCAGTCATCCAGCTGCTCACTTTAGTCCTCCTTGTTTTTCCCAGCATTTCCCAGATAGTTCCCAGGTGCTGTTTTTCACTGTTGTCCTTCTTCCCTCTGTGCTGTGTTACAATTTCATTTCTTTCATCATTTCTCCCAGTCCGGTGCCCTGTCAGGCTGTTTCAGTTCCTCCTTTTCTGTCTTGTAGCCCATCAGAATCTTTTCTTTCTCTGTGTTTTTCTGCCTGGTTCCCTGTCTTTATTTAAAAACTTTCTCCCTCTCTGCCCTATATATGTTGCTTTTTACATTTTCATCCCCCCACATCTCTCTAGAGATTGCTCCTAGTCCCAGTTTTTGTTTCCCTTCTTTCTCTGTCGCTCTGACTCCCTGTCCCCCCTTTTGAATCCCACCCTAGCTGCTCTGCAGCCCATTGCTATCTTTCCTTTCTGTCTCTCTTTGTGTGGTCTTCTAGACTCTTCTTTTTTTGAAATCTCTCCTTCTCTGTCATGGAGCCCATAGCAATTTTTCCTTTTTCCATCTCTCTCTGGTCAGCTCTCACTCCCTGTTTTTCAATTTCTTCTTTCTCCATCTCTCTGCCTAGCTCTGGATCCCCACTTTTTTAATTCCTCCTTCTCTTCCCTGTAGGCCATCTTTCTTTTTATTTCTCTCCATCCATTTCCTCCCCCACCTCAGGCTTTCTGTCCTTGTGCTTCATTTTTTGCTTTTTAGCTGTTGCTATACTTGCTATACCCCATATGTGTTGTCCAACATCCCTATCTTTTATCTCTGGACTCTCACCACAATTTGGCCTCCACTCCTTTCCCACCCTCCCTCCCCACTTTTGGCCTCCCCTTTTGTCACTGGCCTCCCATCCTGTTTCAGCCTCCCTCCCCCTCTTGGCATCCCACTCCCTATTGGTCTCCACTTTTTTTCTGGCCTCTACCCTGCCTCTGGCCTCCCATCCCCTCTCATCTTCCCACCCCCTTTCAGCCTCCCATCCATTTTCAGCCTCTACTTTCGTCACTGGCCTCCCACCCTCACTTTACATCAAATGCTTTCATAATCAATGCCTTTTTATAATATGTCATCAATTTAAACAAAACAAAACAAAATTCACATCCCTCTTCCTGTGAAAAAAATCTACATAACTGGCAGGGTAAAGACATTTGCTGCAGATGTACACATTGGCAAATATGGGGTTCACCTGTGTTCCTATTACCATTTTGGGTTGGGTTTTTTTAATAAGGAAATACTCAGTACACAGGACCTCAAGCACCAGTGGTGTTACCTCAGTGATGATCATACCATATGCCACATACAACCCTGCAGGCTTTTCCTAATTAAGACTAATACTGAACAGCTATTTCAGCTACACACATAGGATAGGGGAATGTGACTCAGCCTACATAAAAAATACTTTGCACTTACATTGTGCTTTCCTTCCAAGGATTTTAGTGTGCTTTCCAAAAGAACTTATTTAGCCTCACAGTATCCCTGGATGCTTATTGAACAATTTCCCCACACTTCCTGATGGAAACATTGGCAAAGAGGTTGCAGGCCAAATTTTCAGATGCTTTAAGTGCAGAAATATGTGTGCAGAGTGCAGGCATATCACTGAAAACAATTCTTAATTTCACTAACTACACGTGCAGATGACCAGCCAAATACATGAATGGTCACTTTAATCCACATCCAGCTGTTGTTTAGCCAAAATAAACGTTAAAAAAAAGTTTGTATACTTATAACCCCTAAACTCCTGAACTTGAGACTTTAAGGTCATGAAGGAAATCTGTAGGTTTATTTGACACAGCCTTGCAAATAGCTTCAGTGACCCTGTCTGGTTTAGTACCAAAACATGTTTTTTTCACCAAAGCTATGCATGTTCTTGAATCTACTTTAACAGAGACTTTAGTGATGTTGATACCAATGAGTGCATTGAGGATCTTTGTGATGAGCAGGAAGCAGGCATATCGAGAAGACCCACACCCTGGCTGGATTCAGAGGAAGGTGAGAGCTGGAAAGACAGATACCTTTTTATTTTGCAAAATTTTGCAGATGAAAATGTTTTCCCTTAACGCAGAGTTGTCCGTTTTTAATTTTGTGCTGCTCATTTTTATTATATTCTGAGTAATTTCCCATTTGAAATTATTTTCCTTCCCTCCACAGGCCACTATCCCCAAAAGTATCATACTCATCCTTCTTCTGACTGGATTTTTGACTGATTGTTTTGGAGTCCAGCTCTACTTCCCTTGAGTCTCATATCTAGGGATCACCAGACTGACTCATATAACTTACAAACTGACCTGGACCATAATTCAGAACTGAGGAAATGTTTTGAGTTTAAAAAAAAAAAAAAAAGAAAAAGTGTCATTTTCACATTCATACACCTCTCTACTTCCACCTCCTAGAACCAGCTAGAATGCCAAAACATACCAAATTACCTGCTGCCTCAGGAGCTTGGATACAGTTTTGAAAGCCCCATGGGTTTACAAAGTGTCTGATTCCTTGAGTCCTCGATTCCACACCAAATTGCCTGTTGTTAGAGACTGTCACTGAGGGTTTTTTTCCTCTTTTCAGTTTTTCTTTCCTTCAGTTTTGTAACCATGGTGGGGAGAGGAAAGAGAGGTCAGTTGAAAGAGGACATTCAGAAAGGAATAGGAAACCCAAAGACTTGAATGAAAAAATAACTGCTTCTGTTCTTGACTTCCAAATCCACCTCCCCCCCAAAAAAAAACCCCACAAAGCCCCCAATCTCCTTGCAATGTTCACTGTGTCTTTCACCTTAGAAGAGAAATTTGGTGTGGTTTTCTGCTCTATCCCCATATTGCAAACATGTAAAGATATGCAGTCCACTACATTTTTTATTGAGAGTGCGCCGCTAAACAAATCTAATCCAAACGCTTTCTATATACATTTTCTGTCTTTGTCCTCACATTAAGTGGATCTAAGATGTTGCAGCTCCATACCTCTGAAAAGACACAGACACCTCACTGGATCAATGGCTGGGTTTTGCCACACTGCCGTTTGATTTCCCTGATTTCCCTGGTATCTAACCCACATTGCTCACTTCTTCAGAATAAGATTGTGTAAACATGCAGGCTCCTCTAAAGGTGAAGAGTGGTAGCAGAGAATCAGCAGAGCAGATTTGTGGACTTATTTGTTCAGAAAATATTAATTTTTATTTATTATATTCTAGTTAGCAATGACACCACCAAAATTATTTTGTTACACTATATATAAGTCCTTTTTCATGATACAGTGTTATTTCTTAAACAAAGGATATTCATACACATAGTTTCATCACAACAAAAATAAATACTTGATATAGTAAGTTCCTGGCATAAAGCTTATGTCTGCTTTCACTGAAAGGGACAGGAGTTATGCCATTGATTTTAAAGGAAGTGGTCTCAGATCCTCAGCTACCACAGGAGTTTTAATGTCTGCTAGTATTACTTTGTTGGTTTTTTTTACAGAAGTACACCTGTTTTCATGTCATATTGTGTACACCAAGTTAACAAGGCCTGTTTGGAATGCATATCTGGGTGGATGAGATACTGTTGAAATAACAGATGTTCCAGCAGTTCAACTAGGCATCCAAAGTGATAAAATCAAAACTCTCCTGTAAAGTGGAACCCATTTCAAACATGGCATTCTGATAAAACATTACCCTGCTGCCTGTCTTTGCCTCTGGCTTTACAATCATATTAGAATCTGAGGGGGAAAAGAAATAAATTGGTTTTTACTGTCTACAAATTATTCTTTAAGGTATCCCTCCATCTTTAACTATTCATCTAACTTAACAGGCCTGCCGTTGTGCCCATCACCTCTGTTCAAGTGCTTTCCTTTCTATACTGTCTGTCCCTTAGAGTAACTACTCAGAGAAGACAGCAGGACTTCAAAATTTACAGACAGAGGTCAAAACTATTGGGCATGAACTTGCCAGCAGATATATGGCTGATACTAAAAGACTGCTCACCTGAATAGATACTCCTATTAGTAACTTTTTTCCAAGGGTTGCAGGTCCAGGATCATAACTTACTGAATAACTTACTCAATGTGATATTTTTGGCATTTTAGCTTCACCGTTTAAAAGTGAAGCATATTTTTTTGGGTTTTATGTACACTAAAATGCACTGTTGGGTTTTGGCTTTGTTATTTGAGGAAAAATAAGGAAGTTCACAGATTTAATAGAACAATTGTAAGACTGAAGTGGTTTTCAGGGGAACACACCCATGAATATTCCTACATGTCAGCCCTGTTCATACAATTAGTCCAAAATTAATTCAAACAGAGCATTCTTGTCCACAGTGGTGGAAGTTCTAGGATCTTCCTTTGAAAGCTTTTTTAATCCCATGAAAAGTGAATGCCAAAACCTTAATTTTTTCTGCAGCACTTTACAGAACCTGATGCAATTCCCATTGAAACTAACAGAGCCATTTCAACTAATTCTCCAGTAAGAGAAATTTATTATGACAGTGTCTCACTTTTCATTGATCCCTGTTCAGTTTATATTCAGCCATAATCCCCCCACTCCCAATATCTGTGTTAAACTCCTACTGAACCAGTTTCCTTCTCTTCAGTGATTCTTATCTGGTTTATGACTTCTTCTCCTTCAAACCATTTCATATTGGCCTTTATGAGATCCCATAGATCGACTTCAGCACAGTTTGCTAAAAAGTAATCCTGAAGTTGATTGTATTTTCAGTCCTTCCAGATCTTCTTCACCCACTTTTTGAAGTCTGCTATTATCAGCAAGACACATACTGGGACTTTAAGTTGCTGATAAACAAACTAGAAAAACATATGCAGTCTGGGATTGCTGGAGCGCTGAGAGCTGTTTCTCTTGCATCTTCGCTTTATGGATGGCAGGAATAATGTAAGAAGAAACTCAGAGCCACTTTGTCATTCACACGTTTGGCAATTCATTCCTTTAGAAAAGCAGCTGTTACTGCCAAACTTTTTTAGTGGTAGTGAGTATCATTAAGAGAATTACTGGAGGTGCAGGATGTAGGGGACAAATAGGTACTTTGTTTCTTGACTGACAGATGGTATAATTTTATTTGCAATCAACTAAGGACTACCAAACAAAGTGCCTTGGCATGATGATTTAGTGATCACTTAAAAACCCTGCTGAATGAAGTAGCACAAATGACATTCAGCATTAACTCACCTATAAATCTGAGTGAATTTTTTTGGCTAGAAACCTGTAGCAACCAGAATTAACAAAGAATTTTAGCTCATCGAAGTGCTGGGCAAACAATTGACAGTCTTGGAGTTGCCCATAAATCTGTTTCAATATAGTTTCAAAGATATTACTATCAGTGTAATGATCTCTGCTGTGCACAATTACTGTACTCACTTTGAGAATACTCTCAGCTCACACTAATAATAAAGGTGTTCCAGCTGAAGACATTTATAAAGGCCACAATGACAGGTCTAACAGTGCTGCTGGTCTCTATGTGGTTGTATAAGAACAGCTGTCAGGAGTCAAAGAAAAGATCTGGTGGCCAAACTCTGTTAAAAGCCAGTAACAGAGGCCAAGAGAAGAGTCCAAGTGCAGGTTAAGTGTATTGTGATAATTCCCCAGACTCCCCATTCAAGTCTACAGCAGTCTGCAGCTCAGCAACCTCTTTTCCAGAAGAGGAATCTGTGTGTTCAGTAGTCCTTGAATGATTTCTTTCCTTTCCCATAAATTTGGCTACTTAGAAGATACATAAACCTTCATCTTCTTGTTAACCAAAACTATCACTCAGTCATTTAATTTGATGTTCTCTACTTCTAAGGTAGAGGGACAGTGAACAGTCATTTCCTACTTATATTATTCATTAGTTTATAGACTTATGTCCTATACACCCTCCTTTATCTCTTTTCCAAGCTAAAAAGTCCTGGGCCATTTTTTCCTGATGTTAAAGCTCTTCTACACATTTTATCATCTTTGTTGCATTCCTCTGAATCTTTATTTTTACTATTACATCCTTTCGAGATGAGGAATCTGTACTGTGTGAATTCCTCTGTAGACATACCATGCACTTACACTGTAGAAAAAGGATGATTTTTCTTATTCTTCATTTCCTGACATTTCATTTGGTTTTGACAGAACTCAGGCCATGGGTCTCTGGCTTTTAGATGGAGCCTTGCTATTTTTATGTACATCTACACTGAAAGATGATGCATTTTATATTATTGGTTTTATTTACTTTTACTAGTTGGCATTAAAATGAGTGAGAATGAGGTTTCTGTTCCTACTGGCAACTTGAGTTTGCCCTCTGACTCCCCTATTGTCCAAGTCAAGTTGCTGACCTAAGCTGCTCTTTATTAATTCTCATTTTAATCTAAGGTAGCCAGAAGTTTGCCACTCCAAATAAAGAATGTGTGCTTCTCACCACACATATTCCATTGAGCATTTTTATTTTCTCACTTCAACTACTCACAACAACAATATTGATCAAGTATCTTTTTAAAGTAGAGCATTTTAAATCAACAGTTGAAATTATGCATTGGAGGTATAAATATGTTAAAGTAACAAGCAGTTGACACACCTAACTAGTCTATTTTATGTTTCACAATGTCATCTACAGCCCCAAGATTTTAGCTGGGCGGAACATTTTTTTTATCTGAGTTTGGCTGGTTGAGACTCTACCATAGACTATGTTAATCTATTCTTCAGTCTTTGAATAAAATATTCAAACTATTTCTAAGATTGAATTCCAGCAAAGTAAGCATTTTTATGTATACTTGCATGCCTTGAGAGACCTTTTGTTTTAGCTGAAACATACTCATGTCTCACATCAAGAACAAATACAAATTCTATGGAACAGAGAACACAAGTATAATGCTCTCTGAGTAAGATATGTCACTAAGCAAATGAAAATAACATCTGACAGCAGTTGTGTATTTTGAATGATGCTCAGGTGAGCCTCAATAGAGCTCAGACTTGTAGGTTAAGGACTACACTACCTAACTGCCTCACTGTGCTTCTCACCCGTCTGTGCACGAGGAGAGATTGCAGGAACAAAGTGTTCACGCACAGCAGTGAACCTTTGAAGCTGACAATGAATTTACAATAGCACCATCTGGCTCTTTGGGTAAGGAAAGAATGAAATCATCCTGCTTCTGCCCTGCTCACAAAGAAATGCAGGTTTTGGTTTAAAAAAGACTGATGACACATGGAAAGGTGAGGAGATGTTTAAACATAAGATTTTCTTGGTTCCATCTGGGTGGTGAATTTCTGTATTCAGGCTGTATTTCCATGTTCAGTGAGTGATGTGAAGCTCCCAAAGGATACAGGACATTCAGGGGTTGCACAGGCCCACCTCATGTAAAGTGTCTTGCATTTGTCATCTGCAAAGGACTTAGCCAGTGCTCAGAATTTGAAAGCTGTTCACGCCAATTTAAAATGAATATTTCCTTCTGGCAATAAATATTCAATTCTTCTTTCAAATATTGAAGGATTATAAATACAACTGGTGAAAATGCAACATAAAAATAGAACAACCCATTAAAAAAGATAATTAAAATTAAATATTTGAATGCAAATGTAAAGTCAAAGTCACTCATCACAACTACCATTTCAACCCGAGCAATTATCAGTCTTGATGGCAGCCATCTGCACTGCTTAACCAAATGGCCACTTATTTTTTTATAAGCTCGAAGCAAAAGCCAAAATCTCTCCAGTACTGTCTGTTTTCTGGGGGGATCTATTCTTGCTCAGACTTGGCATTAGTTCTCTGTTCCTCCACTATAGGAATTATGAGAGTGAAATAGAGTGGAAAACATCAGATCACCAAAGTCATGTGATGGATGAGACTATTAAAGCAATTAGATGAACAGTTACTGAGTTTTATCTGGTTTGCTTGGTAAAATAAAATTTTAAGTAGACTCATCTATCTCACCACACCTGATTACTTTGGAGATCAAACTTGCAGGAAACATTTAGGATGGTAAGAGCATGAAAACTGCACATACAGGAATCAGATTACTTGTAAACACATTTTGCCAGGCCTGTACAAGAGAAGACTGCAAAAAACCCTGCAGTAAGGGTAAGATTTTCTTGATGTAAGAAAAATTATCAAATGATTAGGAATTTAGTTTAAGCCTGCTCTTCAGGCATATTCTGTAACCAAGGAAAAGAGTCAGACCCACCCAATAAGACATCATTCCCTCATAAAATAAGACTCTAAAATAGGTGACAACAATCACTCTCTGCAGAATTCTCTGTCTCTCCATTGCCCATAGAGCAACCACAGATGTTTAGCTCAGACAAGACATCTAACATTTTGATGGCTGAAATTATCCCACCCCCAGTGACTGAGCAATGACACTTAGCATTTCATGTTGATTCACGTCAGGCAACTCACACTAGAAGACACAAGAGGGGTTATATATAATGAGCTCTGCAGTAACTGCACCCACCCTGAACAGGACCCAGACTTCATATCACACAGCTCCAGGAATGCTTTGCTTAGAGCAAACTTCTTGCAGACAGGAAAGCCAAGATCATATGGGACTGTACTAGCAAAAGTATAGCCACCAGGTTGAGGAGAGTGTTTGGAATAAACGCTTGAATTCCAGAAGGGAAGGCCGTCTCAAATGCTGTGTCCCACTCTAGACTCCTCTCTACAAGCAAAGCCAACAAACTGAAGGAAGTCCTGCAAAGGGCTGTGAAGGTGATTAAGGGGCTAGAGCAAGTAGAGCAAGGAGGGATGTACAAGAAAAGGCTGAGGGAACTGGGATTTTTTGCTCTTAGGAGGTGAAGAGAAGACCTTATGGCTATTTGCAACTACCTAATAAATGGATATAAAAACAGTCAATCCAGACTCTTCTCAGTGGTGCACAGTGGAAGAATGAGGCACAAGGGAAATACAAAATAGTTATAAGTAAAAAATCTCCATATGGGAGTTCCCAAGCATGGTAATGAGCTTTCTGAAGAGTCTGAGGAGTATCCGTCCTTGGAGATGTTAAAAATTCAAATAAGCCAGGCTCTGAGCAACCCGACCTAAGTTGGCTCAGCTTTCAGTAGAAAGTTGTGCTATATGATCTCCAGACTCCATCAAATCTAAATCATTCTATGAGTCTATTCAATGGTTGTCAAAAAAGAAAAAGGTAATTTTTATGTTTTTCTAAGGAATCTGGAATGTGATACTGAAAAGATTAGGTGATATACAAATCTATGATAGCGACTCAGGTCTGGTCATGTGTGTAGGATCGATCTCACCTAACTTTAGCTGTCCAAAATGTCAGTGTGTGGTCTCATAATGGGGTCTAAATTTCCATCTGTAATGAAAAGACAGATAGACAGACAGAACCTGAGGATAGGATTTGTGTGAGCTATTTCAGACACCCCTCCTGCAATGCAATGAGATCCTCCCTGGATTTCAGTCTTCCTATTGAGAGATTCTAGATCACTATTTTGGACTAGACACTAACTTTTTGGCAGTTATTGGGGAGGATAAAACATGTTATTGAGTCAAACAACAAAAATATAAATATAATCAAAGAAATATAGAAATGTGTGACAAGAGTTATTAAAAGGAAAAGTCATTTTAGGAGAGAGAAGACTCAAAATAATAAACACAAAGGGACACAAATATTTCAGGTCCTTTCACATCCTGCAGTGGACTTTCAACGAAACCAAAAAGCAAGATTCAAGCTGTTAAGAGATACACCATCTCCTCACAGTGCGTAACAGAGTGGAATTCACTGCCAATAGACATCATCAAGCCAGAGAGGAGACAAAAATTAAATATAACAATATTTTTCTTTTCTGAGATTATATGTTCTTAAAATAATCCCAAACAAAACTACTTTGGCCATGCTGAAGTTAAGATGACAACAGTAACCAATTGAATACACACTAATATAAACTGTCCAAAGTTACTTTACAGGACAGCAGCACAAAATAATCAGTTTAAGTTAATGTGTTTTGGCTAATAAATAAAACTAGAAAAGAACCCAGATTAAGCACAGGAACATATAGTCAGCCTCTTCTCAACAGCCATATCAAATAAGCAGCAGACTAGCAGTTACATTACATTAAAAAGAAAAAGCCAAAAATTCAGCCTTCACAATATTTATTGTGACTTATTGATAGAAGCTAGGAAATTTCTTGCATATTAACCCAACATACCTGCTACTGACCACATTGTGGACAAAAATTTTAAGATGTGATCTAGTATAGACATTGTTCTGGTTTTGTGTCCAAATACGTCTAAAGAAATAACTCAGTATTTTACTATCTCCTTTTTCACCAAAAATGTCCCTTAGTCGTATCTCTTTCTGATTTTTTAAAAAATCTTTTCCATATGTACTTTGTATTTTGTAAATTGTACAGATATTTCAAATCAGCTAGGCCATTATAATAATTCAATCCTTCCACCATATGAAAATCTACCCCAATTCTCGACTTTAGTTAAATGTCCTTAAATGTCCAACAGGGACCTACTCTAGTTTGCCAGATTCTTCTACCCAATAATCTGATCCTTGTTACAGCCTCCCTGTGGTCCCTCAGATGTAGTTAAGGTCCCAGAGCAGCTCTTGGTTCACTGCCTGATGTCTTCTTTTAATAGATGTGGGGGTTCCTTTCCTGTTAAGTGGCTCCTTTTCTGTGAAAAGCACATTAAAAATGAAATTCATTCAATAGATTCCTCTGGCCTGCTAAACAGTTGGGGAATATTGATTTTTTTCAGTGATACAGCAGATGCAAGTCCTCCATAAGGTGAGATGTGTGACCAAGCTTCAGCTCCATGGCACACACATCCTCCACATGGCTGGAAATACTCATAGCATGGTGGAGGGAACCTAGATTTTGTTGGTGTGAGCAGTACCAGTCCTGTCACAAATGGAAAAGTGGCTCTTTAAATACTTTAGCCTGTAAGTAATCTATTATAAATTTGTGTAAACTCTTTCTAGGATTAAAATCCTCACTATTCACGTGGTTTTACTCCCTGCTTGCACTCGCCTTGTTTCAGCTTCCTGGCAGTGGGTCTGTTAAAGATCTCCATCTACTACCAAAAATTTTAACCAACAGGACTATTTAAAAAAAAAAAATTCGTTTGACAGTCCCTAAGCTTAGTTAGTTAAATATATGAGGAATACCGGGTTTGGCTAGGACAGGGTTAGTGTTTGCACAAGAAGCTGGGAGGGGCCACACTCCAGGATAGCCAAACTGAACCAGCCAATGGAGTATTTGGTACCATACTGACCTCATGCCTGCTATATAAGGCGGGGCTGGTGTGGGCAATCTGCAGGAACAGGTCTATCATATTGCTGCACTGGGTATTGTTGACTTAAGGATTGTAACACTGATCACAAGGTTGAGCTGGTATATGGCACAGTCATTGATTAGTAATCTCAGCCAATCTTATGGGTGAGACAGAGGAGGATGCTTTCTCAGCTTTTGACAATTTTGAATATCCCCAGGACACCCAAGCCAGCATACTGTTGTTGCTGTGTCTTCTAAATGTGTCCCAGGCCTTCAGTAGGCTTATCCACATTTTTTCGAAGAATATCACCCAGAGATCTGCCCAGAGGCTGGATAGTTGTGAGTGGCAAGGTGCATGTGCAAGTGCCTAGGACAGCAGTCAACTCCAGTGTTTTGGAAATTCACCCTGAACAAGTGCAGAATCCTGATAAACTAGTAAAAACTTCGGGAAAAAAGTGTGTTATCAACATGGCAATTCTCAAGAGACATAAATCACTGCTATGTGCTGGTGTCTGGCCCATGTACTGAGTCCTTTTCACACTATTCAGTGCCCCCAAGGGGAAGAAAAGGTCCCTGGACTTAAAGACAGACAAGCAGGCACTAAGAATACTCAAACCCCAATGGCAGGTGCTACAACTACACCAGAGAACTGACACATGCAGGTATCAGTTGCCTCTTTACAGAAAAAGAAATACACAAGATCGGTTTGCCTCATGAGGGATGAGCATCTCTGGAACCATGAACCCAAAAGGCAAAAGAATATGTCCAAAAGACATTAAAATTATGTTTATAGCAAGGAGAGAAAACAAAAGAATCTCTTTCCATGACTATTTGAAAAATGATGAAAATCTATTGATAGGGCTGGGGCATGTTGATAAGCTAATGTCTGTGAGTAGAGAAAATACCCTTTTTGGACCATGAGATTTATCTGGACAAAATGGAGAGGCTTCATCAGATCTGAAACAGAAGAGCAACTTCAAGTTCAGTATTGGCTGAGGACCTGACAGGACAAGCAGACTCATGTCCACTAATAGTATGACTTCAAAAACAAAGCACATGTACATAGTCATATTTCTGGCAAAAAAACAAAGAGACTAGCCTTTCAACATCAGTATCTAGTGGAGGCTGAGCCATTGGGGAATATGGTTTTAAATCATTTATTTAAACAAGACAAGATTCTGATCTCGTTAGACTGGTGAAAATCAAAAGTAATTCCAAAACCTTCTAGACTGGGGTTCAAAAACCTTAATATCAGGGGGGAAAAAAAATTTAAAAATCTCATTTTTTCAATAACATTGACATAAGAATTCTATTTGATCTTTTTGGGCATACATTTCAAACATTGTTTCCTTTTATTAAATAGGAAGCATTTTAATTTTTTCTGGGTTTACTAGTCTTTATTACTTCTCCGCTTTTGCTGTCTCACTATTCTAAGTTATTTGGAGTTTTTTATTTTCTGGTTCCACCCTTGTCAATAGATTTATAACAAAGTTTGCTGTATATGAAGATCAAAGCATTCAGCCTTAATCTAGCAGCAAATATTAGATGTGAAAAACAATGTAGAAAAAAAAAAATATAAGGGATTTTTAAAAAGGGGGTGAGTGGGAAAGGTGGAGGCTAGTTTTGCAGTTTGAAGTAGCACACAAACTGGCAGCTGCCTTTGCACTGGGGAATAACAGTTACATAAAGCATATGTTCTCCCAGAACCTCTGAAGATGTCACGATCAACTCTCCAAGCCTCCCTCTATCACCCCTTTACCACACCAGCCATCCCCTTCCAGCTCTGCCCTAAAAGCCCTAAGCTTGTAAACGTTGTGCCTGGAAATGATTGCACTGACCCCACTGAAATTTTCCATGCACATGTTTTTGGGTGTTCTACAAGGTGTACCTGCGAGGTTGGACTGAAATCGCATTTGCTGCAAGTTCTTTGCCTGCCTAAGACGTATGAAATGTGCTGGAAAGCAGACTGTCTGCAGCCAGGCTACATGCCCTGGAGCAAGGCAAGGAGGTCCCTGGCACTGACCTGCTGGCACCAACCAGCAATAGACTCTGCTGCTCCAGCACATTGCTCCCCTCCTCCCCAGTCTATCTGCCCAGCCCCAGAAGCGGCGGCCAGCTCGTAGGTACCAAGTGGGGTCTGCAGGCATGAGTTCTGCTTACATTTTTGACAAGCTACTTGAAAATGAGACAGCCATCTCCACAAACTTGTCCTCAATTTCTCATGAATGATTGATGGTTTTTAAACTAGTGCATTGTATATTTTGGGAAAGAATTTATGATTTACCAAAAAATTTCCTGCTGAAACAAAGCCAAATGCAAACTAGTCTGGGCCAAGTTGCTCAATGTTCATGAACAAGAACATGTTTTTCTTTTTCTTCTTTTCTTGTTTTATGCATGTTTCTGGACTCATTTCATCAGCTGTCAGTAGTTAAATACCATTTCAGAAAAGGGTTTATTATTGTAATTTCCTCAATTATTTTGTTTGTTTCTGCTACGGTCCCTTGAAAAAAAAATCAGCCAGCTAAAGTACTAATAAAAAAATTTCCCCTCCTGCTCCTTGCAAAGGTCTGAAGTCTTCAAGGTGCTGTATTTCCTGAGCCAACTTGCACCTTGAAGACCATGACCTTAACCAAGGACTTTTCTGTGTGTGCGGCATTATTGTTTTCCAAGGGACATTACCTACTACAGTTCACAGACGGCTCACGTCCCCAGATGATACCCAACTGCACAGCAGTGCATGATAACCAGGAAAGGAAACCTCTGAGAAATAAAAGAGAAAGCAAGAGCCCTTTTTCATTACATCAACAAAGAAGAAAAACAGAACAGATATGGCGAGTGGTGAAAGCAATCCAGCACAAATATATAGCTATAAAGGATTACCTTAGGCAAATCTAGATGTTTACCTAACAGCATGTATATTTTGAAATGTTAAGTTTTGCACACATCAAAATAGTTGGAAATCTCTGGTTTTAAAGATATATTCTTTATAGGATAGGAGAGATATATCCTATATTTATAGGAGAGAAAAGCAATTATTTTTTGTATAAGGGCTAAGTAGAGCAGAATCCAACTCTCAAATGAGACATGCTGGGCACATAGAGACTGCTCTGACACCAGAGTGGTCAGTGGAAGGCTCTCACTGGAACTCATGGTGTTTTGGATGAGGAACCTGATCATAAATGGTGGCGGAACATGGCAACATGCAGTGACATCAAGTAATCCTGGAGCTCCCTTGCTGCTCCCCCCAGAGAGACACTAGAACACAATGCGTGACAAAGGCACGGAATGAGGCAGTCAAAAAATCATGAGCATCAGATGTTTAGAGTGTGACATCTGCTTCTGGCTCAAGCAACTCTTAGGCTGAGTTCCGTTGCCTTTCCTCCAAGACAGCCAACAACAGATAGCCTAAATGAATCAGTTCCCATTTCCAATACTGTTCGTCTCACATATAAGCAGAGATTATTTGGCACACAATGGAAATGCAACAATTTAAAAATTAAAAATAGGAAAAATCTATTTAGAGCTTTGTGATTTCCCTGTGAATCATGAATAACTAGGCCAATGCTTCCAGTGTCACACATTCAAAATCAGGAATCAGATCTTGAAAACAAGCATTTGGCTTTAAGAACTCAGATTTTTTTTTAAAAAGGTAGATTTTTGTTATTATTGTTATTAATTTCTCTACCTCTCTGCAGTCATTAGAAACAGAAATTTACATCTTTAAAATGCAGCTGAGACCCTCTCTTGTTCACTTGATGCCAGGGGAATATCCAGCAATTTTGAGTCCAGCAGTAAATTTCCAGGATTGGTTTTGGTTTTCACTACTCTACATGGTCAGGTTAAACAGGTATCAAGCATAATTTCTCATATTAGAAACAGGTTGCACTGAAACAGCTCAGTGTTTTGGTGTTTCAGCATATGTGTTTCACATACTTAACTTAGCTGTCATCCAGATATGAGATAATGAAGTGTCTGTTGAAGACATCAGGAATATTTCACTGTTTCAGGGCTTTGCATCATTCATATCTTTTACTTGAGTTTAATATTTAAAAACTAATAAAAACAATCAATAAATTTTGCACTTTACTGAAAAAAAATAGAGAACTACAGAATTTACAAAATATTTATAAGGCAACACCTATCCACTCCGTGCAACGCAGCTTTCCTTTGTTTCCCCTGTAGATAGTAAATTCCCTGAGGCAAGCAAAGCTGTCCATGCCTTTACATTTGTGCTGTGTCCAATCTGATGGGGCTGTGTTTGGTCTGCTACTTTCAAGTTACTTTCACCTCTGCACTTGAAGGCTGCAGCAGGCAATAAAAACAAAAGTGCCAAAATACTGCAAATGTTCATAGTCTCACTTCGTTTCTAGCTACCTGGAAGCGGAGGTACCAGGGCTTCCAACAGCCCTAAGCCACCCAGACTAGATAAGCTGCAGATAAACATCTGAACACTGTGGTGTTTATCTACATGAAATCAAATCTTTTTAAGTTCATCTATCCCTTTCTTTAACTACTGTTATCTGTTGCTTTGAGATCCTGCATCCACTCCTGTCAATGTTATGTAAGCTCCCTGTGATGCTCATAAACAGTTCATCATTTGTAAAAATGCATTATCTCATTAAATATATTTATGACTTCAGCACTAGATGAATACAGTATTTTACTAGCTTGTTCTCAGAAATACACATTTATTTTATCATCTCATACTTAAAAGAACTATTGCAAATAAATAAAGAAGAAATGTGTACTACAGAAAAAGAAAAACCCAAACCCCCAAAAACTCCACCAACATACAAAAGCTTTAGCTATGCCAAGATTGCTTAATTCTGATTAGCAATGACCATTAAGCAATCATTTATGGATTTACTGTGAGTGTTCATAGATACTAATGGGTTTCAGAATTCCTTGGGAATCCTCAAAGGTCAAAGGAAGAAAATGAACTATGAAGTGATAAAAAATGTATTAGGTGACTAATGGACAGGTTGTATATAGAATGGTTCCAGCAGAGAACGCTGAATTTTACCGCTCAGATTTAAGCAAAAGTAAATCTTGGGAGCACTGACTCTTCCCCACTGCAATAACTGATGAGAAAATTAAAATACTTCATAGGAAGGCATTACATGGTGTGCTTTTCCCTCTCAATGGGAATACATTCGATATGGCAAGGTCACTTACATGAAGTTAACACCAGTCAGATTTTTAGAGAGGTAGCTTCTTACTCTTTATTTAGTTGCAAGTTTTCAATCATACATTTACATTTTTTAATATTTTTGTACTATTGTATTCTATGCAACTCAGGACTCAAAACCTCTCCCCAATTTAATGAATCAATTTTATACCACAGATTAAAAGTTTGGTACCCACAGCAGGAAATGGAGTAGAAAAAGCTGGTAAGAGCTTGGATGCCTCACTGTAAGCACAACTTCAGGATCTAAGCCGGGGCTTCTGTATCTACCCTGCACACCGAGCCTGCCTTGTGCCCCACATCTTCATGGCAAACGCAGCTCCTGGGGCCCTCCAGTGAGACTAAAACCATTGAGAGCACATGAGTCCAAGTGTTCAAACAACATAAACTTATTTTGCGCGGTCAGATATGTTCAAGAATTTCTGACAGGGTGAATTTGTCTCCGCAGACCTCAGGCCAGATCAGATACCACGTGCTGGGGCTGCCGGGAGCCAGTGCCAGGTTCAGCGCTGCTTTGTTTTCCCCGGGCTGGCAGAAAGCCAGGAGCCGGCACGCAGCCTGGATAAACACCATAGCCCCTGCTCTGCTAATCTGACAGAAACGCAGGCCTGGTCCACAGCAGATTTATACGGGTGGGCGAGTCAGCCGTGCACAGAGATGTTAGTAATGACTGCAGAGCCGTGTGTGGAGCAAACACCCAGCTTGGGAGCAGCCCACAGAATTTACTCAGCTCTCTGCTGGCTGAAGTCACCTCGACCATGAAGTATTCTTCCCGGTACCATCACTCAAGGAGTGATGAGAAATCCAAGGCTTTTTGGAGGCAATTTCTGTGTATTTTTGTGTAGTGAATGGCTGTTACGCTATCCAGGGAAACAGGTTTGGATTCTTGTTAGAAATACTTTCATTCGGAGCAGAAGAAAGCAATCAGAAGTAAATGCAACCTGCAACATGATATATGGCTCTTACCCACATGAATTCTGAGGATTGATACCACACTGCATACCTTTAAATTTATGTTATTAAAATGAAGCAATTCCATTCCACTTTTTAAAGAACTAATTCAATCAGGTGGATAAAATCAGGCCTAACTTTTAGCTTGTCAGCAAAGTTGCTAATCTAAGTAAGATGAGCACAGCTAGTATTTTTTGTTGTTGCTATAATTGGTTGTGTTCTGAAAAAAAAACACTGTTCATTTTAATCTGAGTAGTTTTTAACTTTAAATTATGTACATATATATATATGGAAAGCAAGGCAAGGCAAAGAGGGAAGGGAAGGGAAGGGAAGGGAAAACTGGCAAAGCGAGTGGATCCAATGGGCCAAAGCAACTGGGGGTTTACCATGGATAATATTGTAGACAGGAGAAAGACCACACTGGAGGAGCCAGTTAGCTAGATTTCAGTATAGGTGAGGTAAGAGAAGTCTGCCTGACCGGCTCTATTAGTTAAGAGAACAGGCAAGGCGTTTGTTTTCTTTAATCTCACTCAATAGCAATGAATAAAGTATCACTGAAAATGGCCTAAGGAGTCAGTGTATTACTGGATGTTTGTATCTGGCAGGAGAATAGAGTGTAACTGATCTATGGTCATCTCCATCAAGATGTATTTAGCTGGGATTTTATCCTTCCAAATTGTCTCATCTGAAGCTAGTAGAAGTTGAAAGGAGGATGGATATCTGCAAGGGTAATCTTTAAGGTGTGTGTACTGTTTTCACAGCTATTAGATCAAAACTTCTTACTGAACTATTTTATCATCAGACTCATAAATCAGCCTCAGTTCATTTTACCAACATTAGTACTGCCATCAATTACATGCATTTAGGACTAATGGTTTTACAGGAATGTTAATAGTACAACATTATTTCCTGAAAATCAGCACTGAAGACTATTAAAAGACTATTAATTGCTACATGTAACATGCAGAATTATTTGTTTCTGGTTTTAAACAATCAGTGACTAGACATGTATGTATATATCTAACCAGTTAAGATTCATGGACATCAAATATAGTAAAAGTAAAACCATTTATAAGGTGTCTTCGTCCAGTTTTCCTTCACAGGCAGAGTCCGAGTTGACCATGGATTCTGCCACAGAATTTTAAAGCCCCTATGGTCTTGCTACAACACTCCAGATGCTGCCACTGCCCTTGCAGGGTGATGGTCAGGGTAAACACTCTCTCCACACAGAATATATTTTACCAGGTGAGGACAGATGTCTGCTCTCAGCCTGTTCAATTAGGTAGCAGAGATGTGTGCAGTACAGAGACCAGAACAAAACATAAATAGCACAAGCAGATGCTTGAGAAGTGAGGGGTTTGCAGGAAAGAGGCTTTCCTGTGTAGGGTGTGTATCCCGCTACAGCTAACCTTCGGATTCTGGTTCGTTCCATACCTTAGAAATTCTGAAGTACCTCCTACATTCAGTCAGGCACCTCCCATTTCACTATCCAGCTGACAGCTAATGCAGTAGACCTCCTCCCCAGATGCACAGATTTAGCTCCAGGAGTCCATAATACAAACTGTTAAATATGCTGTTCCTCTTTTTGTGCTGAAATTTACTTCCCACCCCATCCAGACCTACCCTTGGTCACACTAAGTGCTGCAGTTCTGTTTCTGATGTACTAAGTATTTAGGCCCAAGATGTGAATGTTCCATGAATCACAGAATCACAGAATCATTACGGTTGGAAAGGACCCTCAAGATCATCTAGTCCAACCAATAGCCCTACACTACTCTTACCCCTAAATCATCCCCTGAAGAAACACATCTATCCTCTTCTTAAAAACCTCCAGGGATGGTGACTCCACCACCTATTCCAATATCTCACCACTCTTTCAGTAAAGAAATTCTTCCTAATATCTAATCTAAACCTACCCTGGCCCAGCTTAAGCCCATTCCCTCTAGTCCTGTCACTAGTCACAAGGGAGAAGAGGCTAACACCTGCCTCCCTAGAATGACCTTTCAAGAAGCTGAAGAGAGCGATAAGGTCTCCCTTCAGCCTCCTCTTCTCCAGGCTAAACAAGCCCAGCTCCCTAAGCCTCTCCTCATAAGGCCTGTTTTCCAGACCCCTGACTAGCTTAGTTGCCCTTCTCTGCACCCTCTCTAGTAGCTCAATGTCCTTCCTAAACTGCGGTGCCCAAAACTGCACAAAGTACTAGAGGTGTGGCCTCACCAGTGCTGTGTACAGTGGCAAGATCACCTCCCTGCTCCTGCTGGTCACACTATTCCTGGTGCAAGCCAGGATGCCATTGGCCTTCTTAGCCACCTGGACACACTGCTGACTCATGTTCAGTCAGCTGTCAATCAGCACCCCCAGGTCCTTCTCTGCTGGGGAGCTCTCCAGCCACACCTTCCCGAGCCTGTAGCGCCTTCTTTCCCTTTCTGTGTCATGAGCCTGAGATCTATATTCTTTAGTGTTAAGAGGCTGTTTATGCATAAAAGGAGGAAGGAAAGACAGATACTTTGAAGCATGTGGAACTACACCAATTTCCACCAGCTGAGGATGCAGTCCCAAGAGAGCTGTGAGGTAATCTTTAATGAGCTACTATTAGGGGAGCAAAGCAAACTTCAGATCTCAAAGACTGAGTACTATTCAGCTTTCATTAGGTCAGATATTTATGATTTCCTCAAAGGTTTGTGAAGTAAGAGTAGAAAATATCTAAGAAAAATCATAATTACCTTTTCTAACACATCCCTATGATCCAGCTTCTGCCTTTATGAAGCAATGGATGTACACTGTTTGATTCACAGCTCTTAGTAAACCTGGCTGCTTAAAGGAATTTAGGTAAGTTGTAGGTACCATTTCAAGGCTGAACCTTTATGTAATCCCTCATTCCAGACTAGTTTAACATTGCAGTGACCTTCACATCTCCCTTCAGATTGAATCTGTTACCCTCAGTGAGTATAAAGGCTATAAAGAAGCACCTGATCATAAAATCCACTTGGAATGCTTTCTTAAACCTCCACCAATTATCCATTAAAAAGTCTGCTTTTTACAGGCTTATTCTCCTAACAAAAATAAAATAAGAGTATAGATTTAAAAATCTTTTTGTAGTTGTCTGGAGAAAAGTCTTAACAACTTGAAATAATCAATGATTGATGTTAACTGAATAAAATCATCTGACTATTTCTATGGATGATAAGAGACATTAACTATTGCTTTATAAGTAAGGACATCATCTAAAATAAAAGATATGGATCGCCTGAAAAACACCTCCCAAGATCAGCCACCAATCAGCCTTGTAAAAGATATATAATTGATAAGATATTGATAATATAGAAAAACTAGATTTCATTCAGAGGAGATTGAGGTGCATCAGGATTAGGTCTTCAGTCCAAAGCCTTTTAATTTGCCGGGAGCTCTTACACTGTAAGGAAAACCACAGCAGAAGTATCTGCAGCAGTCACCCTGCAAAAGTTGGTCATTACCAGGAGCTATGAGGCTTTGGCAGGCTTAGATCAGCCCAAGGCAGGAAGCTGGACCATGAAGACAAAAAGATAGTTTACAGGGAGATATTTTACTGCATTCCTGTAATCTTTATTTAAAATAGATGAAAAATGATTTTTTTTTTCTTGTAAATTTCACTTGTTTCTCTCCCCTCAAATAAAGCAAGAATTAATCTCTCTGCTTTTAAAGAACAACTCTTTGACTCCACTTGATTCTGCAGTTATGAACTCATCACCCTTTCCTCCCAAGGGCACTGGCAGCCCTGTTTGCAGCCACCTTCTGGAGCTCTTTCCCAGTTTTGTTGCAAATTATCCTAAGTGCAGTGTCTGCCCTTGCTGCCCCCGACACCATGCTCACAGCTGTCTGTAGTGACTTCCATCAGAGAAATATCTGACCTTCTCCCCTTGCCTCATATTCTTCAACATATCTGAAACTCTCACATAGTTAACTATGGTCCTTTTCTCATAATGTTGGTCTCTTCTACACAGCCCTTTGGTATAACTTTATCATTACGCAGAGAGAAAATCCCTAAGGCAGCTTCTTCCCCTGCTGCCCGCCCTCAAGCAAAGGAACACTGCAGAGCATGCACGCTGGCTGGCTGGCTGTAAGTCATATCCTCTTGTTAATATCTCATCTGTGGAGCTTCTCCTTTAATGATTGCCTCAAGTAGCTTCAAATAGGCAACAAAAGCACTCATAGCTATGTATATGAGGAGTGACAAAACAAATTACACAGCCCTTGGCTGCAACCTTTTCCCTGGTCCTCTCACACAATTAGCTGTTTCTACTTATTTAATGCATTGCTTTATCTACTAATAAATTAATCTATGTCATGGGAATTCATGTCATGTTCTGTAGAAGAGATCCCAGTGTGAAAATTACATCATTTTGTAATATGTACAGGCCTTTTTACCTCACCCTTTGCAATCTTAACCAAAAAGAGCAACCTTCATGTTTACTGCAGGCATAATGTCACACTCACATTTCATGGCATATAGAGTTCCTACAGATTTGAAAACTCAAGAATTAGTTATGGCTACTGTTTCCAGAAAAGGAAAACCAAGAAAAGTCAGCTTGAGGGGTTTAAATTAATCTCAAAGAGAGTAACACGACATAAAGGGGACAATTTCTGCTTCAATCCCAGGCTAATAACCGAAGACTAAATCAGAAATTCAGTTACTACATGTTCCAGAAGGCACTGATATTTTATAAGTGCTTCAGTTTTCAACAGGGCTAACTGTTTGCTGAGGGGTGGCTGCATGGTCCTGCTGAGGTGAGGCCATGCTTTTGCCCCAGCGTCAGCCTCACCTTGCTTATTTCACTGTTTCATCCCACCAAGGAGATAAAGCACTCCCTCTGCCTGGGTGTAGGAGAGCAGAGCTCAGCTCCTCCTTTTGAACCTGAACAGAAGCCAGTGAAAGGAGCAGCTATGTTTTGAAAGAAGGGAATGGCCAAAGACTGATTTCTAAATGGCTTGCTGGCACTGACTTCCAGAGGAGAGTTGTAGGTCTACAGAAGAGACATTAGTCTTCACACTGCAGGGCAAAGTGGGTGATCTGGAACATATCCTTGCCCTAAGCATACTTCACTCACTGGGAGAGGGGTATGCCCAAGGCAACACTGTCAGCTTTGTAGATGCATTTTCTCATCCCATCCTTTGGAGAAGAACCTAGGGATTTGATTTGGGAATGTTACTATGATTTGGAGATGCTGTTATAGTCCTCTGGCTATGGGGTCTTTAGTGGAGATTAAAGCAAAACTAATTAAATTAAAAAGGATTAGGAATCCATGCAGAGCCAAATACTTTCCTTAACCAGGGGCATCCAAAATGTACTTAGAGCTTGCTTGTCCAAGTCACTGTTATAGCTAACAAAAATGGATATACTTTTGTCTAGAAGCTTTAAAAGAAAAGACAACAGCTGAGAGACAAGAGATATTAATTCTGAGACTAGTTTTTGGCAGGACTAGGAAGACTACTGAGATTGCCTGAAAAGTCTCTGGAAGTTCAGCACCATCCTAGCAACCATGAGAATGACATTAAAGAGAGCAGATACAGAGCCTATCCAGACCACAAACCCCACATGTACTGATCCCCAGTTCCACTGGGCTCTTTTAAAAGAGCTGACATTATTTTCCAGCTTTTTAAATTATCCCAGCTTTTCTGAGCTGACATAAATCTAGACAGTGAGCTAAGTCTGGAGACAGGAGAAACATATCCAGCTCTTCAATTCCCTGCTGAATGCTGTGATGGGACTTGAACTGGTGAGAGGTTTGAAATGAAGCTGCTCCAGACTTTTTGTGAAGCCAGCATACCAGAAGACCTCCAACCCCTAAAGCATTTTTTATTACAGAGCAAAGTAATGAACCAAACATTAAACTCAGTAAATAAGAGAGAACTTGTAATGTCTGGATGAGGCTGATCAAATAAAAGGTTTTAAAGCAAAGCTCCTTGGTGTCCTTGCAAGATGGGGTATGTCCTTCATCCCTGTGCCTCAGATGTTTCCTGAACCATGCTAGCTTATGTCATCCTGACTGATGCTTATAGCTCCTTTTGTCCAGGAGCTTCTGGACCCCAGCTGCAGGCCTCCTGTGCACCACTTCCAGCAGCTGCCTGGGGGTAGCTAGCAGGAGGGACCCCTACCCTGAGTCCTAGCCATTGGCACTGATGGGATGGTTGTCATGGCAAAACAGTGCCTCATGTCTGCTCCCATGTTAGACGACCTCTCACTTTGCTTCTCTGTGATGCAGGGCTGCTGGACTGAAGTGGAGTGACATGGAGGAGGGTTTAGCTCTCTCTGCTTCACCAATTTCTGCTTCTTGTCCAAGCAGATTGCATACCTGCTCTCACTAGCTGTTCCTGTTACAGATCCTCTGGCAACCAGATGATTTTACACACACAAGTAGTCCTGAAGAGGCAAAACAAAGTAGCTGGTACTCCTGATACCTGCAGACCCTGGTCACTCACTTTTTCTGCTGTGCCCCTGACACAGCTTCCCTGGCAGGCAGAGAGCCAGGGTTGGTAGCCAGGCTGTGTTGCTGGTGGCTTCTCCCTGGCACTACTGTGCCCTCTCTGGACTGTGGCCCATGCTACATTCAGCAGTAAATGGGGATAATTCAGGTGTTTCAGCATTGAGCTTCAAATCCCAGATACAATACATGCTTAATATATCAGAAAAAGCAGTGGAGAAGGGTATAAATTAATCCTTATCCCTCAGAAAATTTATCCATCTCTTCTGGTGAGCCAGAGTATGAATAAAAGAGATTCATGAGACATTTCCTTTCTTCCCTCAGGAAAAGAGTAAGGAATGAGAGGAGCTCTGTGCCTTTTATATGTAATAGTAGAGCTACTGGTGTTCTCACCCTGAAATCAAGAAATAACATCAAATCCAACTTCTGATTTTATTTGTATTAGTCATAGTCAGATGAAGATGGAGAAAAGGAGGGAAAAAAAGAAAGAAAAAAACCCAGAACAAAACCACAGAAAAACAGGACTGGCTTTAATCTCAGCAGCAGACTGCTAGTGGAATATAAGTCACCAGGGTCTAAGCTTCATGTTAATGACTATTTAGTAAATTGTTAGAAAGTGAAATAACATGGAAAGGAAACTCAGAGAAAAAGAAACCCTAGAGTACCTGTGAGATAGGAAACTTTGGGCTATGTCCTGTTGAGCAGACACAGATTTGCATGCCAGAACCCCACACTGCAGGAGATAGGATGTCCATGTGCTGCAGTGGCTAGGACAAGAGGAAAGGACTTGGTGGGTGGGAGGGAATTAGGTGTGCTCAGACAGTGCCTGAGCAGGCAACAGGTAGATGCAGAGGGGAAAGCAAACTCCCAGTTTGGGACAGGAGAAGTCATGCAGTCTGACACAGCACATATCTGGTGCAAAACATCAGACACCTACCAGGTACCACTGGGAGTGTGAGTTCAAACAGTTCCCACATGAGACTTTAGGGGAGTAAATTTTGAGGCAGCCACTGTGGACTGTACTCTTATCTGTGAGGGTACAGAAAGGTGTCATCTCCAGCTGCAGCTCCAGTTCACCTTAGAAAGGTTTCTATGAAAAGATGCACAAGAAAAATATGTCCCCATCAGCCTGGCTGAGTGGAGGCTTACATCCTGTACCCCAAATTATAGAACTGTGCTTTTCTGTCAGACAATGATGATGGAGGAAGTGCCTGTGTGCTGCATTGAACAACCTTGGTTCATTTCCTGACAGGTTTTTAACACAGACAGTGGAAAAAACAGAATTAAATTAAATCCAACGTAATGAGTAAAAACACTTCAAGAATTTGATGGGATGACATTAATGAAAGGCTGAAGAAGTATGTGTCTTGAAAGACACCTCAGAATTACCTGTAGGAAGATTAGTTCGTTCCACAGCTCACACACATCCACCATTTAGTCTTCATGGATCCCTTAGCAAAGTAATTTTCATGACACTTGATTTGTAATCTCTGAATGAATTTATTATCACGATAGAAAAATTAATCCCAGCAATTATTGAGAGTAATCCCCTAAAACAGGGATTCACAAATTTGCATCTTTTTAGTATTTCAAAGATGTTTGAAAGCTTTATATTGTTTTTAAATATAAAAGGTTCAGGAAAAATATATAGGAAGTATTCACCATGTAGTTTGGACTGAGTTTATTACATTGGGCCTTCACAGCACAGCTCAGAACTGTCTGAGGCCACCATTCTTCCTCATACTTGAAGAGGGAAAAAACTATGCTGCTCTACAGGGAAACTCATTGTTGATGGAGGAATTCAATGTCATTCAGAGAAAGAAAACCTATATGCATCATCACAGCAGAGAGATTAATTTCTTCCTTACCTCTTACTAATTCTACATGAAAATCAGCTGGGTTTGCACATAATTCAATGGACCTGTTCATGGTCTTGGATTTGTTCTTGTTCTTGGAGACCAGAGCCTGAATATAAGATCTTGTTCCTGCCTTTTCCTTGGGAATGTTGATATGATATTAATAAGAATAGTAATTGAAATGTGTGTAGTTTATGCACTGCTAGCACACTTCCAGTACCATCACATCAAAGCTATAATTCTGCGAAAAAGAACAGTGATGAATTAATTAACTTCTGCTATGTGAAGAACTGAAAATCACATCTGTGCAGGATGTTTATGATAGAAAGATTTGAAGAGTTTGGGACCAATTACCACATCCTTACAATGATATTTAAGAGACAGGCAATCCAGTAATTTTCCATGGGCTCAGCTGTGCACCTCTTGCACCTGCACAAGGCAGCGAGTGGGCGCTGCAAGCAAAAGGAGCAGCAGAGGCAGACACAAAGGAGTAAGAGCTAGTGGACATTTGACTTAGCATCCTGAAAGCTTCAGCCAATGCAGCTAAGAGGGTAGGAGCAGGTAATAAACTGACCCAGAAAAATATGTGGTGGCAACCTTGTTCCTCCCCTGAGGAGAAATAGGGAGCAGGAACTGAATTGTGACTTTCATTGGCAATTTGATCTCTGTTATGTTCCCAAGGTAGTGAGACCATGCCCTGCCCCTCACCTTAGTGTGGATTGCAAAGTCAATGCTAAAGGAGATAACCAGCTGTAGGTCTTTTAGAGAGCCTGAATTTAATCCCCCCAGTGAGAGCATTCAGTTATGTATTTAGAAAGGAAAAAGGTTTCTACACAGTATAAATCCTTGCTTGATAATCCCAAAGCTAATGGGGAAGGCATTCGGTAGTAAACTACAGTCCTTGGACAAAGACATCTGTAACCAGACCGGAGCTCTATGATTAAACTCAAATTCACAGATTGGTTACATGCAGCTAATTTTATTCACTGAGAATACATGGCCCCCCCCTAAGCGGATGTTTAAATTAAATAAGAATATTGATGACAAATGTTCAAAATGTAAGACAGATGCTGCAAATTTTGGCATGAAATTTGGAACTGCCAAGAGGTTTGGGAATACTAGTCTGGGGTCATTAGGAATTTGGGTATCAAAAATGTTCCCCAGCTGCTGATTTATTCAGAGGCTATTATACTTGGTCCTGGAAAAATATAAAATCATTGCAGTAAGTGATGCCATATACATTACTGGGCTGGTAGAACACATAAGCAATTGAAGAAACTTTCTCCCTTTTCTAGGAAAAATGCACTAAAGAAAAGGCTGATGATCTGAGTCTGGATTTAAAAAAAACCATAATTTAAAAAAAACCCCATAATTAAAAAAAAATAAAAGTCCTTGTTTCTTTAACAAATTGATGTTTCAGCTGTCTGGAACTGGTCTTTTGCACTGTTTCTGAGCCCAGGCGTGAGCTCCAGGAGTTCAGTTGTGTATTGTGTTTTTGTTTTGCAAGGATCCATACAGACCTTGTCTGCTACAGCCAAAGTCACCATTGCACCACTGCCACTTGCCTCTCACTGCTTGGTTGGTATCTACAGAAGGCTCTTTCTCAGGTAAATAAACAGAATGAAAACAGAAAGAAAAGAAGGCTAAGGTTGTTTACCCTACAGCAGGCATGATGTAGAAATCCCCAGGGTATGTGTGTGGGTCTGATCTGGTGCCCAGGAAGTTAAGGGAAAGAATCTTTTGTTATTTTAATCAGCTTCACGTTAGTTTCATTATTGCAGTGCTAATAAAGTAGAGACACTTCGCATAGATCAGACATCAGACTGAAATTGGGAATAGACTCTGTGTTTCCTGAAACTACTCCTAACCCCCAGACAATGCAGTTTTTCCAGTGCCGAGTCCCATAGCTCCTTCACCTAGGGATTTGATGGGAGCTCCAGATTTTGCTTAACAGTGTCAAGCTACCATAGATCAGGCCTTCAGTCACAACCCAACATGTACCATTGCTTGCCTAACTGACCTGGGAAAGTCTTGCTTCAATTTATGGAGTTATGTGATCTGGCTACAGTAGAACTAGGAATTATAGAAGAACATTGAGGTGTTTGAGGTCTCATTTTCCTGCCGACAGCAAGAACAATTTATCCTCTCATAACTGTTTCATAGCTAGATAGCTGGGAACAGAAAAGGTGTGTGTTACTAATACTGTGGTTTTCCTAAGGTTGTATGAGTCTAGGTCAGAATTACAGGAAAAAAAATATTTTAATTTAATTGGGGGGGGGATGCAGAGCAAAAAAGGCAAAAAGCTTCTTTTCTAAACTACTAGGAAGTTTAGTGTTTCACAATGGCCACTGGCAGCTTTCTCAGCAATTCATTTTAGTAGTACACACTTTCTGGCAATAAAAAAGAGATAGAAACTAATGTAATTAAGTCTGGAAAACAACCTCTAAACTGAAATGTGTCTCCTGATAGAACAAGCACAGGATTGTTCATTACAGTGCTCTCCAGGAATAACAAAAAACAATTCCCAAAAATGCATTATTAATGGACATTCCCAGAATTAATGATAAAACAAACCAGATGTTCTCCTACATTTGTCTCATAAATGCAAAGTCAATATGCCAAACAAAAAAAACCCCCATCTTTGGAAAACTATAGGCTATTTATGAAGGCACTTCACCTGTGTTTCTTTTTACTATAAAAAAAGAGAATTCCTTATTTATGGTCTATGACAATCTAGTTATGATTTTGTATCTATTGATGAAAAAAGAGTCATGCTCAAGAGGAAATGTAGGTGAAATGTGTGATTTTACACAGCCTGCATTTACTATAGAGCTGCCCATTTCAAATTAGACACATATTTTGTAAAACAGAAAACCAGAATATTCTTACATGAAGAACACTCCAGTTGCAGTCACAACTCCCTACTTTAACAAATCTGCTCAAAGTATGGTTTAAGACCAAAAGCCCCTTCACCAAATAAGTTTTACCTGTATTGGTATGTAATAGCTTGATACCCTTTTCAGAACATGATTACTCACGTGGAAGGGATCTTATTCCCCTGGGTAAAGGTTGCAAAAGTCCCCTGAAGTTGATAGAAAGCAAATACTACTGATAAAGAAAAGTACAAAGCAAATTATACTTATGCTAATACCTTAATGTAATAATACCAAACATGGTGGGCCATCTGGTGTAAATCATCATAGCTCTGATGAAGTCAATGGACCTCGAGCAATTTGCATCAGCTGAGGACTTGGACTGGTGCACAATATTTCTTAAGAGAATTTTTTAAGAAAGCCATTAAGAAAAATTTCTTTTGAATGTTACAAGCCTGTGTTAGAATGAACAGTAATCAAAAACACAGGTTGATAGCAGGAATTTAATATCTTTAGTTATTAAGTAATAGAAAAATATACAAGATTTTCAAGCAAACACTAGGTTCCCATTTTATATAAATACTCGAGTCTAACTGCTGTGATTTTTAATTATTGACCAGTGAGAGGGTTTTGTTTTCATTACCGACACTTTCAGCTGCCAGATGACATACAGAAGGAAATGGCAACATTTATCCTGAACGATGCCATAACAGCAGGCTCTGCTGCCATACAGTGCTCAGAGAGACACAGAGCCAAAGCCATTGAGGAGGTAATTTTTCACTCTGTGAACTTCATTAACATGACATAACTTGTTAGGGGTTTTTTTCAGCACTCTTATTTTAATCTCTTCAATGATCATCAGATATTGCCAAGATCTCGTCAAAAGATTCAGAGACTTCTAGAATCTTTTGGGTCTCTTGTCAAGCAGCAATGCTGTGAAGCATTATCTGCCCTATGGCTCCAACTGGCCAGGGCACTGTGCTTTCTGCACTGGTACACAGATACCCAGTCTAAATAACACTACAGACTCTCCTTATCATTATTGCTCCTCCACTTGTCAGGTTCACGAGATGAATCACTAGCTGAAACCTTTCATCAATATTCAAAGAAACATTTACATATCATTGTTACTGATCCTCTCCTCCCTTTCATTGATGCCAAAGCTGAAAGAATGCAAAGGTTAAAATGCAGGAATTATGTTCATAATATCAAATCATGTTCATGCAACAATTCTGTCAAGCCTGCAATCTGTTGCTGGCCAAAATTCAATAATATGTGTGTTTGCAGAGCAACACTAGACTTAGAGAAGCCATATGACCAGTGTAGATGGACACTAAGAAAACAATCAGTGTTAAAGAAAGGTCAGGGTTAAATTTTTAGGCTGCTCCCACCCAAGGCAGTACTCACTCAGGCAATGACTGGGCACACTGCAGGGGCAACATGTGCCAAGGACTTTCCCCAGTAGGTAGCAGTATGGAGGGTGAAAAGAGTTAAGCTACATAGACACAACCTCGGGCTGTTTGATTTACAGGTGCCAGTCAAGGACACCAGCGAGAGCATCATGGGGATGGAAGTGCAATGTGCAAGGCACTGTTAGCAGAGAGGGAATGTTACAGTCCTGTAACCCTCCTGCCTCTGGCCCACAAACCTCTTGCAAGTCTGGTCCAAAGAGAAAATACTCATCTCAACATTTACAAGGAAGCAAACAAAATGTCTTCAACTTTTTAATGCACTTCAGCTTGGCTTTGTTAATTGTGTGTTGCTGGTACAAGGCATGTTTTTATAAGGAAACATTGTTTTAAATATTAGAAATAACTCTATCCTAATTAGTCATCTAACATTTATTAAAGCCACTTGCAGAATAAATTGCATTTTAAGCATGATAAATGTCAGACTTCAGGGAGAAAATGTTTAAATGAATCAAATACCTTGCAAAACTCAGTGATGACTTTTATGACTCCTTCAGAATGAAAATGACTATACCTTTGTTTCCCCCTGTTATAAGCCAAAGTTCAAAAATTGGAGCAAGGTCACTTTTAAACAGACACATTCCACACTCATTCCACACGATCATTGTTTAGGTGAAACAAAATATGAAACTCACTGCAGTTGATTTATGCAGTAGCCACCAATGAAATTCTATTCAATATAAATCAATGAAATTGGATCTATTCAGATTGATGGGGATAGGGGTCAAGGAAGCATGCCTGTTCCTCAGCAGTCAAAGTGACAGATTGTGTAGGTTTTCCACAAATCTGACGTGGTTTCTTAATTAGAAACATAAAGAAAGCGGATACACAAATCCCACTGGTATCCGGTGGAAATGAGAGGAGAATGCCAAATGATAAACCAATATTTATAGGGATTGTTTCCAAGAATTTATTACATTGTTTTTCCATTTAATTACCTTGAACTGGTCCTATAGAAATACTATAAAGAATATAAGTGTGTTCTTCTTATAACAAAATAGCAAATTCCTGTTTAAAATGAGCTAATTAGTCTTACTAAATACATTTGAGATCTGCTGTGAAATCCCAAGGCTTAGTCTGCTTACAGCATAATCACCTTAGCTGACATCTCTAAATGGAAAAGCCTAACCTTTATGGGGCACTGGGAAAGATGATCTCATATTATTCCAACAGTTAAAAAACTTGAAGGTAGCTGGATCCATTTTTAGAATAAAATCATACATATTGTATGATTTGTTCCTTATTTGCATTGAAGAAATTGTGTTTGTAAAAGAAGGAGCAAGCAACAAGAAAATTGCCACAAAAATCACCTTGATTTTTTTAGGTAACCTTTTCTAAAAGAAATTTTTAAGGAGAGACTAGCTTTAGGTTTATTCTTTTTCTCCTAGCAGCATTCAGAATTAAACAGGGGTAAATATGTACCATTTCCTCTCAGTCATGTCCTTGAACCAGATTCTGGTTTGATTTTGATTTTAAAAAAGCCATCTTGAAAAATGGCTGAAGTCATTATCTACTTTGAAATCAGAAATAGTAGTCAGGAGCTCCAGACCAATAAAAGTGTAACAGTACATATGAAAACACTGTGAGGCAGCAGAAGATAGGGTATCTTTCTTGCAGAAAGAAGTAGGGTCAGGGATTTTTCCAAGTACTATTATTTTTAAAAAATACTCTGTACTGCAATACCACCTGAGTTTTATTCCTAGATCTATCTTATTTTAAAAAATATATTATCCCTCCTCCAGAAGAATTTAAACTAATTCACAAAAACCATTGAGCTTCATATGTCCTATTAAAATTCATAAGTCTGATAAGCTTATGTATTTGCAAACCTGAGCTTTTCAATCAAATTTAAAACAAAAGCCAATTGCTAGATATAGATGGCAAGACAGTATAAATGAACACGAGCTATCAATGGTCAGGGACACTTCATATTTATCTAGTTTTCCATCTGAAGCAGGTAAAGTGAAGATCTGCATGTGGCTGTAAGGAAAAGGGATGTGTACAGAGGTCCTACCCACACTGTGGGACAGAGAGGAAGAGCTCAGCAGTGTCTGTCTAAAAATCTACCAAGTGAGCAATGAAAGCTGGAGCCATTCCTTTATATTAAATGACAATAAGGATGAAGATAAAATTTTGAAAGGTTTGAAGAACTGAGACAAAGGAATGTATTTTGAAATTATAAACTGGGAGCCAGGAAAGGATTACAAAGAGAAGTGTCACAGTCAAAGCAACAAGGCAGAAAGATGACCCATGCAGCAATATGCTTGATGGAAGTGAAGAGCAAGGCTGCATTTATCAAAAGAGGAAAAATTATGTAGAGAAATCAAGATATGAGCTGATGACAGATACAGGGTGGGCTCTAGCTGTGCAGTTAGATAGTAAAAGCTATGTCTTAGAGATTCTAGACAGACTTCAGCCCTTTTTTCTCCCTGCAACCTCACTCCTCTTCGGAGGTGTGAAGACTTTGAAAGATGTTGGAAGGTAATTTGTCAATTAGGTGAGTGGCAGACATGTGGTGCTCCAATCTGCAGGAATGATGATGGAGGGGAGGGTTAGAGACTGGAAGGTTGGTATGCTACTTTCTTTTATTGTAAGGGGGACAAGATATCTCAGCTAAATATGGACTCTGAGTGAACAGAATAGGGTTACAATCAGATAACATTTTTTTGGTCGACATTCACAAGATGCACACTTAACATGTAACTATTTTATTACATAAAATGTGTCAGACTGTTTTCTGACTTCACAGGGCACAGCTTGTGTCCATGCAGCTGTACTCTTCCCTGTCTCCTCTCTTATCCAGACTGGCTCTTGGAAGAGTTCCTTGGCTGTCCTCTTCCCTAGACTGGCTCTTGGAAGAGTTCCTTGGCTGTCCTCTTCCCTAGACTGTTAGGAATTCCCTTCCTATGGGCATCCTTCCATAAAGAAATGATGGTTGCCACAGCCCAAACTATGCTACAAAGTGTGCTACCAGTTACACTGTATGACTGACTGCACAGTAGTGCTGTGTCTCATTTATTTTACTAGAACTTGTAAAGACTAATTTAGTTTACCAGACCAGTGCTACTTTACTACAGCCCACCTGAAAGTGTCCCTATTGTTGGGGAGAGCAGAGGAGGTAGAAGGAAATGTGCAGTGGGGCGAGTTTGCAGAAGAAACCTTGTAAACAAATCACAAGCTTAACTAATTCACATAATCTCAAGAAACATTACCAAAAGCCTCCCCCTCTACATAAGCACTACTAGTTGAAAAAAATCTGCAAGAGGCAATTTTCTGCATTAAGCTGTGGTCCTGGCTTCCCACCCTCTGTAGCCCATGGGGCTGATGGGATCCATTTTACCTCTTATATAGCACTTCATACACCCTTATCAATCACCCTCGTACTAGGGAGATGTGAGCAGGCCAGCTGCCCTTGTTTCACCAGGAAAATCAGGGCCAGACTGTTTCACAAAGCTGTATGCTTATTGTAAAGCTCATACCTTAAAGCTCTCCTGATTATTATTGGCACTGCAGTACAGCCTATGGACCCTGAGCCTCAGTGTGTGAGGTGCTATACACAAAACCAGAACAAAAAGACGCTCCCATGCTCCAATAAGCTTATTCTGATCTGGCTGCTTAGCAATATTGAAATGTTTTGTTGAATATTAAGATTGAATAAACAGACAAGGTATGTGGCATGTACTCAAATATTTTTTAATGAAAATTTGTGACCCAAATGACCCTCAAAAGGCAGAAGCTGTCATTCTGAGAAATGCATAGGGGCAGATGTCATCTTTTATGATGCAGAATCTGACACTTTTTAAAGCACTGGTACCAAAGTAAGAGATTTGGGGAAAAATTTTGGCCAAAATGTTAAGGAACACTCCCCAACCACTGAACTAAACTGAAAAGTTCACACCTTTTTGAGAATTTAAACTGATCTATGGCTCTTCAGGGTATTTTCTTTTTATAATAAGTACTCTGTCTTCTGTCGTGCTGTACAGAATAAACAGCAGAGGACACCATTTGGAGAAAGAAAACAAGCCTCTTGACACAAATCCTGCTCACCACTCTTAAGCAAACATTCTTCATATTGAATCCAATGGGGTGACTTATGAAAAGTAGAGAAGAGAATTTGGTCCATTATGTGGCTATCAGATTTAAATTACACCAATAACTGAGATGCATGGGGTATCAGTGACAGGAATATTGGACCCAGAGTGTATGATTACTCAATTACTCCAATGTCTGTTGGATGCTTAAAGGCTAAAACAATTTTGGGTTCCTTCCAGTCAGTGCATATCACTGTCAGCTCTTCAGACAGTTTACCTTTCCCAAGAAGCTTATGCTTACCTTATCACCTTCCCAGATCTCCTGCCTGCATTCTCCAATTACTGCACTTAACTGTGAGCCACGTTACATATACTTTACACTTCATCTTTATCTGTTCCATTTTGGTGATGTGATATTAGGCAAACATCTTAAACTTACAGCACTAGGCTTTAAGTCACTGACATCTTAGATTTATTTCTCCCAAAGCTTTCAGTTTTAGCAGGAGCTCAAATGGAGCTCTGAGAAAGCAGAGCAGAGAGCTGTAGCCACAGAAGTGAAGGCAATTTGGCAAATGAAAGCATTTTTAAAATGCAAGGGAAAAAGGGGCACAAATCTGCAATACTCTGTAGTTCTGACTCATGAAGGAGATGACAAAATTGAAAGCTGAAACAGAAGATAATCTAAATCAAAAAGGAGAAATGTGTGAAACGAGGGGTCTAATTTACTTATAAAAAAACCCAGAAAAGACAACATTACCTGGAAATATTTCTTACTACTGTTGTTAATTCTATTTTTAAAATAGAGTGAGCCAGATATATCTATTTCCTCCATTAAACAGTTTTATCTGATTTAGGCTTACCCTGCAGTACCACTATTTGAAATGTAATGCATCATTCAGGGAAATAACAGCCAACCCATACATAGCTCATAAAAGGAACGTGGTTGATACCCAAAATCAAACTTGTTTGTTCTAATTTGTCACATGGGTCTTAAGCTTGTTTCTGAACCCATAACTAAGTGGTTTCTGCTTCCATTGATTACATATTTTGAGTATCAGTTATCATTTCTTACGAAAGCATACTAATATTTCCCTTGGTTTGCTGTTTCTCTGAACATTTCTCTGCTCCAAAACTAAAGGAACAGTTTTGTAATGCAAATAAAAAATTTCATCAAAGACAAATGAGACAAATCTATGACAGCAAATATATTCAGAACTCATATAACAACAAAGTAAAATACTAAGAAAATCAGGAATGACTACATAGTAAGCAAACTTTTTCTATTTTTTTTATATTAAAATACAGTTGTAATACAAGATAACAATGGACACATTGAAAATGCCGTCTCAAAACAGTTGGGTTCTCCATGTAACTTCAGAGTACTTCTAATCCTTATGCTTTCAGGGTAAGGGCTCAGGCCCACACAGTTATTCAAGGAACGTAAGAAACCTAAATACCCCTTCAAAGCCAGGCTGCATTCAGAGCTGGGTCTCTGAGAGACACTTTATAGGCACCAAATGCACTGATTTAAAACCATCTTTGAGTTATTGACACCTTCTTCAGGGAAGCATTCACTTGACCATAACTAAATGCTTAAATGCTGCTGACTAAAATAATGTGCTTTCTTGAGAGGGTACCATCAGCACTACTGGTTGCCTAGCAGCTCTGTAAATCATATTTTTCCTGGAGGCTGATCCTATTTAAAATTAAAAGCATGAAATTTTACAATACCAAGTCCAAGACACACACACACATACCCCCCATCCATCTGTACATAAAAATGGAATCATATAAATTCGAGTGCCTTGCCCAATAAGGCCATAGAAACACACTCCTTATTCACAATTTAAGAAAAGAGCCCCCCTCCAGACAGTTATATTAACCATTGATTGGAACTTTGCAGGCTTCAGAAATAGTAACTCAAAACCTGCCCCAAATTAGAAAAAAAAAATGGATGTGGTAGTAGTTAATGTTAAGGTAGAATACTTCTGATTGAACTATTTATCTGGTAGTGTTTCAGATAATTAAACTGAGCTCAGTGTAATATGAAAGGGTATAGTTATGGTCAGTTTTTATTTTCTAGCACTGCAGGGCTGTAGGGACTTGAAAATTATATGCAGGCAGATTTGGAATGGGTCCAAGTTAGACCACACCGGACTAAGGAACATCTGGTGTATAGGGCTTAGGTTTTTTAAAAGTGTGTCTGGACAGCTGTAAAATAGAAATGACATACATCTCTGACTAAAGGCTGGATGTAAAGTTGGCAGCACGTTAATTGTATGTTATTTGGAAAGGCACTGTTCTTGTCTCAAAGCTGGGTACAACCATCCTGGAATATCTGCAAAGACATTCCAGTTACAATGTAAAGAGTTTATTTTATACCAAGTAAATGAGAAATACTTGTAAAACCTTCATTTTTTTACTAGCATTTCTCCTGCCTCTTTCATGTTTAACAAGTTGAAAAAATAATTAAAAATCAACCCAAAACAGTTCTAAGAGCCTGGTCCAGCCCCAGGACATTACCAACACAGACAATATATAAGATGACTTCCGAAACTGTTAACATGGTATGAACTGCTGTTATATATCAATTTAGTCATTGTGTGATGGGGATGAATTACAGCTCAGCCAGACCCAATACACTGACTTTGAATAGTTACACTTTTTGCTCTATGATTTCAGATAATAAAAACTCTTCTGTAAATTATAATGTTCAAGCAAGATCTGCCATAAGTTGTCTCCTTACTTTTCTCCATACTAGTGTTTAAGCATGAAAACAGAATCATTAAAGTTGGAAAAGACCTCTAAGATCATCAAGTCTTACTGTCAACCCATCACCACCATGCCCACTAAACAGTAGTCAAGCACTGGCCCAAATGCATACCTAAGACAGCAAGAATAATATATATAAAATAAAAAATGTCTGAAATAGTAACTTTTTAAAAAAATAAATCCTGTGAGATGTACAACATTCTCTGTAACTCAGCACCTGAGAGGCCCATGGGCTCCTGCCGAGAGCAAACCTCTCCCAGCCAACCACTGCTTTGGGCACCCAGTTAAGTTCCAATTGGGGCAATTAAGTCAAGTCAATACTTCAGTTAAGACTGGACTGCATATGTGCAATGTGCTGATTCCTTAGTCTTCCTTGAGAATGTAAGAGCTGAATCCTGGGTTTAGCTCTTTGCATGAAATACAACACATTTTTTTTCCAAAGGAATCGCTGCATTCTGTCACCTGCTGCAGCCACCCACCCAGCAAGGCAAAACACTGTTCTGGGCAGGATGGTGACACCCACAAGGGCAGCTGTACACACACACACCAGCATGCACAGCTGCTCACTCCTGGCTGGCTGGAAGCACATTATGAAGGTTTGTGACCTGTTGCTTTCTCATGTAGTCATACTGTAGAACTCCAAGAAACATCCCAGTACAAAGCACCTGCAGAATATGCATACTCCAGGAATATTTTTTTTCCATTTAATAGCATATGAAACCATTAAGTCAGCAAATAACAGTGTTCCTGAAAGTGGAAAAAAATAAGCCAAACCATTTTCTTTCTGAAGTCTGAAAAATAATTTCTAGGCTGTGAATATCACCAATTTTGATCCCACAATTACGATTTTACTCATTTTAAATCTAAATCTACTGCAAACTGCAACTGAGATTTTACAGAGTATCAGCTCCATATTTAAAACTCAGTTGTTAATTCCAATACAATTGATACCTTAAAATAGGAAAAATGGACCTTTAATGGTAATGGCTTATATTAAAAAAGGGGTTAAAAAAGGTTAAGGAACTCTGTACAATAGGAATGCTCATGGCAAAGGTAAAGCAATGAGAAGTTAAAATGCAAGAACTAGAAATAGTACACTCATAAACATGACCTTGTCTTAACAACCATTCTGGGTGGACACATGCAAGATCAAGTTAGGAGGCAATGATGTTTTTGAATGACAGGAGCTAAACCCTGATCTCTCAGTAGTGTGGGTCAAAGCAAACACCAGTGTTTACCTGCCATACGTGGACACAGCGCTACAGAGTGGCAGTCATCCCATGCTTCCAGAATCCCTTCATCTGCTGTCCACAGTTAGAGACATTTTAGATCACATCTTTAACCATCTTGCATGAAGTAAATGTTTTTGTAGCTTGGTGTTTTTCTAGATACCTTCCTGACATTGCTTGTCATCCTGTCTTTGCTCCACTTGACCACTCTTTGGCTCCTCTCACCATGCTACAAAGGAAAAGGCCAAACCTGTCCCCTACAGCTGGTTACCTGGCCAGAGCAGCAGAGGGGAGGGTCCCTGTCATTAAAAGTTTGCTCCTTCCTGAAAGACAGAAGTGGCTTTTGCTACTCCCTACAAGAAGGATTGTGAAAGTTAAGCTCACATGTAACGAGTCATAACCAAATCACAGATACTACTCCAGCCACACTATGTGCTTAACCACAATCTGTTTCAAGTCAACATAAACTGAGCTGAAATCCATGTGGTAGTTTACCCAATGTAATTACAGCAGATTAGGTTTAATTTCCCATTTAGCCTACCGTGGTGAGCGCTCAGCACCATCATTACAACCTCCATCCCTGAACAAAGCACATTTCTGCTGGTTCTTTTCTCAGTGTTGGTATCTATGTGCACAGCTGTGGTTGGCAATTTCCTTGGCTGACCTGGCTACAGTACGAACAATTGGACCAGAATACCCAGGTAACTAATGTCCTAGCTCCATCTCTCTTGACATCCATACTCACAGTGGTTAATAATTACATTTAAAGCTTTGTAAATGAGTTTTCAAAAAGCATTTACTCTGCAAACCTGAATACCATGTTTTCAAACTAGTCACATGGAAAATCCATGCAGCAGGTGACACACTGAGAACCCAGCAACATCTCTGACTTTTGAAGAAAGGACTCTCCTTAGACCTGAAGCCTGCTATTCAATTCCTACTAAAGCAAAATTCCCAATAAGAAAAAGCACAGGATAGGAGGAGGAAAGTAACACAGCACCAGAAATAATGCATTATAGAAATTTATGGTTCCAGTCATAACTGTACAGCCTTCATAAACAGGTGGTGAGACTTAGCCTAGTTTTAGCCTAAAAAGCATTAGGCCTTCACTACACTCCTGTTGAACCCCTCCAGTTCCTGGTGAAACCTCTGAGATACTAAGAGCAGGCACAGAGAAACATCTCCAGCCCAGTGTGCAGAGGCCAGTGTACAGGCCACCAGGTGTTCCATGTACTCTGCTGGGTACCTCTGGGGCACATTCGTCTTTGGGTTTGCTTTTGAATGTAGCAGAAGGTTGGCAGTCAAAAGCATCCTGGGTCTCCGAGCTTCATGAGTGCATGTGAGATTTGTTCCCCAGACAAAAATCTCCTGTAAGCTTGGCACTGAGGAGGGCTCTCTCACAATGAATAAGCAGAGTAAGTCTGGATATATTATACTTCATCAAGTAGATGGTTTATCAGGACTTAAAACTGACTATACCTCATAAACATGTCCTTTCAAAGAGCCACTCATAAACTGGAAACATCACATCCTGCAAAGGGGAAGGTGTGGCCAACAGTTAACTTATTTATTCCTATCTAACATACTACAGACGTCCTGATTTTTACAGCATTACATGTTTTGAACCTTTTCAGTAAAGTGGAGGTTTCTCATTTCAGCCTAACTGCTGTTAATCTGTTCCAAATGTTAACATTGCAAATAAGGTCTGGTTACCGTCTCTGCCCCAAGTTGATAATAGGAACAGAGCTGATCAGCATCTGGTTTAGTTCAGAGTACAACTTGCTGCCTAATACTGCAGAATTTGGGTTGGAAGATTGTTGCATTTCATGAACACCACAAAAAAAATTAACAACACTCACATACAGTCATGTGTCGTCATTTATTGCTCTATAGGCTTGCTAAAGATGGAATATCACATTACTAAATTTGGCAAATTCCAGCACACATAAACAGGCACAAACCTCTTAAAATAAATTACACCAGAGCTGCCTAATGACAATTAAAATTTTCAGTCACTTACTTTCCAGATCTGTGATGGAAAACAGTTTAAAAATATTAGAAAATTTTAAAACAGTTTCTTATTTTGTCATGCACTTTGAACAGCTGAATTTTTATGTGTTGAATTCATTGCAAGGTACCTGGCAATATAGCACTTTCAGTATATAGAAAACTATGGCTATTAATGGAAATGGTCTAAAATTGATTTATAAAACACAAATTAGTATTTAATGGAATATAATCATTGACCTAAACCTCACAACACCAAGTTAACATTTAGATCGTAGAATCATAGAATGGCTTAGGTTGGAAGGGACCTTAAAGATCATCTAGTTCCAACCCCCCTACCAAAAAAACCCAAACAAACAAACCAACAAATGCAAGAAAACCCCAAACACCTGGAAGAAAAAGAAAAACAAAATCAACAAGCAAACAAGCAAAAAACTCCCAAAAACCCAACCAAAAAAAAAAACCACAAAAAAGAAAAGAACAAGCAAAAAACACACAAAAAACCCCCAAAACAAAAACCACAAAAAACCCCACAAGAAACCAAAACCCACCAAAAAACCCACAAAAAAGAACAAAACTAAACAAGCAAAAGCAAAACTAAAAGAAACTCAAATGACAAAAGAGAAACCTAAAAACAAAAAAACCCACAAAAAAACTGAAACAAAAAACCACAAAAAACCAAACACACAAAACACAAAAGAAACAAACAAAAAGCCAAAAAATCCACACAAAGAACAAAATCCACAAACCCCAAAATAAACCAAACAAAAAAGAAACAAAAACATGAAAAAACAAACAAAAAGACAAAAACCAAGCAAAACAAAACCCCCAAAACAAATAAAAAACCAAACCCACCAAAAATGCAAAAAAAACCAAACACAAAAATACCACAACAAAAAAATAAAACACAAAGAAATCCAAAACAAGCAAACAAAACCAAAAAATAAACAGATCAAAATAAAACATCCTGCTGAGTTGAATCGGAGCTGAATCCAACTCTCAGCATACAGCATAAATCATCTCAGGATTAGCTGCAACCTCTGACATCAAGAGCCACTCTCCCCTTTTTCCTTCAAGCACTTTTTACACTTTATTCCAAATTCCTTCACTATTTTGATCTATCATTTTGCAACTGATCATATAAAACTTTTTTATACAACATATTTCAATTACATTTCTTTTTTTAATCTAAGCAGCAGATTATCCTTTATAAAATCAATGAGGACTACAGGACCAAAAGCTCCTGACATGTATAGAAAATAAAGCATGAATAATTAATGAAAGTTTTAGGTTAGTCAGACATGTTAACATATATCCACCAACTATTCATATAAAGTTCAGTTTGAGCAAAAAAATTAATAACCATCTCAAGTGTTAAAAGACTATTTTTTAAAATGAATGCACAGAATTCTTAAAATAACTTGACTCTGTATAAAAAGTATATAAATGCTGTCAAATTTACTCCACACTTTTCTGTCACCTGAAGCACGGACTGAGTTGACCCACATGACATAAATCTCTTGTTACCTGTGAGAAATGACTGAGCTAAGAAATTATTTCTTTCCCCAGGCAGATGTGACTGGTTGATCAGCCAACTAGCAATATAATATTTATCAAGTTAAGCAGGATAAAACTGATAAAAACTGTATTAATCTCATGGCAACACCTACAAGCAGTATTTTTTTTGGCACTACAGATTCCATTGATCCTATTCTACATTTGAGAAACCTGAAGCAGAAAAATCCTAAATTACTGAATTGCATCATGCTGCAGAGTCCAGTCAGTAACTAAACTCAGGAAGTGACAGGCTGCTTCGTAGTAGCCACAAAACTATAGCACTGCTCACATGTCAGCAAGATTTCTCTCATTGTAACAGATTGAGTAACACACACTCCACAAAGGGAGAAATAATTAAGCAAAAATTTTTCCCAGCAAACTTACCTATTTTTTGCATACAGATTTTATCAGAGAGATTTTAAACTATGTAAAGAGAGGAAAAAAAAGAATAACTCCACAGTCAGTGACTCAGAAGATCAGACAGATTACTAATAACACAAAGCTCAGCATTTACAGGTGTCTTTTACCCAAAGATCAGCATAACAAGGGAACCTATCTACTCAACACTCCTAAAAATCATACATAAAAAACCAAAACCCATCAACCTTAAGAAGGTAAGAAAAATAAAGTGATGTTTTAAGATCTGTCTTTGCTGAAATGACAAAGAACTTCCTTACCAGCACAAGATACATCATTTGTCTTCTGAGCCAAGAAACATGCTAAGTTCATTGATTGTAAAGAAGTGAAAATGCATCTCTATGTCTGAAAGATAATTCACTTTATTCAAGCTCAGTTATCACTTCAGTAGTTTGCTGATATATAAATTTCTTCGTGAAAGAAAGGCAAAGTGCCTAAAGGTTTTTGCTCCTTTCAAACTGTCAAGAGAAGCAAGACTTAACAAGGTTGGCCTATTTTTCTAGCTCCTAACTCATGCAGAAGCACCTTTCTCTTCTTAGCTTCCTCTTCCTTTATGCTTCTTCAAACTAATTTCCCATATATTATTTTCACAATACAGAACTTAAATTATCATGAGCACCAAAATAAGGTAAGTTTTATCTCTGTGCTCCTCCTTAAAAGGAAATCTCTTCCAGCAAAACTTACTTCTTGGCTTCTCCCTTTTTTTCATGGCTATTACCCAAACTGCAACCTGCCCCTACAAATGTCCACATATATAATGACTTTCAACCATTTGTGGATAAAGCTGAGAACCAGGCTCTGCAGAAACAGCAAGTAATTCAGAAGTTTCTTCACCTGCTTTATCTGCACTTGAGGAGCCTAGGCTCAATTTAGTCCCTGCAGGATGCTGAGTCCTTACTGCCTTTGCTCAGATTTTCACCTGGGGCTCTCCCCCTCCTTCTCTTGCTCTTTAGGACAGAAATAGTTGTGCATGAGTGTCCTCTTACCAGCCACTGCTTCCTCCTGCTTTCACCTTGACTCTACTCTGAAGAAAGAAGCGATGCTTCCCCTCATGCTTTCTCCCAAGAGCAGCTGTAAATCTGGAGGTGCCTCTTCCTCTAGAGAGAAAAAGATGGCCAGAACGAGCAGTTGGGTGCTGCTTCTACAAGTGAGCTACAAAGGAGAAAAGGGAAGACTATAGGGAGCAGAGACGGTCAAAACCACATGTCAAGAAACAGAACAGAACAGAAAGCTGAATGCAGGCAGGCTGCACAAACAGCCCACCTTTGCGTTTTCAGATCCAGGCAAAACTCCATAAAATAGCTATTCTGTGCAGCTGCCTGTATTGTCTACTGTCCTGAGCTGCCTTGAAGCTCAGAGAAACCATTTACATCCATACAACACAAAGTGCATTAGCAAACAAAGAAAGGGAGCAAGCAGCGAGCATAGATTTGTGTTTTCCTTTCCCTATAAAGCTCACGTTTGTTAGCTGACAAAGCTAGTTGTTACCTGATTATTTTCAATGCCTCTGAGCCACTGTGCATTAAATAAATGTTAAAGTCCATGTCCCAGTTATGAAAGATTGCAATTAAGAGTGTAGTCATTGAGACCTGTAAGATGTTTCCCACAGAAAACCATTTGTTTTACTGGAGCTTTCTCAGGGTTGGGCTTATTTTAGGGGATTTTAGTGAGAGAAGCTTAATCTATCAAATCTAATTGGCCAATCTGTCCTATTGAGTTCTCCCATTTTTCCAACCATCTGTGGGCCAGAGACTGACTCAGCAATATGGTTAAGTCACTTGCTGGGAATATGAGAAATTCCATTTCAAAGTCTCTCTCTCATTAGGTAGATAATACAGAACTCCATTTCTCAACCAGGGAAATTACTCAGTCGTTAGGCTACTGGTAATCCAGTGTGGAGTCAACCTTGCAGGCATGGCTTTTTCAGCAGTGAAAAGGTTTGGTTTTTTTCTAATATGGAGTAAAACCTGAAGCCAAATCTCAATTTTACCGTAAAACAAAATTCTTGCATTCTGGCCAGTTCTCAGTAATACCACTTCCCATTTAAATTGTCTTTTCCATTCAGGGTGTTTGTGCTCTCCTCCATCCCACTCCCACAGTGGCACTGAATCATTGGTTCCACAGCTTTCTTACCATCACTGGGGGACTGACAACAGACAGACATCCCACAGACACCTCCAATTCCTCTCTTTCATTTACCTAAAGCAATCAGAAATAAGCGAGCATAGCCAATATCTGTCAACCTTCTGGCATTCTTTTGTTCGCTCACCACTGAAAACGAAACAAGCAACAGAAAACCCACCACCCTGGCATCACCAGATGTCATCCTCTCATGTGTACCATGGTTTCCTCTCATGTGTGCCATGGTTGGCCACAGCATATGGACAAAAACCTGCCCTAAAGAACCACCGCAAAAGATGTAACTGGTGAGAAGTAACAGGCAAGAGACTGCAGGAATGGATAGAACATGGAGAAAAAAGACCATGTGGTTCCAGAGCCCAGCAGAGAACAGGCTTTATTACATCTTTATTTCAATTAAATATTTTACCTCACTAACTTCCACCATTTCCTGTCTCTGCAGCCTTTCTTGCATTAATTTTATTTAAAATGGTGTTACTGTCTTAGTCAGCAGTCACTTTTGTTGCTTTCTTCCTGTGACTTTTCACATATGGCCATCTATGAAAAGGCACTTTTCTATTGCTTACAAATACACAGCACAGATGACTTAAACAACTATCAATTCTGTTTCCACTTAGGAGTCTGGCAAATGAAGGACACGAAAGAAAAAAAGTCGGTGCCTAAGTTTAAGAATCAAATCCATGTCTAAGCACTTAAGCACTTTAATATGTGGTCTGATTTTCAAAAAAAATTTTGAATCAAAAAAGTGCCAGCAAGGCCAAATAGGAACTGATGACTTGAAGAATTCCATCCCTTACTTTGTTGCCTAAATAGCAATCCAGGAATAGGGCCACGGAGCTCATTTTAAACAAAGTATTTGTATAATATTTGTATGTATGCTGGCTAGAGCTGGAGGGAATAAATCGGATCATCGATCCCCTCTGAACTGGCAAATCACTGGAATTCTTTAAAAAAACACTATTCCTATTACACAGGCATTCAGAAGATTGAACACAGCAGCTGGGCATTGAAAGGACATAAGAAAGGTTGTTCCTGTCCTAAAGATAGAGCTGGGTAACAGGCCTTACCACCTTGGCCCAGGGGCTCTCAACCTGCAACGCATGTAAGTGCACTAATTTCAGCCACCCACCAGCCTGCCAGGCTCCTACCCCTAAAAATTCACTCTCTGTTAAGTAGTTAGACAGCTGAAACCCAGATATGAACCAGCCTAAATGAACCTTCTTCACAGAGAGCTTTTTCTTCAGCAAACTTTACACAAAAAAAGGGCCTAAGGAAAAACAGACACAAATCTCTTGCTAGGATTCTTCATCCAATTCCCTCCCAAAGTGATGCTAACACATTATTGATTTGCTCTCAAAGTTGCTCCCAAAGAGATGGCTGCATCTACATCTCTGCTTTACTGAGAAGTCTGTTTGTATGTGAAAAAGCCTTGATGCTCTTGAAAGTACTCTGATAACAGGTGTAGCTGTTTCCTTCATAGGGCTAATCAGTCTCAAAATAACGTGAATATGGGAGCTTCCTAAGAGGAGTAAATCATCTCTATTAGCAGAGGCTCTTTTCTCGGTCTGGATGGTGCCTACACTTAACTAAATCAAAGTTTACTTAAAGCTTATTAAAGCTTTCAGCTCCACACAGACATCACATTTCTGGGAAGTTTTGATCAAAAAGCTTGGCATGGCTACAATTACAATATTGTTACAAGTCACTTAATGTTATTGATAAGTTTAAAGCAGAAATTCTGCCTCCATTTTATACACAATTTATTTCAATTGCAGTCAGCAAGACCAAGGTGTTTATAGGCTTTTCAGAATTTTCATCTCCCTTTGAATCTCTCAAACACATTTCCAGCTTACAGTAAAGTATGCCAATAATGCTCAAGCAACCCATACAACAATCAGTAAAAAAAAAATAAAAATGTTGAATTAAAAGTAAACAGTCACTATTGACTTTTAATACACATTTATTTTTCATGATTTTCATTCTTGATTCTAACTGAAACAGAATGAACTGGAGCAGCTGTCCAGAGATATTGTTCTATTGGGTAGTTTGCTTATGCCACTGCCCACATCACGATCTATCCACATTCACAAGATTTCCAAAGTCTAACTGAAACAAATATTCTCAGATGGCCAGTGACAGCTTTGAGTATTGTATCCGTATTTAATGGAATAAAAAACACAAAGCAACTTGTCAGACAGACCACTGTGTCAGGCTCAATTACCTAAATAAACAGAGGTAATGGTTAATTTTACTTGCTGCTCTTTTTTTAAGCTGCCTCTCTGTTGATTTTTGCAGTCTCTTCCTGGGAGGATTACATCTGCCTGGTCTAAAGTTTCACTTCCAAATATCGTGTCCAAAACCTAAAAGCTTGCTGCAGAAAAATGGTACAAATTTGGAAAAAAATTCCTCGTTCTTTGATGAAAATTAGCCTTGATCCTAAGATGAACCTTACTTAAGCAAGTCCTCTCCATGAGACAAGTAGCACCTCTACTGATGATGCAAACAGGTGATGACCTGCCACCATGGAAGCCCATCAGGATCTTTCCCCAAGTGAGCCATCACTTTAAATGTGTCCTTCTCCACTGGGAGCCCTAGGCAAATGCCTATGTGCTACCACGAGGAACCCTAACATTAACAAGGTCACACTGAAAGCAGTGAAAACACACAGGAATGGGGAGAAAAACATTTTAGCACCACAAATTCAATTTTTTTTTTAAACACAGCATATTTTGTCATCTTCTGCAGGGAAGAGGAGTACTAGACCTATGCTGGACTCACACAAGCTGAAATGGTGGCTCTTCTTCCCTCCAGCCATTCCTTTGACATTGGAGAACGAGTCTCCCATCTGGAAGTGTTTTCCTTAAGTTATTCAGTCCATGCTTTCACACATACATACACCCACACACACCCAGCCCACACCCCAAGGCCCAGTGACTTTAAGAACTAAACTGCAGTCACTATGACATGATGAGCAATAGATCTTTTTATTCATTTGCATGTCATTCAGCATGGATAAAATCCATCCTCTTACATTTTTTGTCAAACACCACAAAGGAGCTGAGCAGACTGCAGATGTTTAACAGGACAGGTCTGTTATCTGATGTCCTTTCAGACCAAGCCAAAGGCTTATATGCTGACCGTTAGGTGTAGACTGATAATTAAGTGCACTACAGCTAAAAATGTGCAAAACCGTTACAGATCCAGGATCAATCCAGCAAAATGATCCATCTGTACCCTCACCTCTGTCCCATGCCCCAGTAAAACTGATAGAGTATCACATCTACCCAAATCTTCTGGAAGATTCCTTCTGCAGAGGCCATGGGGATAAAAGCAAAATACAGAGCACAGACCCTAGCAGGGGCAAAAACCTGCAGGTAGATTCATGCCAATGTGCAGCCCTACCAACAGCTACGTGCTCCGTTGGGTCTCTAAGCAGACATATCTGAGCCTACGTACTCTGTAGGCTCTGGGCTGTGCTGGCTCAGTCTTACTTAGCCCTTTCGGTTGCAATGTTGCTTGCTCACCAGGAATCCTCACCTCTGGGATCCTAAGTGGAAATGAATGGCATTTTTTTTGCAACCTGCCACAGGAAATCCTACTATGGGTTATGGTTCAACAGGCCTTTGTGCTGCTCTCCAGATTTTTTCCTTCTCAACAAGCACTAAGAGGATCTCACTGGTTTTTTGTTTTGGAGTTTTTTGTTGTTTGTTTTGCTTGGGAGTTTGTTGTATTATTTGTTTGGCTGTAGGGTTTGGTTTTTTTTTTAAAGAGGCAGGTAGATCAATGACCATTTATCTCTGAAAACTGGTCTCTGGGGTAAATCCAACTTCCAGATGGTGTCTATGAAGAGGAAATAGATCTATGCATTCCAGACAAGAGTAATGACTAATTTAATGTACTTTATTATCCATGTAGACTTAGGTATCTGGAAGTTAAGCAGTAGTTTGTCCTAGAATTCTATTCATGCACTTAACAACACAACTAACAAGAAACATTAAGACATATTAAACAGTATTAGTCTTCCAGACAAAAATCACATTCAAGAACTGTTCCAAGGCTCCTCTACTCTGACACCCACTTGGGGGAGGGTTGGAGAACTGTTCCTTCCCTGCAGAGCAGGGTACGTGCACACTGCACAGCACTGGTGCACTGGAATCTGTACAGTTTGGATTTTAACAGAGAGTTGGGTTGAGAGCTGAATACATGGAAGCTCTCGAGTTACAGGAAGAATAATTATTATTGCAAACCTGACTACAGCTACAGTTGGTGTTCTTGGAAGATGAGGGTGCAAGTAACAAGAAGCTAGCAAATTCATGCCAATAAGTCAAGTTTAATTTGCTTTCCTTTTCCCCTCCCTTCTAAAGCTGGCTGAAATACAAGTTCCACTGTAAAAGCAGTGACTAGCAAACATGGATGCCATCACAAATACAGCGTTGCCAAGAGGAAGCCCTCCGTTGACTAATAACAGAGTTTCCAATAGCAACTGCAAGATATTCTGGGCACTGAACTGAAGAGATTTAGGGATACATTCTAAACAAGATGTACTTTTTGCAGCAACAGAATATGAATTGTATAACACTTGGGCAAAAGGATTTTAAGAAGTCATGAGTAACTTGTATGACAAAAGCAGAACCAGACGTTTTGCTGGCTCTTCATTGACCTTTACTTCAATAGATAACAGACAACAGTTAACAGCTCTCTCTGTCAAGCTACTATCAAAGTATGGCTGCAAAAAATAAAGACAAGTTGTTGCTACACAATTTGGCATTGCAAAAGTCTGGAGTTTTTACTGTCAACTGAAACAGTATGAAAACACAGCCTTTTATTTTGGAGAGAGGAGACTGCATGCCTGTTAATATTTTTGTGTAGCATTGTCAGAGCACAATACCAACATAATCAAGTTCATTTGTCAAACTAAATCCATTCTTTGAAAACCTATTATTTAATGCAAGACAGTGTCAGTGACATACTACAAAATCATTTACTAGAACTGGAAAATTACTTTTAAAAAAGATCACTTCTGCACCCTTGTTCTCTTGCTGAGAGCGCAGGGCAAAGGAGTGAAGTTACTTCTCTTGTAGATGCAGGATTTAAAAATATTTTCTTTCAATTGAATAGGGAAAAATCCTGAACTTGCACTTCTAATTCCATAGTTCTACTAAAGACTGCCCATGCATTTTCATAGGAGTAATATTTGAAGTAAATAAAAGCTTGTCAGAAATGCACCTGGGAAAGACCAACCCCATGTGTGAGTATAGGTTGGGGGCTGAGCTGTTGGAGAGCAGTGAAGGGGAAAGGGATCTGGGGTCCTGGTGGATGGAAGGATGAGCACGCAGTGTGCTCCTGTGACCCGGAAGGCCAATGGGATTCTGGGGTGTATTAGAAGGGGTGTGGTTAGTAGGTCAAGAGAGGTTGTTCTTCCTCTTTGCTCTACCCTGGTGAGGCCGCATCTGGAATATTGTGTCCAGTTGTGGGCCCCTCAGTGTAAGAAGGATAGGGAACTGCTGGAAAGAGTCCAGTGCAGAGCCACAAAGATGATGAAGGGGCTGGAACATCTTCCTTATGAGGAGAGGCTGAGGGAGCTGGGTCTCTTTAGCTTGGAGAAGAGGAGGCTAAGGGGTGACCTCATCTATGCTTTTAAATATGTGAAGGGTGTGTGTCAGGAGGATGGGGTCAGGCTCTTCTCAGTGAAGCCCAGTGACAGGACAAGAGGCAATGGCTGTAAGCTGAAGCATAGGAGATTCCGTGTGAATACACGTAGAAAATTTTTCACAGTGAGGGTGACAGAGCACTGGCACAGACTGCCCAGAGAGGTTGTGGAGTCTTCTTCTCTGGAGATATTCAAAACCCGTCTGGACGCACTTCTATGTGACCTGTCTAGGGAATCCTGCTGTGGCAGGGGGGTTGGACTAGATGATCTTTCGAGGTCCCTTCCAACTCCTAATATTCTGTGATTCTGCGTGATTTCCTAGTCAATTTGTAATCTCTACTGTGTGGGGATTATGACAAAACAGAAGCACAAATCAGAGTGCTAAATAGTAATTTCAAAAGATGCTAAGGAGTAGAGAAAACTAGAAGGTTCTAAACAGCCAAATGAGATTAAATTTTTTATCAAATCACTGAAACAAGAGAGAGAACAAACTTCCTCACAGAAAAACTGATAAACCATATACCTAATCTGACACCGTTATGTTAGAAACTGCCCCTGAATAAAACATTAAATACAACTTTCCAGCAGCATAGATACCAGCTGCACAAGAACACTTAACAGCTTTTTTCAGTACCTTGGAGGTAAAATGTTGTAACATTGCTAAGTAATATTTATTTAAGGTACAGCTTCCCCCCATTTTTAATTTTAGAATGCACCTAAGTTATTTGAGATGTAGGTAAAATAAATAAAAAACAACTAATGAGGTTTTAAAACTCTAGATGGCACACTCATACAGTGAAATACTAGAAATCTGAATAGAAACACATAGGTTCACCTATGATATTTTCTTGGGTTTCCACTTGAAACATACATAATCTATCTGCTAATACTGTACTAAGGCCAGTTTGTGAACTACTATTTGCATTATTTCTCCAGGTCAGAATTGACTGATTTAATACAATGCTATGCATAATTTGCAGTTCTATATTTCAACAGTACTGCATTAAGTTAAATTAAGATTCCACACACAATTCATTCTCATAACACAGCACTTACCTTGTCACATTATGATACTCCAATCTGCTTCACGGATAACAGGAATGAGATCTTACAATGTTTCTTAAGGGCACAGCCTCCCACAACAGCCAGATCAATTATACACATGTTCAAGCTTTGAACTCACAGGGGAATTTTTTGCTGCTGCTTTGCTTTTAAACAGGAGCCCATCTTTGTATTTCATCAAGTCCAGAGTCATAAAAAGGACATTATAATACACAGTCTTTTACTTACTGATCTACATAGAGTAGGCAGTATAAAAGCTGAAACTCAGATCAGCTTGGATGGTGATTTACAGCCATGAAAACACCATCACAATATTTTTATTTGAATTTGTTAAGGATATGTTGTTGCTCTTATGCAAACTGACTGAAGTCATAATAAAATGAAATTACAGCTATGCAACTGAAATGCTACAGTACATATCTGAACAATATCCAGAATGATCAGAACTGTGAAAAGCATGATCTAAGGCATTTGACTAATTATCTGAGTAAATAAACTAACACCTAAAGATAAATTCAATATAGATTTACAGTGTGCAAAATGCTTCATGCTAATGGTGTAAAACCAGTTTTATCATACAGTAAATACAAGGCAGTTGAACAAGCTACCTCATCCATACAGTGCTGTAACACTTGGTTACTGTGAAGAAACTAACATACCATACCTTACACCACAGTGAAGTGGTATTGTAGATATAAAATCAGTACAGACCAGCACGTAGCCCTGCATTCAGATCATTCTGAAATTCCTGATGTGGCACATATGTACAACAAATGACACACTGAAGGAATAAATACAGTGCATATGCATATATGGATTGGAGGACTACATGGACGTGGAAGCATTTACCTACAAAACCACACAGAAGAATGTCTTTGGCCTTAAGCCAGTACAAGAGCACCTCTGATGCAAAGTACACAAATAAGTTTTCTCTATTGCTACATTACTGGATATCAACTCATTAATAAAACCATTAACATCAACATTTTTCTCTAATATAAAGTGTATTCATAATCACTCCTTGCTGTATGGTAAACATTTACCAGAAAGTGTACATCTGCAGCATGCTTTTGTTCTTAAATATGTAAATATGACAACATTTTCTAACATAGGTCATTCATATACACCTACAAATTCATAATTTCCATTTGCCAGTCCAATAAATCACTGTGAGCTTTTAGAAAATCATTTAACAAGTTTATTTCTACAAATTATGGCTTAAAAGCAGATACTGTAGATACAAAAATCTGAAGAGACTGATGTGCAGCACATCGTTTCTTTATGTTGGTTATGTGCATAAGTTACTAATTTCAGTAGGTATTCATCACATTTCTCATAGCAGCAATAAATAGGCATGTTACTTTTCATAAAACATTATATTAGATAGCACATGAATCAATACAAAATTAGCTTTTAACAGTACTAGGGTAACAAAAAATAACCCATAGGTCATTAGAGGTTGATCATGGAATTGGAAAATTTAATACTGGATCTCTGTGCCAATCTAAGACTGAGTGATTTGCAGGGTCTCCAACATGTCTTCCACTGCCTTCAAAGAGTATTTACTTTCTTTCTTACTACGACCTGCAAACTGAACAACAAAAAAGCATTAGCTGTCATGTATCAGAAATTCTGTGCATAGATCCTGTGCAAATAAGAGTTCTCAACATTAAATACCAAAAATTAACTCTATATACAAATTTAAAAGCTCAGCTTTTCTATTGTTTCACTAGAACTCAGCATTTTTACTAGAATACAAGCTATACCACTCTTCCTATAAGTAATGAAAAATATAACAGAACTCCATAATTTCACTGATTTGCTCTGAATTTGAATAATCATCTCTAATAAATGTCCCACTTTGAAATTTAATATTTGTCTGAATAGAGATTTTCCTGCCATTTCGCTTGCTCTGTAAACTTTAATGTAATCTTTATTTCAGACTTGATTTTTTTTGTGATCCAAATTAGATTATATTTATACTTCAAACAGCAACAAGACTTGGACCTGTTAGTGAAGCTAATCTATTTTCTACCGTTGTTACAGTGAGACACAGAAAGTTCTAACTACAAAAATCTTCTATAAAAGAATCCAGTCATTACATAATTATATTTTATGGTTCAAAGTAACTTTAATGACCTCATATTTGATTGTAACCTACTATTACAACAGCAGTTTCAGAGATCATTTGAATTAAAGTCTGTCTTTATAACAAAGAAAGGTACAGCTTAATAAATACTACTTATGGCTTTAGATTCCCTAAGACACATGCAGCCATGTTTGGGGAACAAAAGGAAGAAGGGTAAGAGATCATGAGCACCCCACACTGACCTCTAAAGTTTTTTTTTCTAACCACAATGAAGATTCCCATTACTCATCAGCTGTATCTAACATAGTGCATCTACTGACTAAGTTGGTCTTCAGTCAAATGAAACTCACAACCGTTTTTAATACACGTGCATTAAAAAGTATTGCATTTGGGGCTGGGAGGGGTGGTAAAGAAATTACAGAAGCAGTAACTATAACTTGCTGCTAGTAAAGTGGCCTATTCTCTACCTAAATGTTAACATGAAAACACTCAATAAATTTTCAATTTAATGTTTTTTTATTTCAAATACCACTGGTGTCTTGCATATAAGCCCTTGATTTACAATGTGCCCCTTCTCCCTTGTAATTAACTTAATTTAGCAAACTCTTCATGACCTGTTAAGAAAGATTAAGTCTTCAAACCCAGGTAATATCACACCAGCAACAAGCTGCAAGACCTGTTAACCTGCTTTTGACCCCTAGGCTACAATCTAACAGTGGGATCCCCAGTCAGTACTAAATTCTTAAAAAAAAAACCCAACCAAAACAGTTTTGGCACAGAAATTAAAAACTAGTTAAAATAAATAGTTAGGAAAATGAAATGCATTTATTATGACATTACTTTATAGTTAAAAGACATATTGAAAACACCATATTTCCTTATTTCATATTTCCAGATTATGAAGTGATATGGCACGTTTTGACCCTAGTACTATGTATAAACCCATTCTTCAGGCTGTGCAGTTCCTATAGTCACCTGCAATACTCAATTCTCAATTACAGAGGAAAATCTTAACACTCATCCTGGTGGGGGAAGTAACTTGGATCGGACTTAATACAATATCCTCTTTTTGTTCACACTAAACAAGAATAATCTCAAGCAGATATGTGGGAAGTCCAAATCCTTTAATAAAAAAAAAACAAATGAAAAAACAGAAACTAAAATCCTTGACTGAAAAATTGTTTCCAACTCACAGCATTCAGAGATTTCAATAAAAAGCACGGAAGCCTCAATACACTGTGGTAAAAAAGCATGCTTGGCAAGACATACAGAAAGCACACAGAAGAAAGCTTCACCATAAAAAGAATTCTACTTGTTTTACTTCTCTTCAGGGACACTGCAAGCGAAACTGACATAAGACATTAGCTTAAAAAATGTTACTTGCTAATTTCAAGAGCGGTTGCCTTCATGATACTGACGTGTACTTTAAGCTGAACAAATAAAACCAAACTCTGCGTCATAACAAACAGAGGCATACTTGGAAATGTAATCACGTCAATTTGCCCTGACGAACAATTATTTTGTCTATTCTGCCATTACACAGCAATTTAACTGATTGAGCTGGAATCCATTTCTTAAAATCATGACTTAATTTTGTTTCCCAAATGGTTTGTAACAAAATCACCTCCTTCCAACCATAAATAATATGTGGATTGCTAACACAGAAGAATTTAGCAAGGTACCCAAGAAGCATGTATCTGGAAAATTACTATGAGTAGGATCACATTAAAGATTTCTGTGAGCATTAATCAAACTTGCCTGCTTCTGCTGAAACACTTCTACCAGAGGACATGCTAAACCAATTACCTAACTGAAGAGCTCTAGGTAGCCATATACTATTTCAATGTTAAAGTAACTGTAACTCAAGTCCTCAGTCAGAACAGACGTGTCCTCTGCAGGGCGTGCACAGACAGAATAATCTAGTTTCCCAGTGATAAGGCAAACTCAGCTTAAAATAATAGTGAACTTTAAATAATTCTTTGAATAATGAGTACTTCTCGAGCATCTGAAATAAAAGACTAAAATAAATTTTTTTTTCACCTGGTCAATTAAAATTGAAGTGGCCTAGAAAATAATGACTTCCCTCGCCCCAAAGCAGCCAGCAATTCCAGCTCCATACAGCAGCACTACCTACAAAACCTTTCTGTCTTCCTGCAAAAGTTTAAATTTCTCCTAGATAAGGCACAGATGAGAAGCACTTATCAGCATGGAAGGTTACATATTTAACACCAACATAAACATATTAACCAGATGGAGCATCAAATACCCACTTTCCAGAAAACTGTTTAAATCAACTATTCTTTACCACCATGTGTTCTGGTAAAGAAACTGCTATATAGTCTAACTAACACTGGTGAAAGCAAGGCTTCCTTTTTGCACCCAAAGATTGTTTTCTTTAAATGACAGTGAACTAAAACGTTCCTCTGATTTCATACAGGAATGCACACGAGAAGCAAAAATCAAGTGCCAAAGCAAACTGCTTCAATGACAGCATAAATTGAAAGAAGGGGACCAGTAAAAATATTTCAAGTGAACTACATATAAAATAAAACCCACAACTATAGTCAGTGCTCAATTTGGAAAAATAGAGGCAGTTTTCCAAAATGACTGAGCAAACTGCAGGTAACTGCTCAAATCCAGACTGAAAATGGGGAAAGAACTCACTGCAAGACAATCACTCAAAAAGTAATTTTTTGAATTAATAACTTCAAATTTTAAAGTCACAAGTTCATACAACTTGTCTAGGCACCCAAGTCAGGATTCTAAAAGCATCTTCTTCTCTAGAGCATGACTGACAGTTCTACAGAACTACGTAGACCCAACTTCAGCCACAATTACTGAGGTAATTATTAGGAACATTGTTATTTTGAAAGGTCAGGATAAACTAAAGGAAAATAAAATTCTAGAATTTTCTTTTTTTTTTTAGTAAAACATACATAGATGGCCAAGTCATTCTAAGAATTAAGACACACCAAGTTTTATTAAAATAATTAGCCACAGAACTGAGTCTTGGAGGTCAACATTACACTAGGTGTACATTCAGTTAATGTTAGTAGAAAAAAAAAATCTGTTTAAACTGAACAAATAAATAATACCAGTTAATAACATAAATAAATAAATAACACTAGTTAATACATTTTAAATATCAACCTTATACAGATTAAGGCTTCCAGGAAATCAAACAGAAGTAAAACACAAAAAATCCAAGCAAATGATGCTGATTTACACATTGTATCTAACCTCTTTAACAGCAGTAGATAAAAGTGCAGAAAAGGACTGCGGAGCATGTTAACAGTATCATAAAATAATGATCTACTAACCTGGTATGCTCTATTTATTTGGTTAGCTGCCCAGCTGGCATATTTCATATTATCTTTTTTCATTTTTGCACTGGCTTTTGGATTGGAAGCAATATGGCTGGCAGACTAGAAACACAAAAATGAAAACCAGTGTAACTATAGAATAGACGTGCATGAAATAGAGCATTCAGCACCTTTGCAGCCATTCTTTGCATCAGAATCCAAACCTGGACATTATCAGTTAATTCAATTTGCTTTTCCTAAAGTGAGAGTTATAAATTAGTTTTCCCCATTCAATTTGTTACCAGAGACAGTGCAATATATATCACTTGCGTGTCCAAATTGTTGTTAGAAACATGGTATTTTTCCCTGTGCATCAAAAAATACATTTTAAAAGCAGGAAACAACCTACACCTTAACCATGTCCATCTTCATCTGAAAAATTAAAGATTACTTAAGAACCAAACTTTCTCATATTCTTTTCCGCTTACATAAATAAATCCACCTCCCAAGGAACCACTGCTACTCCCTCCCAGAACATCCTTCTGAGTGCAAAAGTACTTGAACACAAAGAACCACAGAAAGCTACTCTCACCCATCAACGGAAAACCTTCAGAGATTTTAAAAAGGAGCATGGAAGCAAATGTCTACATGAACACCACATTTCAAACTCAAAGAACATTCCCTTACAGCTACTTCCCTGAAACTACCTTCAGAACTGTTAAGAGTAGTGGGACTGTCAAAGCAGCAGCCTCCACAAACTCAGAAACACCTTCTCTGACGCCTTGCCTGCCATAAACTGAATCTGTGGTCTAGTACAGTGTCAGGGTCCTAAGATAAGACATCATTCTCTCTGGTTTCCTGAATTCAAAGGACTGTCCAGTTTCCTCAGCAGATACAGCTGAAAGCCTTTGTAGAGAATTTACCAGGGTTATGGACATCCTTTGAGGGACAAGAAATGCTGAGAATGTCTGTCAAGTACAAAAGCTGGAGTCTTTCACTGGCACAAAATTGTCCATAATGAGTATTTTAAAGTAGTGTTTATAATCTGACCTAAAAAAACCAAAAACAAACAAAAAACCCAAAACAAACCTAAACCACAACCAAATAGCAAATGGTAAAGGATAATATACATGCTAAGAAACATATTCAAAATGACAACATGGAAAATGTATAATCATGCTTACCATGTAAAGTCCAAACAAAGCTCTCATATTTCTGTTGTTAAGCTTCAGTGCTTGTGCAAAATACTTTCTCGATAGCTCAAGGTTTTCAAGCCCCCCTTGAGTGTATTTGACCTGTAAAAATTATAAGCTCCTGAAACCTGCACGTCATCCATACCTCAGGCATTCAACTCCTGAAGCAAAGATATTATGACACTTCATGTTTGTTTCATATATTTGAAATCAAGTGAGTCCTATCAATGCCCAAATAGAGGCTTCAGAGAAATTCAAACTCCTTTCAATACACAACTTAAAAAATATTTAACTATAGAAGAAAAAAAGCCAGCATTAATTTTCTTAATTTATTCCTACACGAACAAAAAGTGATTCTTTTGCAACTATACATACTTAAAAACTTTGAGCTAGTCTCTTATAAAAAAGCAACAAACTTTAAAGCTAAAGCTAAATTCTAATTGCTATAAATCAGTACTAACTCTGTATTCCTTCTGCACAGTGTTAAAACACCACAATGAATTTAATTACCTATGCAAAATAGTACACAAAGTTTAGAAGATTACTCCTTATTTTTTTAATTAATTTTGCCTACTATGAGACAAGGAGGGATAAATATTAGAAGATGTTCCACAGTCCTACCAGAAAACTGTTCAGATTTTCAAGTTTTAATGTTAACTTACTTTTATCCACATTAACAAAACAAAACAAATCAAATCCATTCAAAGTAGTTATCAATACAATTTAGTAAAAAAGTAACACACATCTGAAAGAAGAAAACAAACGGCTAAAAATCTTGACTTAAAACTTCTAAAGGCTCTCTCTCCCCGTAGTGCCCTTTCAGGGAAAATTTCCCATGTGGATTCTAAGATGTGGCTTCACAATAATAGGTAAATGTATCATAATCTCCCATGCAGCATTGCTGTGGAAAAGCTTAATTTCTCATGCACTTAATTTGAGAAATGCATAAACACTTCAACATTATAGCTCATTTGAAAGAAATTTTAATCTTCAGTAACTCCTGCCCTTACTCTTAACATTTTGCTTAATCACATTAAGGAAGAAAACATAGTTTTCTTAGCATGTTAAGTTCAATAAGATGTTGACATTCTCTGTCTATTCTCTTAAATCTCCTAGGGAAAAAGTAAAGAAACCATTTTTATTTCATTTTCACCACTTCAGTAACATGAAACCAGAATATGTATTCCAATGTCATTGATTTTTCTGCAAATACTTACTTCAGCGTATTGCTGACAATATAAGTGGTTGTGAGGATTAGTCATCATAAGCTCCTCTAAGCAGAAGGCTGCCTTTGCATAGCTGAGGAATATGAGAAACAGTGACAAAATGAAACACAAGTGCACAGTTCTTCGCTTCTGTTTCTTTACAGCACAATAAAAGAAGTCTTACTTTTCCCTCTATAACTTAATGTGATTCACTGTTAATAAAAATGTTTTATGTTTGACACCTCAGGTTATTATTTCTAAATTGCACTGAAAAACATACAAAATGTAACAGTCTAGTTATATATGGAACAGCTCAGATTGACAAATACAAGCAAAAGCAATTTCTTTCTCGGATTCTGTCACACAATCTTATAATAAAGATTATAGAAAAAAACCTCAAAACCAACCACTAATAGAGTATGTTCTGCCTTCACTACTCTATATTCACTTCTGTACTGACAGATCTGACAAGCTTAAATATCTTTCAAACCTTTTTTTCTGTTTGTTTTTGTAAAGCTATCTTCTTGGAAAAGTGGCTGGTGAATTTCCTAAAACGAATGGCTATCAAAATTCTAGATTATTCCTTAGGGGAGCATTTGAAAAAGCTTAATAATGATCTTATTTTGAGTGTGGGGTTGAAGGAGAGAAGACGGGGGAACAATTTTTTCATCACAGTGTGAATGGCTATTTCTTCTTTGAGAATTTGATTCTTTCACTACTCTCTAGAAAGGCAGGAAGGAAACAATGTGATATAACTCAGGCTGGGCTGAAGAATTAAAGAAGGGTGAAAAGAAAAGATACGCCTTTGGGTGGAGGTTAGAACTAATGCTATGATATTAGAAAACGTGCACTAAGGCTTTGAGCTAATCCGCTCACACTGAGATTTCCTCCTGTCACTGCAGCAATAAAAAAAGCTAACAAAAACATTAAATATCCAATAAGCAAGTTACTACAACATTCAACATTCTTGATTGCATTGGGTTTTGTGCCCAGGCGACCAGATACCTCTCACTCTGGATACATGTTTTGTTATTTGTTTTGGTTTTTTTTTAAAGGTTACTAAAAGTTCTTGCAGAGCTTGGCTAAAAGAAAATTACAGTATCAGTTGCTATGACAAACTGAGTTTAGAAGTAAAGAATTCTGAATCTCTAAATAGTAAAAATATCACTTGAACGAAAAACTATGGGAGATAAATGCTCTTCCCTGCTACACTAAAACCACTTATTTTAAAATCCTAGCTTTTAAAAAATGACTGAAACATACAAGTCATTAACTAAACTGCTTCTGTTTTAAAATCAAATGCCTTCTTAAAGCATTTGGGAGCCAAAAAAAGGTTGGCAATTATTTCCTGTTGATGCCTGTTATACTGGAAATGAGACAACATACTTTCTAGCAGTAGTCCATCAAAAAAAAATAAAAAATCACAGAGGTCTTTGACTTACTTCAAATGGGTTTCAATTTAACAGTTTTTATGTTTGACTTGGCAAGCAACTTACTCATGTTCATTGATGTAAAGTTCTGCAAGTTCATGCCAAGCTTCTTGGTCTCCAACAAACCTGTAAAGAGAAGACAAGAGAGGAAAAAAAGAAAAAGGAAAAACTGCAAGGAATTCTGTAAATGTCCAGCAGAGAAGCGAAAGCGTAAATCAAATGCAAATTCCATTTTAATTAAAAAGATTCATCAGAATAGCAAAACACAATTTGTATTCTTGTAAGACACTCACTGTTCCAGATACTCATTCAGCTCTCGGATGGCCTCAAGATTTTTCCCCTGGGCTTTTCGAATGGCAATCTTACGCTTTCTTGCTGCCTATGGGTTGACATTAATAAAGGATTAGGGTCTCATAATTCCCTGGGTTTTTGTAAAGAAAGCAATTTGACTGTGCAAATTATTGTCTCAATACCAGTGGTATTCCACTGCAGAGCCACTGCAAGGTTGAAGTTTATAAACATATCCTATGACATCCCACTGAGAGATTGAAAACCTCTTCTTGCAATCACATTATGTACGCTTTTCTTTGGAGGCACAAACTGTATGCATTATTTCATTCAAATAAATGATTGTCCAGATTCTGATAATTACAAAACAGCAGGGGATGCTAATCTTCAGCCATTCCAAAGACCCCCACCTTGTCATTCAAGAGATCCACAACTATAGAGGAGAGATGGTGAGTGAGTCTTAAGAGAATCCCACAGATGTATCTTGGTTGCCACTTTATAAATACAGCTTTCAGCCATTTTTAAAGATTCCTGTTGGAGTGCTAAATGCCATCTTTAAATAATGTTGAAAACACACCAATTTTATAAACAAGTCTCTCATCTTGGAGCACAAAGTAGGCTCTCCAATTAAAGGGAATACAAAATAGCAATTTCAATGGCAAAACAGAGCAGCACTTCACCCACAGGTGGAATATGTATTTTAAATGAATGATACAAAAAAAAGTTGTAAGACCTATTGGAGTTTTGGACTTCATAATAGTTGTCACATACCACCAGGAGAAAAGATACACAGAATTTTAACAGTTGATCATTCTGCAGTTAAAACCAATATTCCCATTTCTGAAGTGTAATGGTTATAGTTCTCTAAAGGCAGTTTTCAGACCTCTTAGGAGTTGTTTATCAAGATACACTTGAGGTGTAATTTGAAACAATGGACAACTTCCCAGCAGCCTGACAGAGTTTGGAGCTAGCAGCACTACACCTCAGCCAACCTGAAAGTCATCAGACTGGGATCTGGCAGAACGAAAATAAAACCAAACTCCAGCTTTACATGCCTCAAAGAATGAATGCCATCAGCATCCTGTCTTCCCCATTACCCGTTCTCCTGGGTGATCACAACTGCTGTACTCAGACACGAGAACACAGACGGTCTGGTGTGCGTCACGTGTCTGTGTATACATACACACAAGTGCCACTTGTCCATCCATGACAGTATTTATGACCAAAAATGTGCACATTTTCCCCCCGTAATGAAATCCCACTGGTTTATTCTTTCCATTGAGTTCAACCCTTTTACATCCCTCACAAACATTACTTCAGATGAAAACTCAGTGAAAATTACTCAGGTGAGGAAAAATACTTCACTCTTTTTGCTTTAAACACAAGGCACAGGCAGAGAGAAAATTCATCAGAACAGTGAGGAGACAAATCAGGACACAGGAAGTGTGGTTTACTTGCAGTCATTTTGTTTTCCACTGCTGGTCTGTCAAACTGCAACCTGCAAAGTTACATTCATCATTTTGCTTTTACTGGGAGATGTCTTGCTAAAAGCCAAAACTGACACTGAAAATTGCAACTGCAACCACATTTATCACTATAACAATAACAGACACTCTGAGTTTTTAAAATAAAGGTAACAGCATAATTAAGATTTTTTTAATATAAAAATAATAATCCCAAATGTTTATTGTTGCTATTATTACTAATAACAGAAACAAAAATACCTCAAACAAAAAAAGCCCCACTATTGTTCTCTATCTCATTTTAAGAAGAGGTCTCAAAGCATTTTATACAGCAGGTCAGCACTCTTGCTATGGTGAGAAGACCAAGGCAGTTTTAAACTTGCTACCCAAGGCTGACATTACACACGGCCCAGTGACCTGCCCACTGAGCCCAAAACATGAAAGAATGGAAAGTGGGGATAACAGCCTGCACAGCCAAAGCAGCACATGGTGCAATTAGAGCTTATGAAGACAGAAGGTTTTTGCAGGTAACAGACTATCTACTTTAAAATGCAGCTTTAGAATTAAAAATTCAGTTGTTATTTTCAAATTTTAAATTAAAAAAAAATAAATCAAGAGACTGATCAAAACTCAATCAATCAATGCATTCCACAACTTAATTTGCAATGGCTAACAGGAACAGTCTACAAAACCCACCTTCCTTTTTTTGTTTCTAATGCAACTCCTTCAAACACATGCAAGTCAGTCCTCCAAAAGAGTCTGGAAATAGATTTTCTCCATGGCTGCTTTATTTCTTGACCACAGCACTCCCAAGTAAGGCAAATAACTGGAACCTCTAGACAATTTATGCAAAGCTACAAGTATTTCTAGTCACAAATATAAACTGTTGTTTATCTGTAATAAGCATGTCATCTAATCCAATCAAACAATGAGAATAAAAGGATTAGACATAATTAACATGATCCGATTGTAGCCCTTAGGAGTTAAATGAATTACATATAGATTTGTTGAAATTTATCTGCTTATAAACAGCATCAAATCTCAACACTTCTTCAAAATTGCGTTTTTTGTTTCTTATTAAGGGAAAAAATAGAGCAGTATCTGGGCTTGAAATCTGCACTCTCTTCACCCTCATATAAACCCTCAAAAACGCTGGTTACAGAGAAGTCTTAGTTTACAAAAAAAGGCTCAGTCACTCAAAACAGTGCTGACATTCACAGGATGAACAAAGTGTTGTATAGTAGCATACAATTTTTGAAAGTCTCTTTAAAACTGCTGGGAAGAAGTCATTGAGGATGTAGGAAGTTTTTAAAGCAATTACTAACATTTTTCCATCCCATAAATAACATTGTAACGCAAATATTCTGAATGCATTGCCAACAGACATAGACCTGGGTGTTCAGTAGATCTAAGTATTCAGACCTGTGATTGCTAGGAGTGATAAGACAGGCTAAAAAATAAAAACATGAAAATAAACTACTATTGCTTTTCACTGTATTCACAGACTACTCTCCCATCTGAATTTCCAGTTTTTCTCTGAATCATAAAGACTATCAGGTTTTTTTTAAACAGAAGCTGAAATTCAATTACTCTAGAAGTCAATGCTTTAAGAAAAACATACATGAAAAGTTCTGCTGTAAACCCAAGACATGGGCTATTTTGTGTGCTGTAAACTTGTAATACTTATTCTGATGTGCATTGTCCCGGAGCCCCTATCTGTACCAGCTTCCTCCTCAGTGAGCTGAGGCTCACACTCAGTATGCTTACTAAGCATCCTGAAGAAAGTGGCACAACTAACAAGTTTACACACAGCATCAATTTTCCTTTATTTCCATCAAATTAAAATATTTCACTGTGGAGAACCACTGACAACATTAATAACCAACCTACTAGGTAAACAAAATAAGTTATTTGATAAAAAACAGCCTCCCACCAATTCTATTGAAGCTTTACCTAGCATTTAGTTCATGTATTATTTATTTTAGGAAATTTGTATGTTTTACTATGTTTCAGGCGTTTTTAAAGTAAAAATCTTACATTTCAAACTGTAAGATGATTTTTAGGGGCTCTACTGCAAGATATTAAAACTACAAAATGCAGAGCACAGATCTGTTCAAACATTAATTTCAAGTCCACTACAAATATACATGAGAAATTTACTTTTAACTCTTAAAATCTGAGATTAATTTGCAATCTATAAAGCATAAGAAGACAGCTGTAATGATTACATTAATAAAGATAAAAACATTCAAGAGTTCTATTTCAGTTCTTTGCACCACAACAGCAAGATTTTTAAGAAAAAGCCTGATACAAAAAAGAACTCAAACTGTTTTTGTCTTCCACCTTAACTCAAAAGGAAAAGACAAAAACTTTCAGTGCTGCAACAATATCTGCAGTGTTTGACCATGTAGAACCTACGACGTGGAATTCCCCACCAGTGTTCCAATGTTTAAAACAAAACATTAGAATGGTTAATAGCTGATTCTGTAAATGCAGGATTCTTAATAGAAAGATATATGCAATCTTAAAGAACCACTTTTATCCTAATCAGTATCATATGGACTAAGGCACTTCAATATGCCACATATTTATTAAAGAGTGAACCTTTCTAAGCTATTTCTTTTAAAGACTAATAATCCCCAGTCTGGCATAAGAACTAATCCTCCATTTGTCATGATTCTTTTTAATTAGCATTAAGTAGACTCAAAGTGAAGTAAGGAGTTGAACATTTATCAACTTCTGCATTTGATTAGTAAAACATACCACGAGAGAGTCTAAGATTGCTCATGGTTGCAAATAAAGTCCAAGTATAAGAATTTTCAGGGACTGACACCTCTAAGAGAGGAAGAACTTTAAACCTGCTAACTGCCACAGTGTCAAACTACTTTGCATCTTAAAAACAAATTCTTCAATTTTATAAATTTGTTTGTATCAAGGACTTAACATTGTAGAAAATGCACACTTGGTCCATGAAAATAATTTCCAAATTGCAATATGCAAATAAAAGCAGAAGTGTAAACAACCAGAACAAAGATCAAGGGAAGGAATTACACAGACATCAAAAAATGCCACATAATCTGAATACAACCACAACAACAATTATACTCTAAGACTTTTCTCAAAGTTAACCATGGAAGACAGTTAAGTCAGGCTAAATCCTGCAAAATCAATCTATGCAGTCACAGAGCTGCTGAGTTCAAGCTGGCCATTTAGGGATAATGTCAAAGCATAAGTAGTAATGGTGAACATGACTTTTTACAGGTTTCTAAGGGGAATCCAGAAAACAATAGCCCAAAAAGTCTAACATCTTTTTGCATCTTAAAGTATCCTGCATGTAACTGTACAAAGGTGCAAGAACTTCATAGCAGGTCTCTGTTCAAAATGACTGCACAGTTCCTGCATGAGTTTTACAGAATTATCACTGTTCATATAATAAACAGATATCCAATGCTTAGACTTAGTGCTTGTTATTCTCATTTTAGAATCATAGAATCTCCAGAGTTGGAAGGATCATCTTAAAGATCATCTAGTTCTAACCCCCTGCCTGGCAGGGACACCACCCACTAGATCAGGTTACCCAGGGCCCCATCAAGCCTTGCTTTAAAAGCTTCCAGAGAAGGAGCTTCCACAACTTCTCTGGGCAACCTGTTCCAGTGTCTCACCACACTCATGGTGAAGAACTTCCTCCTAATATCTAATCTAAATCTACCCTCCTCTTATTTTGTGGTGAAAAGAAACTGGGGGAAAATAGTTTAGCTGTCCAGTTAAAACAGATGTGTCTAAATTCAAATTGCTCCTCAAAAGCAAAATCTTTGCCAAAGTAAAATAATCTGCTCTTAGTATATAAAAACATCAGTACCACTTCATCTCACATATCTGCTGTGGTACAAATGACAGAAAAACACCATTCAAGATACTACTTCCATTTCTAAGATTCTTATGGATGAGCCTCACTTCCAGAAATGAGGACTTAGGTGTCAAGTAGAAAATACAGATATATCAATTCCACACAAATTTCCTATTCAGTTTTACACAAGCAATCCATCCAAAACATAAACCTTAATGTTGTATCCAGACTACTAACAAAGATCCTGTGAAGATCAAATAGCCATTTAAAAAAGCCTAGAGTTTGAAAGTGGCATTACATTTCATATTGTAATATTGTATCAAAGTTTAGCCATTGTGCTATCTGAATTTACAAAGGATACTGCTAAACAGTAACAACATACTTCAAAATACTACCAGTCATTTTAAGGACAGGCAGATTCTTCCATTTTTTAAGTAGCATGCTTGAGTGTTTAGCCTTATCTCCAGAAGGTATGCAGTGTACCTGGATTTTCCTTAATGAAACAAGAGAAATTTTATGTTGTGCAACCACAAGTTTGGTTACTCACAGCATTCAAATGGCATATGCCTTTGCTATTAGAGCGAAAAGTTACTGACAGAATTGATACACAACAGGTACTACAGCAAATAAAAGTTACTCCACCAGTATTTACTGACAGCAGAAAATACAGTGCATCAAGGCAAAATGTGACTTCTTTTTTTGTGGAGGTGAAAAAAAGCATCCAAGACTTAAATGTTAATAAAAATCCTTCTGTTCTGATCTCCTACCCTACATCTGATCTAACTTTCCTGCTAACTAAGCACCTAACCTTCCATTACCTGTCCCTCTCTCTTTTGGTTCTCACAGCTCTCCTTCCCTCTCTTTTTACTCTGTTCCTTCTGGATGTTTGTTTCCTTCTCCTGCTCATTGCTTGGGTGTAACACAATGCTATCTCCCCACTTTCTGCCTCTTTCCCACAGCCCTTTGGCTATGGAGAGCAACTGCAAGTAAGTCCTGCTTAGTCTCTGTAGCCTGGGATAGATCATGCTCAATACAAATGGGATTTTAACAAGATGTATTTAATAAAAATTCCAGCAGTCTCTACTGAGAACATGAAGCAAAGATTTTCAAATGCCTGTAACTTAGCCAGTTTGGGTGTTTTTCTCATAGTATAACAAAAGCTGCATACTACCAAGAGCTCTTTCCCTGTTCGTATCCAAGTCTTCTCTCCAAAGCAGAGAAGGATTAGGATTTCTCAATGAAATACATTAACAGCAAAGACAAACAAAAAAGTCCTTTCTACTAATCCTGCTAAAAAAACCAACAATGCCCTCCTTTTTTGTTATGAGGAACAGACTAAGCAATTTATCTGAAGATCTATGAACAACTCAGCCACTGTTTGGCACCAGTATAAAGATTTTCAATTGGACACTACATTACATTTCAATTAATAAAAATGTCCCTGCAATGGAAAATGTTATGCAGCCTTAATAACAGAGGAATCTGCCAGCTACAACTCCAATAAGCCTTCATTTCCACCAAAATGGACAAGAATGGAAAAAGTTCCCATTTTATCCTATTAAAATGAACCCAAGTTGTGCGTTTTACCGGGGTCACTTTTCATTCATTAGTATCTTTAGAGAAGGAACAGACTCCTTCTCAGTGCCTACATGTTTTGAAAAATGAAACATGATCTCTGAAGTGACAATATTAAGATTGTTCTATTGTCAAATAAGTCATTTAGAGAAAGTAAGCTCACAGTGAGATAAAACATTGAGATGATCACCTTTTAAAAACATAGTACTTCGAATTCTATCCTAATAAATGAAATAATTACTGTTATCTTGACTTCAAAGTTCCGCATGCAACAAAACCTTATCCTGCCATGTAAATGTCCGCTACACAGAGTCTGAAGTTCACTTTTCATAGTGGAAAAGTCTGCTTGGTGTCTAAAGTAAGTACAAAAAACCCAAACAAAACACAAGTCTGTTTCACTTACAGCACCTGCCAAAACATTTAATGTATATAAGCAACTCCATGTGTTAGCAAACCAGAAAAAAATTGATGTAAGGTAAGGTGAGTGCCAAGACAACTCAGCAACAGTTTCTTTTCTAAAAAACACATGTTTGCATGGAAATAATTAACAGGTAAAAGACACAAAGAAATCTGTACATGACAATTTATCAAAACTCTCTGTTTAACTTTCATTCTTCATGTGCAAGGCGTAGTCAACCTATTCCATAATTATAGAGTAAGGAATCTTTCCTTTGCATTTAACACTTGACCTCTGTTCTTGGAGGTTATGAAATCCACTAGACCATGCACCTGTTTTAGTAGTTACATCTTATTTTTCTAAATGTTACTATTTTATGGATCTTTATGATTTTGTTAAGGAGGAAATTCAAATTAGGTAATACACATGCATATTACTTATATTACTTATTTTTTTTTCTAGGAAATTATGCAGCAAACCACTCAGATGGCGTTAACCACGTTGAGACAGTTGAGGAATACAACTGCCAAAAACGCACATCAAGTAACATAGATAAACATATGCCCTCAGACAGACAATGATTAATAGTAATTAATTGACTTTGCAACATGTGATATAGAAACTCCACAGTTTCTTCATTTTACTACGTTTATACTTGTGGGGAAAAAAATGCATGGAAATATATTGCTGCAAGTTTCCCTAGACTTCCATTGTGGCATCTATAGCTCAAGGTGACTTGCAAAACAAGTATTCAAAAAATGCTTAAAAGAAAAGTACAGTCTGTCTTAGATTTAGTTTTATGTGATTGGCAAGCTTTATACTATTTTGTTTCAAAAGCTAGTAAAATGTCCCAGACAACAGATCAAATAACTGCTATTGAAGTACTACCTGAGTGTACCCATACTTAATCTTTAAGAAGAACCATTAGGAAGATAGGAGACACATGGCAGACACATTGGTTCTTTAAATTCTGAATATTCAGGGCAAATGGAAAAGTTGAAAGGCCCAAGCAAAACGCTACTAAGATTCCTGGAAAGGTTGCTACTTATAATCTTATCTTCTAAATTCAGTGTTTAAGCAGGTATTACATCATGCCTTCTCATCACAAAACAAATTTAATTCATTGTGAAGAAGGCAACAGGCTATTATACTAGGAAACTAAACAAAACAAATACAGTAAATACAGACATGTGTTTTTCCCCAGAAAAACCCACAAAACATTATCATAATTTCAAACAAACTACTGAAGCTCAAGTACATCTTTTAAACTTACTGTGTTAGTTGAATCCTCTTGTAAAATTCTATCATATAACTGGATAGCATCATCATACCTGTTCAAAGAAATCATTCACATTTATTTCTGCCATGCAGGACTCCTAACTTTTTGTTTGTCCTTATAGTAGTTAGTAACCCTCCCGTACTTTTTATACTGAATATATTTAAGCATACAGGTTTTGTTAATTAATTCTGCTATTTCAACTATGCTCAAAACAGGTTACTCCAACTGCGATGAACATTCTTTAAACCTTCTGGGAAACAGATCTGTGTTCAGCCAGTTATGTACATGACTCAAACTGGACAAATGATAGAATTCAATTCAAAACACATTTGACTGATAGCGTAACACAGCTGTTAGGCTATCACCACATACTAGGGCACACTTTGTGTCTTCATGTATAGTTTTACAAGTACTTTTTTAGAGGTACTGCTGACTGATTTTGATGCTATGCATCTTCACGTCAGACATCCATTTACATACTCTCACTGCTATCTAAGTACTGATGACATTAGCAAAGCTGTCTAGAACATAAGATATGAGTACAGATGTGAAAGGAAGCACAAAAGCAGAGAAGAGTAGATGGTGACTGCTACAGACTTGAGCAGATGTGCTGTAAAATGCTATATTCATTCTCCCTGGTAGTTGGCACTTTATCCAATGTATTTTATAAGACTGAACACGATGGCCAGAATCCCAGCTTTACAGGGTGAAGTTCAAGACTGCTATTCTTTTGATTAGCAAGCATTTACAGGGATGTCACTTAGAATAACAAGAAGCTCATTTCTTCAACTGAAAATGTGATCCCTCCAGCCTGAATTTACAGTCACATGAGACAGAGGCTTCTCCAGTGCATGGCTTAGAGCACCTGCAGAAGAGTTCCTGTTCAAGGCAATCCAGAGATGAAGCTCTGACTTCTGGAGAAAATCTATGAAGATGATATGTCAGCTTTCATTAATGCCTCTGCTCCCCTGATACTCCAATCTCAAGGATCTAACCCCAACAGTGACATTCTGGCAAGAAATTTTGGAAGCACTTTTCGAAAACTGCAGCTCAATCTCACTCCATTGATGAACAACACAGTGTTTGTGCTGCAGTCATGTCCAACAAAGATCTGCTCCCATGCAGTAACATCTTCCAGAATTGGGATCTTTTCCACTTCTGAACAGGTTTCAGGATTGGGAGAAAATCTGCTGCTATTCTCTCATTGTCTTCCTATGTTACATCAAATGAAGACAGAAAGAGAGCTAAGTTTAATGTAAATTCTTCATAAATACGTATTTAATACAAAGCAAGTGTGAAACATGGAACATTTAGTTGCCCTGAGACTGCTTCTGTGATTGTGGAGTCCAGTTATGTTCACTGGTGGCTCATATCAAGTAACACTTCAAAAGTTAATTTTGCAAGGATGCAATGGATGAACAACATCTGCTAAATAAATAAATAATGACAAGCATTTAGGGGTTAACTTCAAAGTTCCAATTCCTTCAAAGTTCCAATTCGAGTTCCTCCAGAGGACCCACAAAACTCTGTATGCAAATTGTGACATGCTAGCATTCAAAAGGACTGGAAGCTGGAAGTCATCTCAACACCCAAGAGAAGTGCTTTGGAACAGAACGTTGATACCAAAGATGTATTGAGAGGGGAAGCTCCTGAGGTCATTCCTCTTGGAAAACTGTAAAGTTTTAAGCTGCTTATTATTTTAATAATTCCTGTTGAACTTGGTATTTTATAATCCTTCTATAGGCCACTTCAAAACGACCAGTCTGACTTTTAGGTTCTGCCATTGTGTTCCATATGTTGTTTTGAGTTGCTCTCTAACTAGCTCTACAGATTTAATCTTTATTAAGCTCTACTCGATTCACCCACTCAGAATACAAGGGAAAGATCTACATCCTGCAGGAGTTCCTCCAGAGGAGCAGAGGGAACTGCCCCTTAGATTTATATTGAGTATGACGTGTATGGAATGGAACACTTAGTTGGTCAGTTTGGGGTCACCTGTCTTGCCTGCTCCCTTCCTGTAGGTACAGACTTTTACTCTGCACCAACTGCCAGTACGGTCACAGAAAAAAAGAAGAAATTCAGCAGTGGCCCTGGTTTCCATACCAATCCTCAGCAGTAAACCAACCATTAGGCCTAATCACTGCTGGAAGCAGGCACTGGTTCTGAAAAACATACTGCTAGCTTCAGAACTGCAGTCACCAAAAGGAGCCTCTGCTGGAAAGCAAGGCCACTGAACAGAATCAGTTCCACTCCAGCCCAAACCAGGACAGAAGGAAAAAAAAAATGGTGCCACTGATTTTCACATCCTCCTCAAGGTCTATGAGATGAAACATACACCTCTCAGACTTTGTTAAAAAGCTGCCTGGTGTTTTCTGGTATAAGGTCTTATGTTGATGAGTAAGAGATCTTTTTAATCTATGGGAAGACTGCAAAAATAAGACACTGCACAGTACACACAAAAATGCAATAAAAGCATGCAAATGTTATAGAAAATAAAAACGTGCACGATCATACTCTAAGGAAACTGCCCAGCATTGCATTGCCATTTTTTTTTATAGTACCTGAATTCCTTTTTAAGAAATAGCAAGCACCTTTCCAGAGAGAAAGTATGTTTTGATTTTGTGAGGTTGTTTTTGGGTTGGTTGGTTGGTTTTTTGGGGTTGGTTTTTGGTTGGTTTTTTTTTTTTTCAATGAATTCAGGTTTTTACCTTTCCATAGCTTCAAATCTCATTCCAGTTAACCGTTTAACTCTGTGGCTCCCAGGAAATTGCCGCCTTAGTTCCTGAAGACAAAACTACACAAAGAAAACCAAAAATACTATTGTGAATGAACTTATCTACATGGAAGTTGGGAGGAAAAAGAAAAAGTCCTCGGATGATGAATTCCACAATCTGAAATGGCACTTTTAAGTAGAGGTAAATACTAATTTTTGACATAAGCAATAAATAATGATAAATAATGATAAAGAGAACCTCACAAACTGAAACTTTGTCTGTTAGAAGACTCATTCTAAGAAATATGTTCCATACAGGTCGTTAGATCATCAGGCCTTCTTGGAAATAGTTATTTGTCTAGAAAATTAGACTCACCTACAACACCAGTTCTGATACTGTTAAAACTTGAAGTCTACTTAGTTGCCTCATAGTAACACAAGACAGTAAAAAGAAACAAAGACGGTAAAAGCTTATGTGATGCTTCTTTAATAAATGGATATCTTACAATGTAACAAACTATGCTAATACTATGTTCTGTGTTTATTTTTAAAATAAAAATTGAAATCCAAAGAAAATGTTTGTCACTGGCTTGGGTTGAGCCTGCTGGCAGAAGAGGCATAGTTTCTAACTTCTGACATCAACGAGACACCTGGGCTGGATAAAAGAAATTCATCACAGGCATATTTCTCTGGATTAGCAAAAAAAAAAAAAAAAGTTTGGGAGAAGGACTGAGTCACAACTTCCCCACAGCAAACTAACTCTAACTGTATCATGAATGTGGCTAGATAGTATTGCAAAAGTTTGCAGCTGACTCATTACGGTGGGAGGCAGTACAGTCCTCAGGCTCTCGGAAAGACCAGTGATTTGAATGACATTAAACCCTTCACAGAGAACCCTCCAGGTATTTATTTTTATAGTTCAGCTTATAAACTTGTTCTTCAGAGCTAAGGTTCTAGCAGAGGCATACCTACATAATCTGTTCCATCCACTGGTTAAAAGGATAAAACAGAAGTATATCAGTAAAAATTAGTAGGTTCCCTCTTTGCTTTTGTAGATAAACAGGTTGCTAGAGCATAGTGGAGAGAAATATTCACATCTTTCCACATAAAAAAACAGAAGAGGGAAAGGAAGAAGTAATTGAAGAAGTGATGCTTAGTGTCAAGTAAGCACAGAATATTTTTAATCAAGATCATCTCAGTTTCCAAAGAAAATCTCAAAAATGCAATTTGACATAGCAAGACTCAGGTTTAGTACAGAAAGAATTTACTGGCATTTGGAGCCACGTTTAGGTGAACTGCTGCTCTGGACAAACTGTCATTACAAACTGTGTACTTAACAGCATGTTACATGACATCTGAACTAAGTTATAAGCATTCTTAAAAGAGGGGAAAACTTACATAGAACTCCAGAAAAGTAATCTCACTTCAGCTTTTACAATACAAACAACCTTCTAGATTTTGAAAACAATGTTTGCAAACCTGTGGCAACCTGTGGCCCAGTGATCTGGGAATCCCAAAGGACAGTGATTTTCAGTATAAAAACAGGCATGGCTTTCCTCCAATAAAATTTCTAATGTCAAAAATTGTTAAGGCTTGCAATAATACTAAACTCTACAACCTGCAGATGGACTTTTGCATCTAGAAAAGCCCCAGTGACAGTATAAAAAAGGCTGATGAAGTAGCACTCCAGTGCAGGAATACTGTAAGACCAGAATTGTTTATGTTAACTCTAACTACATGATTATTATTCAACTGAATACATCACCCACAAGGCCAAAATAAACTCCTGTAGAGTAAGACATGGAAACTTGTGAGACAGTCACAAACAACTCACTGAAACACTTCTGAAAACAAAGTTAATGAATAAACTACACTATCTTCTAGCTTCAAAATGTTCTGGGCTCAACAGCACCAAATGTCCTCACATCCATTTGGAAAGGTTTGACAAAGGCAAAGAAATACAACGTAAAACACTGGTAGTGCAAGTGCCTGCCAACAGCAGGTCACTTCACCGGAACACAAGAACGTGAAATAAATGGTTGATAGCAGTGGGGCGTGCATGACAGTCATTTGGTTTAGGACAGAGAGGACAACAATAATAAAAACAGAAAAGAAGGCAGATAAATGACTCTGAAAACCATCTCAGCCTCCTCATTTGCAGCAGATGAAACCTATCCCCCTAAGCAAAATGCATCAGAGAACTGTCAAAAGCTCACTGCTGAAAAAACAGAAGTTCCAAAGCTGTTTATTTTGGGGCTACAGCTGTAGAAAAAAGACACATATGATGTTGACTTGAAGTTTACTTTATTATAAAGCAATCAGATTTCTAAAAATTTAAAAAACAACTGTTTCCCTCTAAGCTTTTAACCTCCTTTCCAAGCTGCATATAAAATGCTGTACATAAAATTCTGTATTTCATCTTAAGCAATATTCCTTAGAGGGAATAGAAACTGAAATTTAAAATACATGCCAAGGGTAGCAAAAATAGTGTTTCACAACTGCATCTTTCAGCATTGGCTTCCTCAACAATTTTGGGAAAGTCTTCCTAAAAAGACCAAAACTGTTTTAGATATAAATCAGAACACAGAAATACACTTATTTGAACAGAAGGTCTATTTGTTTTTGTTTAAACAGACAGCTATACTACAACACTGTTTTCTTCTGAGGAACAAAAGAAAGGGAGGTTCAGTGGGTTCATGACAAGTTCAGTGTGTTGTGCTGTATCTTCCAGTGTAGTCCATCTTACCATATACATATGGGATGCATGATAAACTTGTCTAGTTCTGCCTACCTTCAAACTGCCCTTCTCCCAACTACATCCTCTAGTCTGACTCCTTATTTATTACAGACCACTATGTTTCATCCAAATGACATCACACAAAGCTCAAAGACTTTATGGGGTATTTTGCCATCTTACAGAGAACAAGGCACTGAAATAGTAATTCCCATGAAAGACCTGGACTTCTGAAAATATCTTTCTTTTTACTTAGAAAAAGCTCAAGCTTGCTGGCTTTCAGGACATAAGACAAGCTCACAGTTTTTCCCAGTTTTTTGTGAAGGACAGATTAAAGGATTATTAAAACCTGCCTGTAAAACACACTTTTGTCTTTTTCAATTGCTGCCTTTAAAGGATTAGCTAAGCTTGACGGAGGTTTTTATTTGTTTTAGTGGTATTTTCAGTTTTAATCTAGTGCACAGGTGTTAACAGTTCTAAGCAAGCTCATTTAATCCAAATCATTATTTGTATAATTCAAATAAATCTGCACACAAATGGACTAAACCCAAATATCCATTAATGGTGTTTTTACCAAAAATGACTAAATAATTTGGATCACAAGAAACCTTTGGAGGTCACCTACTCCAAATCCCCACTCAAAACTGAGCCAGCTTCCACATGAGTACAGGGCCACATCCCAATCCATTTCTGAGCATCTCCAAAGGGGATTCCACAGCTTCTCTGTGCCACTTGTCCCAAAGTATTCACTAAATCCATTGCTAAAACTTTTTCCTAATACCCAATCAGAATTTCCTTTGTTGTGGATTACAAGTCTTGCACTTGCCCTTTGCTGCTCTACAGAAATGTGTCTCCATCTTCATTATACCTTCCCGTTAGTAGATATTCAAAGAGAGCAATAAAATCCCTTCTTAGCTTTCTCAAGACTTAGCAAACCCAGATCTCTCAGCCTTTCCTTCTACATTATGGAGTCCAGTTCCTTATTCATACTGAAGACTTGCTCCAGTATATGTCAGTAAGTTTTGTGGATAGTAGCCAACATGACAAATAATATGATATGCATGACAGGACATTTTACCTCAAAACATTCAAAAAAAATCAATATAATTTGAGAAATTTTCAATAGACAAACACTGTCTGTAAAATATGGCAACTTCAATATTATTCTTGACATTTAGCCCACACCAGAGAAACTGTAAATATTTTCATGGGTATTGGAAGAGACACAATCTGTCTAAAAAAGTTACACAGTAGAGAAGGTGGGTGGAGGCAGTTCTTCCCAGCAGTGTATTTCTGGATAGATACTCTACAAGGCCACACTATAGAGTTCAGAATATCCTATAACTGTTCAAAGAACTATCTGGAAGAGATACCCAGGAAGAAAACTTAAGATTTGAGGAAAAAGCCAACTTGAAAACTTACCAATGCCAAATCATCTCGACTGCAGTCCAGGGCAGCAATCATCACCTGTTCATATATTATCCAAACTGGACACAAAAGAGACGCGAAATACAGATAACTGGGTTTTGGGGTTTTTTTAGATAATGTGAAACAGCTACAATGTAAATAAAATTAATGAATTCTTTTTTTCCCTTCTACTCCCACGTATCACTACTGAAACGGGGACATTTTAAGAAACTGCAAGACAGAACCAGAACAAAGCACAGATATAAAACAAATCCTATCTGCAGATCCCCAAACTCAATACTAAAAGACTCCTCACTTGACAATAAAGGGAAGCAAACTGTCTTTCTGAAATGACTATGTGCATTTTAATTCCTGGAACATGTTATGAAGTTAGGTATTTGAAATGAAAGTCAATTTACTACAGCTGAATAAAAAAATCATATGGAACACTATAAGTTTTATCAATAAATACAATGCACTACCTGTGGCTGCTAAAATCCACTTCAACTATAACAAAACAAATGTAATGTTATAATAAAAACAGCCATAATATTAATTCCTGCAGTATACATGACTTAATTAAGGAATAGTTTTCTCTGTTGTAAAAAGATACTTTTCATTTTTTTCCACAGTGCTGGAGAACAGAAAATGAGTCAAATGACACCTAGACAGAGTTTCACGCTAAGTTTTCACATAATGGTCTAACTACTAATACAGCAAAGTAACAGTTCTAGTAGGCAGTTTTCCCATCTGTTTCACTGCAGCCCACAGTTAAGAAAGAAAGAAAATCTAGGAATTCTGGCAGTCTATTACAGTAGGCAATATATATTTCATCATCATCAGATACAGAAAGGCAACACAAGACATACAAAAAAGAGGTTGAAAAGAGAAAACAAAATCAGACAATGGGAGTTTTTAAAAATAATGACTGCTTACTTACTGTCATCTCCAAGCTTAGATGCATATTCATTAATTAACTCTTCTCCAACATCCACTATCTGTTCACTGTTTCGGTAGTTTTCTTCCCTCCATTTCCTCATTTTATCACGCATATCTGGGGACAAAGAGAAGAAAAACAACAATAAAATACTGAGATTTCCAGATGATAATGGAATTCGAGTTTTAATTCTGTAAAATATGCATATAAAGATTGGATTTCGAGAGCAACAGACCTAAAAAAATGACTTCTACTAGTACCAGAAGACTACTGAAGATCAGACAGGTGTGCCAGACCTCTGAAACTGTATCACACAAATCACACTCATGTTCTAATATGATTGATTCCACCTCTTAATTTTGCACTCTCTCAGGTTAACACATGCATTAAAAACCCCTTATGCCTAGTTATCCAAGAAACAGTAAAACTTAACAGACACTACCTATGCCTAGGAAAAACAGGCTACAAAAGATTTCTCCCAAGTAGTTTCACAGTTACATTTACAAACAATACTAAAATTCCATATCTGCTCCGCATGAATGAATTTTCACTTGAAGTGTTAGAAAAACTATCGGAACTCACTTGCTGTTTGCGTTTACCATTGCAAGCAAAATGCAGTAAACTCCCACTCTAAAAAGAATCTACATACTCCTACAGAAAGGAGCAGTAAGACTGACAGACATGGAAGTAAAGTTCCCAAAGGTATAAAAATTATCACTGCCTAGGTAAGAGAGAAAAGACAGTTTATTGTAGTATTCGGATTTCTTGTTTCAAACGTAAATTCACTATGGATCATATCTCCAAGATAGCAGACATACTCATGAAGTCAACTAGAGAGCACTGCCTAGCCTAGTTTTTATTTATCCTCTGGATCAATAATGAATTATTATATATACATATATACGTTCCATATACAAGAACAAAATCCTAGGAAACTTAAGGAAAATAGTTTGCACTAATAGATAATGAATTTACTAATATGAAAGTACCACAACAACAGTTGCCAATATTTTAAAAACTTTACAACAGCTGGAAAAACAAACACAAGGATAGAACTCAACACTGTCAGCCTTTCTTGCACTTCAAAACACATAGTTAACATAAGTGACAGTAAAAAATTATGCACTGAACTTTCTTCCATCTACCTGAAGTGATCTTGAATTGCTCATAAGACTGTTACTGTGTTACATTTTCTATTTTGAAATTCAACCAAAACCACCACAGGGTTACATTTCATATGCATGGATAAAGTTAAATGCTTCTAGACACACGATGGTCCCTGGAAATTCAAAGTTAGACAGCAAGAATGTGAGAGAACACAAACATTCACAAAAGCTGACAAGCTAAATGCATAAAAATAAATAAGCTGTCTGATTTCTACCCACTCATTTACTTGGAAATTATCAATGCCTCCATTCCACTGTGATTCCAAATGGAATAGCGCCTGAATTATGCATTAACAGAATGCACATCTACCATTCATCGCCCAAGTACAGCATTTACAGCAATGGAAAAAACCTGCAGGACAAAGAACAGTATACTAGCTGATGACTAAAAAAAGGGGGGAAAAAAGTTCTCATTAATGTAAATCCATCAAGAGGTTCATTAGTTTTAGAAATACTGAATTTTAAGTATAATATGGAAGAAATAAAATGCTAACAACTGCAGTGTAACTTATTCAAAGCTTTTTACAATGTTTTCAAATCTAATGAACTTTTTACTAAGAAAGCTATCAGAAGAATCAACCGATAATAATTTATGTCTTGGAGACAAATTTATACACAGCACATGATACAAGGCTGGACAGTAGCAATCAGGGATTCAGAAGAAAAAGAATGTTAAAGAAGTGTCTAGTTTCAATTATGATTACCGCAGACACCTATATAGGCTGGTCCTGAGCAACTGATACATTTGTTTTAGTCTTAGGTTCTCTTAAATTTGCAAGTTTTGCACATACAAATCAAAACATTACAAGTTCAAAGAAGCAGACACACTTGCCACAATGTTTGCTGTTCGCTAAAAACATGCAAGCTGTCTACAGCAAGGCCAAGAGAAATAACCTGAGTTTTATTTTTGTATCTGTTAAGGCGCCATTTAGTTTGGCCTGAGCAACCAGATATGAAGCAACCCTCTCATTATTATTTATAATTCCACTTTTTAGTTGGATCATACTTTTCAAGTCCCTGATATCTGAAAGCATCTGATGAAATGAAGGAAGCTATGTATGTAGAGACATATACTGCATACTCCAAAACGTTACCTTGACATACAAAACCTGCTACAACCAGCAGTCACTCAAGGACCCCATAACCATTAAATCTCTAGAGCTCATTTGTATATTGTTCCTCTGTTACAGACACCAAAACTTCCATCAAACCCAAGCTCCACTCACTCACCTCATACAAAACACTAACCAAACCAAAAAAACTCACAAACCCACTAATTCAAAATACACAGTGTATGCAATGGCCTGGCAACTGCTGCCTGTGGGTCACTAGCCCCAGCCCTACTCAGACACCTGACCAGTACTCTGCAGATGCAGGCAGAGGCTCAGCTGGGCCCTGTGGATGCTGAACCTAACCTAACAACTAAGCTCTCTAAGTGGCTTCAATTAAAATTCCAGCATCTCACCTCTTCCTGCTGCAATCCTATAGATTCATATATAAAATCCAGAGTAAACTAACCTGTCCCTTTGCAAACTCTACTTCATCTGTCTCAATTGTTCTTCCCTAACCTCCAATCACAGGTTCATCTTTGAGCAATATGTAAGTAAAAACCATCTTGTTTAGAAAGCACAGAGTATTTAAAGGATATTTTAAAAATAAATATTAACCATACACCTGGCTTCACAGAAATTAAGCATTTTAAACAAACTCAAGATGAGCTGTATTGAATTCCTAGAGTTGTGTTCAAGTTCTTTCCTCGAGACTAGGTCCCAATGCTGCTGGGATCACACCACCCATGAAAAGCCTCATTGCACTAGTGATCTGTTAAAGTACACATGGAGAAAAGAGAAAAGCCTTTTTCTCTGAGAAGAGTCTTTCTGTGGTCTGTTGTAGGATTCCATTTTCACTTTACTTTGCAGCTCTTAAAACAGAGGGGAAAAAAATGTAGTTTTTTAAATGCGTGCTTCTAAAACATAGACAGCCCCTTATACCAACACAGATCTTCCCCTGCACTCCCAACTCTTTCATTTGGATGCAACCTGGAAGATACTAAGCGAGAAGATGATACGATGAAACTCCCCAGCTAGTCCCAAAAAAACCTCTTGTTCAACATAATGATATGCAGAACCATGCACCTAGCACAATGCCACAGATGTCAAGCTAAACTCGTGGAAACAGAATATGGAGGTTATTTCTAAGAGTAGAACACTCACCTCAGTATGAATTAGTCAAGTCCATAAACAGTAACCCTGAGCATTGTATACCTTGCCTTTATATTAGAGGACAAAGACATTAACTCTGCAATACTCCCAGTCAAAACAATCTGGGGCTAAATGTACAGAAGCATAGCTACTGTGCACATTACCTAGCCTGTGAAAAATCTCTTTTCTCTGTCCAATCACTGACACCTGAGAAGAGGAAGAATAAAACCTTTAAATCTCTGGGTTTCGTAACAATATATGTTCAAGCAAAATAAAAACTCAAAGTTCTGTACACAAGGTGTTTTAGAGCAGCTTCTGAGAAAACAGACTCTAACAGGACTCTAATACAACTTCCCTTCGCAGAGTGACCTGCCTGCTCTCTATCCAAGCTGAGAGCCTCACAACCACCATACCTTCTCACATGGGATATAAAAGAACAGGCAACCAAGCTTTTCTCAGATCATTAAACTAGTCCAATAACATCACAGTTATACAAGCAAGTATCAGAGCAAAACCACCTATAAACTGATATCAGATGCACTGGCAAGCAGGCCTTCTCCTTTATCCTTAATCATTCAGTTACAGATTGTTCAACACTAGCTAAAATATTTTCTGAAATTAATGCAATATGAGCTGAAAATTGAGGATTTCAAATTCTGTTTTGTTTTGATTCACAGTCCTAGAGAAAACAGTGCAGGAAAGGCAGCATGTGCACCATTTCTGGAATCTGCTAAAATATATCCCATGCAATGTTCTTCCTCTTAACCCCATACTACAAACCAAACTAACCAATAATCTATGATCAGTGAATTATTCTATTGCTCAATTATTTCTTCACAGACTAGCAGTAAATAACTAAATAAAAAGCCACAAAGATCACACTGCTTGTCTCCTTGTCTACTGTATAATGTTTGTAACATATGTGATCACCTAGCTAAAGGATCTCCGTTTATGCCCAAAATTACGGAGCAGCATTAATTTATTTCTGATAGGAGACTGTACTAGGCTTGAGTGCTGTATGAACACACATTTGAATATGTGCTGCTTATCAGAGAGGAGCCATAGATAATGTCAGGTAAACCTGAGAAAGTACTGTCATATCAAAACCAAAAAATCATGATCAAACTGATACAAAAGCTACAAAGACCTGAGGAGCAGGATTTTCAAAAACTTATGTCACTTCAGCACCTCGAGAGTTCCTCCACAAATACTTATCAAGTTTTAGGAAAGTACCAGGTAATTTTCAGGCGTTTCAGAACTGCACAAGATGAACTATGACACAAACTACAGACTCAAACAAAAGGCCATCTTTTCACGTTAACTGCTGCACTAGTAGTATTTCGGGGGTATCGGGAAGCAGGAACGAGAGGAAGGCCCCGCCGCCGTCCTCTGCGGGAGCGTGGGTCCGTCCCCACAAAGCGGCGGCGGCGGCTGGAGGGTTCCGCCCGTACCGGCGCTGGGGAATCGCATCCCCGCAGGGCTACTCGCCCCACCGCACACCGGGGATAGGCACAGGGCCCTCTCTGCTCCCTGGACTGTGTCCGCGTTACAAGGCGGCCCACCGGTGGCCACCGAGGGGCTGAGCATGGGTCGCCTACTCCACTTCTCCGGCAAAGCCGCCCCGCTTGTGCCGGCCGCTCCCACACTGCCCTAAGAGCTCGGCAGCTGCCAGAACCGCCACCCCTCCCGCCCTAACCTCCTGTGCTGCACCCTCGGCCCCGCCTGCGTGCCTCCACCGCTCGGCACCGGCAGCTGGGGCCCACGCGCCGGCCTGTCTCAGGCCGGACGCACAAGGGGGCTCCGCGGGGTGCGGGCACCGCCGCCCCCACCTTGCGCCTGGGGATCGTTTGGTCGAGCTGGGCTGGGCTGGGCTGGGCCGGGCCGGGCCGGGCCGGGCCGGGCCGGGCCGTGACGTTACCTTCCCAAGTCACGTCGTACATCTCCGACACCTTCGCCATCTTGACGGCCGCACACGTGACGCTCCGCCGTGACGACACCGGGCGTCATGGCTGTCAGGCTGGGTGGTGTCTCGCGGTGGGGCGCGGGTCGCTGGTGACGCTTGGCCTGCTTGAGGCGCCGGTGGTTTGCGTAGAGTTCCAGTTGTTGCTTCGGGGCTACTCGCCGCCCTGGCAGGGACGAGGAGTTAAAAAGCTGCGACTTGTTGAGTCGTGGCGTTGGGGTTTGTTTAATCTGTGTTTGCTTCGGGAGCGCAGCGGCCAGGGGAGACGTGCGATCGCCTTTCCCGGGGCACCTGTGTTGGTCCTGCCCGCAGCCAGAGAGGTCTGGCATCGCTGATTTAAAACGCGCAGAGCTTAAACCAGAGATGGCACAAAGGGCTGCAGATTAATTTCTCCTATTTTATAATCACGTGGACTTCACACATCCAATTTCCATGGCGCAAAGTTTTACACTCTGTGTACCTCTCGGGGAGGCACTTGCTTTGGTTTATATTCAGCTGGCGAACCGCCAGCGTGTTCCATGGCCCCGGGCCCCTGGAGACGGGGATGGACCATTTAGGATGAACCATCTGTTTCTCTGCGTTTGCTCCAGCCACCCCAAATGCAGTGAAACACCATGAGGACAGATTTCTGGCAGTGAGTCGGAGAAGCCCTGACAGTCCTTGGGCAAGGGGCCTGTTGCTAGCCATGCCCAGCTCTGTCTCAACTATGCCATTTAGTGCTTCTGCTGACCACCAGCCATGGAGATCAAGGGTTTTTAGTAAAGAAGGCTTCTGTTTTCAGTACTGCATAGTTGTTAAGAAATGTATCTTCACTGAAGACGTAAAAAAAAAATGGCAGTGGGTTTGTAACTTCCAAAGGAACTAGTTTTCAGAAAATATCACCAGAAACTTAGTTGTCTGCTGCTCAGTTCTGCAAGATCCCTTCTGGGAAATTCCTCAGACTCTGTACTCTAAAATTAATCCCCTAGATCCATCAACAAATGTACCTTACTATCAAAACCACCTGTTTCAGTATTTAATGTGTTGCTTCCTCTGAACTAGAATAAACTTGTACTTTTTAATACAATATACAGCATAATTACATGCCGTGATTTTGACAGCTAAAGGCCATAGCTGAATTCAAATGGTGGATTAGGAAGACTGCCTGTGCCTAATTTTTCTTCTCTTGAAAATAGTTTGATCTTCTAAGTCACTGAATTGTTTAGACCTTTCATAGCGCAGCTGTACTTCCAGCAAATTTTACAATGCCAGTGCCTGTATTATTGTGAGCATTTCAAAAAACATTTATTCATTTATTCTCATAATATTCCTATGAGTAGGAAAATATTACTCCTGTTTTACAAGTAAAGGAATGAATGCAGAATGGTTATGTAGCAGATCCATAAGGGATTTAGCACACACCTGCCCTACACATTGCAGGGTGACACTGAAAGAGTTGAGGTAAAATGAGAAATTAGCTTGTAGGATTCAGTGCAGCTGGATTGCTGAACTAGCTGTAATGCCTAATGTGGGATGTTTACAGAACCGTTAAGCATATAAACCCAAATTTTTAATCCTTTTAAAAGTGAGCTGCCAACTAATGCTGAAGGAACTGAAATTTAAGAAGTGTGTGGTTGAAGTGTTTGGGAGGGGTTCAGACTTTCAGTTCCCCAAACATTTAGCTCTGTGCTTCTGCACCTGCCCACAAATTTCTGTCTCAGCAGGAGGGATGAGATGGTACCTCACAGGCACTTTGTCCAGTTACTGCTCTCAGCGATAACTGATCTCTCTCCTAGCTAGATGTAGACAGCTACCAGGTTATGCTGGATTGCTTCCTAACAAATGCAGTTCTCCACCTGCACTGTAACAGAAGACTGGGTTTTGAAGTTATGCACTGTGTTACTTGTTGCCTGTTTTGGATGGAATCTTGAGCAACTTGCCTAAAATCACATACGCCGTGTCCTGCTGAGCTCAAAACTAACTCTTCCACTGCATTCCTCTGCTCTTAATGTGGAGGAGGAAACCAAACCATCCACACTCACCAAGAGACGGGAATTACTATTGCAATATCCCATTATGCCAGATACTGTTACAGTTGGAAACAGAACTGGTTTGGGTATTAAGCTTTTTCTTCTTGGAAACTAACAGTGGCTTTGAAAGCTGTTTTCTAGTGCCAAGGAGCTCATCACTTAATTCAAAGTTTAAAGTGTTTTGCTTATAAAGCCTTAAATGCTCTACAAAGGGAATAATCATGTGAAATCTTTTATTTTCTGGATCTGTTGTGTTCTACTTGTGCCACTTCTGCAGGAAAAAAAAAATCCTTTTTTGCTTGGTTTCCTATTAAAGAACCTTTCTCTTTTATTATGAAACCCATCAGTTCAATAACAACTCAGTCAGAATGATGGTTCAGAGAAGTGATGCCTACCAAGGAAGAATAACATAGTAGTTTAATTTACAGCTTACCAGCATAGTGAAGCATGTGAACAATTTATGGGGCATATAGAGCCATTTGGGCTCATCACCTAAGAGGATCCTGAGCCTATTTTAGTTCACTAATGTTGGGAAGTCAGTTTAGTAATGCCACAATGGTGGCATCCTTCAAGTAGGCAGGATATAGGAGAAAACAGCTCTGGGATAGTCATGGCACAAGGGAGAATGCACATATTTTGGATCCACATAGGCAGTGAATGAATAAGGTGGTAATTTGTCTTCTGTGAGAACCAGATGATTCATTTGCTTGTCAATATATGCTTTCCCACTGTGCAAGAGTATGGACAAACTTATTTTTTGTATGGAACTCTTACAGATATTATTAACTTGTGTAGCAATGGTAAATATGAGTCCCAGAAGATAATACTAGTGGATGAAAACTACAGGAAATTCAAGAAATTTGAATCATGTGACTTAAGGACTCTATGCTTTAATGTAGCTGCCTTTGAGCCTGATCATACCTGGCATTCATTTGTTAATGTTGGAATGTCAGATACTTTTTTACATCAACTTTAAAATTTCTTAACATGAAAGAAAAATAGGTAAGAAAAAGATTAATATATTTGTTTTAAGAGAATTACTATGATGGGTAATACGTAGAGGAGAACATTTTAACATGCTTTTAAGTTTTATCACACCATCTCCACAAATAAGAAGCACCAACTAAAATTTTGCAAGTCATCTTGAAATATTTGGAGGCTTTTTCCTCATGATTATGACTAGCACAAACTATTATATATTGGTACATATGTAGCAAAGCAGTAATATTTTTAATTTCTAATTCAGCATTAGCATTTACAGTCAATTTAAAATGAAGTCCCTCTTTCTAACTCCTAAAGGATGGAGGAGACTGTAGCCAGAGGAGTTTTTTTATCCGTAAGCTATAAATCTTCCTGTCTACTGACACTCACAAATGGAGAACATACCAGAATTACATCACTCAGCGTGCCATGAAAAAAAGCAAAGAGGACACACTTTCAAAAAGCTGAGGAAAATGAGAACTATTAATCAAATACATGAATTAACAACTTTAACAATCCTCAAGCAAGTCAAGCAGCACTTCCTCTATGACTTGGTATTCCTCTATGGCTAAAATGTATCTTGAGAGCCTCCAAGTTTCCAAGTTCATATGATAAGGTAGCATGTGCTTCAATTTTAGCATTTACTAGCTGAGTATATACAAGCTTGAAACTGCTGCTCCAAAGACAGCTCTCTGCATGCTTAATTAAGAATTTTCATAGAGTCTTAACTAGATCCTGTGGGCATTAATTAAATCTAGGAACACATTAATTGTGATGTGTTTCACAGGCTTAAAATCGGTGCTGGAATCTGTTATTTCCTATAGCTAAAGTGAACAAATTTGAAGTAAGGAGTAGCCTTTGCCAGGGGCAGATGAGGGGTTGGGGGTGGGAAGGGGGCCAGGTGAGGGATTGGGGGAGGGCGGGCTGGGACATAGCCCAGGTGCCCTGTCTGCCTGCTAGCCTCCTTACCCTCCCGAGGGACACCAAGAATGGGGCCAGCCGTGCTGGGAGATAGGCAGAATCAGGCCCTGCTGCCCCAGTCCTCCTTGATGGTGATGCTGGGCATGGGAGAAAGTGATGTGTGCAAATTAACAGCCAATCTAAAGCCACAGTTTTCATCTGAGTTCTTTCCTGCTCCCCAGGCAGTGTGAGCACACCACTCTCCTTAAGCAGGCCTGCAGGGCTTGGCAGTCTTGTGCTTGCTCCTAACAAGCATCAATACCCCTCCAAGGGCAGAGCAGAAGAAATAAATGTCTTGCCCGCATGCCTGCTGGGATGAGTACTTTTCTCTTGCACAATAAATGAGGACAAGAAGCAGCAGGACCAGAGAAAGCCTCACTCCCACAGTAGTGCCAGCACTCTGGAACCATCAGCTGTAGGGGAAGCAGATGGGGAAGAGCCTGAGGGAGGGCTTGGGGCCAGGGTTCTGCAGCTGAGCAGGTCCCATGGACTTCCTTCTAGAGTGGTGGGGGACACTGCAGGCAGCTGCATGTCTGTAGGCCTGTGGTCGAGAGGGCTCAGATGTTCCCTCCTGCACTCACCTCTCCAGTTTCCAGCCCAGTTACTTATCTCCTCATAGCTGCAATAGTGTGTCATACACATTTGGGGTCTTTTTTGATTGACTTGAAATAAATTGTACTGAAGGTAGGGGAATTACAGTGCTCCCTCCAGACTGAAGTGTGCTCTCAATGTTAACACCCTTCTGACATCCTGACCATTTTAAAATCTTCTCATTTCTGAACCACTTCTGTCTCACAAAGAGTTCTCCTGTGCTTTACCCCAATCCTTATTTATTAACTTTATTCCTTTTTCCAAATTCTCTCCTTGTATTCAGCTATGTGTCATTATTTTCACACTGTTCCTGAGATTATTTTGTCAGGATGATTACTGGACTTTGAGGGAAAATTATCTCTTTGTAGGGCAGCATGTTTTATTCATGGAACCAATAGTTTGTGTTCTTACCCTTAAAAAGAAAGGTAAACCATAGTGGAAACAGGGACTGGTTATCGTATGTGCCAAGGCAAAATGATGGTAACAGCTTGTTGGTGGTAGCTAATCCATTCTTGCTTCAGCGGAGGCAGAAATGACTCCCATGCTGTTCCTTGAGCAAGGCATCTCCTCATAGTGAGGAAAACAAGAAGTCTCTCTATATGCATTTTTCATCTCAGTATTAGAGATAAGACAGACAAATACAGGGAGCTGATGTAACTTACCTAAACTCCTAAACCAAACAAATTATCCCCTCATTCAGACACAATCTAATTGTCCAATTTGAAAGTCCTTATTCCTGGTTTTAACCATACTGCTATTCAGTATTCACAGATATGTATTACATGCTTCTCACAACATACACTGCCAGGTCTTGCTGCCATTAGGGTAGGTTTGTGAGGTGTCCAGTTTCAACATTCATTTTTCTAGGTATTGCAGCCCTTCTCCTACCTTGACTTCTTAGAAGCTTAGTGGCAATATATGGCTTGTTCTTTGTCATTTAACTCCTCATTTTCCTTACAAACTGTTCCTGGCTGCTTGGCCAACATTTGTGAGTTTCCACACTGCCAGCTAGTTGATGTTTTACCAATTCAAACAGTTACTTTCACACAGTAAATTGCTAGTTAGAAAAGTAAATTCTGTATCCAAAGGATGGAGCGTGTCTGGAGGAGCTACAGTGAACATCACCATTGTGGTAGTAGCTTACATTACTATTGTCAGCAGTGTAATCAGCTGCATTAAGGAGCACACCAAACATATGAAACAGCTCAACTGAGAATCAAAATAAATTAATTTGAGGGCCAAGAATGCCAGAACTATATACTATGCTACAAAAACCTGCATTAGGTACTTGCTGCTTCTCCAAACACTAATCTACTAAGCCCTTCATCCAGTTCTTCAGCCTGGAGCTTCTTTTGGGATGCAGAAGCAGACCAGAAGAGCTGTGGTAAAACATGCACACTGCAATAGCAGGTATCCCTTGGCAAGCATGGAGCTGTGTCCTCTGGACCTGCTCCATGAGTTAGTCTAGATAGCTTCTGTTGATGCTTTTTGTTGTTCAGCCTCAGCTGCACCCTACCAGGCAGTCTCAATGTCTGCTCTCTTTGCTTCATTCTGGAAGAAAAATTTCAAAGAGTGGAGGAAGTTTTCTCATAGAATGATGAAGAAAGAGTGAAGGAGGATTCTGACCTTCTTGGGATGTCACTAGCTTTGATTCGGGATAGAAACTTTAGTGGATGATTTACACATCTCCCTTGCCTTGCCACATCCTTGGCAGTATGGCTGCTAAATGAGAGAAATAACAGTTTAAAAGCACAAGCCAAGCAGAAAGTGCCTCATAGTAATCTAAATTGTGATTCCAATTACCATGACATTGTTACACATTAGAGCTGTTACATAAGATTTGAAAAGAATATGCTATACATCATTACAATCTGCATAAGTGAGTGTTAATGGACTGCAGCTCCAGAAAAAAAAGTTAATCAAAACAAGGCTGTGATTTTGCCTGCAAATACTGTGACTCGTTCCATGGAAACTATTCATGTTACAAGTCAGCAGCAGAAGGGTTCACCTCATTTCACTATAAATGCATACAGTCTAGATACATATATACAAGGTATTATTTATCTCAGGTTCAATTTATAGTCAGTGGAGCAAATTTTGCATTTGCAGGGTGCATCTCATCCAAAAATAGGTATCCAAGACATAAGCTAAATCACAACCTAAAAGCAACTCTTTCTTTCCATTAACTGTAAAGGGAATTGAGAGGGCTAGCTCAGCTGCAGCTGTCTTCATCATCAATGTCTATGTTTAGTTAGATGAATTCTCCCTAGAGGAGTATCTCCTGTCCTTGCCTGAGCCTTGCTACTGCCACTGAAAATGGAAAAGAGAATGCATTTAGCAAATCTCTTTATTAGGGAATGAGTCATTAAAGTTCTCAGCACAAAACTCCTGAGAATTTTCTGCCTTGGTGATCTTTTTTTTTTTCTCACCTTTGTAAAGAAGTTACATTTTCAAGTGTTTATACATCTACTAATTAGTGAGTTAAGGAAATAATCTTGCCTCCTTTGTTGATGTATATATTTTGCAGACTTGTAAAAGAGTGTCTTTGAAGAAAGTTCTTCACTAATGTGAAGTGCCACTATGCTTTTCCAGCCAGAAACCCATGAAATATTCCTGTTCCTAACAAGATGATAAGCTTGAAAGAGAGCAATGGAGTCCCGATTAGTGAAAGAGATCTTTTCTATCAGCCATGGCCAGTCACGCACGTGGAAAGAGTTGTCTGTCTTGTCCAGACCTATTGTCTCATCTCTGAGAGCATGGTGTGTCCTCAGTTGTGCTGGTACAAGTGTCTACTGGTTCTTAACCAATAAATACAGGCAGGTGAAAATTAACCCCAAAAGAGCTTTAAAATGGAGGACATTTTCTCCAGCTCAGTGGCAGGGATCTAGTTTCTCATTTAAGCTAACCATATTGAAGGAGAAACACCCTGTGTCCAAGGATAGGGGAAAATGGCTAAGGATTTCCTTACACATGGAATGATGAAACCCTTCTGTAGTGGAACTGCTGCTAGATGTTGTGACTTCCTCTTTTGAACTTTAATTTTATACACACTTCAGTTTTGGAATTATTCTGAGTTTTAGTTTTGCTGAGATTCATTTGCACATTATTTTAGCATTTAAAAGAAAACACTTGTTTGTTTTTGGCACAGCTGACTGTGGGCTTGTCTAGGCTTTCTATATCACATATTTTGCCAGTTTAATAAAATTCAGTGTTTGTTGAACAATTTATTCCTGTAAGTGCAATTGCAATGAAACAGAAAGCCTCAAGACATTACAGAAATATTTCAAACCACCAAGTAATATGTACAAGCCTCAGAAATAGTGCTTTGAGATCTCAAAATTGCAGGCAGAAAAAGCTCCAATTAAGTCAATACTTAATTCAGCAGAAAAATCAATGTTTTATATACTACCAGACCTAGAATTTATCAGGGACAACATCTGCCCTACAGATCAGCATCTTCTTCAGTGCAGTATTGCAACAGTAGGAGCACTTTTAAGTCTGCAGAATAGCACATAAGTTAGCAGGTGACTTCTTGAAAGGATAACTATGTGTGGCATGAATGTGAACACATACATACTCAGAGTGCCATATGGGCTATGTTTATTTGGTGTATATATGCAGAGGAGAAAGAAGTATATGTGTTACATTCCATATAATAAAACAGGTGTTATTGTTTTTTGTCAAACACTTTTTGTCTTTCTCGTGCTTTTCTGTGAAAGCAGAAAAAGTAAGCAGGAAAAAAATGTGAAGAATTTCAATAATGAAAGATGCTATAAAAATGCTATTGACCATAAAGTGATTCTGAAAAAAATGTAATTATTAGATACTAAAGTTCCAGTGTGACTTTACTAATTTCCCTAGTTTCTTGAACTGGGACCTGTATTGTCTTTGGGAGTAATTTCTGGATTTTCAGATCAGCTAATGAGTATACAGGTATTACTCCGATAATATAAAAAATTACCTCAGGTTTCCCACATATTCCAAAAAGGTAAGCAGGTCATCATCATATATATAGTATTTATAAGGTTGGCATTCAATTGACTATGGAAACCATACCTTCTTGCCTCCTGTCTTCCCAGCACATAATCCACCACCATTCTACAACCATTACAGGCTGTAACTTCATGCAATGGGTGGATACACTTTATGTGTATTTGGCCTCTTAAGCCTTGGCAGGAGAAGCTAGATGAAATTCCTCAAAATAACAGGAGGCACCTGCACCCTATTGAGAATGTTATTAGTAGGAGAGAATAAAGACTTCAGCTTGTCCCAGGGTCTTGTGTGTCTTATCTGCTCCAAACACAGCTGCTGCGTGTCTTGCCAATGCCTCCCAGGCTGGTGCTCATAAGTTTGTTCCATGATTCTCAGGGCTCTTAAAGAACCTCTTACGGTTCACTTATTCTCTGGCTTCTTTGGTGAAAGGGCAAATAATGAGTATGTTTGTACCATTTATGACCTTACTACAGTTTGTAAGCCCTATTCTCTGAAAGCCAGACTCCAGTATTTATCACTCAGAGGGTAATAACTTTTAAAACAGCATCACAAATATGTACAAATACACTCGAAGGTTTATAACAAACAGATGCCAGTCTTGATTTGCTTTCAAATCATCTTCTGGTGCTGTAAGCCTCTAATTTTTGTGCTTTGATAGTAAAGTGATGGGTAGACTTTGTAGGTTGACTGAGGGATAGGAGATCATTTGAAACAATAGATTTTCCAAATCTGTCATATTTTGTCACTGTGCTCCAGATCTTCTGGCCTTGAACATCTTCAAAAATTCTCCAGAGTCATTCAGTGTCTTTCTGACCATCTGACTGCCTCACAAACATTCATTCCACATACTAAGAAATTCTTCTGATGGATCTGTAATTGCTGCTCCATACCACACAACAGTTTTTCAGGTCTTCTCATCAATATGTGTCTGCAAGTCTTGTTTTTCCTCACCTTTTTTTTTTATTATATGCCTCTCTTGACCTCACTGTGAACTCCAGACACATTTCTGGATCTTCTCTTTCCTGGAGTCTATCAGATGACACAGTATGTCGCAAACTCCTGTTGAATGCTCAGAGGTAACATTAAGCCCACAGCAGCTGTGTGTGGATAATCTTCATTATCTCTGCAATTTTCCAGGCCTCTTCTGCTTCTCTAGTACCTGTCTTCTCTGTCTTATCAGTAAAAAACCCACCACCACAACAACAAAAAGCAGAATCTACCCCCCAATCTTTCTCTCCTTCTATTGTCTGCTTGCTGTTGTCCTTAGTTAAAGCACTTTGAGTATTGGTAAATTAAGTTTTTAAAAAATTGTTTATTCAGGGTGTAGTGAGGCAGTGGAAGAGGTTACCCAGAGAGGCTGAAGATGCTCCATCCCTGGCAGTGTTCAAGGTCAGGTTGGATGTGGCCGTGGGCAACCTGGTCTAGTGGGTGGCATCCCTGCCCATGGCATGGGGTTTGGAGCTAGATGATCTTTAAGGTCTCTTCCAACCTGGGCCATTCTATGAATTTTATGAATCTATGAATCTCACTAGTTTTCGGTGAAGGCCAGTAGCAGAGTTAAAGTGAATATTATGCCTTTCAAAACTGTATAAACATACATCCAACTTTCGTGGAAATTCAAGGGCATAGTCTCTGTCCAGATATTTTCACACACCTGCTACATTTATCTTGCATCCTAAGTAACAAAAAATTAGTTATATTAATATCATCATGAGAAGATCATGCAAATACAAGACCCATCAAGGTTTTAGTGAGATTGTGCTGGTAGTATGAGCTAAAAATGTATTTTTTGTCTTTAAAGTCCAGTGATGAATTCTATTGCCTTATTTTACTAAATATTTTCTCTGCATTTCTGTTCTATTCACTTGCTATTCTATTGAACTATGATTTTTGGAAAAGGCAGCAATGAATGTAAAAATGTGTGCTGTGTCCTTCGAGAAGGGAAATAGAACACTGGTGTAGGATCTGTAAAAATTAACATCTTTGAGGGACATCAAAATGAATTTCATATGGTCATTTTAAAAATTTCTGCTGCAGTCATCTCCAGGTCTTAAATTTTAGTATCTCCAGATGATGGTGAGTGGCTATGCATCCAGACTTCCCAGGGAACCCAAACACTTCTATAACCACATAAAATAATTGACTGCCTTTTATCTAACTACAGCTTTTCTCAAAAGGGCCAAAATGTAAGCGAAGTTATAATCTCAAGCTGCACTCCAGAACTGCCTCAGAGTTTTGACGTCAACAACTCATCCTTGCAAAACAACTGTTTGTCTTCCAACTTCTGAAAGTAAGCCACAGATGGAAACTTTGACTAGGGAAGAACAAGGCTTATGTGCTGACATTGGTTATTGTGGATACCCAAAGAAAACGTGCATGCCTTTAGCTAGGTTCCATAGGCAAGAAGAATAAAATAAGGAATATATACATCTTAACAGTCCCTCTCAATTGTAAGAAACCATATTGTGTTGTCATTTACCCTCATAGCATTTCTTTAAGAACTGGCATCACAGGAACAGAAGTGAGACCTGATGGCTAGATCACCCCTCACTACAATAACAACCATCTGGAGGTTAGGAGAGAAAAATCTCTGTGATACTCCTGCAATAGAGTTGCCTCTAGTGAATGAATCACAGGACCTGAACTCAGACGCAGATGCCACGGTGCGAGAGCTTTCTGGTGAAAGATCCCTTGCAATAAGAATTAAGAGGGTTATTGAAACTTCATGTATTTCTCTGGTAATAGAAAAATCTCATGCTTGTGGGTGATGCTATTCAGACTGTCATATTACTACCAAGAATCTTGAGATTCTTGGTGAAAGAATGGCATCTACTGTGGGTGAAGCCTACAGTAGCCTAGAGGCTAGACTCTGATGTGGTCTGCACTGGCTACACCCATACAAGTCCATGTGCACAGGATCATTCTTTGGTACTGAAGCAAACTGTCATTGAATCATCTACTGTTAAACTCTCCTGTTCTCCAAAACATGGTGGCTGCAATCCATATTGCAGCAGTCTCTGGCTTATGTTTCTTCCTGAATTGCACCCAGGAATTATTTGGGAGATTTCTAGCTGGCCTTGGACACAGCCATCTCAAAGACTATTCTGGCAATTTAATAGTGAATCCCATTGTTTCACTGCTTGTGGGAACAGTCTTTGATTTGCTAACCGAGATGTAGTCATTGGATACCGTTTAGCAAAGTGAATGAGACCACTGACACATGTAAATTGAGAGATATGGTGGAGATCAGAGGAATGGCAACAAGTTACTAATCTCAGTTACTCACTGGTGAATGGCAGCGGATTTGCCACATCCTTGCTTTTAGGTGATAGTATGGATTGTCACTGTATTTTAATCTATTTTTGAGTATTTGTAGTTATAATATTTTTTCTGCCTATATAGCACGTTATAAATCTAAAGGAAACATTTCATTTTCAGTAAATAATTTTTTACTCTATGACTTATCCTACAAATATTATTTCCAGGGTATGTTCATATTCAATGGGTAGGAAAGTAGAAAAACATGTCCTTCAATGTTTAGGGGAATTAATTAGCTATGCTTGCACCCCCAGTTCTCCTAGATGCATCAAGGAGAGCTTTGATTGCAAAAGACAAGCAGAATCTGGATCAGCACATGTGTAACAAATTATTTAGTCATCAGCAGTTTGCTTGGCAAATAGATGACTGCTAAAAATAATAGTTGTTACTGTCTTCCCCTCAACTGCACAGTAGTTCTACAATGAGTACCAGAGATGTATTAGTACAGCAATTGAAAGTTTCAACCACAACATTCTTCTCAAAGGTATCACTGCAAGAAACCCCAAGGTCATTAAGCAGAAAGGAACAAGAACTTATTCCATTACATGAACTGCACACTATTTCTGAAATAAAAATGTGCAAAACTTGTCAAAAGAGTAGCTACTGTTAACCTTACAATGCACAGTGTTGTCATTGGATCACTTCTCAGCTGAGTAGCTTAGGCTGTTGCTCAAAAAATATTTTACTTCTGAAAATGTGAATGAAAGAAAAAGTCTCAACTGATGAAGGGAATTTATCATTAGCTTCAGTATCATTTTTCATTTTACTCAGTATTTATTCTGGTTTACACCTACTGACAGTTTAGGTAAAACATTTTACAATCTGATGACAAACTAGTGACTAGTTTAATAATGGCATATTAGGGGTTTGCATGGAATTCACATGGAATGGTCCAAGCCAAATGAAAATGGGCCATTTTAAGATAGATGTATTGATACTTCTTGCTAATAAACAAGAAAACTAACATTTTCATAACTAAAAATCAAGGAATGTCTAAATTCCTTAGGGTGCTGGAGATGGTATGAAAGGTTGTTTGTAACACTCAGTCTGTAATTTGTGTGGATTTACTGCTTGCATTTTTATATACAGTTGAACATATGAGTTCTTAGAAAATGTAACTGAAACTTTTATAATCTAGGTCAAACACAGAAAGCATTATTCTACCAGTGCCTTTTTGCTGTTCCCATTTTCCATCTTTATTCAATAGCACTAAGGCTTTTTGTTTCTGTAGGAGACATCTGCACAAAATCCTTTGGAGAACCAAAAGAGTACTGATGTCTCATGAACGACTAAAGAAGTTATACCTAAATATCTGTAATAATTCTAAGCAAAGACCTTAGGATTTGTGCCATACTTATTTTCATTCTACATTCCTCTCTTCAGATTATCAAACTGTCTGTATTTGTTTCTTACCCTGGTTGAGACACATTACCATTTATTGTTCTAAAGGTGAAAAAATTGTTTTGAAGTAATTTTAAGCAGAGAAAAAGAGCTTTTTTGTCCTGCTAGGGAGTTCTAACTGAACTTCTTGAGTCACAGCTATGAGAAATCTTGGCTGAGGTCTGAAAACTGAGATGCCACTGCTAAATTGACTAGACAGTTATAGTGGTTACAGTTGACTGAAATATCACTTCTGAAAATACTCACTGGACATCTGTCAAGAAACACCTCCTCACTCATGATCTCACATAGGAAACGGGAAGGGCATATATTACTTATCTGCTGAGTTTGATAATGCTGAGACTGAAAAAGCAATTGTACAAAGATGACTGCAAAAGCCGTGTTGCTACGTTCAGAACAAATCTCTCCCCAAAATTGTTGCCTTATCCTGAGGGAGAGAGGGGAAAATGCTGCAGGAGCTAAATGCAGATAGTCAGATGCTGGACCATACTGTGAACATTTTAAAAGGTCAGTATGCACAAGAAGCAGTTGTGGTTACAATATTACCTTGGCCCATTGTTATACTTGTGTATTCTGTGAGAGCAATGTGTGCAGAAAACAGGGCAACAAACACACACCATAAAATCCACTCTGCAGCGGAGCAGAGTGTGGTAATGCCATGGTTTTGGTTGCATTGGCTCCATGTTTATAATGCACTTTTGCAATATTTCATTTGTACAGAACAGATGTACTTTTTTTTTTGGGGGGGTGGGGGAGAGTGTGATTTTTTTTTCAATTTTTGAACTCTACAGGCCGCTAATTTACTACAGGAATTAAGTATCTCACTTACTCTGTGCATTAAACAGTTCTAGTTCCCAAAATTAACTAGCCAGTGATGCAACCAGTAAGTCCCAGCCCAAGCAGCCTCAGTCGCAGGTACAATACAGTTGTATGACTTTGTCCTTAGTTGTAGATTTCTAGGTTTGAACATCTTGAATAGCTGTAGCGATCTGTTTTATAATTAACAGTTTGTACAAACCTTTGGCCCATGAAAAGCAAGGGTCTCATACACATTTTATTTTCTTTGGAAATTAATATGAATTTGTGACTGTACTTGCCCTGTACTTGATGTATATGTGCTTGGCTGAACACCACAGTCTATCAAAGGAGAAGAGACCACTGCAGTCAATGCCAGCTTCATGATCTTCTAGAAGGCAGCAAAGCTCAGTAGTGGGGAAACCACAAAGGTAGTCCTCCATGCATTCCACAGCTGCTGTTCTAAAGGAAATGAGTAGCTCTTGTGGGTACTATGAATTACAAAGATAAACTTGGATAACCACAAAAAAGCATTAAAAATTAAATGCAGCCTGATTCCTGTTTCATTTTCCTTTTGGAGGTACAGAGCTCACTGTCTGTCTTGGTGCTACCTAACCACAAATAGCCTTCTCATCTTCTGCAAGCTGCATTGCTGTCAAATAATAGTGATGACCCAGCCACTCTGTCTAAAGATGCCAGGGGAAGAGAAAAAACAGACTACTACAAGTGACACAGTGAATACTCCTTTCCTGCTACAAATTCCACATTAAAACTAAGTAATTACTTGGCTGCAGAGATATGTAGTCTACAGGACAATGCATTTACAGGCATTTAGGAACAGCAGTTTACAATAATGCTTGCATATGGGTTTGATATCTCGTGTTGTTAAAACAAATCAGCAAGTCTAGACTATAATTTGCTGAAGCAATTTATGGTTACTTCATGGCCTTTTTCTCTAAGTAGAGGTGAATACATTTGACTGTCCTAAGAGAAAGGACGGTAGTACACATTCTTTTCATTTTAACTGTAAGGCTGATTTGAAACAGAAGCATCAACATTCTAATTTCCATACCACATAAAAAAACTGCCTTGAACTATTAGTGCTTTATTCCACTACAATGTTCAAATATTTTGTGAACTGCAGATTAATCATGAAAAATCTCTGCAAGTTGGTCAACACTGCTGAAGCCATTTCTTCATAAATGAGACTCTCCATACAGTAATTTGGTAGCAGTGCAGGGAACACAAACCTATCTGGGAAACTCTCAGCTGCCTGATATTTTTACTAAAGTCATCGAAGCATAACAGCTGACAGTAGTTGAGAGTTCCCTTTAGCTCTTCACTCCTGGGCTCCTGTTCCAGTAGCAAGGCAAAACAAATGTTTTCGTATTTCTGGAAACATTGCTTTATGATAGACTTGCCTCTACTTTTCTTCTAGGTGAGCAAATGCAGGTAATTTTCTCACCCTGTTCTCCTATCTTATTGCAAGTTTCACATAACATCAAAATCTGTTTAACGCAAGAAGATACCATGCTCATTCTGCTTGGATGTGATTGCATTTCTGAAGAATGTAATATGATTTACAGCTAAATAAACAAAAAATGGGCTCTCCAGAGCTAAGAAATACTTTCCCAGTGAGAGTTTGATTTCTTTGTACTGTTCAGCCAGAAGAATGAGTCCTCCATCCCACATGGCTTGTGCCTGGCTCCCCGCTGTGGGGCACCCCAGTGCTGATTTCCCACATGGATGAAACTGTTTCCACTTAGAGCCCCTCTAACTGTTCCAGTTAGAGCCCCAGAGGGGCTCTAAGATTTGCAGTAAACCTTCAAGGAGACATCTCCCCGTTTGAAGCTGTCTGTCCTCCAAAATGGAAGCCTCCTCAAACAACATGGACTGTGTCTTCAGGGCATTCACCAGTGGATGAGTACACTTGACTCTGCCAGAACAGAAGATAGATTTATACAAACTAGTCATTAGCTGACTACTAATCAGAAGAAAATTTAGGCTGTATCTTTTTCATAAAGTTTTGTAAAAAAAGGCAGTAACTTAGCAAACAGAGACTTTTTCACTTGCACGGACTTCAGTGCTTTCCAATGGTAATGAGTATAATATAATGAAGATCTTCAAGGACTTTATGGAGCCTTGTACTGTTCTACTTCATTTTGTTCTTTATATTTTTAATGCTTATGTAGATATTAATGTATTACATTCTGACCAATTACTGTTTAGATATTGTTGGTTTGTGTGCTGTGATTGTCATACTACTGATAGAAAGTATTTGAAAAAGCATATGCATTTATTTTTCCTATAAATCATCAGCTTTTGAATTTACAAGGAAGTATGCCTTTCTGTTAAGAAGGTAGAATGGCCATCATACTCTATTTGTACAAAGTAGCCTAAGTCCACTAATATTAATGACTTGCTAAGCTCCCTTATTTTCATTGAAAATAGAGGTATGTTGTGAAAGAAATAACTATATAACCATTTCCTATTGTCCTTAACTAACACCAAGCTCCTAGGTGTCCGTCTCACCTTTGTCATTGGCTCCTAATTTCTACTCTTCAGACAAGCATTAATACATCATGTTGTGGTAGAAAGTGAAAGAATTGCTCTTTTACAGAGCACTACATGAGGATCTCACACAGCATTCTACAGAGTATAACTAACCAAGCCTTTGAACCTTCCAGGCCTTGGAAGAAAGAGGTTGGATTGCACTTCTGTCCCAAATAGGCTGCCATTTGTAACAACCTACCTTATTTCTCATTACTTCTCTTCTGATGTTGTTACACTTTGAGCTATGTATAGTTTCACTAACTTTATGCTGCTCATATGGACTGCAGTTTTTTCAATAAATTAATCCTAAAAACATCAGTTCTAAGAAGGATCCTCCACATAAAGAGGCGCATGTTTATCAAGATTATCAAGAACAAGACTTGAGTTTCTACAGGCTGGCATTTAGAATTCTCTACATGAGTAAAAAAATCTGATTTAATGATCTAAAATAGGCTGTAGAAAGACAGACATGAAGCTGTGTGATTATATTGGTGTAATCTACAGGTAATAGCTGAGTATCTGTCCCTAACTGTTCAGAGGTATGTACCAGGTTATTAAATTATCATTTGCAAGTGAGAAATGTCCTGGGGATCATACCAGTGTTTGTAGGAGGCCTCTGCACATGTAAGATGTTTTTGCAATTTCCATGCACCATTCCAGGATGTGTGTCATGGCCTCTTCTGAGAAGCATGAAGTCACTTGGCCTTTGGCCTTGTGACTTCCAGCACACCCCAGGAAAGGAGTATCTCATCAGGAACCACAGCTTGTAATTCTAGCTGTGCCAAACTCTATTAACCCTTACTAAATGCATATGCTGCCATGCTCCCTGAGATGCCTGTGCTCGGGTAATCTTTGAAAAGGTTTACTGCAGTATCTGTTTCTGTTGTAACAGGTAATCCTATCAGGAGGGATTTCAGACCAATTTTGGTCCCTCTAGTAAATAATTCATGCACAGAATCTGATTTATTCTTTTGCTTTTCAACATCTTTTCCACAACATAGGAAATTTTTAAATAGGATTAAAATCAAGCAAATATGAAGTCCCTATATATCACATCCCTATGTATCAGGCGGTTCTCTCATAGTCCTTTTCTCCTATAACTTCTGTGAACAGTTTGCTCCTCAGCACAGGATGACAGCACTGGAATATGACTGTGATGCCACAACTGCTGACAGTCTGGTCAGACCAAAGCTGTTACTGTCACAGTAACTGTCACTGATGTGGGCTTAGTAGACATATACATTTAACTTTTTTGAGCCCTGTGCCAGATGGGAAGGCAAAATGAGCCTTTCGGTGCCATTGCTCCAGTGTACTCTAAGCAAGCACTCACATTTCTGTGTATATGACAGTCACTAGATCTGGGAAGAAGCACTGTATTTAAACAAATATTTCTAACTACACCCTTGTCTTATACTACTGTATTAAAGGATTAAAGATATTAGATTTATTAGTGTATTCAGACAAATATTCTACACTGTTTTTTCCATACTTCTAAACATTTCTGACAGCATCTTTCACAATCTCCAGTCCAAATGTTCTTCCAAATGTCATAGCAGCAAGTAAGTGGGAAAGGTCCCAGGTGTCATCCTTTGCCATTTTTTCTGCCAACCCATGCAGAAGATCAGGAAGAATTTATTTCCACAAATTTGAAAAACTGGCTAGTATAAAACCAAAACCACTGATTAGTTAATGTCCTCAGAGAACACAAGATTTTGTGTTAGAATTATAACTTTAAAACAATGTAGTCTGTATCTAGCTTTGTGTACAGTATAACATTCTACTTTAAGTGACACTGGTGTATATACAGAGCAACTATACTGAAATGAATTTCCTCCTGATTTTCACCAATGGGAAAACATGACTCGTCCATCCTTTTTAGCAGAGCTCTTAACTTTCATCTGGAAATCCAGCCTTTGTTCCAGATGAAATGACAGGAAGCCAGTGTCAGAAAAACAGCATATAACATACATGCACATAGCAGTCAACCAAGACTAAGGCATTATAGTGACTGTACAATTTATCACTGCTTAAAACCAATGTGAAGCTTTCCTCAGGGAGAAAAAGGGGAAAGAAGTCTAACTCTTTTTACAGTAGACCTAGCTGAAGACAATTTATTGCAGAAAGTGTTTTAAAGTAATTTTCTCAGTGTGTGCTCATTTAATCTGCTGCTGCTGTTTATCCTTGTCCTGAATTTTGGGGATAAGGAATTTTCTGACCGTGTGTCTTGGCTGAAAATGGCCCTCTCTCTCTTCTCACAAACCACACCAAAAATCCATCAGCTGTAGCACAACTATCTTTGATGCTTGTCTTCTTAGAATGCTTTTTTCAAAGTCAATAGATCCAGCAATCATAACATAACAACCCCTATTTGCAGCTGTAACACAACACTGCTATACTATATATTGGAACCTGGAACCAAGTATTTAGGGGGTAAAGGACTAGACCTTCCTGAGCACTGCAGTCACGTTGGGCTGTACTGAGACATTAACTAAACTGTCCAGTCCAAAGATCAGACTAAGCAAGATTGGAAACTAGTCAGTGGGTTACTCTGAACCTCTTGCTGCTTCAGTCAGGCAAATATTGCTGGAGAAAAGAACAGCTAACAGAAAAGTCGGAACTCATTCTACAAGACACCTTTGTTTCTTCTTTATGCTTTTTCACCTGCTCTTAGACTTATCTTGGATTCCCTGGTAGCAAGGTACTTGGTCCTTTTGTTGAGAATAGCATTTTCCTTGTTCCTACAAGTTTCACTGAGAAACTATCGTTTGACTCACCTCTGCCCACTAGAGCCATGGTGAACAGGTCAGAACCATGAGTAGCTCCTGCACCTCTGGTTTACGGCCTGGCTCTCCAAACAGTGATCCAGGGCTCACTTCACCAAATCTCAGTTCCTGGCCTCAGTCATTAGCTCACAGAGCATTCAGCTGAACTAAAGTACATTGAAAGGGTATTGCACAGATCTGTACAAACTGCATCCTGCTTGGTGCGACAGCCAAGAGCCAACAGAGGAAGGCAAAGAGGAGATGATTCTGCCATGTCTTACAGGCTTTGTAGACAAAAAAGTATCAGCTCTGGCATGTGAAGGGGAAGAAAATTTTGTATTTCTTTCTGTGGTTGTAAAACAAAAGGTTATTTGAATTCTTTGGCAGGGCCCTAAAGCCTGACTGGAGAAAGGCAGCCACTGCACCTCTTGGAGGGAATACCGTGTTATTCTGGTACTTGCCAAAGTAACCTTGAAGTGAAAAAGTATGGACCAGCCAGCTGGCTTCTGTTTGACACCAAAAGAGTGATGAGGGGGAGAGTGACAAGAGAGTGAAAACACACTACCCACAACATATAAGAAACATGAAGCAGAAGGACCAATAAAAACTGTATGAGTGGCTGCTCTTCGGAGGACTTTAAATGCTAGTGTGACCACTGCATGATTTTTGGTTCATGTTTCCATGACCTGAGGCTACTAAACAATTTTCAATTTACATATTGCAGGATTTGCGGGATATTCAGCAAGACATCCCAGGACCCATCCTACAGTAACTGGCATACAAATATGACATAATTACAGCTCTTCAGTATAGAATATATACCATATAGTACATGGTAAGTTTGGCTAATCAGTTCCACATTGGATGAACTAGTCCTTACCTTAAATGCTTAACAGAAATACACTCTTCCATGAAGATAAAATCTGCTCCTATACATGCAGGAATAACTCAGGAGCATAGCAAACACAATTGAGAGAAGCCTGTTTAACTCCTTTTTAGCAGCAAAAGCTATGTTAGACCTGATTTAGTTGTTTGTGTCCACATCTGCTGGGAGGCTGTTCTGGAACTTCACATGGTTGGTTGTAAATATCTTCTTCCAGATGCATAACAAACAAGCGAGGTTATCTCAATGTTAATGTTTTGACCAATGTGATTAGTTTCTGGGAAGGCAGGAAGAACCTGATTTTAGTAGATGACTGAAGAAATAGTCCTCCTTGGATACAATTTCTGCAATAGGAATTGAAAAAATAAACATAATCTGATACCAGAACCAAGAGAAAATAAGTATATAACAATGCCAAAATTATAAAAAGAGAAAAGAAAGACATTGGTGGGATAGTCATAGACTTAACTACTTTGGTTAAGTTGGTTAATGGAAAAGAGTGCTATTGAAGATGCCTGTAATCTGCTTTACTCTTCCATCAATTCATCATATTTCTGTAGTACCGTATGTCATTATTCCTTTAATTTGATTTTGCCACTTGTATGTCATGTGAAACACCATTTGAATGCCAGGGCAACAGAGATTCTGGCTCCCACCATTGACAGCTGTTTTGAAGATACAAATATGATGTGTGCTACATCTGGTGAGGTTGGAGTGGAAAAATACAATTCCTTTTTTTGGGACTGCTGGGAAGGGTTTAGAGTATTTAAGTGTTATTCAGTAAAGGGACTCTATAATGAGCAACCCATACAGAGTCTTGAAAAAATCAGAGCAAAAAGATTGATTCAAATATTTCTGCAAAGCTGGTTTGTTCTCCATAGCTAGGAAAAATGACACAGAACATAAACAAAGAGAGATGCTGAAATGAATGAATGAGTTAAATCAGTAAATCAACAAATTATCTAAAAATATATTTTTCATTAATTTTCATGACACAGATGTGACTATGCCAAGCAAAGCATCATGTGTACTCAAGCTTAATAAAGTCTAATACCTATGACTCAGTGGCAGAAGTGGCAGCTGGCCTCCTGGAAGCTGCAATGAATAATCAAGAGGTTGTGTTAGGCTAATGTTGTATACACTATCAAGTAAAAGAAAGTGAAATGACAAATAATCTCCTTCAGAAAGTTTAGAGCATAACAGCCAGGTGAGCAGTGTTATCTCTGCTAGCTCCAGATCTGACTATTCTTCACAGTTGATTTTGGTGTGTATGTGTGTAAATGTGGGTGATCTGCATGTCTGCAATGATCTGCTCTACTCCTAGTCCTGTTGTTTTAACAAGAGAAAAGTTACTCCTAGATGGAAAGGCTAAACTAGCAACCAAAAAGACTGACATGGAGTCTGTGAAAGGATATGTTTCCTTTTTCCTGTTTTAATCAGAGATGGAGGTGTCAGACTGTGAAATAAGAATGTCAGACATAGTGAAGGTATTCTGGGTTGCTGAACTGATTCTGGATGATCATTTATATCTGAGAACATCACTATAGGTGGGTATTCAGCACTCATAGTACTTAAAGGGAATCAAGTTGGGATCTTGACAAATCACAAGATCATCTGTTAATTCAGACATCTGTTAATTCAGCCAGGCTCCAAATAATATGGTACAGTGAGGTCAAGCTGTTATGTGGCACAACACAGCTTTGAAGAGGCATACAGGGCAGACATGAGAGATCCTCAGCTCCCCACTGACCCCACCTTTGCTTCAGACATCTCTAGTATTCATGGCTGGTGCTCAGTTCACTGGAAGCACCATGTATGAAGGATGACAATACTTAGAAAATACTCAAGAACACGCCAATAACCAAAGCAGTCATCTACTCAGCCAATCCTGTCACCTCCTTATGCATTATAAAGTAGCCAGTATACTTTTATTTTAGCAGAAATATTCTGGTAAATAGAAACCTGAAATATTTGGAAAGCACTACTCTGAGGAATCATGTTACAGTGTGTAGAAGAACTTGTCCAGCTCTATTTTTTAAATATGTAAGTACATAAAGCAAATTTCTATTTCACTCTGAAATTAAGCAAAATCAATTGTATTTTTATATGGCACTAAAAAAGTGAAGATTTCTTGCAACTGAAAGGAGGTACTGGTTTTATGTGACACAAATGCATGAATTAAGTGTATTTGACAGAGCAAGACATGCAATCATTAATAAAGGATCATCCTTTTCCCAAAATAAAAATGTCAACAGAACAAGTTAAAAAAATAACAAGCCAATCCCCTTTCCTTCCATGCTACTTCTTTAAGACACATTGCATCTTAATTCATTAGGTTTGAAATTCTTGAGATTGACAGTTACCTTTTCAGCAATTCTCAAGTCATCTATAAAGTCTGCTAGAAAGTCTAGATCCAACTTTACATTGATGTACAACTTTATATTGATGTATAGCAAGTAAACAAAAACATATCTTAAAAATTACAAGAAAATCAGACAGAAAACATATACCTTTTGGCTACCATTTCAGGATAGTATAGGCAATGTTCATGAGTCCTCTAACTGAATATTTAACTTGGTTTTATTTCACTTATTTTGTAGTATCAAGAATCATAAAATGTGCCATGGAGCCTTTGGTTTTGATTTTGCAATGGCATCTTCCTGAGTAGATCCTTATGGAGTCCCTTTCTTGAATGAGAGCTTAGATATTGTAAATCTACCCCAGTCATCCCTAAAGAGAAACTGGACTTTTCCACTGTCTGCACTCAAACCTCAGCACCTCCAGATGTAGCACGCATCACAGCCTTCACTTCAAAACAGCTGTCAAGAACATGTGCCAGACTTCCAACTGTCATGCCATACAGGCAGGATGCCACACGACACACAAATGGCAAAATAGAATTAAATAGTGGTACATAATATGAGAAGAAAAACACAATAGAGTTAGAAAATAGCAGTCATGCTCACTGACTTGAAAAAATTCAAATTTTCTTTGCTGGAGTGAGTTTAATGCCACACAGTTCTAAAAATCATGAGGTTAAGATGTATCTCCATTTGTTGAGATAAGAAGAGTAACTCTATCTGCCTAAAAAAGATGTCCCAAAATTATTAGACTATTAACTTGTCTAAAATACCTGTTCCATTTAATTTAGCTGCTATTTACTGTACATACAAAACTCTTCTCTTCATCAGTGATGAGGCATAGAATGTAACATGCAGCTTTCACATTGTGGTATAAGGAAACACTCTGAAACTGCCTTTATATAGAATTTGTAATGATTTCATCAGTAACTAACACTTTTCCTAAACATAAGTAGAATTATTGTAGTGACTTTGTGAAGCTAACACAGAGTTTGGGCATTCGTTTGGGTTTTTAAATATGTCACAGGGCATATTCCACAGTAATAAGAATGTTTGTATCTTCAGATACTACTGAATATCAGTTTAAAAATCTATATAAAGTGGACTGACCTGGTTTTCTTTTACTTTGTATCGACTTAATAGCAATAGGAAGCACACAAAGAAAATTGTACTTTCTTGAGTTTTGTATACCAGTTTCACAGATGCAAAGAATTATATTTAAGTGAGATGCCAAACTTGGGTTTGGTGCCAGCCTGAGCACTCTCAGTGTATCACCAGTTATCCTGCTGTTGCAATTCTATTGCTCACTTTCTTGCTAAACACATTTCCTTAAGAAAAAAATCCCACAGTCACTGCAGCATAGCCACCTTTTCCAGGGTGTAAGCCTTGGTTAAAATATGCCTGGAAAAGACTGGAGCCTACAAAGCCCCTAATATTCACCAAGTTTCTACCTGTGCTTATAATCTCCATAAGTATTGGAATCACTCTTTTTTTTTTTTTTTTAAATAGCTTTCTGTATCTAAACTGACAGCATCCACTGTAAACCGACACTATCCCAATTGGTTTCCAGCAGAATTCATGCCAGTGGGCATAGTCTGGACCTGATTTGGAGGATGATGATGGAAATAAGGATTGTTAAAAACACCCCATTATCATATGGTCTGGTAGTTGACTACAGTGCTTTTCTACATACACGATTTAGTACAGATGTTTCATTTAAACTCTAGGTTTATAAAGGTACACATTTTTTTGGTTTACTCTGATTATAACTACAGTCTACTCCTCCCCAGTAATCAACTGCTAGAATTTGTCAAATGTTGTCATTTAATATGTGGGTCACTTCCAGAGCTGTGTTTGTTGCATGGAATGCTCCACTTCTATAGAAACATATGTTTTAACTTAACAGCAAAAAGAGCTAAACAAGTGCATGTGAAGGCACAGTGCAAATAATGTGTTTCATATCTATTATTTATAGCTGTCCACAGCTATCATAATTTTTTTATTTGAAAATTATTAAATCAATTACAAGAAGTTTATTTGCAGATACTGCCAAGAGTGATGCATTCTAGACAACTGCTTCTGGGGAAAAGTGTCTTTTACTGGGCCATTACAGAGATGTTTAAGTGAACTCAATGTATTTCTGAAAAACAACAGCATGACAGGGTCTGTACACCAAGCCTCAGAGAGTATGCAAAAAAAAAATAACCCTTTCTGGATTTCCCAACCCTTCTAGCAGATGTGCCAGGTGGCAAGGGCAGTGGAGCTAGTATTTACTTAATTCCCCAGCATATGTGAAAAGGACAAGGACAACTGAGATGGTGGTTAGAAGGAAGACTCTAGGGAGGGGGGATCTGGCTGGAAAAAGGTTGGGCTGAGAGGATGGGTTTATTCCTTTTTTCAGTTTGGTTTGACAGAAACACATCACACCTAAACTGGGAATTATGGTGGTATGAAAAACTAGTATAGTCTTATATAGAACACAAGGGAAAATATTTTTTTGAAACATTGAACTATTTCCATATATTACAATGAAGTAAAACATCAGCCATGTGTGAAATTCTTTGCTCTTTTAAATTCTACCTGACTAGTTTCAGGTCACTGTAGAGCTGCTGGTTTTTATGACAAAAACGGTGTTTGAAAAAGAGCCATGCTGCATACTTTCCAAAGCATAACAAATAATTCATAACAGTGCTGTAATATTCCACATTCAGTGGTCTATCATGCAAAAAGTGAGCTGCATACAATCAAGGTAAGAGCTGATAGCTGATATTGTCTAACATCATTTCCCAAACAAATCCTGTAATTTTTACACTCGAACCATGGGCAAGCCTGAAAGTACAGCACAGCTTATTCCAAAAGTTCACTGTGTTCCCATTCACAGCCCACCCAAATGTCCTAGATGTGTACTCCACCCACCTATTCTGGGGTTTCTGTGCAGAAGACAGAGCCAGGCCAGATGAAATATCTATGTTTGGAAAGCCTCTGCAAATGTGGGACACAAAAGCAGTAAACAAATCAAATGGGATGCCAGACCAAATGTGTTCCACATTTGTGAAAATATCAAAGTTGAGTCAGGAAGAAAGGTTTATGTGTCTTCTTCTTGTACAATCCTTCCCAAGGTACTTTCTTTCAATCCCCCCCAAATGAAATCCAGCACAGACAGCAGCAATATTTGTGAGTACACAACATTGACCAAATGCATTGCAAAGCCACTGAGAGAGCCATGTGGCTTGGCACAAGGCACAGTTCAAAGGGATGAGCAGGTGTTTCCTCCCACAGTCCTTTTCTGTGCCTGGGCATTCTCTGGGGGACACAGATGTGCCATCACACAGCACAACTGGAAGCAAGCATTCGCACCTCACCTGCCACTTGCAGTGGCAAGCTCAGAAGCCAGGCTGGCAACTTCTTCCCATGAAATTCTCAAATCTCTGCCCCCACCATAAATTCCTGCACGGGAAAATCTCTGGTTCATTACTGTAGCCATGACAAAGACCTTGAGAAGCCTGCCTCCATTCATGTCAGTGATAGAAAGGCTCTTCAAAAATCTTTTTGAGGAACTTGTGAAATAAATAAAAAGGTAATACAGCATCTAGTAGCTCCACGGTCCAGTAGCTATATTACAAGAATAGGACACAAGATGTAACTGAAAGGCATACAGACAGGATGGGATAGGACTGCTGTTCAACATCAAATTTACATTAAAGGTTAAATGTAAAAAAATATAAATTACTGAAAAGTTTGTCCAAGCTTTTTACCAATTAAATTTTCTGTTAAAATCTTGATGTAACAAAAAATAAATCAGGGCTTTTCATTAGAAGTGTGTTTTAGCACATCCTTAGTGAGAGATGGGAATTTTTAAAAATTGTGAAATCTGGAATGCTTTTACACCACTTTTCAGTGTATTTAAAGTGCATATTTAATGTCTGCACACAGTAAGTGAGCACAGTCCAAACCAATGCTGCAATAAAGAAAATAATGTCAGCTAACGACTTAAAATCCTACTTTTTACACAAAATAAGTAAGTCATCATGATTGTTTGGCTGCAGATCAATATAAAGACATCTTGCATTAATATATCATATATTAAAAGAGTATGGGTATATAATTTATTCAATTAACTCAGCCCTTTCCCTGACTGCAAGCTTTCTACAGAGCAAGTGCTATAAATTTGTTCTGAATTCATTGTTATCTTAAGATTAAAAAGTCAATTTACGGTACAATTTACATGAATTACTGTAGCAATTTAATATTTGAAATTTAAAATTTCACTGTCCACCTGAGTCACCTATCATTATTTTCAATCTCTGTTGAATAACTTAACATTTATAAAGTGGGTGGAAGGGCCTCATTAGTTTACTGGGACTTCCATTCATTTAGAAGTCTGGTTCTAGAAGGAAGATATATTATGCTAGCATTGGATAAACAGATTAAAGGAATACAAAGGCATTACATATTTTTATTGCTTTCTTATCTAATAAAATAGTTATTTTAATATATATATAGTATTCGTATTTAATATATGCTCTCTTCCTGAACAAATGAACCAAATAGAACTACAATAAAACCCAACTGATTTAGCAGACCTCAAAATCCAGAATCCTTTTTACGCATCAGATATGCACAGTTTTGCCTGTACATTCTAAACATATAGTTATATGCCAGACTGTCAAAGTCTGAATATCCAGGGATTTGAGGAAGACTCTCACCATGCCTGCCTTCTCCCTTCACTCCTCTGATGTGTGTGCCCACGCCTTCAAGGCAAAGACTCGCGAGCACGTCTTTGCTCACTCCCCTTCTTGACTTTTTTATCATTTTACCTGCATTTATATCCCTGTTCTCAGTTCCATAAATGTAACACTCAGTGCATTGCAAACTCCAGTATCTTCTTGATCTGAAAGACAACCAGACAAAAAGAGAGCTGACATGAAAAACATTTTCATATTATTGCCCTATGACAATAGCCTGATATAACCTTCTCATACAAAATTGAGTTCATCTATCACCATTTCCATTAGGTTGATTTCTGTTTTTCCCTCTTCTTCAGTTACTACCACCCACTACTGCCATTTTACAGGAAAGAGTTAGATACAAGAATATAAATATCTGCACATATGTTTCATCAGAGTAAAACCCTCCTCACACTTTCAGCATGTGCTTGTGCACACCATGTAGATGAGGAGTCTCATCTCCTTTGGCAAGCATTGCAGTCCATGTCCCTGGGAGAGGAAGGAGCCAGCCATGCATGGAAGATGTCACCAGCAAGAAGTACTGGTAGGCTTGTGTCTGCTGCTATGGCACATCCCCTACAGCCCTGCTCCCAGGGGGAGCACCACCTGGCAAGTACTGATACAAATGTTTAAAACACACACGCGACCAATGTATGAACCAGTTTGATTTTCCCCCATTGCTGCTTTTAACATAATTATGACAAATTGCAAAATTCAAGACTCCAGGCACTTCTGTCATTTCCCTTGAGCCCTCTTCTCATACTCTATTCCCATGTAGTTCTCAAAAACATATAATTACGCTTGTTGGGACACTGCTGCAACCCATAGGTAGATATGTTTATATGCTATAAACTTCATTTCATTAAAATCAATGGAAGATCTAAAAAAAAGATAAACAAAAAATGCAGGATAAACAGTAAAGTCAGATGAAGTCCTGGACAAAATATCTTCAAACTCTGAGTTTTGTTTTCTTTGGGTGTTTTACCTTTCCCAGGTAAAGGTTTTGTGCTCTGGGAAAACACATTTGTCCTGTGTGCTGAGCCCCACCAGCTGAAGCATTCCAGTCCCCTGCAGCAATTCTAAAACTCAAATCCTCACTTAGCCTGCAGCACTGTCAAATTCGGTAGTGCTGCAGTTGCTTTGATGGCAAGACCTAACAGTTAATCCAAAAGAGACAGAGATAAATTAACATTTTCTAAACTACCTAAAAAGATGGAGAAAAAAAGGATTGTTTTCAATTTCTATTTAGAATTTCAGAAATAAGCCTGTCTATTAAAACCCACGTGGAGTTAAATGCTGTTTTGCTGAAACATTACAATATGGAATTCCTGGGGTTTGTCTCCTTATTATACATAATAAGGCGACCTTATTGTGGCCTTCCAGCATCTGAAGGGGGCCTACAAGAAAGCTGGTGAGGGACTTTTTAGGTCAGGCAGTGATAGAACCAGGGTAAATGGATGCAAGCTAGAGGAGGGTAGATTCAGATAGACATTAGGAGGAAGTTCTTCACTGTTAGGGTGGTGAGACAGTGGAACAGGTTGCCCAGAGAAGCTGTGGAAGCCCCACCCCTGGAAGCTTTTAAGACAAGGCTGGATGGGGCTCTGGGCAACCTGATCTAGTGGAAGGTGTCCCTGCCAGGCAGGGGGGTTGGAACTAGATGATCTTTAAGGTGCCTCCCAACTCTGACAATCCTTTTTATATTTAACCTAGGAAACTCCTTTTACCTGTTTGGGCTACAATGACAAACTCAAAATTCCACTGAGATGCCAAAATGCCATTTTCCACTGCTGAAAAATTAAAGCTCTAACTTCATTTGATGGACCTCTGGTTTCTGCCCCACTAAGAAACCAAGACCTCAGGGGTGATCACTCATCTCCCTGTCTCATTTTACAGAGGTGAAATGAAACATTGATTTTTTTAATGCACTTTAGTTTAGAATGCTAGCATTCAGGTATTAATCTGATCCTCTTTTTCATTTCCATGCCTGCACAGAAACATATTATCCTTTTAAAGGAGTGGACTCAATGTTTCTCTCACCCATTTTTTTTGAACAACACCGTTGTGGCTTGTATCCAAAATACGGTGGTCAGCAGAACTAGAGAAGTGACTGTCCCCTGCATTCCGCAGTGGTTCAGTTTTGGGCCCCTCACTTGAAGAAAGACACTTTCTCTTGCTGGAGTGTGTCCAGAGAAGGGCAATGAAGCTGGTGAACATCTAGCACACAAGTCTTTTGAGGGAACTAGGGTTGTTTAGTCTGGAGAAGAGGAGGCTCAGGGGAGACCTTATCACTTTCTACAACTGTTTGAAAGGAGGTTGTAGTGAAGTGGGTGTCAGTCTCTTACCCCAGCTAACTAGTGATAGGACAAGAGGAAACAACCTCAAATTGTGCCAGGGGAGATTCAGGTTGGATATTAAGTAAAAATTATTCACTGAAAGAGTCGTCAGGCATTGGAACAGGCTGCCCAGGGAAGTGATGGAGTCACCATTCCTGGAGGTGTTCGAAAACTGATACTTCATGACGTGGTTTAGTGGGCATGGTGGTGTTGGCCTGTGATTGGACTTGACAATCTTAGAGGTTGTGGCGGGTTTAAGGGCTCTTCCCAGCCCCCACACACAGTAGGTAAAGGAGAGACTGGATTGGAAGTTAAAAACTAAAAACTGCTTTAATAATAACAACAGATATAAATGAAACAAATATAAACATGTACAGGACCCAGGATACTGAACCATCCCGATGCCAGCTCCCAGTGGAATCAGCACAAGCAGTCCAAAGCAGTGAGAGAGCACATGTAGCTTCCAGCACAGGCAGACAGCATGCAGCTCGGCAAGGGTCACAGCAGAAAGCGCAGAGAGAAGGCTTCCTCGTGGCTACCAGGCAACAAAAGTCCCGCAGCCAAACCCAGCACTCCCCTGGCCTCCCCCCACCCTGGATGGCTGGGTTTTGCAGTGTCCTTGATTCAGGAATCTCAGGTTCCTTAAAGGGACAGTCCAGGCAAGGTGTGTGTGTGGGAAAACTAATAACGGTATTATGTATGTGGTGGTGGAATATCTTTTTAGAAAATACAGTTACTGAACAGAATTAATTCTGTTCTAATCCAAACCATAGCAGAGATCTTTTCCAACCTTAATGACTCTATGATTCTATGACTCTATCTGGCCACTTGTGATTAAATCTGTAATCTCTAGTCTCCTGTACAGTTCTTATCCTATAGGTCTGCTCCTGTGCGCTCTGCTTTCCCCCCCTGAGAAAAGAACATATCTGTATCAGGAACTTCCATACTGATGAGCTTCCTTTGCTGTTTGTGATCACTGACACTGTCTAGAAAGCAGTGTCCTCATAAGGAAAAGTATGTTCATCGCATGTTTGACAACTCAAAGCATCCACTCATATTAAGTAACACAAGGAATTAAACTGAATTTTGCATTGCACTTTCCAGATTGTATTTTCTGGCTGTCTGTTCATAACATGATTCAATTTTAATTAAAATCTTGCAAAGTTTGCAGACAGTATTTTTTTCATGGGAAATGTTTTTGCTTAGCAAAAATTCTAATTTAAAACATATGTCCTGAAATATCTCATATTTCAAATCCACAATAATTTCAATGAAGTTAAGTGGTTTACTGCTTTACAAACATATCACCTCATGTTGACAAACAAAGGATTCAGTGAAAATGAATGAAAATTGCAAAGATATGAAGTGCTCATGGATGCAACATAATTTCACTTCCCAAACTGTCATTCTGAAGTAAAGCTGAAAGGAACTCAGTGGGATTCTCCTAACCTCAATAAACTTTAGATTAGAGCAGATTAGGTATGAGTCAGAAGTTCTTCATGCATGGTAGTATTAGGTTAACTGTTGGATTTGATGATCTCAGAAGTCTTTTCCAACAGTAGCGATTCTATGATTCTATGCTCACTGCAGAGCTGATTGCTACTCTCCATTTTCCCAGAATAAAAGTACTGGCTTATCTTTACAGACTCACAGGATATCTACTGGAACTGAGCCTTTGGAAGGTGAGGAGTCAGCAGATCTGGAAGACAACAGCATCTCAGTGCACCTGTCAACATTGCAGGAGGAAGAGAGAGAGACAGGAAAACTTCTCTTGCTATGAAAACAGACACACCACATTCTCACTTTGCTCATTATAGAAAATGGCCACCATCTCTTCTATGTTTGAAGAGTAAAGAAATTAATCAAGAATGTTATTATTTGTTCTGATAGTTATAATGATCTTTTAAACCTGAAATCTGGGCTGCTAAGGAATTCCGTTGCCACAATTTTTCTTAATTCTCATGCAAGGATGAATTACGCATGCATGCTTGGAGTAACTGCAGTTCTTTCACTGTATGGCTGCAGACACAGGCAATTTCCAACTGTTGGTGCCAACATCTGACTCTTATTTTTACCTGGTTTGAGGGACTTAGCCCATCAGATGGTGTCCCCTGCACAGATCCACAGGTTTTGTTTGCTTTGATAATTTGTTGCATGCAGAACCCAGTTATATCCCCTGGCAGGTTCAGAACTCCTTTGGAGAAGTCAGCCAGGAAAAGTCATCTTCCCTGCCGGCAAGGCACTGCTTGCTCTGTACTGCGTTTGACAGCCTTTTGTAAAATTTGCTAGCTGTCTCCAGAGTTCAGGAGAGAAATATGAGGCTTTCATTTAACAAAGTAATTTAATTCAATCAAAGCAATCCCTTGCTAGGATTTTATAACTGCACCAAAATTTCCTATCAAATTTTATAGAACTTCTACCTAAATCAACTTATAAGCTTGTGCTTAAGCACTTTGTTAAATTAAGTCTTAAGCAAAGGAAGACAGTTTTCTTTGGGATAACAAGCTGAAACATTGCAAATTGGATTTGCAGTCCCTTACATCTTTTATGCTGTTCCCTAAATCAGAACCATTACCTGCAGAAAAAGAGAAATGATGGATATTTCTCATGTTGGAAACTATTTCTAAACTGTACTTTTCTTGAATAAGATTCTGAAGTTGTACATTACAACTAAAGTTAAGTTTAAATGTTTTAGGCCATAAGGAGTCTAAATGTTGCCAGTGTGGTTAGCACACTACTCCTGGAATGCTTGTAGTCTCCGATTTGTTTATTGCAAGTGTGTTTCCTGAAGATTTTGCTCTTGCTTCTTATATATTGGAATCCATGGCTTCTTTTTTTTTCTGTTCCTTTTATTCTTTTTGTATTACCAACCATATCTATATGGGAAGAACCTTTGTATATTCACATGCTCTCTCTATTTCAAGATATAATTTTGGTAGAGAAGAGAGTTATTTTAAGAATAGGAGATAAAATAAAAGTACAATTTCCTTTCATCAGACTTGTCTCTCTGCCGTACTCTCCTTGTCCCAGCTCTGCATATAAAACACCACTTTCCTCCACATCTTGGAAAAAAATGTTTACAAGACACATCACTTGGATTTTCCTTATGGGCACTGCAGTCAGCCAAAGACCTGTGATTTAATGATGCACATAGATTTTATGCAGAGATGGACAAATTTCACTAGAAATAAAATGCATGAGCAAACCTGGTTATCTCTGCATTCCTTCGTACACCGTTGGCTTCTATCAGTTCAGTAAATGGAAGCACACAGTTAAATGAACACCTGCAGGTTAGTGGTGGGTAAAAATTTTGTAAAATATCCTGTGTGACAATTTGTTCATTTGTTTCATTTAAGTTAAAAAACCTTGTTCTATAATGCACTGCTGATAGAAAGGAAGAGTTCTCAGTCAAACTCTGAAGCCCTGACATTCAAACATTTTTTGGTGATCTAAGCACAAAATGTAAATTTTCTTGGAGGGTCAAAGCATATCACATTCAGGCTCAGCCTCTCAAGGTGCAGTTCAGTGGTGCTTCCTTCAGTCTTGCCATGAAGAAGGAGCTTTGCATGCAAAAACCAAGATACCACAAGATGCTAATCTGCCACCAGCTTGCTCTAAGTGGAGAGTGGCTTACAGGAGCACTGCTGGAGAGCTGGTCACACCTCCTTTTAAGCATGGTGCATAATAATGTTGTTTTTCATTAAATTATGAACTATTAAATCTGCGTGACATATAGATGAGAGAAGAAATGTTCACAGGCCCACTGTAACTTAGGAACATGTGGTGCACAGATGTTACATCAGATTTTTCTTCCCTTCGTTTTTGAAAATTTGGATTACATTCTCTCTCCTCTCTTGTGTTCAAGTTCTCTACTTGATGCTTTGTTAGATGTCTCAGCAAGATAAATGGATGATTAATAATTGTTGATGATAGAAATTTGGTTTCTATAAGCTGTGGACTGAAAGATAAATACAATGGGAACAGTCCTACCTAGGTATGACAACTAAGTCTCTTTAAGACTATGTTAGGGTTACCCATGATTTACCCATGGGGATGTCACCGCTGTCCCTAGATATGGAAAACGTCTTGTAATTTTTCTCAGTGTAATCATCACTTTTTACTCAGATACTTAGGGGAAAATATCCACCCCCACAAAAAAAGAAAATTAAAACAAAAGAAAGAAAAAGTTAACTTTGTCAGGGTCACGAAATACTCTCTAAAACCCCAGCAAATGACAAAAAAGAAAATCAATGTAATCTTGAGTTGAACTGGTATGTTCTCTTGCAGTACACACCCACTGAGACTTAGTTTAAAAGTGTTTTGAACTACTTCTTTCTGTAATATTTATTTAAATGCAAACCTTCCCAACTGTTGATGGCAGATATCATGTGCTTGAGGAGATAACAAAAAAGGTAAATTTTCTGTTCTTGTGGAATATCTCATTTTAGCTGTAAGGAAAGAAACATCATATTGTAAAGCTGAACTGGAAGCCAATTGTTAACACAAAAATATACAAGAAATTTAATAGTTTCTATAATTCCTTATTTGAGTTAAATAAATCTACTCAGACATGTATCCCTTAAAAACCTGAAAAAGCTGCAGATGTTATGAAGTTAAACAGTTTGTGGTTCTCTTGATAGCAAATCTTATTAAATGTGAACTGATTGTGTTTATGCAAACATACAAGATACAAAATAGTAGGATCTTCTAATTTAACTCTTATAATAGCTTTCAAATATAGTCTGTAAATATTTAAGCCAGGACAAAAGGTACTGTCTTTTACAGATCTATATACAGCATTTCATTAAAACCAAAACCAATAACCTAGGACATTCAGTCATGCTATAAGGCTGGCAATGACAGCTGCTCTATCCAGTATTTTCCAATAATGTCTGTTACTTTCTCCCATTTTGTGTTTGCCCTGAATTTCTCCTCTTATTTTATCAAAAACAGGCCTGAATCAGTTTGGTTTATTTATTTCTTCAGCCCAAGGAAGAAAAGGTAGTATAATTCCCACTAAATCTTGGAATACGCTTTCTTTTGTACTAGCAAGTATTTTCTTTTTCTAAAAATACAGCATTTATTCACTGTTAAAGCTTGTAAAATAGAAGCTGAACTGCCAGCACTGAGTAAAACCACACATCCAAACCAATTCCTTTACATCTGCTTTTATTTCTTGGATTTCAGCTCCATGTACCAAGTAAGCAAGAATTTTGCAAGGGATAAAGCTATCAACCTGCACGAATAGGCAAAGTTCATCAGGAAGGCTCCAAAGATGCTGTCTGAGAAGTCAACATGGACATGATGAGATTCTCCCTGAGCATGCTGTCACGCAAGGCATCTCAACATAGTGTGTACATGAAGCCACTGTGTAAAGAAAGCTACAGTGTATTAATTACAGATACTTTATTCTCACAATTATTTGACTAGTATTGTCAGCTAATATCTAGTCTATTACTAATACTGTCACAGTATCACAGTGAGGTGTCTGAGGAAAGAGCTATCTTTAGAAAACAGGTAAAATTGAACCCAATAACCTGAATCCATCAGAAGGAAGTGTACCAACTTCGAAGCTGACTGTGACTGGCCTTTGTACACATGACTGGCTGGAGAAGGGCAGCATCACAAGCACAGCAGTCCCATTACACTGCAAACATTGCTCCCAAGAAAAGACAGGTGACCATGGCTGGCACTTAACGGACACTAGTCCACAAAGCAGTGGGAAGATTTAGACCCAGGACAGAACTCTTCCTTAAATGAGTAATGCATGTACTCATCAAACTCAACATACCTGGACATAAATCTTTTAGCCAGCTCAAATTAAAAACAGAAAATGATTTTTCAGAGCAACGGCATTTCAGATATTAACTCTAGAGTCTTGCTTTTCTGCTTAGTTCTCCTCCAGTCAATTAAGCAAAAGATGTAAAAGAACCAAGGAAAGACGTTTGAGCAGCTGGAAAACCATTGTCATAATTGTACAATAGATTGCTAATATTTACAAAATTAGGTGTATTCAGATTCAATAATTTCAAAATTAATGCTGAAGCAGTATGGAGGACAGGGTCCCTTTTGCAATAAATAATTTGCAGATACAAGGACAAGTACAATCCCTGCCTTGAGGAGCTTGGAAATAATATCCTGCTTGTATAAGCTGAAATAGAAAGGCATTTATTTTTACTACAGTAAGTGCTTAGCATGCAATAACTAAAACAAAATTATTTCAAAAGGATTTAGAATAATATTTTAATTATCCCAATGTTTATAGAACTGAAAACCAGGAACTTTTAGCTACTAATAATGACAGTCTCAAATACTTTTATTTATACTTTACTTTTTATTTTGGAAAATTCAGAGACTGGTATAATGATATTCACTTCCAAAAAAAAAAAAAAAAGGCAGTTGGACAGACGAGCTCTAGGCCAAAGCCTGTAAACAAGCCAACATTCTCATCAGGGCAATTTACAACTATTGGCCTCCAGAAATTATATTGTTGAGGAACTTCAGGCGTTTTACTATGCCAAGTCAGAAAACACTTCAAGTTATTTACAAGACCAGCGAAGAAAGAGTAAACACATAAAAGAGCATATAATACTTTATTTAGGTTATGTAGGAATACAGAATATAAAAACTAACAATGAAGGAAAGGTAGGACTTGGGAAATAAAAGTGTGGCAACTCATATAGTCTTTTCAGATAAATGTTATCAACATAAATGCTGAGAAGCATCCACTCTTCATTGTCAAGTCAACTTAGGCTACATCTAGCTCTTGAGAAATGTTATTACATTGTCTACTTATTCACAGTATTTCTATGACATTTACAGAATATCCATGAGTGAGGACCTATGGGTTCATTAAGTTATGACTCCCTCTGTAACACTGAGGAACATGTCTAGAGTACATCCAGGAAGAGATTCATGACAAGTGCACATACTTAAAAAAAGACAAAGTGCTATTTGGAAAATGCTGCAATATGGACAGCACAATAACCAGTGTGAGACGAGTATGAGGCAGAGAATGACCAACCCCCCAGATGCCATTCAGGGAGCTTCTGGGCTCACCAGGAGCAGCCCCTGAGCTCCCTTTTTTTTCCACGCCACATTCTTCAGCTGCCAAAAGCAGTACCAGAGTCTGACATGCATGGGATCTGCTCCTGTGCCTGTCAAATGGGGCCTTTACAAGATCACCCATCCCAGGGGCTCCAGCACAGACGGTATAAAAGAGCTGAAAGAAAAAAAAGACCCAGAAGGACTACAGAAAGGAGAGGAAATCATTGCTTTAATCTACACCATATGTACAACATGGCTGAACTACAAGCTCTAGGGAGTCATAACTCTGAATATCCTGACTTTTGTGTGTTTAACTGTAGCATTACAACATGGGGAGGTTTTTTGCATTTAATTTAATTTTTTTCTTTGGGGAAAAAGAAAGTATGCCTTGGTCAGAGAGAGCACATGACAGACAGTCAAATAAATATCATCCACACACTCATTTGCACGATTAAGCCATCAGACAGTCAAGTAAATGGAACTGAATACACTTACTTGAAGAACATCCAAGGTATTTTGGAGCACAGAAATAAAATGGGGACAGCAAACCATGGCCTTTAATTTTCTCATTGTTTAAAACAGTGCAATTCTAGACTAACTCTTCTGAAATAAACATAAAATCAATGTAAGAACAAACTGATACACATTTGAAAACCTCTCTGCTTTCCCCATCTTCACCCTACACAAAAAATCTGTTGATTTTAATTCTTTGTGAAGGGCAACATACAAGTATGTGTACAGACAAAAGTTCAGTGCTGTAGTGGTTAACCAGATATCTAATATAAGATGGTATAGTGTCCGTATATCCTTGCTCTGTTAAGGAGATCAGGAAGCTAAAACAATTTCCAAAAAGATAAAGTAAAAATGTGGATAAGTTGTTCTACTGTTCCCACAACTCCAAGCCACCTTCTTCTTCAAAAGCATGTTAACACCTGCATTGTGCACTGTGGTTACTGCATCAAGAGAATGCAGAACACCTGGTGTGGACAACCTGATATCCACAGTACACTCAAGGGTTTTTTTCCTTTCTTTTTCTTTTTTTTTTTTTTTTTTTTTTAAGAGACTACTGGACTAACTCTAGACTATTCCCATAGACTAAATGTCTAATCTAGTTTCATCCAAAGGAATCTAGCCCATATGTTCCAAAACTATTCTACAATGAGAAGCAAAGCACAATCAGCAGGGACAATCAGGAGTTTTGTTTCAAAAGTGAACTCCTAATATGCACTAAAATGTTAACATAGGCATGCACTGTGAAGGAAAGATGACTGAAGCTAATGAACTATGCCTTATACATTTTTTTGAAAGTAAAAGATTAAACCTTAGATAAAGCACCCAGTTCTCACTTCTCCTGTGGTGTGTGCACCTACAGCTGGGAAAGCTTCAAGACATAATCATAGAAATGCTTCCAAAGCAGCACATATGAATTCAGACATTACTTATAGTCCTTTATGACTCAGGCCTTGCTTAGTCATGAGTCCTGTGGTTAGAGTGATGACAGTAAATGTTTTAATATCCAGAAGCATCCAAATACCAAATGGATCTTATTTTTACCATCTGAAACAATAGTTTAATTCAACAATGGTGAGAAAAATGAACTGAGTTTTGTTTCAAATCAATATTGAAGGCAATTCTGTACAATATTACAAATCACAAACATGGGAAAAGTGTGAAAATTACCCAAAGATATGAATGTAGGCAAAGAGATGTTATAAAAAAAAGTTATATTAAGCTACGGAAAATGTTCTTTAACATCCTTGTGCTGAAATATTTATGATATTTACATTTATGTCTGTACACCCACTCAGGACTGAGATTAAAACTGCTATAATTAACACTAGAAGTTTAATCTTGAAATGAGTGGACCTTTGACTGAATAAGGATGGACTCCAAGCTACACCACCATGCACTTTTAAAGATAGAAATGGCAACTGCTAAGAAAGTAAGAGCACCCTTTGGCAAGAAATTAAATTAAACCTCATTGATAATATTTAAAGCTATGCATATTACCATAACAACAAATTATTACATTACCAGGAGGGATTTTGTTAGCTCCCTTTGAAACAAATCGTATCAGCCACCCAACAAAATTTTAAATGATCAATCAAAAATAAAAGTGAATCAAGCCATAACTTTTCTGGATCCCTCATAAATACTTGCAGAACATGAAATCTGCTAGTTACTTAACTAGCTTAACACATAAGTTGCTACTTTGAAAGTGTCTGAAATTTAGTGGGCATCTATTCTGGTGCAGTTTTAAAAACCTCTTTGCAGCTTCATGATGAAGAAGGAAAAATTCAAGTAAAAAATTCAATTGCCAAGAAGAAAAATCAAGGGAAGGCCAAATGCAAAAAGAAAAACTTCTGCAAAAACTTTAAACACCAACATTGTTGTTCACTACAAAACTAAGGCTTTACATAGCCCGTACTTCTACTTGTTAACTTCACTAGAGTGAACTTGCACTCAGTTAAGCCAATTCCCTGTGGCAAGAGATGACCAAGCTTTGCTCAGCAGGGCAACAACTTTAGTGTCTCTCCTTTAGTTATCAATTTTCAGGAAATGTGTAAGACCTTAATAGTTCTGAGACCTCTAATCCTCAGTCAAATTTGGTTGAAATTGGCTACCATGTTCAGAAATTACTAGAGGACTGTTAGACAAGCAGCTGGATAGATGAACAGAAGACCAGTATAATCAAGTAATTTGTCTTTCCTTACATAAACAGTTTAAAAGAGAAAGGGCGCATTGAAAGTAGGCTGTGAATCAAGGAAAAAGTTCCTGCTGATGTTCCTACTTGATTATAAAGAGTTCTTCAAATAAGATGGTGGAAATGTCGTCCCTTGAAATCTTTCAAACGTCACATAACAAAGCATCTGTGAATTCATGATAATAAACTACACTGTAGTCAAAGCATTTTTGTAGTGAATATTTACATATCGGTAGACTATATACAAAGATGGTTCCTTGTCATATCTCTCTTTATGTGCATAAATATATATGCATAGATACATACAGAAGTTCATAAAGGTGTGAAACTGTTTCTAAATTAAAATCTCCCTCAGTAAGTCATGTTAAGGAAAAAATGTCATTACAACAAAATGGAAACTCAAAACATTTAAAAATGACAGTACAGGTGTTAGACCAAAATCTTGTTTTTGTTAGGCTGTTTATTAAACCATCATTTCAAACAAGTAAAATGAAAATAATTGCTTTTACTTGACATTTGTTAAGTACATGACAAAAAATACTCATCCTCAAAGTCAACCTAAGTGTCTGGTTATATGTCCTCTGTCATTAATCATTCTGAGGAAAAACAATCTTAACTATCTCCTCAAAGCACAAATGGGTCACTTTATTGAAAAAGATTGTACCCTGGCAGTTAATAAAAATCTCTTTACTTGTACAGCTATCTGCCAGTGTTCACTGTCTGTACCTTTACCAAAAAAGATAATATCCTTTACTCAGTCTCTCTATCAGTATTGAGCAAACCAGTTTCCTTATAAAGAACCCAGGTCAAGTTGGTTTCTCCATAGCATCATTATTGTTAATTATCACCTTTGCAGAAATTCCTCATCTAACATTTGAAGTTGTGTTTCATTTTAATTTGCAGATCTTCAACTGCTCTGAGCCCCACAGTGCACATAGACATATGGTGATGAGATTTGGTAATGTAAATGCAACATTCATTACAGAGTCAGTGGCTGGGAGGTGGTGTTAAGATTCTGGGATCACAAAAGCTAGAAGTATGATCATGTAGTTTACTGCAAAAAGACTCAGAAACATTCACTGGTATGCACACTCACAGAGCCATAATACACACAAATTATGTTAAAGAAATATTACTTCTCTTTAAAAGAAAAGGTAATGGAATGCCATATTTGTACGTCACTTCTCATTTCACCAAGTTTTATTTTTATATTCAGCTTTTTATTAACATAAAGGGCAAAGAGAGAAAGCAGGGGATAATATGGCACACGCAGAAGGAAATCCCAGCTGACTACTCACCAGGAAGCAAGACAGAACTTTTGCACTTTGAGGAAATTGTTAGATGGCTGTACAATGCTGTGGGGTTTCTATGTGCTCACCTTACTAGTAATTACAGGCACTACTGCTTTCCTTAAACTAATGGAGTAGCTGAAAATCAAGCTTAAATGTCTAAAATTGCTCTTAAATTCTTACCTAAGTTAGCAGATACAATTTATCTTTTGAAATGTGAACATCCAATCAGAAGTCAGTGGGCGCTGCATGTTTTCAGCATCTTTAAAAAGAACTGGAAACTTTCAATTATATGCCAAGCATAGGCCCAGAAAGCAAAAGTCTAATCCTGCTCTAGTCAGTAGTAACCTCCTGGCTTCAAACTTGCCTGCTGACTGCAACATGGTTAAGATTTCACCAGCAAACTTTTAAAAGAGGCTTCACAAGTTACTAGAGCCACTTCATTCAGGGCTGAGTGAGCTCTCAACTCTACAAGTTGGTTTAGTTCCAACTAAAGCTTAGTTTCAAAGCCTGACAGAAATCGGTGTGAAAAAATAGGACTGTCCCTGAGAAGAGGATGAAGAAGTTCTTTCTACCTGAGCAGCTCCATTCCCCTGTACCGGTGTACTTCTCCCATGGATGCCTGTGTGGGCCAGGCACCAGGGCCAACATGCTTTTGTACAGACTACAAGTAATTTCCTTCCCTCCTGGCAGCACTTCGTAAGAGCTAGCAACTGATGAGTGGATGACAGAAGGAAACCTGCTTGTGAACTATGCCAGACATCTGACAACAATGTTTAACTACCTATGTAAAAAAAAGTTTAGGGGATATGGAGACTTAGTTACAAGCAATGAATCTTCTTATCCGTGCTGCCTATAGGACCATTAAATTTTTTTCCAGTGCAGCCGATGACAATTCTCCAAAGTTTCCAGTTTTGCTGTGTACATTTGGCAGTGTTTTATGGGACCTGCAGTCTAAAACCCTAGAGAACTGCTAGGTTTTGCTAACTTTTCTCTTAGGGACAGCTCGTGGCATCATCATGGATTTCTGTTTCCAGTCACAATCCTGCACAGATGAACTGACACCAGGAACTTTCAAAAGAATTAAGATCTGCAGCCCCAAGCCACAGGGGACACAAGGATGATAGCAGAAAAAACAGAAAGATTAATGATGCCTTCTCAGAGCAATACAATGCAAAATTAAATGTAGATTAAAACAAAGGGGAAATGAGGTAATTTTACTTGCAAAGTGAATTAAAAGCTGCCATTTCAACCAGCTATTGTACATGTTGCCTTTGTCTTTAGTTACCTAGTAATGGTTAAAACAATTTTTACCTTCATTCTCTGCACTTCATTGAAGTGCTTCTTTCTATTATTCCACTTTGGGTAGACTCTGTAGATGTCTGCTTTAAGGTTGGTATCCTCCAGGAGAGGAGATGCTCATAAGATGCAATGTTTTTCAGTGTTAGATCTACTTATTTCTGAGCTCTAAAAGCCTTTGTGAAATACATACATAAACAGCTGAGGGTTTCAAAATCTATGTCCTGTTATCTGCAGGGCAAAGCAACACATAGATGGAAAGAAATTTTTACTTCTGCAATAGGTAGAACCAGTCAGTTTTTATCTGAGCTAGGACTATACAGCTATTGAAGACACATTCAGTATTTGTAGTAACAGCTGTGATTCCTGCACATATTATGCCAATGGGAGAACAAGCATTTTCCTCTGAATAACTAATCATGCCTCCAGGGGGCTTCATTAGCAACGTAAACACCCTTTTAAGGGAGCAGAGAATGCCACTTTTGCTACAATCTTGACCTAAGCCCAAAAGCACAAGGCCCTTAGGGTTGCGATTTCAAGTAGCACTAACCACACCTTTCCCTTTAGACATGTATTAGATCTTTACTCCGTCGCTATGGGAAAAGAAGTATGAGCAAGTTCATTTCTGCTTTTGCATTTCTCATTATTTCAGCAGTTCCTAAAGTCTGCTGTATAGAAAGGTCTTGCTAGAGATTGATTATAGGCTAGTTGCCAGAAAAATCAAATGATATTTTAAGCTTCATCAACCATATGGATGTGCCTTAACTTTTTAGAGTATGTATTTTTCCCAGAGGATTTTCAGCATTTTAAAGTTCTACTACATTACACAGAATTTATAATAATTTCAGATAAATTTAGGATGACTGTAAGGCTCATCAGAGAAGTACAAAAAACTGACAGAAATTGTCCAAAAGTGCTAAGTTCATTGATGTTAAATTTCTTTACCTTGTGTGATTATATTTTCAACCGTAGATATAACACATAGCAATTATTAATAAATTTAAGTTTAAGGTTTATGGCACAGTTGGTTAGCTGCAATCAAATATTTCTGAAAAAAAAAGGTTTTGTCTTCATGTGTAACATCAAATCCTCCTCTCACCACTTAACACACATGCTCATGTTTTGCAACCACATCTTCAAGTTCTCCTTATCTACTTGTATTTTGTTTTCTGTTGGACAAGGGACTTTACATCTTACAGCTAGATTCATACCCGATAGCTGGCTAACATGCAAATGTTGCTCTACTTGGCCACCAGGAAATCAAGTCTCTCATCCTCTGGCAGATGAACAAGTAAGTTCAGGGGCTGTCTTCAGTCTCTGGAACTACTGCAGATTTCCCCTCCTGGGATCTCTACCCTACTTTAAACTTGACTGAATTGGCCTGCAGGTTAAACAACTATTACAAAGGGGCTAACGGGTGTAGCATGTTTGCAGAAGCCTTACTTCCTCAGTGAACTGTGTTCAAAACTGACTCACACCTGATCTCAGAAATTACTACACATCTCAGCAGTTACACTAAGGTTTTACCAGATCACATTCATAAGAGGCAAAAGGAAATGGCTCTAAGTTTCAACAAGCAACCTATCTCACTGTCTCACAGTTTCCACTATTTCAAATCCTATAAAGCCAGTGAAACCTACTTCAAAGGCCTCCACAAGTAGATGTGCCAGTCCAAATCTCCAGCAGGGAATAACCTTGTATGCTTGAAAATCCTCCTGCAAGTCTTCCCTATCCATACCTGAAGGAAGAATGTGATGAATAAAACACGATGTTTAACCTTTGTACAATGTTACTGAAATTTGTTCATTAGGAGTTTTTCCCAAAATATAAAATTGTCCTGAAAATGTTCTAAATTTCAGGTAGAAAAATGGAAAGTTAAAAAACTGTAACGGTGCACAACACATAATGATAAGCAGCCCTTAAAAAAAGCACCCCCAAAGCCTCTAGAGAAAAATATACATTAAGTGCATGATTATATTGACTAATATAATGATATAATTATATTGACTAATAATAATTATATTATTATATATTAAATGTCTTGGGAACACTCTGCCGCAAGCAAAGATTCTTTCTGATATCCAGATACAAGAATATGTCCCAGAGTTTCCACTATCCTCTGGATTTATTACCAGAATTATTTTGGGAAATTTCTAGGCCTTTCTGTATAAGTAAGCTTTTCTAAATACTCTTTGGAAATAAACTCTAGAAGCAGATGGATCATATTCATTGGAGCTCTGCAGGAAACAGATTATTAGCAAAGTCAGCATTTACATATTTGTATGTCCTTAGGACTTTTTTGTTGTTAAAAACTGATGAGTTACTAGGGAAAAACTAACATCATCCATTCTGGTCTTCTGAACAGTCTCTTAGTTATATCTGTGGCATCCAACTGTATTTGTCTGGTATTTTCACCCTGCTTACCTTCATGATGTTTCCTGAATTTGTGCTAGTGATAGGTCTGCCTCATTTGATTAAACAATTAAATTTCAGATCACTTTCTTGTCAGAACACCAAAATGGTTCTTGAACAAAAATGTATCTCTTGTCCTTTTTTAAAGGAACAGTCCTTAGAGATGTAGTGACTGGGCTACTCCAGAAAATAAAGTGTCAAAAAGAGACAGAAGTCAGTGATGAATTTCAAGGCTTATGAATTCCAGTTCCCTTGGGAGCCATACAGTGTTTTGCTTGGCATTACAAAAGACAGATAGGTATGAATTATACTCTGTTGGAGGTGAATATGGAAGCACATTAAAAAGCAGTACCATTTCAATTGGATTTCCCAGACCCTGCCCTCTGAAGCAAGTTTTCTTCTATTCCACATATAATGTTTATCAAAAAAAGGATGAAATATATTCACAGGAAAATAGGTCTTTGATTCTTAAATATTTCTAAAAGGCTGTAACAAGAAGTTATTTTCTAAAAACATTTCATATTAACATAAAATATTTATTGATTTGGACTTAAAACTTATTCTATAACTACAGTAATTTTGTTATTTACATCTGACATAACTATGGATCAATATTTACATGACAACATTTGATTGAACAAAATTGCACTTGCAAGCATTCTCTCCCACTAATACTTAAACTTTTATCTCAAAGTATTGCAAGACAAACCATTGATGTATAGCTAAGCAACTTGGCAGGCAGAAAAAGGAGTATTTCAACAATTCTTCAGCTTATTGTTGTCTCAGCACAAAAAACTCCATATTCACTTAATGAAAAATATTACAACATCTCTAGGGTGTATAAAACAAATTGCTTTTAATGCAGAGTTTTGGCTAATATTAAAAGTATGTGGAGATTAATTTCTCTCTTTTTGAAGGTAAAATGAGTTAACTCTGCCACCACTTGAGGAAAAGTTCTGATGCTTTTAAGCACTCCATAAAAACACATAGATCCCAAAGTTATCTTTTAGTGACAATGCATATCATGTGAAACACTACACACCTAATATTTAAAATCTATGTAACAGATGATTTTTTGCAAACTTTCAGGTATAAACAAGAAGTTTCATTTCTAGTTTCATTCTAAATAAATCCTTTTCATAAAGCAACATTTTCAGGATATAATAATCCAGTTTAATTTGACATTAGAAACAAAGGGTCATCAAATAAATGCAGTTTTATATTGTTTTGCAAATGAATATTGAATAGAATACTGCCACCTTTTGGCTATGATTTGGACTTAAAAATGAAACTTCTCTGTAAAACTTCTAAAAACATTTGACACATAATGATTATTCTAAAGAATTCAGTATGTCAACAGGCTAATGTTATGCTTATGATTAACATATTGATGATGCAAGAATAAAACTCTTCATACTTAACTGCAGAGTATAATCCTATTATTTCTCGATAATGAGCAAGCACTTTCACAAGGGCTTTTGTCTTTAGCAGAAAAGAGGCAGGCATAGCATTGACATCAAGTTAACGGAATTACTACTTTACAATCACAGCAATTCCTCTACTGCTTAGAGTAAAATACTACTTTTGTGCAACTCATACATTCAATTTAAAAAAATATTATTTCCCTAACTGATTCTCAGAGAATTTTTACTGGAGAATTGTTGAGTAATATTAACATATAAGCACTTTAAAACATAGGTGAAAGATGCCTTTCAGCAACCTCCAAAAAGCGGGCTCTTGAGTCTCTTACTGTGAACAAATGATGCCACTAGAAGAGGCAGCACAGAAGAATACTGGGCCTGGAATTTGAGGTTAATCCCTAGAAAGTGTTCCAAGTCATTGCAGAAAGATCCTCCCAACTGAGAGCTAACCAGGTTTATATTTAATTAATTTATGCTGAATAATTTTAAAAAGAGGATTTGATCCATCTTTGGTGAAGAGTTTGCTGATCAAAAAGTTCAGGAAAACAAGCACTCCCTTTTTTGTTTCAGTATGGAATAACTGGCTATCAAGCTAAGTGGAAATTACCATTTATCAAAGGGCTACTTAGATCAGACCCTGTAAGTCTACAACACGTTTACTATGAATTCAGTTATCTAAACTCTCCAGTTTTGCACTGTCAGAAAATAACTCTTAGCTTGATAAAAAACAACAAGAACCTTAAATTCCTCTTATTTAAATAAAGGTTCTTGCCCAACTCCATGTAAAAATGCTAATACTGTAGTTACTTGGAATATGATTTTCAATTATAAGTATTTCATACAATCACACTTTAAAGAACATGTTAAAAAGTAATAATCACAAATCATTTTGCTACTGCAAAGGCAAAGTTCTTGTATCAACCTTCTTCCTGTTATTGCAAATACTTTATACGGAAACTTAATTAAACCATATTAAAGAGAAGTAATTGGAATTCCCTAGACTGGAGGCTTAATTTCCATCTACGAGAATAAGTATTTGAAATGTATACTGACAAGGACATTTTGGAATTGCAAGACATCATTCAAATGTAGAGGAAAAAACCCAGCAGGGTACACAATTCATACACTTTTAGCCACCAGTATCTTTTTTTTCCCCACGTATTGGCTATTGGCACAGGGAGTTTTTACACACAGACCATCCTCATTTTCTGACTAAAACCGTGCAGGCTCAGCTTGAAACTATTTATACAGAACATTAGCTCTTCGTAATTAAGCAAGTGTGAAAACAATTTCACTTTAGACACATTCTTACCCATCTGTCCTATTCAAAACTATTTTTATCAAAATAATCTGAAAAAGACAATTAGTGATATTTACAAATTGTATTTTGGAAAAAAAAAATTAAGCAGCATTCAACTTTGACAAGCAGCCTTCACTAACCTTTACAAATATGCCTGTAGGGATAAAGTGTCAAATGACTCTCACAATGGGGTTTACTAGACTTTCACAATATTCATGTAACCTGGCCCTTCAGGAAATACTATTTCAGATTATATCAACACTTCCATTTGTCAGGGCCTAATAACTCAGCTTTAAAAAAAAATAACCAACCAAACCAAAAAACTCACATATACCTTCCCCATGGAATGAAAATTAACACATCACAAATGAACACTGCTTCAACAACTTCAGCTGTATCACAGTTTCATAGTATTCTCTGCCTATATATATAGCTTGTGATACCTGTATTTCTGAAATAACAATACTGTAAAAGATCACTACAAGAAACTGAAATGTTTTCAGTATTTGGGGAGGGGAAAGGAAAGATGGACCTCTTGAAATATCTTAGGTAATTTAGTACAGTGGGGAAAATATTCTGCTGCAAGCACTGACCCTCTAAAATCCACTGAAATCAAATGATCCTTCCCACTGCCTTCAACAGGTTTGGATCAAACTCCCTAGGGTTGTATCATGTCACAGGAAACTAGTCTACAAGGCTATGATACCAGACATTTAAAAATACCAGTCTTGCTGGGCAAGGAGGGGATAATTACTGCGATCCAAGACATCAAGTTCTGTTGACTGAAAACACTAATACAAATTATGCAGATCAATATTGTATTATGTAGACAACAGTGAGAAAGTCAGCTTTCCCTTCACCTGCCTTGCTGAGGCTGCATTTAGAATGAGGATTCTGAGCCAATCTGTAGCAGGACAGGCAATCACAGTATCTTAGTCAGTAGCTAATCTGCCTTAATTGCCAAAGGGGAGATAAGCCTATGACCACAGGGGGACCCTGACAATTTGATAGGAGTGCCTATACCATTACTCCTTCCACTGCTTTTTCCTAAAGCAGCCATGTTTATTACAGTATGTGCTAAAAACCTTAAGTAGTGGACTCAGTAGAGGGATGTTAATAACAAGTTACTTAATATCTTCAAATACTCCTTTAGTATAACAATTTCTTCTCAGTGCAGGCTTCCTCCCTTATTTCAATTCACTTCTTCAACATTCTTGTTATAAAACCTTTCATGATGCTCTTAAAACTAAATTTCCTGAGAGTTCAAATTGTCCAGGCCATACAGTACAATTGATAAATAGTGAGAATAAGAGTTGGACAATGTGAGAATAGCTGGCAATTAAAAACCTTAGCACAGAGCTGTTAACAAATTTATAAATGATGTCTCAGAAAAAAAACGCAAACCAGGCAACAAAAACAAAACCCCAAACAAACTTTGCCTGCTCACTGCTGTCCATGTCCTACACCTTTTGAATGTAGCAGAATACCCCCCACCCACACGTGCTCTGCTTTGAATGCACTGAGTTCATTTCACATTTTGTAAGGCAGCAATCTCCCTGCTGTTGCATCTTCCTGCCTCTTTGGATAGGTCCAGACTGCTCCGCAAGCTCTCTGGTATCTCTCAGTTCCAGCCTCCCAAACATCCAGACCCTGCCTGTACACCTGGATTTCCCAACAAAGGCAAAGTGCACTTAGAACTCCTTCTGACATGGAAAAAAAGTAACAGGCTACGCAAGGAGTACAAAGAATTTGTTTCCTTTTCTGCCCATAAGCTACTTACTGGTTTTTTTTCTGTCTTACCTATCTGTAATACTTCAACTCATATCCTGTTATGTGACTTATTCCAGCAAATGGTTTAGTTGCTGTTTCTCTTGCCCATTTTTATCCCTCTTTGGATCTGCTGTGCTGTCTCCCACATTGTACTCCATAAAAATTGTCCTTAGCTTATTTTTTTTTGAGTTGCTTTTGCATAATTTATTATCTCCATATGATCTTCTAGTAATATTCTTATACAACTTTATCTCATGTATCAATTGTCCATTCTACATATTGTCCCACAATTATCACAATGAATGTAGGCTACTGCAGCTGTGGAAGAACAATGCCTTCAAAGACAGCTCTCGAACAAAAGAAGAGAAATGAACATCTTCACCACAACCCCCCGCCCCCGTGAGAAATTCTCCTTTCCACTGTCTTGGACTCATTACCGACTGGAGGCCCCTACAACAATTAAGTACTGCAAGAGACCAGACTGAGGTCAGATCTTTTCCTCTTTCCTTGGTTCTGCCACCAACCTATTGTGCTAGCTCTGAGTAAGTCTTTATCATCACCCTGCTTCAATTTTCCTCCTCAACAAATGCGCCTAAAATGTTATCCTTCCTGGAGAAGTTAATTTGAGATGAGTACAGGGAGCACTGTAAGACTGGAATGTTTTTCTTGCAGTTAGTATGGTGACTCAGTCCACTTCCCATGGACAAAGCCTGTCCATGAGTGGCGATGGTTTCTTTTTGTATTTTCAAGCATCTTTGGTGCATTACTGTTGGGGGGCAGGGAAGGGAGGGAAGTTTAAATGCTAACAGGCAGCTGATAACTGGGTATGTACCTGTCTGAATGTCTGAAACTGAACTTTTAACTCTCAGGATGACTGCTGCTTCCTACTGGCAACCAGTATAGTCTGGCTATAAATTTTGGAAAAAACGGACTAAGGAGTTGCACATCCTAACTCCCCCAATTAACAGAGACAGAACACCCAATTAGGAGGCTGATCATGCATTGTTTTTTTCCCACATAGACTACTTGAGAAAATGGTAGGCTAGGGGCCTCAGAGAAGGGTTCCCTGAAAAGACGACATGGCTGTGGAGAGAAGAGAGGGGCCTGGAAAGAAAATGAAAATCTTAGCTGGAGGAAAGTCCTGGAGATCAGGGGGTATGTGTGGAAGCAACTGCCAGGGGGTGCTCAGGGACCTTGGTCTGTAATGTCTGAGGCCAGCAACTGAGAAGAGCAATGCAATAAAATCCAACACGAATTTGTCTTCAGTGTTCCTGGACCAGCAGTGGGAGGAACCTGCTAAGAAGTGAAGTCAAAACCTACTGAACATAGGGCTCAGGGGGAATGAGTGCATGCGAGATGATCTAGTACAGGGTTGCTGAGGGTCAGAGCTGGGCTGACCACCAACCCAGTGACAGATGCTCTCTATTACCCCATCTTCCCCCATCCCCATGGGAAGGGAAAGGGAATAAAAAAAAAGAGAGAAAGAGAGAGAGAGACAGACAGACAATTGTAGATTGGAAAAGAAAACTAGAAGTACTCTAATGATAACAATAATGATAACATGAAATATATACAAACACACACAAAACCAATACCAAACACAAACCACCACTGCTGATACTAAGTCAGAAGGCCTCAGCAGCAGATCAAAGTTAGGCTTGGGCTGGATGCAGGAACTTCTGGATCAGAATCAAGGGCAGAACAGAGTTCTGCTCAGATGCCAGCCACTGAAGAGCAAGAGAAGCAGAGGGAACTGACTCCCAGTTTATATACTGAATCTGATGTATATGGGATAGAATACTTAGCTGGTCAGTTTAGGGTCACCTGTCCTGTCTCCTCCTCTGTGTAGGAGCAGCCTTTATTCTGCACCCCCCAACATGAGACACAAGATTTAGCAGTGACCTTGGTTTGCATACCAATCATAGAATCATAGAATGGCTCAGGTTGGAAGGGACCATAAAGATCATCTAGTTTCAACCCCCCTGCAATGGACAGGGATGCCACATGCACTAGACCAGGTCATCCAGAGCCACATCCAGCCTGGCCTTAAACACTGCCAGGGATGGGGCCTCCACAACCTCTCTGGGCAACCTGTTCCAGTGCCTCACCACCCTTTGTGTAAAGAATCCCTGGTAGTAAATCTAAACATGAGATCTTATCACTACTAGAAGCAGGCAATGTCTGTACAAACATGCTGTTAGTTTCAGAAAGTGCAGTTACTTAGAGAAGCTTTAGCTGAAAAGTTAAATCACTGAACAGAATTAGTTTTGTTCTATCCCCCAAAAAAAAGTAAAAGTACTACTCTTGTTGGTTCTTGAATAAACCCAAGTACTCAGATCCACTGTGGGCTGTTGGTTACTCTGCTCTGCCCATGAACATTAAACACCAGTATCCTGCAGCATGCAGCAGAGTCCCATCCTTCCTGAACAAATGACATGTGTTTGACACTGATGCACAAGGCCACAAATGAATTTGAATACTGCTTTTTTTTTAAAAACAGATTTGCCATGGTGACTATGACCATTATCATGAAGACAGGTACAATAAAGGCATCCAGAGGTAAAATATACTGCTTGTATTTATACAGCATGCTCATATGATGTCTCCAGACTGACCTTAAGTCAATGCTATATACCCCACAGGACTCCCACAGCAAAGGACTGTAGCACTACCTGCAAGCATTCACCACCACCATTTCCCAAGCTACTTACTTCTGTGAAGCCACTGCAAGCAGGCAGGACTAGGCTTGCCAGCCCCACTCCTGTCCCATAACAGAATGGGGTGGGAGAATTGAGTGTGGCACTGCAACCTCTGACACTCCATCCTCCATGTTATTAGGGCCAGCCTGGACCCTAATTAACAGGGCAGGCTGACAGCAGAATAATTAATGAATAATCCTGTGAAATTATGAATTATTTCTTCAGCAAATGCAGGTAAAAATGCAGCTGCCAGGAAACCATCTATTTAAAGACTACCCCTGTTTTTAATTGTAAGCTCTTCCTAAAATACCTGAAACCAATGTCCAGACCATTTGCTCACAGCAACATTTACAGTTTGGGCAGAGGAACATTCTCAACATATTTGCCACCATCTGCCTTGTCCAACTGCCCAGATGACAACCCTAAGTCTCTCTTCTCTTTAAATTTTGTCTTGCTGCAAGCAAATAATATCCCTTTCTTCCAGAAGGTTAAACAAGCTATTTGGCAACCCAGGCCAGTGCATGGTGGGCTGGTTTATGAAAAACAATTGTTAGGTGGGGAAATGCAAAGAAGTGGAGGACCCTTCCACTTGGTTCTGATTCTAAATTGTTTTCTGATATGTTTAAGTATTTGGCCAGGCCCACCATCTGATTACAAAGCTATGAATTTTGAACCATACAATAGCTATAGCTTTTAGATCTTTAAGATGGACCATGTATCAAGCACTATATACCTCTTTTTCTCTGTTATTCACCTTAAACTCTTGAGGTACTTAACTTGAGCATTATTTGTTGTGGGACTGATCTGTGTATTTGTGTTCCAGTTAATAGGGTTTTTAAGAAGGTTGTGCAGTGTTCATGTTAAGACCTGTAGACCTCTGGATCAGAGCTGACCAGTTCCTAATGAACCTTGAGAGCAAGTAAGGCATAAACAGTGTTCAGATTTGAGTATAGCTTTTGCTCAAGTACTTTAAAAGCCCGTATTTAGGAGTCAAATTTAGGACTGTGAATGTTACACATTCGCAGCCCTTAAAGCAATATGGTATCCATAATGTGCCATAATTAGCAAAAGAAATAACCACTTTCATCAAAGTTGGACTTAAATAACACAGTAACTAAATAAAGCAAGAAATGCAGTACTAAATAAAGCAGTAACATAACATTTACCATATAATAAAAGATTAAGACACAACAAAAATGAATTAATCACAAGCTATTAAACTTTTGCAGGTACATACATAACTGACAAAAAATGATTTTGCTCTTCCTTACTTGGAAAAAGCTCAAATCTTTCACTTCAAGAAATGCACCCAGTTGCTATATAATGTTCTTGTCATGATCTTAGTTCCAAGCCCTGCTTTTTGAACTACAAAGAAGGGAGCAAATTTTTAAAGCCTCAGTAACAAAATGTATCTGAGATGGAAAAAAGACCCAGGAACAGAGGTCATGAAACATAGCTACAACCAGGTTTATATCAAATTCAGATGATTTTCAAATTATTGTTTAACAAAGCCTGGTGACATAAAATATCTGTATCACCTTCAACTCAGATTTTCATGTACAATCACTATAGAAAAGTTTATTTTTCATAACTGACCCTAAACTAATCCAACAGCCAAGGTCAGAGAAGGAATATACATTATGAGCTGCTTTCTCTTCATCAGTAAGTAGAGTTATTTCCATGTGTAAACTTATAAAATAATGTTCATTACAGGATGTTGTACACTGATTACACTGGAACTTTTATAATAACCTATTATGTTTCTCCAAATAAATTCCTGGGGATACAACATATAAAAATATTTCCCCACTGGGAAAATTTCTTTTTTCTTCTGCCTTTTGTTTACCTTTTTTAAAAATAAATCAAAGTAGCAACAATTTCAAGTTACTTAACACATGATTTATTGTACTCCTTAATGTATAATGCTATTTTGAAAAATAACTTTAGAACACGCTTAGTCTGAAAAGCCTCATTTGTTTCTCTGATCTCCAGTTCAAATACACTTGAACCTCAATGTTTTTTCTCCAAATCTCTCTTGTGGACAACTTGGGATTGGAAAGCAAAGCTGGTTTCTTTCATGCTCATCCATCATCACCAATAATAAAGATCTGGCATTAAATTTTGCCCTTCCTCACTGATTCCAATACTCTGGGATAAAAAGCTTTACTTACAATTTCCTTTGCCTTGTTTTGTGTATTTAAAGTGCACTATGTCATACCTACAAAGCCAAATTCATTTATTCCTAAGAAATCCCACTAAGCTCACTCAGGTCTTTGGTAATTTCCAGATCTAGTTCTGCCTTCTATTAGGCCTTTCAAATCTCTCTTGAAAACACAGAATTGGATAAGCAAGTTACACTGAAGATGCATTTGTTATTTTCAAATAAAATTATACTTTCTCCTACCTTTTATTGTTACCTTGATGAACAAAATCAAAATTGTACCCCAGGATGGAAACATTAAAAGTATTTCTACGTAAAAGGTTCCCCACTCTATTCTTTTGATACATACTGTGTTCTCTAAACAAAGCAAACCAATAGACTAAGAACAGGCTCAAAGTCACAAGTCATCTGGTTCTCCTTGCAATTATAGTTTTAACATGATCATGTGCCAGTATATTATGGTACAAGAGCTATCCTTTCAGAGGATGTCAGTCAGCAGAAACATTTTTGTGTATAACAGATTCAACTCTTAAGCCTTTATTCTGACAGATATCCTATATCTGTTAGCTATGCGAAAGAGAATATTTTTCCCTATAATTGGATGTACACATAAAACTCCCTTCCTTATGAAATGCTTATCTCCTTGCTTCCTCTGTTCTTCAGCACCTATGTGAAGGGTGGGTGGTAAGAGTATCCCATTTACCTGTTCTACAAAAACCCAAGTTTGGTTAAAACCTTGAGACAGAAAGTATGAGAGCTAACTTCTGTTCAAATGTTTACTTGATTCAAATTACTGGTGAACCTGGAAACACTGCAGAGTTCTACAATTCGATTTTTTTATAAAAAGAAATATTTCCAAAAATACAGAAAATGTCACAGTGAAAGTTGAGGATAGAGCCTAAAATCACTCCTTGGTAACATCCAATCAGGTAACCACTGCTGCCCTCGACTTTTTAATATGGCCACCCTCTCAAGTGAGCAAAACCTGCTTATACAAGTTCCACAAGTACAAATGCAAGTTAACTCCACTAATTTAATTATCATTCCATTAAACAACTTCAAGAACATCCTTGCACCAGAAAAAGTGTATCAAATAATTATGACATTTTAACATGGTATATCCATTCTGTACTCTTGTGTTTCCTCTTCATTATTTTTTTTCCAACTACTTTAAACAGCACATCAAAACAGTCACCTACTATTTTATGATGATTCAGTTGAATCATGAGATATGCTTAGCAGAAATAGCTGACAACAGTGAATTCTTCTAGCTATCACATTCATGATTTTAGGAATATTTTTGTTTTAGAAAGTGTAAAAATATTTATGGAATGCAGGCATTAAGTCTTTTTTTCAGATATAAACAAAGCTAAAAGAAAAAAGACAAAAATATGATTTTTGAATTACAAATACCAAAAAAAAAATAAGTTACATAAGATTTGAATCATATCTTCAGTGTCAAAGGATGTGGAAGAAGCTAATAGGTTCAATTTCCCTTTGATAACTTGAGACAGAAAAATATTTCAGTATGATTTCCTACTGATTATTTAATTCTAACAAGGCAAAGAATGTTGGCTTCCACCGCTGTGTTAACACTAAGAAAAATGACAACCAATTACACAAGTGGAATCCTTTAGATAAAGTTCCTCACTATTTAAGAACCATGAAACTAAAGACCCAGCCTAAGCAAGACATTCCTGTTGATTTTCTTGAGATATTTTCCTAGATAATTCTAGCAAAATGGCTTTTGTTTCATGAGCCAATCTAGCAACCTTAAGTACACTGGTACTCAAGAATCTTAAGTACAATGGACTGAATTTCCAGAAGAAAAGAGGTCCACTAAGTTAAAGCACTTCAGCTTCAAGCCTGGTCTATATCAAAAATGAAATTTAGACAAAGCATAGTAACCTCTAGGCTAATTTTCCAGTCAGATATTTGTGCAAGAGCTCAAAATAAACTCAAATTTCCAGTTATTCAGTTAAGATTGGCTAAGACTGTTTTGAAAGCTTAAATGTATTTTAGAGCAACTTTCACCAAGTGGGCCATAGCTGTTTCACTAAACAATCTGGCTAAAGCAGTTAGATATGCTGTTCTTTTCTCAGAACAGCAGTCCTCAGCACAGAGTATAGTCCACTTTGGGAATTTACAACAGGTATCCTCACAGTTCCTCTTGGCACAGTATTGTTGTAACAGTCTTTCTGCTAAAAGGCTCTCCACAGCTACTTCTTTACACCTTTCCACTCTTTACTGTACTTGTTTCTTGCAGACATTCACTCATCAAATAGAATCCATGTTGCCTTGGATGTTTTAGTCTTTTGCACTGCTGAAGGCCATCCACTGGCCACTCTGCAGCCTGCTTTCCTCTGGTAGCTACGTAACCTTCTATAAGGAGGAACAACAGTTTGAACAGGCCCTGGTGAAACCCCCACACAGTTACTATGGGAAAAGTATTTTAGAGGGATAGCTTTCACCATTAGAGATGATGTATGCCATCAGTAATATGTAGGTATCATATAGGTACCATTTAATGCAAATTATATCTACAGTTACTATAAAAAATATGGCTATCTTGTAGATAAAAAGATTCCAAGAAGATGCTTATGTTCCAAGAAGTGCGTTACTATATACAAAACTACACACACCACAGATTTTATATAAAAGTGTTAGTAACTCAGGGTCACATGAAGAACTGACTTCATTACCCTGCATAAACACTTTCTTTCCTTACAGGACACCTTCTACCACTGTAGTCATTCAGCTGCTCTGAAGATTTACCTCTAAAAGACAGCCTGTTACATCCTTAATTCTGTAGCCTTTACATCTTTCTGTCATCACTAGCAGTCTGAAGAATAGCTTAGTAAATGTAATTACCTCCTTATTTCTCATTTACATTTAAAACAAATAACCAACTCTAAAACTAACCAGTACTACAGCTATATTAACTCACTATTCAGCATAAACAGCTGCTTGTAGCTGCCAGAGACATAGTCTGCAGTTGTATGAGTCACTAAACAAAGATTTATGCCTCTGCTCATGTAATGAAGTTTCCTTGTGACAAATGCTGAAGTCATACTTAATGTGAAGAAATGAGGCTTGACTCAGTGGAATCAACTCTATATCCTGATGATGATCAGCAGAAAAGTTGCAAACTACAAAAGCAAAAAATGCCTTTTATATCTTTCAATGTTCTGGCGAGTTAACATCATGGTGAACTTGCTATTATCCTTACTCTGGCTACAAGAAATACCCAAGTTATCACCAATATTAGCAGCAAAAGCAAGTGATTCACTAAACTCAACAACGTATTTCCATACTCGCTTTGATTTCACTATGTAAGCCCTTTTAATTGCATCTCGCCTGTCATGCCCTCGCTGCTAAGCGCTCACAACCATAGCCAGCATGGACCAACACTTCCAATATTTCACTTGGCACCAAAGACAGTTCAGGCTCCCCTCCAGCTCATCTTTAACAGATTAAATCAAGTGAAGCTTACACACCAAGCACAAGTACTAAGGCTGGACTCACACCTCTAAAAACACTCTGTAATGCTTTTAGGAGAAAATAACCACTTCAGAAATCAAGTTCTATTAAGTTGACTCCACCACGAAACACAAACTTTCTCTGAGCACTTATTAACGCGCTATACAAGTGCCTTCACCCAACTGGCTGGCCTGGGGGCGCAGACAGGGCTTCAGCACCCCATAACCCGCGCGAACCCTGCAGCCGCCTCAAAGGAGCGGAAACGAGTCCAGAAGTCAGCGAAGCTGTTCCCTCCACTACGACAGTGCAGAAGCCTCAAGCTCCTCACCGAAACACTCATTCACGATTCCCTGCCCGTCACCTCAGCTCTTATAGCCGCTCCCACAACCTCACACGGCGACAAACTCACCACGCAGGCGCTCTCCGCCTTTTCCTCTCGGCCGGGGTGGGCGGGGTTGCGCAGGCGCACAACCTAAAAGAACTGTCGCCTCTCCCTGCCTTCTGGCTCGCCGCTGGGGTCTGCCTTTCTCTTTTCTTTTCCGTTGTCAAGATGGCGGAGTACGACCTTACCACCAAGATCGCGCATTTTTTAGACCGGCACTTAGTCTTCCCTCTGCTGGAGTTCCTTTCCGTCAAGGAGGTAAGTAGCTGTACCGGAGGTGGAGAGCTGATCCCGCAGCTGGAGAAATGGAGAAGCGACAGACGGTGCTACTAGCTGCTGGCGCTTTAGGTGGGCCTGGGCGTGCTGCGGCCGTCTCTTCCTTCAGCCGTTGTGCGTTCTGGGCCCGGCCTGTGAGGTGACTAGGAGCTTGCTTCCTGAGGGACGACCTCGGGGCTTCTGCGTCGTATGGAGAGGGGGCGAGGAAAAGGTGTTTTTCTCGGGAGGGAGAGTAGGGCTGTGGGCCGAGAGGAGGCCTGGGGTAGTCGCTCCTCCTACAGCGCAGCTTGCTGGGCTGCTCGGTGTGGGGCAGAGGAGAATCTTCCCCTTCCTCGAATTTCCCATAGTTACTTTCCGTCACTGTTATTCGGAAGAGGGAGAAGCAAAAGCGCTCCCTCATAGCCGCGGTGGGACAGCCCTGGTTAGCCCTGTGCCCACTCTGCGGCCGCTGTCACTCCTGTTGCCTCTTAGCTGTGGAGTTGCAGGGCGGCATGTGGGGTTGCATCAGTGTAGATATGAGATGTCCATAAGTGTGGTTGGTAAATTGTAATACAGCCATCATTCAAATGTACTTAGTGAAGTATACTCTAGTTTAGGCCCCCATGTACACATCTTGAAGACCTAACAGCAGTTTAAAACTCAGGGTTAAAGTATGGAGTAGGAATTTTAAAAAACAATTTGACAAGTTCAAAAGAACACCTTTTAATTACACAAGCTGAAGTAAATTTGGTCTTATGCTTTATACCTGAAAACATATTTTAGTAAACATATTTTAGCAAATACGTTGTAGCTTAATCTGGACTACAGATTGTAAATTTGATCTTGAGTGCCTGCGATCCACTTTAAATTGACTAGGCTGCCTAGTTCAGCATGTTATTTTGTGGAAAGTATCTGCTACTTTGAAAGAAAAATCTGACTAATGTTTTGGGGTTTTATATTTATAAAAGTTTTCAGAGATTTTTCATGTTGGACTCTTTTCTTCGTGAGTTGTAATAGAAATTACTATTTCTATTTAAAAAAAAGAGTAATCTAAAATATTGTTTGTCTTCTAACTAGTCTTTGAAGTTCCTGCATTCGTAAATAGCAGGTAGTTGTTGGTATCTTGGCAAGACTGGAAATGTAGAAAGGCTGTATAGTAAGCACACTAAATGGCAGAACTGCGAGATCTTGCAAAGCTGTGAGATTTGGTGTTTGAAACAATTTAATTGGACAAAAATCCCTAAATAAACTGTACCATAAAGATAGTTACATAATATGAATTAAATAGCATTCAAAGAAATATCTTAATAATTTGTGTTTCAGATATATAATGAAAAAGAGCTCCTCCAAGGAAAACTGGATCTCCTTAGTGATACCAACATGGTGGATTTTGCTATGGATGTGTACAAAAATCTGTATTCTGATGAAATTCCGCATGGTAAGCTGCTCATTTAGAAGTAGAGTTTTGTTTACTATCTCAAAATAGCTAGTGGTGATTTGCTTGTTACACTGAAAAATTAGAGTACTGTTTAACTTTGGCCTTAACAAAAGATGTTGAATACTGAAACAAGTAGAATCTCTTAATCCTTAGCAGTTTGGGTTTACTGGTGTATCAGGAACTTAATTTTGAGTCAGGTCTGAAATATTTCAGTGCTGATTTGGTCACTTCAAGCACTTTAAAGGTGTAGCCTAATAGATTAGTGTTTGGTTTTTGTCTGTCAAATTAAACACTATGGCGTAATGATTTGGGCTCACTAAACTTTTTGTTTAAAGCATCCTATCCATATATTAAGGCTGGATTTCCACAACAAACCGTTCTGTTAGTCCGTCTGTCTATGGCTGATTTCTTGATTTTTGAGGAGATGCATATGTTTTTGAAGAGGCATGTTTTCCTTACTTCTGTCAACATATAAATTGCTGTTTCTTTAGAAGAAAATAAATTATAATTAATGTTTTCATATTTATTATGAAATTTGATCTCTTACTGTCTTCTCTGTGATTATGGGAACTTTTCTGTTTACTTCTTAGATTTCTATCTTCCAGAAGAGAGTTTGGGGAGGGGGAGAAAATTAGAATACCTTACTTTCTCTAGTTTCTATTCCTCATGGCTTTTTTGGTTTTGGTTGTGTTGTGGGTTTTGTTCGTTTGTTTTTCCCCTGTTGTTATTTTTTTCTGGATTGGTTTTCTTGTTTGTTGATTGTTGTTTTTTTTCCCTTCCTGATGTTAGTCTTTGAATACACACATATATGTACATATATAAAATTAACTTGTCATTTGTTCTTTGGCAGAATTACTAATTTTGTTAGAATTTTATGCTTTTTTTGTTTAAGGTATCACTGGTTTAGGTCCTCAAAGCAAAATTAATTTACTTAGAAATATCTCTGTGCAATTTATAGTTTCTTTTGTCGTGTCTTGCATGAGATCAACTTAAAACTACATAGCCAGGAGATGTTAAAGGAAAACATTTTCATGCTCTTAATAAGTCAGCTGAATGGTTTTCCTTTGTGTTTCCCCTTACTCTGTTATATCAAGATTCATCTGAAGCTGGAGATAATTTCTCCTTATTGGAACTCTCTTTATCAGGCAAGTTATTCTTAGGTTTAGGCTGGGTCACCATTATGGTGTTATCCACTTTGGACCTCCTTTACATAATATATGTAGTTAAATCACAAAAGAAATGTCTGATGGGTTCACTGTGGTATTGAGTGCCCTGGTGCGTGGCTCACTTTCACGGCTTCCTGCTTGCTGTTCTCTCCTGGAACTAGGTCTTGATTTTTCTGATCCAGTATCTTTCTGGCTCATATAGTCAGTCTTAATGTGTAACTGTGTTTTCTTTGTTTGGTTTTGTTGTTTGTGGTGGTCAGGTTTTTTTAAAGCTTACACACTTTCCTGAATTTCAAGTGTTCATCTTATTGCACTGGTAATACTCAGTGAAGAGGTTTGAGTCTCTGTGAAATAAAAAAACTAACAGCTTTGGTGCTGTTTCTTAACCCTTTTTCATAAAAGGTTTGATGTTCTAATTAAACATGTATAGTGTTTAAAATCATAATTTTATTGAGCTGCTTTAAATTATTCCCTTCAATTTTCAGGTTAAGTATTCTAAATGTGTACTTTCAGAACTTTGTCTGTTAGAGAAAAAATAATCTTACTGGTATCAGAGCACCGTTTACTTTTTCCCAAGTTTATTTAGATTAAGTGAACTTTCTTAAAAGGTTGTTTATCCCATAGTGGAACCCTGACCTTGTCTAATACAGACTGCTCCAGGTATACTTGCTCTTTTGTGGCTTGATTAGAACCCTACACCAGAGGAAGGGAACCAAATGTTAGAAACTTTTCAAGTTCATGAATTGTCAGATAGCTGTGATTATTTTTTTTTTTTTACTTGACTGAGAAGACAGGTGAGGTAGGAGTGGGAATATGTTCAAATGTATTGTCAGGACTATGTAATTACAGGTTGGTTTCTGTAAAAGCTTAAGCTAATTATATAAAAATGATTTCCTTGTGTTTAGCTTTGCGTGAGAAGAGAACAACTGTTGTTGCACAGCTGAAGCAGCTTCAAGCTGAAACTGAACCTATTGTCAAGATGTTTGAGGATCCAGAGACTACAAGGCAAATGCAGTCCACTAGGTAATCTCATAACATAATTTCTAGGGAAGGGTTATTGGTATCTCTTAGGTGTTGGTGATTGGAGTGCTGTCTTGTGTAGTGAATGTGAAGAAAGAATTTATTTGCAGCCAATATTTATCTGAAATTGTTGGGCACAGCTTACTCTTTTCAGTGCTTTTACCTACTGTGTATGAGGCTTCCCTGTTGTTCTTAATGTTCATGAATCAACTTGGTATTGGTTGAGGCTTGACTGGGACAAGTGATAGGCATTGTTCAATACAGTCAAAACTCAGACAAGATTGGTTTTGTGGGAGTTGGGGAGCCTTTTTTCTGGGGAGTGGTGTTTGGTTTTTTTGTTGCGTGTGGGGTTTTTTGGTTTGGTTTATTTAGGAGAGTGATTGGTGGTTTTTGTGGGGAAACATGAGCTAAAACAATTCAGATTCTCTTTACTAGGAGACCATCTGCCATGTTCGCCTTTTCTGCCTTCCATAAAGGATTATGGAGTGCTGTATTAGTCTGGGGGGCATGCTAGATAGCATCCTTGGCCTCATAGCATATATTTCTCTTAGGACTCTGTCCTCCTCTCCTTACCCTCCCCCAAACCAACCAACTTCTTGGTGTAATACAGTGCTCATAATAATCTTTTTTAAGGCATACCAATTTCTTGGTGCTTTGCATATGGGAGTAATTAAAGTAGAATGAGTTTGTACGTTATATCTAAGGACTATGAGAGTTTTCTTGTGGCTAAGCCTGAATTGGGCCCTGTAGGAAAGTGTTCAGGTGTAATTGTTGAGGGAGTAACTGCAACTTCAGCGGACAGGTGGGTAGATGTTCACTTAGTGTAGATGACTGCTTGTTGTCTTTATCTAGGAAGCATTGCTATTATTATTTTAATGCATCTAACCAGCTCTGGAAAATTAATTTAAATCACTTCTTCAGCATTATCTGCTCTAAGATTTCAAATAGAGGATACCACTTAAGATAGAGCACTTACAACTCAACTTGAATTTGAAGGTGAAGCCTGTACTTGGGTTTATTGTTGGCAAGCTTTATGCATCTGCTGACATTGAAGACTGTAATATTGCTTCTGGAATTTTCTTAGCAAAACAATGAATGCACAAACTTTTAGTCTGCAGAAATGTTCTTGATGAGGTGTACCTTTATTTGGGAATAACCCCTTCTGAAGAAAAGATGTTCCTGAAGGGAGAAGAACTTGATTAGAATTTACTCCATGTTTCAAATGAGGGTTACCATCCTTTTTTCCTTTTCCCTCTGCCCAACTTGCTGAGAAGCCTAAACAATTTGACCTGTGTTTTCTCCCATCTTTGGATTGTTTTCAGAATTTGGTATAGTCTCATTTAGAACTTGATCAGTGCAGAATTGGCAAGTTGCAGTGTATTGGATTTCCGTGTGCACATGAAACAAAATGTTAGTGGAAATCATGAATTCCGTTAGCATTCCAGAACTTCAGAAAACCTATTTTCTGTTCTGATATCAGCAGAACATACTTAAGCTGCTTCTGTAAAAGAATTGCTAGGATAGGTTAGCCACCCTTGTATCTGATTTCAGCATGGATACTTATGTCAGATAATTATATTAAGAAGAAGAATTAAACTTATAACTTGGGTGATTACACAAATCCAGGAGCCACTTGGACAGCTTTTGAATGTATAGCTTTGAAAATGAAAAACCCAGTTGCCATTAGTTAACTGCCTCAAAGGTATTAACTGGGATTATCTGAATTTTAAAGAAAGACTTCCTGATGCTGTCACAACTCTATTCAAATCTAATTGAACTTCTGATCCACAGTGATTGATCTTGTTCAATTCTTTCTTTGCCTTTAGCCAGTTTTATAATATTTGGCCTGCGAAAAAAGGTTACCTTGTTGCAATGCGAAGTACTATGTTTTCTTAGGAAATGTATTCTCTTACTTGATCTTTGATTGAAGTTGGTCAGTCCTAATTATTTCAAATTGTAAATGCCCTGTTTGGAAGCAAGTTATCAAAAAATGCATGGAATGTAACTTGCCTAATGTTATAAAATATTAGTCCTATTAGTCATATACAGCAACTTTTGCTGCAGAACTGGTACATCATTTTTGTTTCTAAAATGCCTTAAAATGCCTTAAGCAGCTCAAGTATTTATTTTCGTTACTGGCTCAACAGAAATTCTCATCCAGATTGTTGTGATTATACAGTTAATGGGGAGACTCGGGCTGAAAGGTGTCAATCTGTCTAGGCCTGAGTAGCATGCTTTAGGTAGTAGAAAAGAACTTCTGATTCTTTGGCTTTTGTAAATTTCTGCTGTTGATTTGGAACCTGTATTGAATTTAGAGCTGCATATTAGCAGGGCTTTAGATCCTGGTATTTGATCCATGGCGGTGCTGTTTGGAATGTCAAAGTCTGGGGAATGGTAAAAGTACATAATATGTAAAGGAGACTTTGGAAGTGGTGGTTCCTTCAAGAGTAAGTCAAAACATTTCACTTTCCATTTTTTTTGGAGGAGGTCATTGACTTTAAAATTATAGAGGAGGGATTGTCAGTATCCCTCATCCTTGATGTATGTTCTAATGGAAGAAGCCCATGAGTCTCATTCTTGGCTGCCTTGGCAATGTGCCATTTCCCTGTAGAATTTTACCCAATAGGTTTTTAATGAAAAATCTTAGTGCTTTGCAGTCAGTTCATTTCAGGGTAAATGGTGACATTTTTCCCTGCATATAGTTCTACTGTATACTTGTCTCAAGCAGTGTTTTCTTCAGTTAAATCTGAAGCATGAGGAGGCAGGAGAACAGAAAAATGATTTCATCATTTGTCCTCTGTGTAATAGAAAGGCGTCCATACCATCAGTAATAGAAGGGCGTCCATACCATCACAGTGCCAAATGAAAAATACTTTTCTTTCACTTACAAATATACATTCAACTATGTATATGAATTCAACTGTGGTTCTTGTTGCCAGATGATTGCATTAGAGTTTTAATGGATTCTTATTGAATAGCTGGTGCACTAGAATTTCACTCCTAAGAGCTGATCAAGATTCATAGCAGACCAGATATAAAAAAAACCCCAAAACTCACCAAGTTAACTACTGTTTAAAAATGGGTATCTAAAGTCCTGTGGTCATTCATGAGATTTATTGGTGGCAGATAATTTCATGCTTGCCTACTGGAGGCTTGAACTTTCCTTCAGTATGGATAATACTGCTTGTCTTTGTTCATGTTGAATTAAAAAAAGCTTCAGAAACATGATCATGTGTGAGTTAGTTATTTAGAACTTACTAAATACGATTATTTTTACAGTTTTGCATTTTGCAGCCATTTGCTATGGAAGAGGTTTTCTGGCTAATCACTGTGTCCCAGTGCTAACAGTGGGATAAGTTTCCTTTCTAATTCTATTTTACTTCAGTCTTTACCATTTTTTTTTCCTATCCCCTGTTAAATTCAACCTGCTTTGTCTAGAGTAACTGCTGTGGAATTAAAAATGAGTGGGAAGAGCTCTAAGTCAGAATTTAACTTTCATTCTGAAAGCTAAAGATGCTATCAAATTTGAAACAACCTCCCACTCTCTCTTAACTTCACTTATTGTTGCAAGTGTCATATTTTTATTTAAAATCATAAAAATTTTAAGATTTTTTTTGAAAATTCTTGATGATGTTTCAGGAGTAACTGGCTCTATTTCTGCAGTTCTTTTGCACAACAGGTGGAGGAGTATCACTTGATATTCTGGGTATTTTACTTTTAATGGATAACGGTTGTGTTGTGTAGCATGTTGCATGGTGACAATCTCTTTGTTTTGTAAAAACTGGCTTTTATCTTTTTGTTTAGGGACGGTCGGATGCTGTTTGACTATTTAGCTGAGAAGCATGGTGTAAGTGTTTCAATTCTTATCTGTTTGAATTCGCCTCTAAATATCTCTGCCCAACCTCTCACAGCCAGGAGCTTTGAGCAATTACAGACTAGCATTTTGGCCTGTCTCATGTCAGTGTAGTGAACAGGCAGAATTCTAATGCTAACATACTTCATTTGAATACCTTTTGAACTTTTAATTTTTATACAAACAGAAATAAAGCCAGAGCTTAATGTTAGCTGCATCCTTTTAACTAAGATGTGCTTTACTTTGTATTACAGAAATTCACCTTTTTTCCAGTACTGGTATAAACTTCAATTCAGTAGCATGGATTAAGACTATAGCAGTTTTATATTGTCTTTCTTGTGTTCAGTGTCTTTCAAAGAACTTAAACTTCAAAGGTTACTGTATTATTATTAGTGGTTTGTAATGGCATGTTTCCTTTTTCCTGCTGAAGTAAAACTTTCTTGTGGTTCTTTTTAGTTTAGGCAGGAATACCTAGATACTCTCTACAGATATGCAAAATTCCAGTATGAATGTGGTAATTACTCAGGAGCTGCAGAGTATCTCTACTTCTTCAGGGTTCTGGTAAGTTTTGGTTTGGGTGTTTGTTGGTTTTGGGTTTTGTGGCTTTTTTTTTTTTTCCTAATAAAATAGTTAGACCAGTAAGTTGTCTATACTAATCCTTTAAAATACTTTTCAGCTTTTTTGAGACAATTACTGTGCACCAAATGAAAGTTGAAAGTAGTTGTTAATTATCATCACTGATTATTGTGCAATAATTCTGTTATTTTCATACTTAGTTCAGAACTGTCCTTTAGATTTATAAGTCTTTTGATAACAATTTAAGAATACTTCTTATTTTGTCACTATAAATATATCCTGGAAAAAATACTTAATAAACAAACAAAAAAACCCTACAGCAAAATGAATACTTGGGTTTGCGCACAGATGTAATCAACAGTACTGAAAAACTGGCAGGTGGTAATAGTGAACTGCCATCTTATCTGAACTCATATTTGTCTTCTCTTGCTTTTTGTGATATATTTAAGAGTATGTCATCTGTATAGGCAATACAAACAGCTTAAATTAGAATTGTAGAACCAGATCCATCATCTGTGAAGCAACTCTTTTCATATTGTAATTGTATCAGTGGTTAATGATGGGAGTGAATTTTGAGAATGAGGATTTGATGTCTTGTAAGAATCTCAACACAGTAAATTTATTGTTGGGGATCAGCAAATGTGCCATTTTGCTAACAAAAGGAAATTTAAGGTAACTACTTGAAAATGCAGATACTGTAGCTAGAACAGCTGCAGTGTCTAAAGGCAGTTATTGTGAGTACGTAACTGTAATTCCATGACTTCAAATCACCACAGTGCACATGAACCTTCTCAAATAAAAGTATCTGCTAAATTAGCACCTTCATTGCCTAGAAGATAATGACTTCTAAACTATATCTATGAGATACGTGAAATGATTGCTGAAAATATGTAGTGGTTCATACATTGATGTTTGTTTCTTGATGTCTAAGTTCTAGTCACATATGAAAATATCCTTAATTTTCTGAAAATATTACAAGAGTAAATAACAATAATTCCTGGAATTAACTGTAGTTAAAGGGTTTAAAGTAGGAATTCAATTTAATTCCTAGTGTAAATGTTGATGGTAAAACTGATTTTCAGTGTTACAGGTAAATTCCATGTGCTAAAAGGGGAAAGGAAATGCAAGTTGTGTGTGAATTTGTGGGCAGCTGTCCTTAATTCTTCAGGCTTTAATTCTGGGCTTATCATTATGTTCTTTTGTCAAATATAAGGTAATTTCAAAAAGTGAAGTGCTGGTTTTGTACTGGTAATGTCTCGGTATAGGACTTTTGTTACTAAATCGGATGGAAGTTTATTTGTTTAAAGTTCTCTGTAATAAAAGATAACCGGTGAAAGAACTATTGCACAGTGTCAAATTCTGATCTGAGAACAGAATTTGACACTGTGAATGACCTAGTGTAATTCATTCCTGTATAAAACTAACCTAGCTTGACCTGAGGACTACTGTTTCAGGAAACAGATACACTACTGCAAAGTTGCCATTTTACTGGATATTTCTCTAAGGAGTATGCTTTTTGGTAGAATATTAGCAGAAGGAACTTTGACTATTACCTATTCCTATTACCAGTATGTCATCTCATATTCAGTCATTTCATTTTTTTTGTGGTTTTGGCTTTTTTTAACTTAAACTGCAGAAGCATGGAGCTTGGTCTTACTTTGACAGGATTTTCTAGTTTCTACTTCAGAAGCTCTACTACTGTTTGGTCTTCTGTACCCAAATTACTTTTTCAAAAAGTACTGCTTCATTTGGAAAGACAGAACCATGCAAGTTTGATATCTTGTAAATTAAAAATACTTTCAGAAAATATTTTTCTGACTTTTAAAAAATAAATCATTAAAACACTAAGAGGATGACTTTGTTGCTATTGTTAAACATAGGTTCCAGCAACAGACAGAAATGCTTTGAGTTCTCTGTGGGGAAAACTGGCATCTGAAATTCTGATGCAAAATTGGGATGCAGCCATGGAAGATCTCACGAGACTGAAGGAGACAATAGATAATAATGTAAGTACTATCTTGGTTATCTCAGTAAGGTGAGGGGTTAGAGGTGTTAGTATTTAAGTTTTATTATGAATCAGTTGAAGTCTTTGTTTAGGAGTAGGTTACCACCGTTTCATTAGGTACTTTCTTAATTGTTGAAGGGTATTTGTGAAGAAATAGCAAAACAGGCTTTTTCAAACTACTTCCTTCTTACCACATTTGAAAATGTAGCTGAGAACTTCTAAGGTATTTCTAATAAACAAAAAAATCTAGTCTCGAGGATGAGTTTGAGGGCAGGATATCATTGTGTGAAATTGTTTGCTGATTAAATTTCAGTTAATACTCATTTTCTTTAAAGAATAAAATGCATGGATCCAAATTAGCCTCACATGAAAACAGCACTTTTGACAGAAAATGCAGAACAGCTTGTTTTTGGAAATAGCTTTCAGCAAATTCACCTTCCTTGCCAGCTCCTGAGTTCAGATGAGCACCAAGAAAAATGAAGGGAAAGAGTAGTACTAGTTCAGAAGAACTGAAGTGATTAAGGACCTCTTAGTCTTCCCCTCTGTTCATGGGGTGTCAGTGGTCATATCTGAAATGTGAGAGTTTTAGTGTCCTGAGCCAGAATCTTGAAAGGGTGTTTCATTTTGGGTTTTTTGTCCCAGAATCATTCTTTATTTATGTGGCACATAACAAATATTAACAAGCTTTTTTTTCTCTCCAATTTTCTGATTTTTATGAATATGTATGATTATAATACATTATAATCGACTTACTCATTAGACTCTAGCATTTTTTTAGCCTAGAATTATGATAGTTGTCGTGCTCTTCAGACTGATTTCTACTTGCTATGTCAGTTAATTTGCAACATGTTGCTTTGCAGTCCTGTTTAGAGTGCTGCTGAAATTTGGAGCTAGTACAGATACTTGATGCACAAAAAAGGATTCATCTCTCAGCTGTTTTAAGTGAAGATGGTTACATTGTTATTTCTTGGCTGAAAGTGATTAAGGTGTTTCATCACTGTCTGAGAGTGTATGGCTAAAAAGCCTTTTTGATGCTTTAGAAAGGGAGAAAAATTGAAAAGCTGCAGAAGCAGAGTAGTTTCAGATCACATTCAAAGAGGGAATACAAGAAACAAAACTCAGGATTGAAAAAAGGAATTAGTAACTTATGTTAGTGTGGTGGTCTTTAGAGAACTAAAATCCATGCTTTTGCCATAACAGAATACAAATTTTGACAAACAATTTGGAGTATTATAACTAAGATATAGTTTCTAATACTACATTCGGCAAACTTATTTTTAACAGGTTAACCTACCTTTGACAGATTAAAAAGCTAATGGCAAACTTAGCCTGAGTGAGATAACAGCTAAAAAGAGCAGGGAAATTGCAAAAGTTTTGAATAGTTAACAGGTTTCCATGGATTTGTATTCATGAAAGCTTTCCATGTTTTATTTGACTTAAACCAATGTTATGTTTTCTTTCAGTCTGTCAGCTCTCCGCTGCAGTCTCTTCAGCAAAGAACATGGCTCATCCACTGGTCTTTGTTTGTGTTTTTTAATCATCCTAAAGGGAGAGACAATATTATTGACCTTTTTCTCTATCAACCACAGTAAGTTGTGTCTTGCTACATTGAAGTCTTTAAATCAAAATGAAGGCAGATGATGAATATGCAGGCTTGTCAGATGTTTTTCAGCCCAAAGCCTATAGCTGTTTCAGAAGTTCTAATGGTATTAATGCTTTGACTATTTTCTTCCAAGCCTTTTGAATTTTTGTGTGTAGTCTACTTTCATGGTTACACCTTCCCTTTGAGGGGATGTGATTCTTTCCAACTGTAATGATTCTGTGATTCTGTGTGACAAGAATATTGTTTGACATTTATGACTATGTCTGCAAGGTGTCATTAGCTTGTTAAATTATGAATGACACTGAAGATAAAACCTATTAATAAATTACCACTTTAAACTGAAAACTAGCAGTGTTAATTAGAACAAGACTTGGCATTATATTACTGACTTCATAGTGTATCAAGCCACATTTTCTAGGGCTGTAGGGGAAGGTATTTTTCTGTATTGATTTCACAAAACCTATTTAAGAAGGGTTCTTAAGGAAAATCAGAGGAAAAAAAATTGAAACACCATAGCCATTTTTCTTTTTACATGTATGTACATCTAGGAGTCTAGAACAGCTTAACATAGAGGAATTAGACATTCTGCTCTTACATTACCTGGTTGGAGGTAATGTATTGGAATAGGAGAATAGTACTAAAGAAAGCAGGTGGGTTTTTTGCATGGCGATTCAGTAGGCTGGTAATTTGTGGTGAACTTTTGTCTCCTTTTTGGTTTATAATGTATGTATTAGCTTGTTTTTTAATTTCTATTTCTTACTTGTAAATATAGGCCAGTATTTTGGATAGTTGAGCAGGAGAGTTGCAGACTTGAATGAAAAAGGACTTCATGGTGGTTTTGTATGCCCATGCAAACCCCTCTTGTGAAATCAGTGTAGCTGACAGCTTAGGCCATTGTTGACCTGAACTTAGCATATGAACTGTTCTTTTGCAGTGCTAGCACCTCTTACCTCACTAGCACACTGCTGCCTTCTCTTCCTCACTTGCTTGCCTCCTCCCCATCCCAAAAGATGACCACAAGGTTAACGAAAATAAATCATCTTTCTGTATTTGAATAAATGGTCAGTCACAAGCCCTGATATTATATTGCATAAAAAGTGCATAAGCTATCTATTGTGAATACTGTCTTGATGCAAAACTGCATTATCCTGGTGTTACCTGCATTTTTTTCTTTCTAGGTATCTCAATGCAATTCAAACAATGTGCCCACATATCCTCAGATATTTGACTACTGCAGTCATAACCAATAAAGATGTTAGAAAACGCAGACAAGTGCTGAAAGATCTAGTCAAGGTTATTCAGCAGGTAAGGACTGAAATATCTGATATTTTCTGTCCTTTTTTATTGAAACTTCATAATAACTTTCTTCTAACAATATGCCTGGTTTAGGACTTCTGCTTTGGTATTTTGGTGCTCGCTTTTTCTCACTGAACTAATTTTTCACTGTGAAGTAAAATGCATATCAGTCATTGGGGGACAGAATAGTGTTTTCCTCTTCATGTCAAGAAGCAATGAGTAAAATAGACTATGCACTCAATTTTGCCTTTTTGCACAATTAAATGCAGAAAGTTCGGTAAGATAAGTGAAATGGCTTTGGATACAATTCTTTTTGTTATACAACATTCTTTGTAGGGATGGCTGAGCGAGTAAGGAATCATGTTTGCATTTCAAAACCACCCAACTGTGTGCAGTCTCTTGTGCTGTCCCTGTGTGTTTTCTCGAAAATCCTGCTGTTGTCTCAAGTTACATGAGTATGTAGATGTGGATGAGAGCAATGGAAGACTTGTGCTTGCTAGCAATCCAAGGGGGTTATAGCAAAGATTTTCGTCTGAAGTCAGTGTGCAATTTGTATATAGGCCATCAGCTTCAAACACTTTGAATGATGAGAGCATGATTTTGAATTATAAACTGTTACATATGCAACAATCCAGTTATCACAGGCTAGAAGTTAATTATATCTACTTCATGTATCAATGTAACTACCTATGCAAGGCACAATCAATGGAAAGATCAAATTTTAAGCATATCTTAGTCTAGTTTTAAGCTTTAGTGTTCATAAAAAGTAGTGTGAGAAGCTATAAACTGGGTAGTGTTACTCATCTTTTCTTAAGCTAAATCCTAATTTTTAGCATTGAACTTCTAATAACTTTTAGTATTTGAAGTAAAGCAACTTTTTTTGCTTTTGTTTTGTGCTGTACAATTGGGGTGAATAAAAACATCACTAGGTTGTTCCTTTGGAAAATAGCAACTCTGCTTTGATTTTGAAATGTCTTAAGAGATCTGTTTCATAGTACTGTTGTATTCTATATGGTTCCTTGTACTAAATCATGTGGTGGTAGAGGTTTTATAGATTTCAAAGTGATTCAGACAGGATAACTAGTGACTTGCCTACATAGGAAAAACAATGCATTGAATGCAGGGATTCGTCAAATGTCATATGGTAGGCTGGTTACTGCTAGAGATGGCTAATATTTACCTTTGCAAGTATTGAGCTGATACATAAGCAGTTTGTTCATCTATTAAACTTAAAAGATGATTGATCCAAGACTGTTTTACATAATAGATGCTAATTACATGGTTAGCAACTACAATTTTGAAGTATTTAAAAAAAAACAAAAACAAAAACAAAAAAACAAACAAACAATAAACCCACAAACCCCCCCATTTACCTATAAAACTGAATTTTAAACCTAAATAATGAGACTGTAAATACAGTTCTTTGGGGAAGAAAAAATAACACCAAAAAAATCCCATAGTAATTCTCTTAATCTGCTGATCTTTTTGTATGCTAAAGCAGATATTGACAGATGCTGAGTTAAGCTGTCTTAAAATGTGCATTAGAGACATATCAGAGGATGTTTAATTATGTCTTAATTTACATGATGTATATAGATCTAGTGTTGTTCCTGCCTTGTAGTTAAAAGCTTAGTAATGCCTGTAATGCTAAAATAAATTCAAGCATTTCATATATGGAAAGTAGCAGTATTTGTTAGCTATGCTGTCAATGTAAATTCAATAATCATTCATTCTGAAGTGTGAAGGATTTGCTGTTGGGCTAGTTTTTGAAATCAGAATGTTTTAAGAAATTCAGAGGTTTGGTACAGAACCAGCTCTAGTCTGTTTTTCAAACCCAAAGATTGCAACACTAAATGCTAAAGGTGAAACTGCGGGTCAGGAAAAAACAGAGTATTCAGCTTTTATAAGAGGAATTGGGAAATTTATCTTTGTATTTTATTTAAGGTGGTGCATGGACTTGTTTCTTGTTTGAGTAATGCAAGGAATACGCAAGTGATCTTGTGCCCTTAATTTCTAATATTGTTCCTGATTTTCTTGACAGGAGTCCTACACGTACAGGGACCCCATCACAGAGTTTGTGGAATGCTTGTACGTTAATTTTGATTTTGATGGTGCACAGAAGAAGCTGAGAGAGTGTGAAACAGTAAGGCTTACAACATTTACAAGATTTTTCTTCATTTTACTTAAGATCTTAGCAGTAAGAATATAGCTTTAAAATTGCACTTACGCAGTTCTAGAACAAGAAATGGTTAGGTAATCATGTATTTGGCTGAGCTTCAACTTTTCCATTAGTGTTTGAAAAGTGCTTGAAGAAAAGTTTGGATTTGCCTTTTGTAGTGAAAGTTGCTGCATCTTGGAACTGTTATTCAACTTTACTTTTTGCCATAATATTAGGATAGTTAAATACATATTGTTGGAAAAATATTAATTAATCTACTATAAGTAGTTAAAAATACTTAACACTCATGTTGACTAGTCAAAAAGTAGTAGTAGTAGCAGCATATCTAGTAGCAGAACATTAGCACCAATACTTAACAAGCCCTGGTTTGGCTTTGCTTTCATTAGTATTAGTCACCTAGCTGGGTAAATCAGAAGGCTTATAATCATTCTCACTGCGTAGGGCTAGGGACTCTATAATGTGAACCTTATAGGCACACATGCCCTACTAAGTATGCTGGCCTATGTGTTAAGGAGAATGCTAATCAAATTGTAGAGCGAGAGGAGAATCTTTCAATATGAGAAGGGAGTTAAAATTTACGTGCTGGACCTATCTTTAGTACAAAATTCTGTAGTTTTTTCTCCGCATCTTTGAGCACACCAAGAACTGGTTTTAGGTGGACTATTCTCTGATATTGCTTACCGACAAGTGTGTGCCAGTAAATTGCTACTTTCACATTTGTTCTCAGTGTTCCCTTTCACCTTGTACTTGCAGGTGCTTGTGAATGATTTCTTCTTAGTGGCATGCCTTGAGGACTTCATTGAGAATGCTCGTCTCTTTATATTTGAGACTTTTTGTCGCATCCATCAGTGTATCAGCATTGGGTAAGATAAAGCCCCATTTCCAAATATTCCCATCACCTTTAAATAAAAAAGGGGAAAAAAGAGAAGTGAAACTCTGAATGCTGTAAAAATCTCAATGGTAGAGGACAGTTTAGAGATCCATGAGACAGCAGAAATCAGAGCTTTTAACTCCATTGAACTTGATGGATTTTTGTTACCAGCTTGCATCCAGAGCAAATGTGTCTAGTCCCTTGAGGAAGTTATTTAATGGTGCTTGATTTCAAGAGAAGAGGACTTGAGAGAAAATTGTGTTAGTTTTGTAAGTTTATTGAAAGGATTGCTTTTTTATGGAAAGGTGTTGTTGGAGAAAGGACAAAGATTATTGCTTTTACTCTCCCCTCAAATGTGACATATTTGTCTTCAGTGCATTTGGAAAATGATTAATTTTTTTATACTTTATATCACCTTTTAATAGTGAATGAGTTCAATGTAAAAAAGGCAAACCATGAAGCTGAGGATATTAATCAGCTCAGTGATTCATTACAGAAAAAATAGCAAGCTTTATTTAACAAATCAAGGCCTACAGTGGGTGTTTGTCATTTAGTGTTTATTATTTTATAGTTAATTTTTTTGTGCATATGTGGTATTTGAACTTAAAGTATGGTAGAAAATGAGTAGTTGGCTCTCTATGTGTGTATGTGTGATTAATAAATATAGGTAGCAGTGTCTTTATTTTGTAAACGTTACGGTGTGTTCTGGGGCAGTGATAAACTTTGACTTGAGACATATTTCAGGCTGATATGGATATTCTTACGATGTATCGCTTCAGGTAGTTGCATGTGGAATCAATCATTGGTGATGAGATTCTTTTCAGTGGGTCATTGTGTTTTAAATGATGGACATAAGCCTTAAATTTCTCTGCAGGCTGTTAAAATGATTCTGTTTGGGCTGAAGTGGTCTGTATAAATATTTCTTGATGCATTTCAGACTTGTTTTTGAAGAAGTTAGCTAGTCAAAATTATTTTAATTAAACGTTTGTCCGAGGCATAGTTCTTGCATTTATTTGTCCACAAGTGATCGCCACTGCTGTTCTTGGAGTTGAAAACTAGTTGGTTGTACCACAGTACTTGATAAGTACTGTTTAACTATTTGGAACAAATTGGAAAACAATTGGTGGAAAGTTTACTATTGCATATGTTAATTGGAATATAGATGGCTCATCTAATTTCAACTACTTACGTCTGTTAGGCAGCTGACATTTTTCTGAAGGATGTAGTTGCTTTATCAGTTGTAGTTTAAAGTCTATACATCTCAAATCATGCTGCAATTAGTTTACTCTTTGAAATACGTTTAACAGGCAGAAATAGTTAAAACTAATTCAAAATGTTTTGGTTAGTTTCATATGTCTGTATCTAATTGAAGAGCTTAATTTGCTTCATTCTCTTCCTTTTTTTTTTTTTGCTTTATGCAGTACAGGACAGGTTTATTTATTCATGAAGGTGTGTGGAATTAAGTAGTAAGCTTGCCTTTTAAGTCAAGGAATGCTTGCTGTAGCATGACTCAAATAATTGAATCTTCTTATACAACAGAAGGACAGAAATTATCTACAGAACCATTTTTTTAAGACTACCATTAGGAAACTACCCTTGGAAATCACATGTACCTCAGGTTAATTAAACCACAGATTAACATTTCGGGTGGAATAGTAGCATCTCTTGTTGCAGTTTACTTCCCCTTGCTTTCCCAAACTTAAGATACTTTGTTGCCTGTTTGTGATGTTCGCTACAGTCAGTTCAGTGTAAGTCCAGTATTTTAAGCTACTTCAGGTTTTTTTTTCTACTCACCTCGCTTCATGTTCATTTCAAAATTGGGAGAAGAGTGACAGATCAGGAACATATAGGAGAGAAGATTGCATAAAGACAACTATATAGGTAGTTTAGCTAGGTAAATGAGGTAATAATTGATATAAAGTATTTACCTGGGATTAATAATCAAGAGGGAAATCACTCTTTAAGGTAGAGGAAAATGTTTAAGCAAGATTCTGTAAATCGGTGAGAAATTGACCTCTTGTGCAACTTGGCATAGCCAGCTGGCTTTTTGGTCATGCCTGTAGCCCTTACCTCATGTTTGTTACCTTAGTCTGAAAACTGATAGAAAAATTAGTGTTGCAAATGTTCCGTATGAGCCAGCTGCCAGCAGAAAGCTGAAGGACTTGGCTGGGAAGCTGCAGGAAATGCCATTGAAGGAATTATTCCTGGACAAGAGTGCTTGTTACATTAAGAATTTCCTTTGTGTCCTCCCCCACCATCCCTCCGTGAAATTGCAAGAAGCTTGAGCATAGTGTATCTGTTGCATCTTCTGTACCGAACTGTCTCATGACTCTGGTTCCTGAAACTTCAGAGTGAAATTTATTGCTAAATAAGCTACTGAGAGACACTTTCCTGGCCTAATTAGTCTAAACTATTGTGACTGCTGGCTGATTTTTTTTTTATTTTATTTTTTTTTTTAAATAAGAATAAAAACAATTTGGTTGTTCTATTTATAACAATGGTTACTGTTTCATGTTGTGGTCAGGTTTACTTAACTGACAATTTTCCAAAGAATGTCCATGTAGGCAAGGCTTAATAGGAAGATGTGAAAATTGTACAGGTCAAGATATAAGTGCAAGGTGATGTAGTTCAGAACACTTAAGTATACTTTAAGGACTTAAAATGTCTTAGTGTAAAGTGGTTGGGGTGTAAGCTTTGAAGACATTTCAGTCAAGTGAAGGTATGCTTCCCAGATATGTAGTATTTATTGCATAGAAGTCTTGGGCTGTGCCAAATTTTGTGTTGATTTAACTAGTATTCCATAGTCACTAGCCATGTTTAGCAACATCAGAGGGATTCTGTTTCACATTTTAATTGAGTCCCTTATCTTCTAGTATGCTGGCAGATAAACTAAATATGACTCCTGAAGAGGCCGAAAGATGGATTGTCAATCTAATTCGAAATGCACGATTAGATGCCAAACTGGATTCAAAGCTGGTAAGACTGTACAGATGGATCCAAGTGAACTTGTTGGTTTTTTTGTTGTTGTTATAAAACTTTTTTTTAGGTAGTTTGGTGTCGGTTGGTTGGTTTTCCCCCCTCACTCCCCCCCTTTGTCCATAAAATGTAGTAGACTTCGTTGATTCTTTTTTCATCTTTTGTGTAAGATGTGTTATGAAAGGTCTGAAAGCAAAGCATTAAAGGCACGTGTGTTCTGAGAGACTGTTAAATTTGCTTTCTTTTCTGTGTTTTAGGGCCATGTAGTCATGGGCAATAATGCAGTCTCACCTTATCAACAAGTGATTGAAAAGACAAAAAGCCTGTCTTTCCGTAGTCAAATGTTGGCTATGAACATTGAGAAGAAGTTGAATCAGAGTGGTAGATCTGAGGTTGGTATATTCTGAATTCCTGCTGTCTCTCTTGTGAGATATTTAAGGATAATTTTTAGCCTGTTTCTTAGTGCATCAGATGTACCTACTTCTAGTTCTGGTACAACATATTAAAAGGTTTATTTTCTTACAGTCAACATTAGACATTTTCTTGTTTCTCTTCTCATCACCAGGTATTACTTCTTTTTGTTGCACAACTAGGTGTATTTCTGTCATTGATTCTCTGTGTCCTTTAAATGATCTCCTTCACTTCAACATAGGTTGGTTTTGAAGGGTGATATTTATAAAAGTACTTGTGTTACTTTTTTTTTTGAGTGAGTTGTACTCAAACAGTATCTGTAGGTGTATATGTAGTATTGAGAGAAGAATGAATGATCTTAAGGCTGCAACATGATGGAGGAGTTGTGCAAAGCCCTGACTGTTGAACCCATTTCATTAAATACTGGAGAATATAATTAGGTCATCCAGATGTTTTAGAAGAACCAGTGAAAATAAGGAATTTCACAAGACCATCTAGCTTTGCTTCTTGTCCTCTTTCCAATATGAGAAGCTGTATGATGGAGAAGAACAGTGTAAGGTGAATGGCTCTGAGGTCTGCTAAGGACCCTGCCATATGTACTTTAAATTAAAAACCAAACCACCATTTAAAAGAACTTAGAAATATTAAGAGTTTTACTGGGTTTTATTCTATTAAAGGGAAGTCTTATGAAACTTAAAGTGATGTTCTGCCGAATTATTTATTTTTGGATCTTTAGAACTTTTCCTTTTAGAAACTACTAGATTAGGGGATTCAGGCATGCGGCTTAATTGCAGCACGTATTTCTGCTATATCAACACTTGCTTTAAACTTAGAGTACCCTTCAGGAATAATGTTCCCACTTCTTAGCCATATGTCAGTATAATAAGTTATTCTAATAATTACTCAAACTTCAGTAACCAACAGATAACATAGTAATTTCTTTTTTACTGATCCTTATTTATTCTTTAGGCACCTAATTGGGCTACTCAAGACTCCGGCTTCTACTGAAATACTTCTGCAGAGGGGGGGAAAAAATAGTTTTCATTTGACAAAAAGGCAAATAAATATTAAATTTTATAGGAAAAGGTAATGACATGTTTCATCTAACAATATTTGAATAAAATTGTTTAATTTTATCAGTCTGTGCATCTCTAATTTAAACAGTTGATTATGTTGCATAGGGACTTTTTCATGTAGTGGTGTTCTGAAGCATTTTGGATCAGTTTGCAAAATTTAAAATGTGCATTCTGTTAAGTTTGATTGTACTGAAGGATACTGTTACTTAGCTGTCTGAATTTGGAAGCTGGGAATTATAGTTAGTTATTATCTCTGCCAAAAGTCACACAAAAAAATAAAAATGGATGGTACAAATAAGTGCTTCCTCACTGAACATTTTGCCAAGGCAAAATATTTTTCTGCACTTACTTTTTTGGATTTGTCACTGAATAACCTTGGTAAAGGCATGTGTAACTTACACTTTGTATGAGACCTGACATAATGTACATGCAGAATAATTTGGATAGTCCTGAGTGTTCAAGCTTCAGAATTTTTCCTGTTGTAGATCTGAGTGTTAATCTTGCACAGTCTTAGAAACTTTCTGGAGTAGAGCTTTTTGCTTCAGAGGGGAAAAAATCATTTCAAAATGTATGACAGATGAGCTACTTATGGTTTAAAGCTTTGATTTGTAATTTGAAGTTCTTAAGATTCATGATATAAACTTGAAGCAACAAAACCCTGTATTGTTCAACCATTGTACTATGAAAGGTTTTTTAGGTCTATGTTTTCTGACAGTGTTTCATACGTCCCTGGGTTTCCTTAGCACCTTTGCACTGCAGAATGAATCCTAGTGCCTCTAAGCCAGAAAATCCAAAATCCCTTTTAGGATTCTTTGAAATATAATTCCTTCATGGAAGAGAAATTTTAATGCAAAAACTAAAGTTTAAGAGTGTTTCAGTAGGTTGAGCTTCTTGTTGCAATGACCATCCAATGTCCATGGGAAAATTTGTCACACAAAAAAACCTGGATGCTTCTGAGAGCCTGCACACGCTGCAGTAGAGGTATGGTATGGTGCTGGCTATGCTGCTCAGCTATGACTGGCTTGGCTGATATGGCCACAGGCTGGAAGCTGTACTACATGAGTTTTTAAGAGCTGGGACTGTGCATGTTATATTCATCTAATGATCACTCTGGGTGGGGGATGTGGAAGTATTTAAGGCAAATGTCTTACCTCTATGTTGAGAAGACTTAGTTTTCCACTAGGGATCAGAGGTTATGGTATTAAAGGAAAAAACATGCTATGTCAAAGAACTGTTTATTGAAAATGTAGAGGTCTTGACCTTGTGATTGAATGATGAAGCTGGTTGTGGAAGGATTAAAATTTTACACATGGCTTGGGCACAGATTTCTTGTTTAATCTCACAAAAATAAGGAAATGTAATCTTTGTGTGCACACTTGGGAGTTAAAGTACGTGTTTTGAAGTATCGGGATGTTAAATAATTATTTCAGTACGTTTTCCTATGGCTGTACAGCAGGAGGCAAAGGTATGCAATGTCATTTTTTAGTAAATTGTTCAGATGATACTTAATTTGAAGTTTAGGGTGGTTTTCCCCTATTTCTACTGCTTTAGGGAGCATTTTTCCTCCTATGATGCCAGATCGATGTACTTCAGAGGCAGCGGAAAGGTGATGACATTTAGACAAGAGTTTATCCCATGTAAAATTGTAGTTCATCCTTCTCACATAAAACTTGTGTTGCTTGATTTCCTTCATGTTTAAATGTTTTCCCTAATGATTTTTGGAGCAAACTCAAAGAATTTTTGTTTCTAATAAGGAAATTTTGAGGTTTGGGCAGTTTATAGAATAGGGAGCAGCATGTTTATTTTATGCAGGTTTATTTTTTGACCTGACTAAGGACTATTTGTTTAGTGCCATGCATTTTTTGCTGTGTATATAGGAAAAGGCTTATTTCAACTCCTTCTCTGCTCCAGTCCTCACTTCAAGCCACATTATAAATCTTCCCGAAGGATCTGAAATTCACCTGGGGCAGACAGCTTTCCAAAGCTTTGAAAACACTTATTGGAAATTACTAGTACAAAACAATATAGTCCAGTATGTTGTATGATTTGAATATAAAGCAGTGTTACAAAGAATGGGAAGTGTCAGAATTTCTGTGGGGCTCTGGGAGGTTCAAATAAAGTTAGAAGAAACAAGGACACTCATCTATTTTCACTTTCAGTATGGTTAAGATACTAGATTCTTGTACAAGTTCAATCATTATTTTCAAAGAATATACAGTTTCAGTTAAAACTACTTGCACAGCTTAAAGGTGGTAATAATTTGCAGCACCATGCCCCACCAAGTAAACAGAATTTGTGGGAGTTTAAACACTTGTGATATGAAGTTGTCACTGGTATGTCCAGCTATAGATAGAGGAACCTAATTCAGACAGCCACAGCATTTCAAATCTTGGCTACATTTTTGAAAAGCTGTAGGAGCCTTCTGGATCAAAGATGCTTTATTTTAACAGTGTAGTGAGGGGATACCCTAGATATGAAATGAGCTTTCCATTGTGACTTTGCTCAACCCTCATCACCCCAAAAACTGACTGCTTCTTGTTATATAATTTATCTGTCAATTCTGTCAGAAAAGGAGAGCTTGTGTTACTTGGAGGGCCTTCATGCTAATTCAGAATGAAAAGCAATGCGCACTGCCAGTACAGCAATTGCCTGCAGCTTTATTGAATTTCTTCACTCCTACTCACCACCAAAATCAGCTCAGGAAAAAAAAAGTTCTCAAAAGAGCTTCGTAGAAGTTAGCAGAACTGAAAGCTGACAAAATACTAAAAACTTCTGGACATGGAAAGACTTGGTGGGACTGCTGAACATATAGGCAGAAGGAGCCACAAAGATGTATACGTTGTGTTAGCTTAAGCCCATGTGTTCCAGTATCCCACCACGTTCTCTATCCCTGCTTACTGTACAGGTTCTGAGTTGATCCTGTGGAGAGATAGCCAACACAGCCTCTTTCACCTCATCTGTGTGTTAATTCTACATGTGTAAGGAAACTAAATAGGACATAAAAAGGTATCTGTCATCTGGCAGGATCCAACTGTTTAACCAATGGTATCCATCCCTTTGTGCAGGATGCATCAACTCAAAATCTCCAGTTCCAGAGCAGCAGTATCTGGATAATCTGACATGCAGTATTTGCCCCCATGGATTTTTCTGGCTATGTCATTCTTGAACAGATAAATTATTATGGACTTGGGGAATAGAGAGGGGATGTGAAGGGAAGGCATTGGGGAAGCCTCCACTCCAGAAGATTGTTTGAAAGGGATCTTCAAAGAAGCAGCATGTAGCAAGTGAAGCAGAAGCCTAGGGGAAGTGGCAAGACAGTGTGAGGTAATATGAAACATGTTATGGAAAAAAGAGAGAAAATACACTATCAGATAAGAAGAATCCAAAAGTACTAGGCAAAGTTAGAGCAGATATAGACAAAATAAAAATTCTTGATAGCCATGAGTATGAGGGGAAAGTGTTAAATCTGTATCAATGTACAGGACTCGTCAGCCAGTGACATTGGTTAAAATGTAATTTCTAAATATCTGTTGGCTGTACTCTAATAATAATGGGGATGTAAGAGCTAGACAAAGCATGATGGGAAAAGAGAGTAAAATAGGCTCTAGTGTTTGTCTCTTAATTTTATCTTTTTTTTGTATGTTGGCTCATTAGGAATCCCTCCTGCCTGCCAAGAGAGAAACCATTTTGGTTTTGCATATTTGTAGCCATATGGGGGAAGAGTGTTCTCCCTGAAAAAATTATTTTCTCTAATGTAAGATAAGATATTTTGGGCAGACTGTGCTGTTTGCATGGAAATATTACAGTTGAGGAGTTAAATGGCAGAGAACAGGAATAATAAGCTTGAGGAAAGTAGTCTAGTTGGCAGCTTATTGGAGGTTTTGGTTAGTAATTATAACAATCCAAAAGCTTCTAGTACCACAAACGTCTTTCTTTTCTTTCTGGTTTATTTGTGATGAGAGAAGAATGACAGAAAAGATCCAATTTTAAATTTCCAGCATTCTTATATTTTTTTCTCTTGTGTTTGGAATGGTGATTTATTAAGTGAGACCAAAGCAGGCTCACCACTGGAGTAACGGCATGCTGCAGCTCTCGCTATCCATCGGACAAAGAATCCAAGCTATAATTTGCCTAGGAGCTCTTACACAAAATGCCACAAATAAATAACATGATGTGAGGATGGCCAAGAGCAAGAAGCCTTTGCAGTCCAAACCTCCCACAGCTAGAGAAGTCTAACAGAATGATCCTCCGTTTAAACAAGGGAGAAAATACTTCTCATACTGAGGCAGTCTGCCAGGGACTGTAAGAATCAGTTTGTTATTGCTAGATTGATCTAAAATGAGGATAAAAAATTAAGAGCATAATTGTTCCAAGCACTATAGGTGGCTTGTGTGTCTCGATGCTATCAAATGGCCTGAAAAATGGAACTAGAAATGTAGCTGCTGGGTTAGTCAGGAGCTTCCAATTCCAGATATTTTCAGGATCCTTCCACAAGCCCCCTTCCAGATGCATCTGTCAAACTGGTGAATGGAGAAGGTATAAAGTTCACTGAAGAATTGCAACCTAAAGCCTACTCTTTACGTGCACCTGACTTGCCAGTAAAAATTTCAGTAAATAGCTGTGTGTGAAAAGGGCTTTGACAATCTAAAGCACTTGGATATAAGGATGTACTCCACAGAACCTAAGTGTGACCATTACATATGAGCGTTTACCCATGCTAGCCAGAAATTATCTGATAAAGATTCTAGTAGCAGTGAAGATGCTATGCTGTAGGACTCAGTGCAGGTGAAGAATCTCAGAAAGGTCTTGCTGTCCTCAGCAGGTATGCACAGCCCACAGTAGGGCCCAAACCACTCGTGCTCCTCTATTACCTGCCTGCTGTATTACGCTTGCACTTTCACTTGAATTGCAGATTTAATCTGTCTGTCAAAAATCCCCCGGCGTATAGCAAGGTTAGGATTGCCCTGTAAATACCAAAAAGGTGTGGCTAATACAGCAATGTTGTCCTAGCTACGCTGTGCACTTCCAGAAGTGTTTGGCTTTGAAGTGAACAGCATAATTGACTATACTTTTAAGTCTGGCATCAAGTCTATGAGAGGTTTCCTGCAATGTTAGCTCAGATTCTCTAAGATTTAATGGTGTTTTAGTTTCTGTTTTCAACCATAACTCTATTGATAAAGAAACCAGAAGGAAAAGGTGTTAGTTAATTCACTAGTTCATGCATTCAATCACCTTTCTTCAGCCAGGCAGTGGGATCACAGAAACTGGGGTATCTCTGGTAACTATTGCACTGTTTGTCACCAGTGGTGTCTCTGTGTGACCCCACAGGATGACTTAGTGACAGAAAATCCTCCTTTCAGGTGCCTACATTCAACATTTAAACCTGTGATGCCTTTGATGGCTGCGATCTAACTCTTGAGAATTCCTCACATGCTAAATTCCCGGTTTTGTGCATGCAGGCTGAGCTTTGTAAGAGCTGATGATGTGTTCCTTCACCTGGAGTCTATCCTGCATGGGGGGCACTCTGTGAAGGTACCCAGGAGAGTTGGCCTGGCAGGAAAACAAACAAGGAAGACAAAGAGGGGTATGTCTGCCGTACAGCTGGAGAACATGCCTGAAACACTCCATAGCAGGCTTACATCCCTCTTTTTCCCCATTTAAAACAAGTATTTGAACCTCAACATCTCACTTATCAAGAAAGCACCAGGGTGGCTTTTCCTTTTTCTGTCTTTACACTTCCTAAATGATTTCTGGAGCAGGTCTGCTGTGGTAAGTTTGAGAGTTGTTCCCTTATAATCAATGTTGAAGTGCTTTATTCAAAGCAAACCACCTACTCTAAAAAAACACCCCAACAAAAATTGAGAAGCCAGTAACCCAAACACAAATGCTTTCTATAGCCTGTATACAAAACAGTGCAGTTTATGGAAAGCATTTGGTTTAACCAAAATTCCCCACCAGTGTAAACACAGTGGCTGAGTGGATTTGTTTTGACTGAGGTATCAGCTAGTCATATCTGAGACATACAAGATATCTGCAGTGGGAATTATTCTTAGCATAGCTATGCTAATTGTTAACTTCAGGTGGTTGGCTGAAAGGGTGGCTTTCTTCTACTATTTGTTTGAATGATTTACACAGATTGCAGGATTTTTCTTATATGTCCACAGACTTATGCTGGACATGTATGACATACCTAGTGCACATATATATATGTGTGTGTGTATGTGTGTGTGTATATATATATATATGTATATATATATTGATCATAGAGTGTATTCATGGGATGATTACTCCAAAGGAGATGAATAGCTGTGGGCTCTCAGCTTGACACACAATTACTTACTCTGCAAGATGCTGTTCCCCAGAAGTACTAAACAGTGAGGAGGGGACTTTGGGCCAGCATTATTATTAGTTGCATTCACCAAGCCAGCTATCAGTCAAAGTATTCAGCTGCCAGCTGTGGGCCAAACCAGGACTGAGCTGAAGAAAGGTTTGGGAGTGTCATGAGGGCATTGCAGATGATCAGTAGCTGTTTTTAGACTGAGCCATGTGATTTGTAATATTCCCTTTGTTAATTGTCATGCTTGCTAAAATCCAAACTTTGTGTTTTCCTCAAGGAGAGAAGCTGACATTAAATAATGAAAATCATCACTGAGGTCTATCTGATTCAAAAATATCCTTTAAAGTGACAATAAAAAACTTCAGTGCTGAGTTCAGGGAAAGCTAAGTGAACTGTCTGCATTTGGCAGGACGTCTCTTATTCTTTTGTTTTAAAGGACTCAGTGAAGAAAAAAAAGAGTACAAAAGAAAGTAGAAATTAGAGGCAGACAACATCTTCTAGATTATCATATGTATTATTCTGCCAGTGCAGGACTAAGTCTTTTAATACTTATTTAAGCCTTTCAGTCCCTAAGGAGCATGATTTATGGGCTTTCTGCTGATCAACAGAAGATAGGCATGGTTAAAGACTACAGCTACTTATGTACTGTGGTTTATGCTTTTGGCTCCAGCAGTTCCTATCTCAGCCCCTGGGGTACTGTTGAAATGGCAGACATCACAGTTTCTCTGCCCTATTTTCTAATTTAATTTTACTCTGAAGAATTATGACCTTAAATTTGCTTCCCCACCCATTATGGTTTAGATCAATCTTACTATACGACAGAAAAGAGTCAAATTTTTGTTCCACAAGAAAGGTACAATACACCTTTCCAAAGCTTGCAATGAAGCAAAAGCTGGCATTCAGCTCCCATCATGATTAGCAGAGTATAGAGCACAAACATAACGGGATTCTAGTGTGGTTTATGCACTTTTTAAAATTAAAAGCTATATTTTGTGTCTTTCAAGTTCTGAAAGTATGTCCCCGGGTCTATCTGCACAATTCCTCTGACAAAACTGAATGCAAGCTCTTTTCTTGCCCTTTCACTGAAAACCTTCATTTCTGTGCTTAGATATTTGTCTCAACAATATATCAACAGCTGGCATCCTGACTGTGGTGACATCATACACCTGTTTCCTATTAGTGTAACTACATACTGCCCCTTCAGTGTAGGATTATCTACTGATCCAGGCTTTCTTCTGAGCTGGGCTAAAGGAGTTGACAGTATTTCAGAGAGAATGCTCATGAGTTTTCTTTTAACTTGTTTTCCTTTGTTTGTTAGATATATAAGAGAAGGAGTAATCAGCAATTAGATGGTGGAGAACTATTAACATTTTGAAGATTATAAAAGCATCTTGAACATATGCTTTTATATTACTGTTGGCAATTTTACTTCTGAAACTCACTGTAGATTAACACACTAATTGTTAGGATTTTATCTAGGGATTCTTAACTGTCCAAAATTCTTTTTGAACTCTATTCTTCATTATCATTTGGCAGAGATACTTCTTGTATATTCCAAGAAATATTGCAATCACTTTATTGCTAAATAGATACGCTGGAGAAAGCATGTGCTTAACATCACAACCTTTACTTCTCAGCCTTTATTGACATTAAGTAGTAAAGGTCTCTAAATTGTACTTGGAAGACATCTCCAAAGCCAGTTACTAAATCATAAGGCTACTCAGACAAGACGTTGAATACAAAATAAATCTATGCTGAACAATGCTTCTCTTGCAAGAATATAATCTGCAAATTCTGACATCTCAAAAAAATTTACATCATATCCCATTCTTTTTAATAAGGGATCATTTTGAGAGCCACTTTTGATTATCGGTGCTCTTGGTGGTACCAGTTCCCTGTTAACAGGTATCCGATCATCTTTGTATCTCTTTCCTTCTGCAGTCAACAGAAACAGTGGGAGAACAAGGTAGATGTCTTGAAGAGACAAGGCCAATCTCAAGAATGACATTTAAGAAAAAAAATCTTAAATTTTCTTTATTTGACGCACAGGTAATAAACAGAGGAAATGCGAAGTAGAAACAAAAACTAAACATACATTTAAAACAATGTATCAACAATATATAAATATAATTCAATATAAATATATTTTGTGTACACACACAAACACATAAATATGTATATTCAGATATAAAAAGGAGTTTTTTAGAAGATGTGATGAACAGAGAAAAGCCAAAGGACAATGGTCACAGCTTCCATTGAGAAAAGTTCTCTCTGGATATGTGGAAAAAATGTTCACCATGAGCTTGGACAAGCACTGGAAAAGGTCACCCAGAGAGGCTCTGGAATCTTCCATCTTGAACATTTTCAAGACTCAGCTGGACAAAGCCCTCAGCAGTCTGACCTAACTCTGAAGTTAGCTCTGCTTTGGGCAAGATAGATGATCTTCCAAAGTCCCTTCCAAACTCTGTTGCTCTATGATCTTGTGTGGGTGGGTTTGTATATGTATGAGAGATAAAGCAGTGATTGTGTAAAGCTTAGGGCAGAAGATATAAAATTTATGTAAAAGTATGTAAAACGCTATGTAAAAAAACAGATCACATTTCATCTTTGCATAACACAGGTCCTTGTGAAGCCATTTTTCTGGGGACATATTAGAACAAATTTAAACTCACATATATATGTTGGAAACCTCTACTCTATAGTTAGAGTGCTAAGAGGAGCGTTGCAGAAAAAGCCTAAACTGCCTTCTTATGCATTAATTTTTTAGTAATTTTCTGATCAATATGCTGGCAAACTAAGATCCTTTCTTCAAAAGAAGTGGATTATCTTCAGCTGCTAAGGTGGAATTTGAACTCTTACCTTCAAAATGCAATATCCACAGATAAGAACACTGGTGGCTCTTACACACTCCAAGAGAAATATGGTGTCCACATCTGGCGGGCAGGAACTGGTTTTCTTGTGCCAGTCCAAACTGGGAGAGGATACACATCATTTAGTGAACATTTTTCGTATTATATTTTCTGTGTTTATTTTTTTTATGAAAAAATGAAAATTAAATTCAATAGAGCTACAAAACTTATTTTAGAGATGTTGCCCCTTCTTTCTGTGTGCCTCTCTGGGCCCTTAATGAAAACATACAGCTTTAATGATTTTTTTCTTCTTCAGGCAAAAATATCATGAATACTGCTGGAAGTGCTGTATTAGTGAAGTCTACCCAACTAGGTCAAACACTAAGGAGTTTAGTCCTCTTTCAGAGAGTCAAGAACATCAGAAGGAAGACAATCTTTGATCCTCTACTCAATATGTAAGGGTATTGAGGTGAATTTGCTTCTAATCATGGTCTCTTAATTTTTACAGTCTTCCTCCATAAGGCATCAGGTATTTTTGCTGAGACAAGAATTTTGTTTATTTATTTTTTAATTAGCCTAATTTGAAATCTCTGTAGCCTAAAAGAATAACTCTGGATAGTCTTCCTTCACTGGCTTTACACAGATAATAATTTTCAAAGACCATCATAGCTTAAAACTAAAACAAGAATCATTGCTTCTATCATTTTATTGCTTCAAACCAGAGACAATTTTATGAAAATTATGAGAGACTTCAGTTGTATTCAGTGTCAGCGGAGCACCTTTCTGAAAGTCCATTTATACTTCAATGTATTTCAGACACATCCATAAACAGAGCTTTATTAATGGAGAGGTCCTGATATCACTGTTTACACAAAGGAGTTCAAAGCTCATCTCCAGATAACTGTTGTAGACTCCAAAGCTCCATGACAATGGGTTTGAAAACCTGAAAATGATAAACAAGATAAATTCCTGGAGTCCTCACAAAAGTGTAGTTAATATTTCCATTTTCTTTCCCTTTCCTCTTGTGGTATGATCTCTCTCTCCCTTGCATTGCAGCTTGGGAGGATCTGTAGGGTGGTAGTACACTTTTTATTTCTTTATGAGAAAATTGTAACCATGTACTCTAAAAGTACTACTAGTGCAGAAAGACTGAGTCTCAGCTGCCTGTGGCACACAATCTGTCACAAGAAGTTAGAGTGGATATGGGGACTACACATCTTGGACAACTCCCGTTGCCACTAAATATCATTCACTAAAATAAATGGCAACAATCTTTCTCTTTCACTGTGTAAGTTGATTGAGGAAAATAAAGGCCAAAGACCACAAACCACATATATACATAGCTTATTTTTTGTTCTTTTTCCCATACCATCCACTCCAAATCTTCATGGAGACCACTGACACTTAGCTAGATTGACCTAGACTGATGTCATTCTTAGGTATAGTACTACTACTGTAGTAGATAAGTGCAAAGAAGAGCAGCCCAGGGGTTACAGCACTCTCTGAGAACTTGGGAAACTAGGGACCAAGTTTTGATACTGTCTCATACATCCCTTTTGATTGCAGGCAAGTTATTTAGCCTCTTTGTAACTCAGTTTTCTGTCTGGAAACTGAACATGCTGATGCTTCTGTGCTTCAGATGAATATTATACTGATAAATACAGTCAAAAGTTCTGAGGTCTTAGGACTGTATGATAAACACCATACCGTCAGACTTCATTTATCTGTGGTCAGATCGTTTGTGCCACAGATGAAAAGCCAGCTTGGGTCTAACATAATTTATTAACTTAGGCACAGTGCCACATGAATGCAGATACACTCTTTTCTAGGGCCAGCTCTGCTCTGGAAATAGTACATCTGCTTTTGTGAGAACCTAGCTGGCTCCATCCTGAGGCAGCTCAGGTATTTCAGCACCACATTCCCACAACTAGAATGGTCAGAGGTGGGAGGTTTGGAAGACAGAGGGGAGGGAGAGAGGAAAGGAGCAGAAACACCCAGCACAGAGCCAGCCTGGATCCAGCTGGGTTTATGAGCCCTGGCTTTGTGCCAGCTGTGCCAGACTCAAGCTGCCTTCCCAGCTTTTGCACCTGCTCCGTAGCGCCCCAGGTCCTATGGAGCTCATTAGGTCAGGCACATGTCCAGCACCGCAACCAAGCAGCCACGGTCTGTCTGTAGATCTGTAGCGCTGGGGAACAGGCTGTGAATGAGGAGCAGAGAAATCAAATGGCTCTATGGGGTCAGTGTCGTTGATGCCACGAGGAATTAACAGACCCTCCTGCATCAGAGCTAAATTAACCTGGAACATCTTGGGTGCTCCCTTATTTCATCCTCTCTTATCCGTACTATTGCGGTTCCCCCTTTACCAGCTCTCCAGTACTTTTGCTAAATAGAGATGTGGTTAGAAACAGCTAAAATCACGTGCTAAAGTTCTGTTTAGGACTTCAAGAGCCATCTTTCCAAGACAATGAATGTGGTGCTTCAGAGAAGAGGCTTTGGAACCTGCAAGGTCAGATTTTAGGAAGTCGGAAGAAAAGGAAGGGAAAATAAATGGCTCAAGGTCTTAAAACCAGGAATGAAAGGAGGGAAAGAAAGAAATAATCAAACACTGCAGGAAAACAAACAGACAAAACCGAAAAAAAAAACCCCAAACACAAAAAACAAACAAACAAAAAAAAGGAAAACAGAGAGAAGTGCGGAGGACAAGGTTTCCCAAGGCTCTAAGCAGCGCAGGGGAAGCATAGGAGGCTTTCGGGGACAGGGAGAAGCCCGCCGAGGAAGAGCCTCCAGGCAGAAGCCTCAGCAGCCCCCAGGGCGGGCGGGCGCTAGGGCCCAGGCCGGGGCTGTGCGGCGGGATGCTTTGGACCACAGCACCACCTACATACCGCAGCCCTGCAGCCGCCGCTGCCCCCGGCTGACAGCCCCCGCCTCGCCGCGGACAAGGAGCTGGCGAAGGCGGGCGGCTGGGGCAGCCGGCTAAGCGGAGGGAGAGACGGGGAGCGCACACCGCTTGCATGTGGCCGGGGGTCTCCGCCAGGCCAGCCAAACCGAATTCCCGCCCTCGACCCCGAGTCCCGGCGGCCGTCAGCCTGCGCGGGGCTGTTCCACGACGCGAAGCTTCTCTCCGAACCCGGCGGCGGGGCAGGATGTCCGCGGGGCCGCGCGGTGGAAGGTGGGGGGGGCGGTGGCTTCGCCCCGCCGCGGCCGCGACCTGAGCGCCTGTGGGCGGGGTGCGCCCCTGCGCCGGGATAAATAGCGCTTTGCCTCGCCTGACAGCCCGTCCCCCGGGCGTGCCGAAGGGAGCACTCGTTCGCCGCCTGCAAGAAAAAGTTGGGGCTCTCAGTGACCCTTCTCCGGGGCCCCATTCCTGCCCCCACTTGGGTTTTGGCTTTTATTCTGTTTCTCGGGGACAAGCTGCAGAAGTGAGAGGACCAGGAAAGCCAGGAGCCAAGCGTTTTCTCTGTCGCTCTCTCTCTGCAGCACAAGCGAGATGCTGGAAGCGCCTGTGAGTTTGTACAGCCCTAAAAGGGGAGCAACAGTCGTGTGAGTTCCTGCCGGCCCCCGCGGCAGGCGTTGCCCCCGGCGCTCCGCCGACCCCCTCCTCGCCTGGGGCCGTTCGCAGCCGTGCATGCAGTCGACCTCCGCCGCCCCTCGCTGCCGCCGGAGGAGGCTGCCCACCCTAGCGGCTCAGGATGCAGTTTCGCCTCTTCCCCTTTGCCTTGATCATCCTGAACTGTATGGATTACGGCCACTGCCAAACCGGCCGCTGGAGACGCAGCAAGAGAGGTGAGTAGCGCCGCCTGCTCAGCCGGGACACTCTACCGGGGCGGCGAGCAGGAGTGCTTGCGGGGCGGAGGGACGCTGCTGGAGGACGGCGAGCCCGTTTCCTCCGTGCCGAGGAAGGGGAGCTGTCCGGCAGGTGAGCCGCCCTCGCTGCTCCGAATTCCTGTCCGCATCCGGGCCGCAACGCACGAGCCTGGCTTGGGGACCCCTCCTGCGAAGGAGGCAGGCCGGGAGCGGGCGGGAGGAGCGGCGTGGACCTGACCTCCGATGGGAGAGCACCGGCCGGAGAGGCGCGGCTGCTCCGCGACCCGTGTGGGGCTGCCGCGGGCGTCGAGAGGTAGGTCCGCGGACCCCGGACGCCCGCCGCACTGGTGTCCCGCTCGCCCGCGGGGCCAGCAGAGCTGGGGGTCTTGTCGGGAGCTATGACCACCAGGGAAAGGGCGCCGCTGGCAACCGCCGCCGGCCCCTTGACCACAGGGAAGAGTGGAAGTGGCTGGTTTCTCCGTCGTACCTCGTCAGACAGCTTCCAGCAGCCCCAGGTTCGCCCTTCTCCCGAGTTGTAACGGCTCGGGTGTCCGTGGGACGGACTCTGAGCCTGCCTTCCGTGGACCTTGAAGTGCCTGTGTTTCCCAGGCAGAAAGGAGGTTTCTCCCGATCTGTCCCGCGGCTGCCGGGTACCACCGGCCCCTCCGTGCCGCTCCCTCGGGGTTCGGACGGCTCAGCCCGAGGGGGAACCGCGGCCGAGGGGGGACCGAGCCTTTCCCAGCGCTGAGGAGATTTCTGCCTCCATCTGCTCCTCAAAGCTTGCGGATCCCTTTGAGGAAAAAAGACAAATGATGCGTTAGGGTTTAATCTGTTTTCCTAATGTGCTGGTGTGGGGATTACTGGAGTTCAGGAGTCAGAGCGGTGAAATGTGCCAGTACAGCACCCATGTGGACGGAAAGGCTACTACAAGCAGCAGGGCTTTTAAATTTTTTTTTTAGTGGGAGGTACACTTTTAATGTAAAATATTTTTCTTATCATCATATTCTGAATTATTTTGCTCTCCCTTTTCCTATTATTTTCTTGTCTATGTCTCCCCATTTCTAAAGTTAGCTGAAAACAAGATGGCTCAGTTACTGAAAGTATTTCTGAAAGAATTGCACTTCTAGTGCAGTTATTTGGAAGAGGTGAGAGATAACATCTCCGGTGTTAAGCCAGTACAAATAGTAATAAAACTGTGAAAGGAAAATAGTTTGCTCTTTCATGCGTATGTCACCTTTAGAGTAGATACAAATAAAATTGTAAAGGAATTTTCTTTTGATTGTTTTTCAACAGATGGTTTTCCGAATTTAATTTTTGTGTGTGTGGCTAAAACGATAGCAGTCCTTTAAAGTGACCAGACTATCTGTGCTAACAAAGGGTATACTGTGTCTTTAATTAAATGTGGAACTACTTATAGAGTGCTGGCTAGACAGAGGAGGGTGATAGTGGTATTTCTGCTTTACAGCAGAGCTTAAGGATTGCATTGTGGGAGTACTGAAATGAATAGACATCTAACTCCAGTTGTGTGAATTGTCCTTCTACAAAAACTTAAGCTGGTTTTAATTGATCTCATGTTCACTGATTGATCTTAGACCAATTGTTGTGCTTGTTGAACAGTTGGCCTTTCCAAAGGAGATTGATTTAAATTAGGTTTTAGTTTAGGTATTGGATAAATACCATCAGTATTGACAGTTGACTTACTGGCACTGTTTTGTGCTATCACCTAAGGGTTTTGTTTTGCACTTTGAAGAATGCAGGTCTTTTTCAGTTAATAAGTCTAAAGAAGCAAGCAAAGCCAGTACTAAGCATGGAAAGCAAAATCTAAGAATGTATTCAAATTATAATAGACATTAGCCATGACACATGCAGTCTGAAGTAATGCTTTCGTACAGGACCCAAAATTCCAATAATTTCACAATTTTTCCATATCCCATCTGCAAATAATCAGGCATTCACTGTGGGGTACTGGCAGTTAAAATTTCTCTGGCATTCTGTTTTGTCTGTTACATGATCTCAGATGCTCCATAATATCATTTTCTTAATGAAATAAATTTTTTGGCATAGATTAAGTCTCCTGTGTGGTAGAAATCAATTGCATTCAGTCTGGAATTATGGGCAAATATCATGTGCAGCTGATTTTTAATTTTTATTTTTTTTAAGCAGCTACACGTACAGTAAACTTTAAGTATGTATGCCTGTATTGGAGTTTGCATGGATTTATATCTGATGGAGAATACTCTTGCAAACAAGAGTTCAGGAAATTTGGGGGAACGTTCCCAGATTACTTAATTTCCCTTCTGGTTTCAACCCTTTTTCCCAAACCAAAGTGTGCAACATTGCAGTAGAAGCGGAATGAAAAATTAAGGTTTAGAATGTGGTTCCTACCTGGCATTGACTTGTGTTTTGTTAGTCAATGTCACTTCATTAAAAATTATTTGGTAAATACATTATAATCAACAGATTCTGCTAACTCCACTGCTGCTCTTAGTTACTTTTGCAGCTCATTGGATTATTGCTTTGCCTAGTTGGCTCAGAGCAGAACCTTACTCCCCTTGAAACACTCCAGCAAATTCTCCTTCTGGAAGTCTCCGTCCTGAGCAGGTAATTATGATTATTTGCCTTTCCTGCAGAAGCTATTCTAAATCATATTTAAGGGTTACATGGCTTAAAGATCAGTGGTGCAACCTCACAGATGGCTTAGCTTAATATCAAAGCACCTCCTTTCCTTTTCTTGTTTAATTTAGTAACTTGATTTTTCATTTCTCTTGGATTCCTACTCATTTGTTCATTTCAATGAAAATTTTAATCTTTTATTCAGGTTTATCTTTAGCAGGCAGTAAAGATGAGCAGCTTCATATCTTAACATTTCACTGAATATCATGGGGTGCATGAAAGATCCTTGTCTTTGAGACATGATACAAATAACTTTCCCAAAGAATAGCACTGATCAAAATGGGAGTATATAGAAATGAAGACTTTCATGCTGGCTTACCAGGAAGAGTCATGGTATTCTGTGAAAGCATTGACAGAAAAGAACATAGGGTTCATTGTAAACAGCCAACAAAAATTAGATATTAACAGAATTCCCTGAAGGAATAAAAGTCGGTGTAATACCAGTGCCTGCATTGATGGGAAGACTCAACTGTAGTACAGAGAGGCATTAGAGTTGGTGAGACCAGTATTAGAATAGTGAGAGATGTGAGCAGGACATATTTACACTGGGAAACTGGAAGTTACCTATAGCCAGGAACTTGGAGAAAAACTGTCTTTCTGCTTTTGTTCATACTGAAAGAGTGTCATAAGGGCTAAGGTGCATACTCATCTCCTGGATTCTTGCACTCTGTATTAGATGTGCATAAATAAAGGCATTAATATCCACGTCCATGGTTGAATAGTAAGTGACAGTGGTGATGATGAAATATCCACAGAAGGAAACAGGAGTGCCTGGGGAAGGAAATTTCCTCAAGTGTTTGAGACCTCATTATAGCTCTGTGCATGGTGTTTATAGGAGTATATGCATATAAGGAGGAACATAGTAGCTGGAATCAAAATTATGTCTGTTAGATCAGTATCATCTTAATGTAAGATGGGAATCTACCACAAACCAGTTATTAATATAGGAAGCTGTTACATGGATTTTCAACTAGAATAAAAGCGTGTTCATATATTGGGGATTGTGGTTTAGCTTTCCTAACTAGATACTCACCTGAGACAGGGATGACTTTGGAACCTCTCTTATTTGGATTGTATGGTTAGGCTTTGGGAAAGACTGATGATTTGAGCATTAGGGAAAAGGAACTTGTGTTGGAAATACTGGATTGAAGTAAATACTACATCTGCTTTTAAAAGGACTGTGCTAACTCCAAAAGATTAATTTACTATCTTAAAAAAAAAAGGTCATACTACAAAGGATATATTTTCATTGTTCAACAGTACCCAAATATTTTACCTATTCTATCCTCCCCTCTTTGAACTTGAAACATGTTTTAGATTTGGAGGACAGCTAACATTTTTGTCTGTCGAGTAAGTCTTAAAATCTTATGAAGAAGCTCTACTTTGAGATATGTTTTCAACAGGTGGTACATGAAATGCTTAAACAGAATTTGTAAAAGAAACAAGATATGTTTAACACTTTCTGGAGTAATTTCCCAGGTACTTGTGATTGGTAGTAAAACTTTGGAGGGTAGCTTCTGTTCCTCAGCACTTTACTGCTTAGGAACACTGGTTATTAAACATTATTTACATACACATCATTACTACAGCAGAAAGAATATCCTAACACTGTAACCATTGAAAATTCAAAACTTTTCAACTTTTGCCTATTTACACCTCATCTGGTAAGTCTGAGGAAGTTTCTTAAAGTAAAACAACAGCAGAAGTCAAAACTTCTGTGTGAATGACTGAATCTGAACTAGCTAATGGTACAGTGTTACTAAGGATAATCTATTCTCAAGTGGACTATGAAGACTTGCAGAAGAGATGCTCAAAATGCCAAGAGTGAGCTAGATGAGTGTGTGTGGTCAGACTTCAGTCTCTGCTTATATGCTTTTGTGTCAAAACCTGTGGGAAGATTTACATTCTTAAGAACTTACATTTGTATGCTTGATAAACTTGGCTAATTTTGGTTTTCCTTTTATTTTTTTTTGGGGGGGGGGAGGGGGGTGGAGGAAGGGAGTGAAGAGTAAGGGGGGAGATGTGTGTTTTCCAAGGCTTGGCTGAAATCTGTTAATAAGGCAATCCAAAATGCATGACAAATACCAAAAGTAACTTAGGATACAAGTATAGGAAAGCTAAGATGATAGCAGCAAGAATGTAGTTTCTCACTTCAATGTGTCATTTACAATATACAGGCCAGCATAATTACTATGATATTGCATGTAAGCATGGTGTTGTTTACATAAGCTGCTTTTAATGAAAAATATCACATTATTTAAAAGCTATAATGTGGAAGAAGTGTTTGCTATCAAAATCAAGGCAGAAAGAAATAACGGTATTTTTGTAAAGTGTTTCTTTGTGTTTTTCTTTCTCTTGCAATTTCTACCAAGAGTCTGATGATCCTGTGGAGGTCCTAATTTCAATTCTGATCACCTAGCTATTTTCAAGATCCAAAAACCTCAGGTAACCATATATTAGAGGGCACTGTCTAGTCAAACCTGTAGAACGTCACAGGCTGCAAACTTTTCCCTGTGCACTGTACATCAAACTCGGAAGCTTATATCTGACCATAACATCCCTTTCCAGAAACCCATCCTTGGTAATAAGCTCCAGGAGTAGAGTTCATGTGTATAGATGTAATTATCTGCAACATGAATGTCTACATTTTCTTTTACAATTAATGTAGTCCTGGCTGGTAAAGTCCATGGAGCTGTTGGTACATTTTGACTCATCCTACAGTAGGTGCCTGCCTTTAACACAGATTCAAAACATTATGAAAATCCTTCTAGTATGATTTCTGTTTTTAAAAAATAATTTCTGCTCTCTAGGATTACAAAATGTAAATCTGAAAATAATTCAGAGCATATGGTTTAGGGATTATGAGTCTCAAATTTACCTTGCAGAAACTTTTGTCTATTTTTTGGAGAATAGTCAACATTTTCTCCACCTCGATGAAAACCAGACCCAAACATAGATGTAATAGAGATGGAGGAAGGGACCTAACAGATAAACAGTTTGTGGTGTAAGCTTTTAGGTACTGCCTAAATTGGTGCTTTTTTTTCTATCAGTGGGCAGTTGCATGAACATTAACTCCCAAGTAGACCATGTGCAGCAATGAAGACAATGTCTGTGCCATTTTATATATTGGAAGAAACTTGTACTACTTTACAGGGCATAGGGACAACAGTGTTTGTGTTAGAAAATTGCAGTGGTGTGACAAAATATAGACTTCCTGATCCAGACACTTTATTTTATTTTTTTAAGTTGGAATCCCGGCTGAAATATATTACAAACAAATCTATACTCTGCAGTTATGTCTGGTCTTGTCAGCCGTATGGTTGCCACCTTTGAAATACCAAAAAAACCCCAAACTAGCCACATCAGACAAGTGGCTGTTGTGCACGCACAGATTAGTCTGCACGTGTATAGCAGCACTGACAACACCCAGTGCATCTGAACTAAAGCTTCCTGGGCAAGTTGGAAACCACTGAAACAGCAGCTCTGCTTAGGAGAAATGGGTGTTACTGATTTGTTCTTCTTTCTTGAATTACTCAAATAATTATGGTAGATAGTTTTCATTACAAACCCACTGACTTACCTAGTGATCCCATTGACAAGCATGTAGCTACAGCTCTTTTTGGATGAGAGTTAGTTTCATGATCTTTCACTTTATCTATATTGAGATGATGCTTAAGGATCCCAACTGGGTTGAGGCCCTGTAGAGCTGGCTCTACTTAGACAATCGTCTCTGAGTTAAGGTTGCCAGACCAGAATCTGTCCTGGATTTCCCTCCGCTAATGGAAATGTTCTTTGGCCTTTGATTACAGCTAGTTCAGACCTGCTTTAGGTCTCATTTCACATGGTGCACGCTAATAATATGATGGACATGGATTCAGTTTTGACTCAGCAAGAGTCAACTGTAACTCAGCAGGATCACTGCAATGCATCCAAGGTGCTTTAGGTTGTGTTCACAACACAGTAGCTGCTTTTTATTAGTTTGCTTAGTTAAAAGTATTGCCCGTTATATTGCAATATACTTGGAAATAGCCTCTGCTCAGAGGTGCTTTACTCTTTCAAGGGACTTAAACCTAAAGAACATTTTGTAGAGGGTTTGCTTATTTATCTGTTATCATGAAATTACATGATTTTAGTCTTTCATCAGGAGCATTCTCAGGAGGTGTATTTACCTCTACATGGTCAATATTCTTTCCCCTTCTTTGTATGGTAGTTTGTGAGGAAAGTTGACTTTCTGAGGGGCATCTGAGAGAAGGCACTTTTTGGAGTAGGGTAGTTGTGTGCCTTTGCTATTGTGATCTATTCCTGTGGCACTATCTGATGACAGGACAGTTCTTCAACTTATGCTCCTTGCCTGGGCAATCAAAAATATACCTGGCCTGCATGTGTCTGTCTTGGTGCTTTTTAAGATGTTCAGCAAACATTGATTGCACGTAACCTGTTTTGTATCTCTTTCTATCTGACATTGTTCTGGGAAGTCTGTCTTGCTGGTAAGAGGGTACCTTCAGAAAATCAGAAGGATTGCTCTCATTGTTAGTCTTTCCACATGTAATACTTTTTTTTTTAGTACATATATGCATTAGTGGGGATGGTAATAGAAAATAAATACCTCTTTTATGTAAATGCTAAGAACATTCCTGTGTGAAATGTTAATATTATGACAGTATGGGAGTTAATAATATAAGCATCTAGTTGAAATGGTGTTCCTAGACAGGTGCTTTGGTTTTCAACTGTTTCTTTCAGCATTACTGCAGTATGCTGGAGTGCAGCAACTTCACTGATGCTGAGATGACAGTGGTTAATGGTTTCTCTATTAGCTAATGAAACTGCAGAATAATGAGCGTTTACCATCAAGTTCTTTCATTTATGTTCAGATTTTGGTCTAAACTTTACCTGTTGCCTTTGGCTTTCAGATGTTTTGTTTTGTTATTTCTGCCTGTTTTAGGAAATATTTGTAGCTGTTGTTGCAAAGTAAAATCCCCAATAATTTTATAATGTTTAAAATAACTTTTTATATAAAGCTTACTTTGACTCAATTTTATTGTGTTTTGTTTATGTTTTTAATTGTTGCAGAAACAGAAAACTATGAACTGCTTCAATGCAGTGAATGGGCTGTGACATGGAGAAGCAAATCTTGTGCAAAATCTTACATTTAGGTGAAAAGAAGCTGTAGGCTACCTAGGGCTACGCAGTGTGTACATTGTGTATCTCTACTGCTGTACAGATGTGTAGCAGTCAAAATACATACTACTTTTGAAAGGTTCAAGTAAGCAAAACTGACAGGGCAGGAGAAGAGGAGGAGACACCTTGGATTAACAGTTTGGGACAAAGCTGGATATATGATATCCATTTCTGATTCTCAGACTTGTCTGTGTTAGGTGGATTATGTAGCTGCTGTGTGTTGTGGTCATGTACTAGCACAAAAAGTATCTCCTCTGTTTCAGATAGCAGAGTTCAGCCTCATATCTACCTCTGTCAGCAAGAAAATCAACCATTTTCCTGTTGTCTTTCTGTATTTGTGCTGTACATGCTCTATCCATCTCACTGTCATGTGATCTCTGGAACCCAATACAGAGACTCCTATGTTGTGTCAAAGGGAATCTTGATTTACTCAACTTTGGGTACAGGAAGAGTGGGATACATACTGTCTGTTCTTTTGCTAAAAATGTCTTGTTATTTGCATCTTGTGCCAGAAGTTATTCTCAATATTACCACTCTCCCACGTCCAGGGAGACAGCAACAGGCTGGAGAAATCAAAAGGAACTGTATGAAGTTTGAGCAGTGCAAAGTCCTACACCTGTGAAAGAACAAACCTCTGCATCAATATATGCTGGGGGTCACCTAGCTGGAAAGCAGCTTGGCAGAAAAAGCTCTGGGGGTCACAATGAGTGTGAGCCAGCAAAGTGCCATTGCTGCAAGGGAAGCCAATCGTGTCCTGGGCTGCATTAGAGCTGGTGTTGCCAGCAGATAATCCTTCCCCTCTAGTTAGCACTGGTGGAGAGCTATGTCTGTCTCTTGGCTCCTCAGTATAAGAGAGACCTGGACATAATGGGGAGAGTTCAGTGAAGGGCCACAAAGGTGATTAAGGGACTGGAGTATCTCTCCCATGAGGAAAGGCCAAGAGAGCCAGGACTGTTCAGCTTGGAGAAGGCTCTAAGGGTATCTCATCAGTGTAGCTGAAGGAGGAGTACAAAGAAGACAGGGCCAGGCTCTTTAAAGTGGTGCCCAGTGACAGGACAAGAAGGAGCGGGCACAAGCTTAAACACAAGATGTTCCCTCTGAACATCAGGAAACACTTTTTTACAAGGAGTGTGATGGAGCACTGGCACAGGTTGCCCAGGGACATTGTGGAGTCTCTGTCCTTGGAGATACTCAAAAGATGTCAGGATGTGTTCCTGTACAAATGCATCAAGTAGGTGGCTGTACTTAAAAAGGATGATTAGACCAGGTGACCTCCAGAGGTCCCTTCCAACCTCAATCATTCTGTGAAAGGTGGTTTGGAAATGTATCAGGTACCTCACTTGCAGCTACTTGGTTTTTTTTAGGAGCAGACAGCTGTGGAGGGGAAACAATTCATTCTCTTTGTGAATCCTTGGGATATGTGACTGAATCGTGTTTAGCTGCAATCACCTTAACTTTGGAGTACTGAGATCAACCCAGAAGAGCTTCTTGGTATTTAGGAGTGACATAAGACTTTCCAGTTCTGTCACTTCTCATCAACAAGACTCCCAGTCTAGCAGGTCTTGGAAAAGCACCTGCTCCACCTCTTATTTTCCTTCTCCCTCCTATTCCCATTTCCTTGCAAAACAAAACAAAACAAAAGCTGAAGATGAACAGCAGAAATGAAAGGTAAAGTGAGAATTCAAAGGGGAGATGAAAACCTAAGTTGGTCTGGGTGATCTGAGCCATCTAAATTTATCATAAAAATGAGGTTCTGTACCATGCTAATTTTGCATTGTATTAATTTGTTGCTCACTGTTTTTTTTTCTTTCCAAATATTTACAAATACCAAAGAATGCATTGTGAGTGCAATGATTAAGGTACTAGATCTGACTCTAGTCTCACTCATTTTGTTGTAAATCTGGAGGTAATTTAATTTCAATCTCTCGGGTACAGTGTGTATTTCTGGAGTGGTGCTTGCTCAGGTATATTGTTGTCTCATGCAATATTACTGTCGCATCTGACAGAAAGACTGGAAGTCAGGCACTTCTTTCTTAAGAGCCGTAGTTCACTTTGCTAGTGCTATATTTGAGAACTTTTTCATTGCTTTTAGTTCTTTCCATCAGACTCCTGGAAAAACTCTTGCTGCTTCCAACTTTTCATTTTTTGTAACTTTAGCAGTGGCATCAATATGTAGGGTTTTTTTCAGCTTTGGGAAAAGGGTTGAAATGTGACTTTATTAAACCTGAATCTGAAGACAGACTAGGTTTCATATTGTTTTCTCTTAATAGCTTTCCAAGCAGCTGCTAAGTGAAACTACTGCATATTGAGCCTGGTGTAATATGAGGCTCATTGGGTAAAATAACATTAGTCTGTGCTACTTAAACACACTCTGGAAGGCTTAAGGAGGAGAGGAAGGAAAATATTTGAAGAGATCAACTGGATGTGGTCGAATACAAGTAATGTCACCTGAGAAGGATTAGAATTTGCCAAAGCTTGACCCGAATGAAGACCTCCATTTAGGGCTTGTGTTCCTACCAGATCAGCTGCAGTAGTTTTACCATGCACTGTTTTCTACCAGCAGTCATATAGTGAAAGAGTTCAGTGATTTACTTGGCTTCTGTGTCCTGGCTGCAAAAAATAAAAACAAAAATCCCAGTTTAACATTCCTTCTCCTTATTAGCTGCAGCTGTTTTTTTTCTAATTACTAAAGTCTTAACATTTTTTTTTTCATTTACATTCTGTAGCTTTTATCCTCACTGGGAGTCCAGTGTATGCACTCTAGCTGATAAACAGCTACACGCGTAGTTCATATCCTTAGAACTGGAGAGCTTCAACAAAAACCCATGCACAGACACTTCAGAATCCAGAAGATCCAGTGAAGTGGTTCGTAGCAAAGGTACTTCATCCACCATGGTCTCTTTCTGATTATGTGGGGTTAGCAAACCCAGTAGCACAATGTTCTTAGTAACATGCCTACTTTGATGTCGTTGAAAATCACTTGCTCTTTTTGTCACTGTGTGTTGGACTGCTCAGGACACTTTCCTTTTTACCTCTCTGAAGCAGGGGGTATCTTTTAAGGGTGTAGAAATAGTCCTGGTGTTATAAAGGCCTGAATTCCTCCATAAGGTGAAAGTGCCTCTGGAAGAAAAAAAACCCTCACAAATGATTTTTTTACTCAATTCTGCTATATAATTTGGATAGGAGCAGACGAAAATTAAATTATAGAGCTCACATCAAGCAACTAGGTGGATGTTCACCATGGCAGGCTGCTATATCATTTCTGGCAAATCTGAGGTTTGGTCATTGCAGGGTAAAGTAGGAAATACTTCTATATGGAAATTTGAGGGAAAAATTTGCTTATTAGATTAGAGTTTATCTCATGCTTTTGGGTTTATACTTCAGTATCACAGACTGGGAATATTCTAAATGTGGAGATGAATTTGGTTTTACCAACAAGAGATTTCTTACACCTTTCTCTAAAGCATTATTGACTGCTGCTGGAGGGAGCAATGCTTTCCCTCAGTATATCAATTTTCATGTAAAATTTTCAGTACAAAATTTGTTTCTACAGAAAACAATAATTGATTCTAGATTTTTGTGAGGTTCACCATAGCACATGCTTTGCTGGGCTTGATTTTTCTTCTTAAAAATGTCTCAGGTCACAGTTAAGCCTGGCAGATATGTAATCAGAAAAAACACACAATAAAATGTAGTGCTGTGGAAGAATAGCATGGCTTTAAAGAGAATTATATTGAAATGATTCAATATCACAACTACTTAGTTTATCCTTCTTTGCATTTACATCTCACACCACTAACTTATTAAATTGTGACTAAGCATTAAACATTTTGTTCAGCCACAAACATAGCTGACTTGTTTGTCATCATTGCTTGTTACTGTGTTAATTTGTTTCATGATTTTGTCATCCATGCTTAGTTTGTAAAAGAAAACACTATCTCCTCTTTCCTTGTAGTAACAGTGTAGAGATCCCCATGATATTATACTCTATGGAATAATTTCTTTTGTTTACATATGTTTAGCCAAGGAGAAATCCAATTAGCTGAATGCTCTTGATATTATTCAAGTACATCCTAGAGCTTTACATTTGCTGTTTGATGTTTCATTTTACAGCTTTACTTAAATGCTCTGCAGGGATTGTGGTTTAGTGGTGAGAGCATGAAATTTGAATCCAAGGTGCCTGGTTCTCTTACCAACGGAGCTGGTCAGTGTGTTTAAAACCAGATTCTTCTACGCCCCCATCCCCATAATGTTTTTTTGCATATGTGTCTACAAAAAAGGGTTTTTCTTTTTTAAAATAAATTTTAAGCACTCACAGCTTAAGCAAGAACTGTAAGGTTTTTTCACTTCTGTGCCTCATTTTCTCTGGTGCAGAGGGTATTGTTTAATCACAGTGCAGTTTAAATTATATCAGTGATTCGCATGGCTAAAAGATTCAGAAGTGTTAATCTTTAGGCATATATATGGTTATTATGAAGGATAAGAAGCACATAAATAAGTTTCCTGCCTCCAAGTTTATTGACTGAGTACATACCTGCATATAGAACATTGCATCCATGGCAATGAACTAAGATTTAGAAAGTGCTAGTTCTATCTGATGTGAAATCTTCTGTTCTCATGTCTGTCAGAGATGAGATAGCAAAACTATGTGACTTTGCATCACTCTTCTCTAGTGTGCAGAAAGTACTGCCACTATTTTTCATTATAGGATGTGTGTCTGAAAAAGTATTTAAATGGAGGTTTATCCTGACATATTTTATGAACTTTCAGATTAAAAGGATGGAACTCCTCATATGCAGATAGGTACTTGCATTAGGCTGATTTAATTGCACAAGAACAATTTATATATTTGTAAAAACCAAATTGTGTTTTGTTTCATACCAAAACAAGATTTTGAAAATGACAAGACACTTGAGACATCTCAAACTTGAGCTGTGAAATTAAGATGTTTCAAAGAGCCTGGCACTTAGAGATACTTATATGAACACCTTACTGCCTTTAACTTATCTGAAAATATAAACCTATCTTTAAAAATGTAAGGCATTCTCAGAAATAAGAAATGTATATTTCTTATATTGAGAATATAAAAAAGTATAGCATATTTGTCTCTACCTCATCAGAGCTGCCAGTGTCTTTCCTTTAATTCTAGAGTCTCTTATTATTCAAATTAAACATCTAATCTATGTAATGTGAGCCAAGTGGCTTTTAGTTTTTCATAAACATATGACTTGTCTGAGACTGTAATTGCATTCCCACAGAACAGCAACAAAAAAAAATCAGTAGTCTCTTACTAAATAGTAATTTTAATTTGTGTTTGAAATGTGCTAAATGTTAGCTTTCAGAGTGCACAGACACATTTAATACATTATTTTTATCTTCTTTATGAAGAATTCTGATTTGCCTTAAAAAAAGCTCTATAGCCACCAAGTGTTATTCTTACAGGATAAGACCCAGGCTGCTGTGATTTAAGTGGATTTAAAATACAGAAGCTACTTCATTTAATTCAATTTTTAATGGTGTTCCTGCAAGATGAGTAGATAAAGCTATACATATCTGAGCAGCAAATATACTCCATCTGTTCTGGTTTAAGATTTTAAAGTCTTATCCATCATCATTTTTGATGTCTCAGACTCTGATGCCTCAGGCTGACTACAGGGAGGATGACACAAGATTTGCTGGATGTTTTAAATATGCTAAGTACATGCAGGATGTAAAGCACATTGCTATTGGATTGAGTTAAAGTGATGTCCTGCAGCTAAGTGTATATTTGCACGGTGTGGAAACAGTGAGAGTTTCAGTTGTCTTTTCCATACATCTTCCTGTAACCCAGAGATATTCCTGTCTCCATCTTTCTTCATCTGGTAAATGGGGCTACACATTTGTTCCTGGCATAGACTTGTAATAGCACTACAATGGTAAAGAGTCTGCACATCTCTCAGAAGAAATAAATTATCTAGTTCTGTTTTTTCTTGAATTCTGCTACATACTTTTTTTAATTTGTTCTGTTATTTATGACTTGGAAGACTTGTTGCTTAGCATTAAGTATTTTCTGCTTTTAATACCTTTATCCAACATCTTCTTTGGAAGCTTTCTCCATAAACAGCCACATGATGGTCAAACCCTCATGTTTGGACTCTACAGCAGTGTATTTTTATTTGTTTAAACTGCTCTGTAAGTTTCTTAGGGAAAAGATGTTCTGGCCCTAAGAAATGAATGGCTTGTCTTCCATTGACTTGAGTGGAATGAGATCACCATTGGTTCACAAGTGGCAGGTGAAATTCTGTGACAGTTGGATATGTCTGAACAAACTTTGCTCATCTAACGATTTTCCTGGGTTCTGGTAGGACTGTGTTACTTTCCATCTCTTACGTAAATTATAGTGATGCCTTAGGCACCATAGAAGCAACTAAGGTGAGCTGGAAAACAGACCGTTTCCAGTATGGAGCCAAGCTTGCTGTAAAAGATGAATAAAAATAAGAGAATCACAGAATCACACAGAATATTAGGAGTTGGAAGGGACCTCGAAAGATCATCTAGTCCAACCCCACTGCTGCAGCAGGATTCCCTAGACCAGGTCACACAGAAGCGCGTCCAGACGGGTTTTGAATACCTCCATAGAAGGAGACTCCACAACCTCTCTGGGCAGTCTGTTCCAGTGCTCTGGCACCTTCACTGTGAAAAAATTCCTATGTGTATTCACATGGAATCTCCTGTGAATATGATTTCCTATCCTTTTCTGAATTTTACTTACTCAGTATAGTCTTAGCATGTTAAATCTTACAGGCATGAATGACATTAACATACACTCTTCTTAGCATTGTTTCAGACTTGGCAATAAACAACTGTGCCCTTTCCAACCTCTCAGTAGATAAATGCTTATATTTTATTAGAACAATTTGGCTCCTGACATGAACTGTAGGCCCATTAATTTTGTAATATATTGAATAAGATTGGAAAAATACAGGATGTAAATATGTTCTTCATTGTGCACTTTAATATCAACCAGATATATAGTAAGTACTCTAGAACGTGGTAGTCAGAGTGTACAAAGCAACTAGCAAATTGTTGACAAGGCTCATCTGCTATTGGTTTATTTTGGGGTTAAGAGCAAAAAGACTTATGAAATTTCAACTGTTTGATATTATATGTTGATGCCTATCACATCTTGTTGGACATAGCTTAAACAGATAGGGCCAGTGGCTTTATTACCCTCAGCTCAGTATTCTTCATTGAATCCAGAAACAAGACAACTTAAATAATATGTAAAGACTTCTTCGGTAAGTCTTACAGAAGAAAGACTCCTTAGTTATGAGAATGGATACATTTTACGTTGGGGATAATAACAAAAAAGTCATCTCATCAATGAAGCAATAAATATAGCCTCTTCTATTTTGCCATGGTCTTTTAATTTGGGACTGTTTTTCCTTCCCAAATTTAATCTGAGAGTTACTCAGATCACTTAAGAAGTGGCAAAGAATAAATTCCTATTGATACCATAGTATGTGCTACAAGAATCTTAGAAGTGATGATGATAATGGACTCAGTGGCCATATGTTCATTTAATGAGTTGATTTTTAGATGATTTCTCCTCTATAAGGAAAATGAACCTCCAAACACTAGGCTCCAAAGTGGAAAGTACGCTCTAGTGAGTAGCCTGTGCTCCTTTTCTGTAGCTCACCTGTGAGGAGCATGCACATAGAAAGGAAACAGGAAGGCATTTGAAGTCTTTTAATTTTCCCATGCAATATTTTCCTTGTGGATTGTCAAGGTCCTAGACTTCTTGAAATTTGTGAAGAACAGAATATTATCACAGAATGATAGAATTGTTTGGGTTGGAAGTGACCTTTAAAGGTTGTCTAGTCCAGCCCTCCCTACAAAAAGTACAGGCATCTTCAACTAGATTAAGTTGCTCAGAGCTCTGGCCAAACCTCACCTGGAGTATTTCCAGGGATAGGGTGTCTCCCACTGTGGAGCCCTCTATTCTCCAACCTGAACCCCAACACTCTCATCCTTTCCTCATAGGAGAGGTGTTCCAGCCCTCTAATCATTTTTGTGGCCCTCCTCTGGACCTGCTCCAACACATCCATGTCTGTCTTGTGCTGAGGACTTCAGAGCTGGACACAGTACTCCAGGTGAGGTCTCACCACAGCAGAGCAGAGGGGTAGAATCACCTCACTCGACCTGTGGGCCATGTTTCTTTTCATGCAGTCCAGGATTTGACTAGCCATCTGAGTTGCAAGTGCATGTTGTTGGCTTCTGTCCAGCTTTTCTTTCACCAGTACTCCCAAACCTTTCTCTACAGGGCTGCTCTCAGTCCCTTCATCCCCAACCTGTATTGATACCGGGGGTTGCTCCAGCCCAGGGGCAAGACCCTGCATTTGCCTTATTGATAAGTGCCTTCATTATATGTGAGTTTCAAAAGTTTCTGAGGTCTGTAGTTCCAGAAGTGGACCCACTGTGTACTGCAGAGTTTAATATTGTTTATATTGAAAACCATCATGCTTTGTATGAAATTTCCCTTTTTTCCCCATGATGTTTTATCTGAAGATATTTCAGTGTGTTGGCTTCCAAGTTAGACAGGCTTCCAATATGTTTGTGAAAGTGAAAGGACAGACCCTTTTTAGAAGGAGACATTCTTTTGGGACCACCTAATTAAGGCTTAATTACTTATTAAATAAGGCTGCAATATTCTAGTGTTGCATTGGCATGCTGCCATATTACTACTTCTTACAGGACAGCATAGCAGAAATTTTAGATCTTCAATAATGGCATTTGTAAGAACAAATCAAGTTCCACGATACTGGCCACTGAGCGGTGAAAGAGGCAGGGAAAGATCTTGCAGCCTTACTTTGTCCCTTTCTTAAGCCTCATACCTTTCCTTTAGGACTGAGATTTCACAGCATAGAGATGATAATGTGGAAAAAAGAGCGAAGGAATCAGTCTATTTGGTGTAGCAAAAGAAGTGTTTTCCATTGTGGGGAGGAAGGTAAATCAGAGAAATAGGAAGAAAAAAAAAACCACCCACCTTTTTCATGAAAAGCAGACAACTTTCATAGAAGGCATTATTTAGTAAAAGGAAAAGTAACTGCCAAACAAGATGTCAGTATAGAAGATGACAAGCAGCCATAGAAAACGGTGCTGAATTCTTTGGTATGGGATTTTGCGGTGCAGTTTTTACTGGGTCCGACAAAGTGCATTGTGATCTCTTTGAAATGAGCCTTCGTGGAAATATACTGACAGCCTATGCACAGATTCAGAAAACATTCCTGTATTTGAAGTGGTTTTGCAAAATTCATTTATCCATTAAATGAAGAATTGTGTTTAGGCTGCAGGACTTGATGGCCCACATAATGTGCACTGGGCTCCTTGCAGTCATATGTAAACTGCCTAATCACTCTCAGCTGTGTTATAACAAATAATTGGAAACTTAATACTTGCCAGCAGTGGTACCTGTATCTGTAGCAGTAGTAGACATGGCTCTTACAGTTCCTTAAAAAAGAGATCCCTCAGAAAACTTTTTTTTTGTTTAATTTTTTTTTTTTCCCCCTGCTACTTTTAAAAGCTGCTGCTAAAGCTTGGCTGCCTGTTGTCCGCGTTGCATTGTTTTCTTTGAACAAAAGCCAGTCCTTTTTTTGGCAAGTACTTTGCCATTTGAATAACTGTCAATAGGGAGAGAGGCGTTTCTGTGTTGATATAGTGATGATTTTAACAGGTCCCTGATGCAGTGGAGGATGCTTCAGAAACATCCCTGGATACAGAGGTCCTTGCTATGAGCCCTGAATTGTGAATCCCAAGGCATTGTACAGGGCCAGCTCTCTCTTGTCCACTGGGATGGCTTTCATATTGGTTAAAAGACAGTAAATCCTTTTGGCAGTAACATTTGATACTACTTTTTGCTCATTTTGTGTGTGTGGGATGCAAAAGCAATGAAAAAAAAATGCAGCCTGTGTTCTGTGGTGAGATTGTTTCTGGTTTTGCCATGTTACCTGATCTAATGGAACTTTCCAGATACTGAACTGAGGAACCCAAATCTGCTCAAGTGTATTACAAGACCTGGGAGAGTACCCTGAAGGTAGGGTTGTGGTGATAAATAATATAGCTGTGCAGTCCTATTTTATAAAGGACATATGTATGTGCAAAATTTTGAATAGCTGAAGCTATTCAAAAGGAAATCTGTTAGAAACTCATTATGTGCACTTTCATTTAAACTCAAATGTGAAATAAGAAGTCCTTTTTCTTGCCTTAGTGGCCATGTTTGAGCAAATGTAATGATTTTGGTGTTCTGTAGTTAGCCCAGTAATTAACTGTTGATTGCTTGTCAAAGAAACCAACAAATCAAAACTATAAAGAATATAGTGACTTATCTAAGAACATCTACTGTGTGTTATATTTGATTGTTCGCTCTTGTTTGTATGATTGCTGCATGACGTGTTCAAGGTTTTAACTACAGAAAGAAGATAGTGTCAGAGCTGGTTTTTAAAAGTTGAGTCTTTTCTTAGGTTCACCTGGAGATGATCTTTCCCATTCAGAGCAAAGTCAACAAGGCCAAAATAGGAAGGAAAAAGCTGAAATAGTGTTGCTGTAAAGTTGTAAGTGATGGCATCCGCTCAATTAAGTGTTTAGCTGGGAACCTTGCATTCACTGAAGTCTGGCTTCAGCACTGTAATATTTAACAGGTGTTGATGAGTATTAACTGCCAACATCTTCCAGCATATGTCTCCTCCTGGGCTGAACCAAGCCAGTGATGGGCTTAGTGTGACAGGTCTACTTAACAAAGAACCTTGCACATCCTCATCTTTGTGGCGTTGTAACACTTCGCAGGCTGAAGGCTGGCATGTTAGAACGTAACAGTCTTAACTAGACTGTCCTTTCTTCCCTCCCATTTTCTTCAATATATCTATTTTTGGTAGCCAGCATGTAGGTGCTGTATTGTATTTGTGGACTATCAGGTTCCCTTAGACCTCATGGCAAAAGCTCACCCTTTTAGTGCTAGATGTTATTATGTTAAGTTGAATATAGTGGTCATATGGATTTGAAAATTTCAAGTTTTCCATAAGATAAGGGAGTTAGTTCCTTTATTCTTAGCTGTATCTTTGAAAATTTTTTTCTTAACTACTTCAGAAGTTTACTAAACTTGGTGGGTTTTGCATTTTAACTGCATTCTCCACAGATAAGAGTGCTGAATAAAGATAAGCAAGCTTTCCTGTTTCACTTTTGTGTTGCTTCTCTTTGGTTAGTCTGCTGTGAAGTTCTTGACTGACAATCCATATATGCATATGTACACGTGCAAGTGCAATGCAGCTATAGTCTTCTAACTCTCTCTTAAGCTTTATTTCCTTGCTGTTTGTTATTTTGGTAGGATGCTTTGTGAGAAGATACTCACTTGAACATTGAACATGTGCCCCAGTCTTTACCTCTTGGGATGTTTTTTCATAGTGCTGATTTTGAAGTAAGATATATTCAAGGGATTTTCTAGGTTCATATATAACTGCAGTGAATTCAGGAGCTGCATGTAAGACAGAGGCTTGATTGCTTTAATCAGGAGGTCCAAATGAGCATGGTAAAGAAGGTGAGAAAAGATAATGCTGGTTTAAGCAGGCAGAATGTGGCACCAAGAGGAAGGAACAGTGAAGAAGGCAGTTTTTATTATGGAGGGAGATCAGCTGAGTTGATTAGTTCCATATGTGGGATTCTTTTAAAAAATATTCATTTGCAAAATAATATGTATATTCCTTACTTGGGAATATTGTGGTTGCGTATAGTTATGCATATGTGACAGAAGAGAGAAATGTATACATTAAAAAAGAAAAAGTCAATCTATTAAAAAAATCAAGAAACTTACAGAGAAATACCACTTCATTGACTGTAGTGGCAGCTAAATTGCATATCCCTGATCTAATTAGTGTCAATGCTATTTGGTTCTAATCATATTAATATTCTATTTTTTACAGTTACCTGTAATACAGTTCTTGACATTGTTTCAGTTATAGGTGCTGATGACAAAATTTGTGCATCTTATAAATTGTATGCAATGTGTAGAACTCTTATTAACTGGTGGTGGAAGCTACAATCCATACTTTAAATAAGTATCATAATACAGCCGTTGAGAATTACACCACAAAAAAGAGAGAGGTTTAATGAACTCCATATGTCTGCTTTTAGAACTGGTTGAGTAAAACTTTGCTATACCACATAATGGTAAACCATCAGTGCTATAATGTCTTTGGGGTCTTTTTAAGAACCTTCTTTATAGACACTCATCTGACAAAGATTAATTCATTAATGGATTCAAGACAACAGCATTATGGTTTATATTGTTACAATAAGCAAGCATCAGCATTGCTTGCACTGCCACTTTAACTGAAAACTGAAATATAATGTCACTGCTCTTGAGGAAAAACTGATTTTGAATAACAAACAGCTTTTCAAGTATATCACTTGCATTTTTAAAACAACAGTTTCAACACATATCTTAGTTTATTCTCTCTCAAAATAAAGATTACTAAGAGTAGATATACACAGGAAAATGTAGATGTAGGATGCAGTCTTCCTGCATCAGTGGTAAGTTTTTATATGGAAAGGATAATGAACAGTTCTTAAAAGTTGTTTCATGGCTAAGCATTTAAATAAAGCAGCTCTGTTCATTTTTAGGAAACTAGTGCTTAGGTACTACTGGGTAGGTAGCCTAGGGCACATTATGTAAGTGGTCTGACTGCCTATTCCTTCTCCCCCTCACAAATAGTGCTTACACTTGAGTGTACCAAACCACTGACCCTACATGTGTGCTGCCTGGCCTAACCACTCCTTTTGTAGTAAAGATCAGATCACTGGATTCTGTATCAGCATTCCTCTGGGGAACACTTCAACAAAATCCATAGAAATCCCTCTCTTGCTTCCACCCCTTAGGCACAGGCTGGTGAGGAATGTGCATACCCACAACATGTCAGAGGATGTGCTGCTTCCCCATTCAGGCCTTGCTGGATCTGCCATTGCACAGTCAAAACCCTAGAGCAGCACTGAGACATCTGCAAGAGGTGGGACAGAAACTATCGGTCAACCCTGAGATGGGAATTCTGGACGTTTGCATAAGTGTACCCTAAAGAGACAAGCAAGTTTTGGTAGGAAACAAAAAGAGCCATAGCTCTATTAAAAGGGCATAGGTAGAAATTTAAATCTTCTAGTTTTTCATTATATGTCTTAAAATGACTTATGCTTTTCAGAGAAGCATGTGTAAATGTGTATGTGTGTGAGCACATAAAGGGGAATTACTGCATGCTGTTGAAGTTCTTACTATGTTCTGTCTAGGTGTCAAAAATCAAAATTTAACATAAAAAAGGTTTTTTCCAAGACTTTTTTAAAAAAAAACTAAAAAATTTCAACTTCTCTATTACAATAATTCCATTTTTTTTCATATTCATTTATTAATTCTATGAACTATTTAGATTTGCTTAAAGTAGACTGACTTTGAAAGGAGCTGGTTTTGGTACTTGTAGGTGACACCCTCGAAGTCCAATTTGGAACAGTTATTTCTTCTGTTGAAAGAAATAGAACCATGTTCAGGTGCATCTCCCATTTCCATAGTCCACATAGTTGGTCACACTTCATCTCCTGATAGGTGCCTGTGTCTAAGTGTGGTGGGCTGACCATGTTTGGCTGCCAGATGCTCACCCAGCCACTCACCACTCAAAAAGGTGAGAGGAAAATAAGATGAAAAAGCTCACAGGTCAACATGAAGGCAGGGAGATCGCTTGCCAACTTGAATGTTCTTTTGCTATAGGAGAGTAACAGCAGTGGGATCTATTCTTAACTCCTGGAAAGACACAGAACACATATGGACCATCCTCTTGAGTGGTACCACAGCATTACCTCATAATAATGAAGTAAACTAGTTTCCTCAAGACTGATTTGAATTGCTGATATTTCTATAAAGCAAGGGACATGAAGAAAAAAAAAAAAAGTTCTTCATAGTCTGAAAAGTAGGTCATGCATTTAAAGGCTGTTACACAAACTGCTTCTACTTTTCCTTGACAGGGCTGGTTTTGGTTTTGTATGTGTTTTGGTTTGATTTTGGTTTTGTGGTTTGTTTTTTATTTTTCCTTTTTGTTTGTTTTTTCTTCCTTAAGAAGTGAGGAAAGAAATCTCATTGTTTGCCCTTTTATTTATTCTGAGTATTTGGGATCCTCTTCTCCCACATCTTAAGTGTTGGCAATACCACTTTCTGGAGGCTCTGCTCTTTGGCATCAGCCTTTCTTCGAACGGGAATTAGAACTAATTAATCTACCAGGGCTTGTCCACCCGTGCATTTCGCCAGAAAACCAGATTGCTGTTGAAAGGAAGGGAACAATATAGCTGTCAGAGAAGGGAGAGCTCACATCTCATGGCAGTTTATTTTTAAGTCCTTATTTCTATTCTCTTAAGACTGATAATTAATTTAGTTGCTCATCAGCCTACGTTTTCTGATAAAGAGGTACTTACTGTAGAAACACATCTGTTCATTATTTCAGATGTTAGGATTTAATACATGCTTGCAGTTACCTTCTGCACATGTCATACATTCTAGCTTTTTATAAGGCTGTTAGTTACAAATAGCTTTGAAATAACTACTATGCCTTCCAGCTATTAAATCCCATAATAATTATTCATTATATCACCATCATTTTTATTATGCTGAAAAGGATTCTTCCACACCCCCTCCCACAGCAGAATAATGTTGTAGAAGGGATTTCATTTGCCCACGTTAATTCAGGATTGTTCAACACCACAATACAGCTATATCATCTTTGTTTTAGGGGAAACTGAATGGAGTGAAACAGCTGCTCCATGAAACTTCAGTAATTGGATTCATGTTTAAATAATGTGTGGGCAAAAAACCCCCTTTAGCTTCCTAGCTTAATTCTTTTTATTATCTACAAGTAATCTGAGTAGGTTCTAACTAGAAGGTCTCTAAGAATTAGGCTAGCTGGCTTTATAGCTATAATTTAGGCCTAGTTATACATACCTCTGACAATTCCCACTTCCTCTTATATATTCAGAACATAAAAGACAAGGATGTTGAGATGCTAATTTGTTTCTGAAAATAAATTCTAATTCCTTTAACCCCTCTTCCCCAAATTTTATAAGTATTTCAGGAGCTTAGGGCCATGTATTTCTGTGTTGTTTTGATTTCTTTTTTCTTTTACCTTTAAGAGTACCAGAAAAAGTCAATTTTAACTTAATTTCATTATATATTCTGTTATCCAACTGCTTAAACATATTTTAGACTTTAAAATGCAGTCATTTAAACTACTTTGGTTCCAGTGCATCTGATTTAGATACTTGGGCATTCACTTCTTAAATAAAGTGAAAGCATATTGTCATACAGGATATTTTTTTCTTTATTATCTGATCCTTATGCATTTGAACTTCAGATTCTTTGACAAAGACACAGTTGTTCGTCTACTGATTGAATTTAAGAAGTTGGCTTTCTCCAAGTACGAGTGACCTATTTCCTATAGCATAATAGTGCAGTACTGCTGAATGCACATGTGTACAAAAAAGCATTAAACACCAGAAAATCCACTTAAATCTCAAAGCTGGAAATTCAGCCACAGAAAGGTAATTGTAGAGCAATTTAAGCCCAAAGTAATTTTCTTACGTGGTTCAGGAATTTTAAATGTAATAAATAAACTGTGATAAAAGGAGTCCTTAGAGGCAACATCAAGGAGATGGTATGAATTCATGTGCATTGAGTCATCATAGTTCCCAGCAAAAAAAAAAAAAAGAGTTTCAAACCTCTTGTGAAGTAGTAGGTGAAATAACCCTTATTTTACTGCAGCTTCTCAATTCTTCCTTGTAGATAATTATGTAAATGATGTATTTTTCGAGCTGCTGCCTGGTAAACAGATACTACTGGCAAGCATCTGTCTGCCTGTCCTGGAAGTGTAGCACCCTTGCATTACACAGATTGTTACAGCAAACGGATTGCAAGAATGTCATAGATTAAAGTGTAGACAGGGACTCACTTCACCTAGTTTTGGCCATCTGAAGGTTAGATTCAGTCTAGCCTAGTCATTCAGTCAGTGAGATGAAATGGGCATCTCATCAGGGATGTTTATCCCTCTTAGATTCTTCTGTAGTCAGTGGGAGAGGACAAGCATCTTCAGAGGATGGTTTATTTATCCCAAAGGGTTGACCTAAAAGTGAAAATGTAAGATTTTTGATGGTGAAGTTAGGTGAGGTGAATCCTATACCTAGCTTGATAAATATGGTAGCTTGTTACTAGAGTGTACGTCTTCATAGTTTGAGAATGAGCCAGGGTGTCTGTGGTGGAAATGAAATCACATTTGTTATGAACGTTAGTAAAACAGAGCATTTGTTTTAAGATAGCTGACCAAAACATCATTTTGAATTGTGATTTTGTGAAAAGAAATACCTTTGTCAAGACTCAGAATCCATGCAGATGGGCTCTACCCTGGGAGGTTATTCCACTAGAATGGAAGAAGGGATTATGGTGGAAAAATGCTTTTAAGACAAAACTTAGAAGGCTTATGACAAGTATTTTACATTCTACAACTTGCACTGATCCTTTTCTGTGATTCATTTCTATATTTTAAAAAGCTTGACTTCACAGAAGTAGATTGTAGTCAATCCATCCTGCAAACCTTCCTGTGCACAAAGCTAACACAGTTCTTGTGGATGGCATCCCTATTCTTACAACTGTCAATACATTGATACCAAATAAAGAAATCTGCCTGTCTCCAATTCTGTTAAAGCAGCTTAAAACTTGAAGCTTTTTCAGCAGTAGGGTTGTGGAGAGTCTTGCCATGGTATGTTGAATTTCAGGATTGCCTAGAAAGCAAGTTAGGATGTTCTGCCAAGCTCCTAATCTTGGTATGTTTCTTGCATAGCAGTATTAACCTCTCCATAGTATTCTGTATGTATAAATAGTTCGGTGGGGGGCATGAAGTGGTGGTTTGGCTCTTAAATTGTTGCTTTTTGGCACTGGTACTTGACTGGCTTCTGCCTTCTGTTTAATTCCTAAATATCTTTTTCTTTGTATTGTAGTTACTGATCTTTATCTGTAACATTTATATTTGTGGTGATGTGTTTGTTTTAGAGTTTCCACAGTGTGCTATAATTTATTCTTTGTGTTGTCTCATATGTTCACTTAATGACTTGGAGAGCAAAAAGAAAAAAAAAAACCTAAAAAGGAAAAAGTATATGTGTGTTTTTCCCAACATTTGTAATCAACACAAAATACACTGTGGAAAACACAGTTGTTTCAACAGACTTTCAAAGCTGAGACCTGGGTAAAGTTTATAGTTTCAATGGGACTCAAGGGAACATGCATTTTCTGCCAACTCTAGAAAGACTTGAAAATGTGTTGAAATCTTATATGTATTGTATTTGTTTTGTCTATGTAGGCAAGTGCTTCTGTGTGGCCCCTGCTTTTGTTGATACTCTGTACAGCTGACCTTGTAGGTAGGTTTTATGTCTCTAGTGTCGATCAAAGGGAGTTTGTAAAGTGTTTTTTAAAAGTGCTTTAGGAGTTGGTATGACTCATGTTTCATGGATTTGAAGGATTTACTGAGAATATGTGCAGTAAATTAATTTTTATTTCTGTGAGAAATTTGAATTCATTTCCTTGTGTGTTAGATTCTCCCCTCCCCCACAAAAAAAGTAGAATTTTTTCTATGATATGTGTGATTTAAGTAGAAAACAAAAATTTCCCATTTTACACTCTGATTCCTTAAAACTGGATGTGTCATTTTTCTCATAGTAAAGTTACTGGCCACATGCAGGTGAAAATACTTGACTTGTACACACCTGTATGTTGAAGTAGGATTTTTAGAGTGGTAGGTATGGTCTGGCAACTTCTAACACTTCATTAGATTCATTATTTCATTCGTGCTTTTCCTTTTCTTTTGCTGTAGGTCTTTTTATTCCAGTCCTACAAAGTCCAGTTATTACTGTTAGACCAGACTCAGTGCAGCTACTGGGTATTCTGCTGTGCTGCTTCAATTGACAAGGAGGGAACATTTTTTTAGCTGTTTGATATCAGGTGAAAGAATAGTACTTGATCTCTGGGACGTGGTATGAATGACTGACTTATTGTTCCAAGCATGCTTGTTTGGTACCATATGTTGTCTAGACTCCCTTTTCATTTAATTTTGAAAGTTGCTTTCCATACTCATGTTTCCAAACAAATCCAAATTTGTACTGCTGTAACTGATTTTAAATATCTAGTAAAATGAGGCTTGTTTTGAAATCATTGGAAGTCAGGAGTATCAATATTCTTTCCATTTTTTACTATGTGCAGCTCTTCTCATAGAATTTCTTAACTGGGTGGATTAAGCAGGTAATGAGTTCTTATCACTACAAGTGGAGATGAACAGAATTCAGCCTTATTTCTCCATGATGGTGTCTTCTTCAAAAGAGTTCTGTTAGTCTGTGAAAATGCTCTGTGCAATAAGTATGTAGAGATGAGAGATCTCACAAGAACACACTTGAAACTAGACCACATATGTAAGTAGATGCTATTTTGTGGCTTATAAAGATTAACTTACATTTTTTTCTCCAGCTGTATGCCAGAATCTCACATTTGTGCACTTTCTGGATATAGTCAGAAGTTGATATATCAGTTTAGCACAAGCTGGTCTGTTCTGTCATGTATTTATGCCTAGAGTTGCCAAAGACACTTAGATACATTGGGGTGAGATTTTACGCTTTTGGATGCCTTTTTGTTTGTTTTGACACATGATATTTTGAGATCACTTGTCTGCAAAAGCAGCAGCCAGAAGGAGATGAAACTACTACTTACTTTAAACAGTTTGAAGTCTAAACTGATACTGTAATTGTTTTTAAAATCTCCAAAGTGCTTTGTTACTAAAATCATATATTTAACTCCCTCCTTATTATAATAAATGAATTTTTATTTTATCATCATCTCTATTTGAGAGAGAGGAAATCCAAGAAAGAAGTGGTTTGGAGGATCACAGTAGGAGTCAATGTCAGAGACTANGCAAATGGTGAAGCTGTTCAACTACAGAAACTGAGTATGTGTGTGTAAAGCTTTCTTTTCTGTGCATCGTTTTCTGAAGTTTATATTAATTCCTGTTTCTAAGAATAGATACTTTTCCTTACACTCTCTTGTACTTGTAGTGTTGAAACATTCCTACCAGCAGGTGAAGAATGTCTATAAAAGGCAAATCAACCAAATGATCACTTCTTTTTATGAAAGGTGGCCTTTTCAGAGGTTTTCAGAATGTCTAACTTCGTTTTCCTGTTCTAAATCCCACTTCAGCATACCCTGTTAATTTTTATTGGCTGGACAGTGTATGCAGAAAAGAACATCAGAAAGGAGATTTCCTGTGCTGCAGGAACCTTTGAGGAAAAGTGGATGAATGGGCAGAGATCTTACAGCTGCCCAGCAGGACTCCAGTAACACTTTTTCTATGCCTAGAAGAGCCTGACAACTCCCTGCCTTTCCAGTGAGTGCCACCAGGGGAATCTTCTCTACAGGGATGAAAAAGTCTGAGATTTCTCTGAGCCCCCTCCTAAGTGTGGTCTATCCTTTCATACACATCAAACTGACAATTCCTACTGCTAAGTGAGAAAAAAGGGTTTGAGTTTAGGACATTTGCAGCTCATAGCTTCAGCCTTTCTCATCTGGTTCCAAAAAGCTTTTTGGTTTTTTGGTCTTCTATTTTAAGGACATTACAGGTAACATACCACAGGAAATCTGGTGGTTAGGATTTTATTTAGCCTAATGTGGTCCAGTCTTGACAATTGGGTATGTGAACTACATATCAGATTTGGGGTTCTTCTTGGGAGACAGCAGAGCCCAGGAAAACCTTGAGCTGTATTGGAGGCCAACATCACCCGCTCTTGTTTCCTTTCCCCCTCTGATAAATAGCATCTTGCAGTTCTCCTGACTCTTTCTTCCATACTTGAAGAAAACTGGAGCACTTAGGTTTCTCAAAGGGGAAGGTGGCAGATGCTCCCAGCCCAGCTGTGCATGGGGCAACTGGCTGTGCTGTGCTAACTGGTTTACCTTCTCCAGGAAAAAGCACTTGGCCATATTCAGCCTGTTAGCTTCCACCTGGATCTTACTAGCTAGTCTGTCCTAGCAGTATGCAGAACTGACAGGTGACATCTAGGAAGTGCAAACTGTCAGACAGCAGAAGAATTTTGAAGCATCTTTTAGAGTATTGACTGGACTTTCATAGTGTGAGGAATTCATCCAATAATCAGTTGTCAAATCTGCATCTGCAGCTGGGATGTGTAGGACTTGAAATCAGCCAGCATTGTGAAACAGATTATTAACAAAGTCCTTTGCTGGCTTTATCTTGTTGTTTGGGGTTTTTTGCCCCTTTCCTACAAGAGCTTTGTTCTACATCCACTCCTGTCCACACCACCTTCTCCAAGAACCTTTTCTTGAAGCCGGAGGAAGTGGTTTAATGTTGGATACAGACACATACAAGCATAACATCCCATCATTAGAAAAGGAGTGTGACTTCCTGTACACAGCAGGATTGATGGGGTGGGAGCCCCAACCAATGTTAAAGTGCAAACAGCAGAGAGGTAGTCCCCAAAGTGTATTAAATTTCTTTAATTTAAATGACTGAATCAACTGAATGCTGGCAAATGTTCCACTAGTTCAGTACAGAGTCTGTGTGCATAACCTACAGCCTTTCTGACAAGCAAACTTGGACTGTGGAGGAGAGCAAAAAGAACAGGGGGATGGGTGGTGAAAGAGATTGTAGGAATGGTTTTAAGCATCTCAACTCAGCACTAGTTGCCATTTTACCGTCAACTAGAAATAAAGATAGGGAACTTAGCTGCAGTATACAGAATTTCTTTATTGAAATGTAACCTAGACTTCCTTGTTGCTGTATTTCTGCCTCTTGTTAGTATGAATTTCATACAGTAAAGAACTGAAGAGCTCAAGTCAAATAAAAAAGGTGGAGTTGCATGAAAAAGGTGTGAATGTGATGAACTAATTTTCCTTTTTGAACCTTTTCTTGTTTGTACTTCCCCGTATATGTGTTCCTCCTTGTAAAACTGCTGCATGCTAATCTTGCAAACTTGTTGAAATTCCTTCTGTATGCCCTTAATATTCCTGTATGCCCTCAGACCAGCCTAGCTTATGGCCTTCTGCAGTAAAAAGTTGATGTGACCTGCTTCTCTGCTACAGAACACATTTAATTAGATACTTGGGCATGTGAATACTTAAGCATCTTGTTTCCTAACTAAGGTCTTCCTAGTTATCTCTGCACTTAATTAGTGAATGAACCTTTCCACATGGTCCATGCAATGCTAGGTGGTTGTAGAAGGGCTACAGGAGGACCTAGTAAGACAGCATATGGCTGGAACTTTCCTTTATGAAGAAAATATTAGCTGGTGGTGGCACAAAAGTTTCTGATGGACAAGTTGAAGGCCTTAGAGGTCTTTGTCTCTGCAGCAAACTCTAGTAGTACCTGTGCATAGGAACAAAACTATGGGAAAGACCATGTGCATGTTTAAACAGAAACAGAAAAGGAGATACCAGCTATTTATAGAGAAGAAATCTATTCCTGAAGAGAACTGATGTTGGAACTACCATCTCTTTATCTGAGACCCCGTTTGGGACTTGTAGTGGTGCAGATTTTTAAGAACACATCTTCAACTGAGTTGTGACTTGACACATGGTGTGATTCTTGGGGTGTCATGTGTAGGGCCAGGAACTGTACTTGGTGATCCTTCTGGGTGCCTTCCAACTCTGAATATTCTGTGATTCTGTGAAGCCTTTTTTCTTCTCCTAATCACAATGTTCTCTGAAAAGACTGTCCCAGTAAACATATATATTTTCAGTATTCCTTTTCTCTTGTGCTTTTGAATATGATAAACTAAGTTTTACCCTTAGATAACCTTGTGTGCCTGCAAAATTTTATTTGGATGTTCATGTTTCTAAAAATAGAACATGAATGAGTCATTCCAGGCCGTAAACCGCAGCTTCCTGAGGTAGCAGTGGCTGTAGTGTAGTTTCTAGTTAAAAGGTTTTGTTTAAGTGATATAACAGTGCAGACTCTGCATCCAGTTTTACAGCATTGCTTTGCTGTGCAGTGTTTGTTCATGTTATTTATAATGATACTTGGATACAAAGCATGTGTCATTACTTGTCTAATACAACAAAAATCACTAAGGTGTTTGTTTTGTGGTATGTGTGCCTACTCCGCTCCTTAAGAAGGCTGTTTAAACTATGTGCTGTTTCTAGCCTGCAATGATCAAAATATATTTTAGTCATATATTTTATCAGTTGTATGCTGAAAGCATTGCTTACTTTTGCAGAATATATTTCAAACTGAAAGTTCAGGTTTAGTACTCTGACTTTTGGTACAAATTGTTTTTCTTGTGTCTAAAGCCCTTGCTCAAACAAGCACTTTGGTAAAAGGGATCTGGCTGGGATTCTGTTGCCAAATGTGTTTAGAAAAGGCATCGTAAATGATAAATAACGATTTCAAGTTCATTTTTCTGGGACAAATCCAAGCACGATATGTGTTATGTTCCAAAGTTAATTCAACAAAATGAGGAGGGAGTAAGTAGAAAAAGGGAGAGTGAAATGGTCATTTGGCAATACCAAAGTACTTAATTTTCTTGACAAAGTTCTTAATATTTTAAAACATTTCCATCTTTTGGATTGAAACCATGCATTCTCTAATTACTGGCAATAAAACTAAGGATTTAAGAGCTATGAATGTTACAGTTGGAGGAAACTATAATAAAGGCTGGCAAGACTGTTTCCTTAAGGAACCAGAGAGTTCAGACAGCTTTTAAAAGGAGATGCTAATTTTTTTCCCCAATGAACTTATATGTATTGATAAATGCATATTCTTCAGTCTTCAAACAATAAGTTGAGCAGTGAAGTATCTCAGGTTGGGCAGGGTTCTGAGCAACCTGGTCCCTACTCACTGCATGGGGGTTGGACTAGATGACCTTTTAAAGGTCCTTGGCAACCCAAATGATTCTATGATTCTGTGAATGGGTTCATGCAGTCTTCTGTCTGTTTCTCCAGATATGAGTTAAGTAATTTTTCAGAGCTAGATTAAAATAAACGTTTTTTTACAGTGTTTGCAGCAAAGCAGAACTAAGCTTACTGCAATGTTTTTGTGCAGGTTTATGGCACAATTATGTTTTTCTCTCCACCTTTGGAGATGAAGGAGGCAGGTATCCCACAAGGATCATAGTGGAGAGTGAGGAAAATCTGAGCATTTTTGGCACTTGGGATTCTTTTTCTATTTCTAATTCTTACATTTTAACTAACCCTGAAAAGGCACACAGAATGCTAATACACAGTGTTAAAATAACTTTCCAGGTCACAGGTTACTTTTTAAAGCAGACTCATGTTGTTATGGTTCCTGCTAATATTACTGGAGTTAGAAACCTGTCAGTGTTTCTATTTGGAGAGAGGGAGCTATAACTGTCTGTAAAAATATATTCCTAGCCAAAGCATGCCATGTGAGGTTGTTGCTGAAAAGCAATTAAAGTCTGACAGCTTTGAAATTAGAGGCATGTCAACAAGACTGGGAAATCTGCTGCTTTCTGCCTGCGCTGCACTCCTACAAGTTAGGAAATGTGCAATGATAGCTGTAGGGTGGTTGTTTGGGGTCTGCTTTATTAATCACTCTGTGCAGGATCAGGTCTGGATGGATGATTTTGGTTTGTTCTGGATGTCATTTCACAAATTATGCTCTCAATGGATATTTTAACACCTTCTATGCATTTCCTACATCTTTTGTGCAATTGGTCCTTTTCTTTTGTTTCACCACAACTTTAAGTAGCTCCAGCACATTCTTCCAATTTACCATGTCTCCCTGACTTGCCAGCTGGACTCCACGCATAGCCTTGGTGCTCCAGGAAGGAAGACTTGGCATCAATTGAGTCTGGGGTTAATGAAAGCCTGGAATGGGAAGTTATAAAAATCAGATGTTTATAGTAATTGTGAGGGACTGTATGCTGTTTAATAGCTCCACAGGGAATGGAGATATATGGGGAGTGTAGGAGGAGAGAATGGGCATAGCAAGGTGCCATTATATATATATATTTCCCTCTTCCTTTTCCTCTTTCATTCCCTCTTTTCAAGATATTTTATATTTCTGTACTAGAATTCTAGTTTGTCCCAACTGCACTGCATCATGAAACAATCCCTACAGAAAGGTTGCAGAGAGAGGAAGCTGTTTCCAAGATTTTTCTCCTCTGGCTGCAATGAAATGTGTAAGTTTGATAATAACACTATTCTCTCTCCTGCATCTTCCATGGTGATTCTAAGTCATCTATTTTTTATCTTGATCAGATACTTACTTGTTTCATTTTATGTTCAGGCAGATGTGAGACAAGCTTATTTTAAAGGAAAATAGCCACAAAGTTAGCATTGTCTTGTTTTTTTGCTGTGTCCTCAGTTCCGCCAGTCATATGGGCCAGTACTGCTGCTCAGGTGGAAAGAGGGAGTAGCTGGAGGCAGGTATACTGTAAAGTGTTGACTGTAATCACAAGCTTACTTAATCATAAGCATCAGTGGCTGCCTGTGATGACCACTGTGGAGGCAGTTGTGATAAGACTGGAGTTTACAGCTCCATGTGGAGGCACTGCCTGTCTCTGTATGTACAGAACTTGGTGCTTCCATTCCTCTCCCTTCATGGAGGTGATGTGAGGTCCTTGATGTTAGCAAGTTGGACCATTGTGTCAGGAGACCCTGATGTAACTTACTAGGCATAAGAAGACACTAAAATTAGGAGCTGCCTTATGTTTAAGGTCATGCTGTATCTGTATGATTGCAAAATTAGCTGCTGAAAATGAGTCTTTAGGCGACAGTTACTAGTAGTACATTGCGACATGAAGATTATATTTTTGAATTAAAAAAAATTAGTCCTGAAAATACAAACAAAATCTTCTGTGAGATAGTCTTTCCTCTGGGACCATCTTGCATGCGTTCCCTGTCATTCTTGCTTCATAAAAGGTGCTTGTTTCTCATGTCGGCTTTGCAAAGCCAGCGCTGTGACAAAATGCTTTAGATTCCAGCTTGTGTATTTAAAGAATGATGAAATAAAATTGTGCTGGCAACCTAACTTCTGCCTTTATTTACATCTCCTTTTAATTATGAAGGCTATGTTTTTTAAGTGCTTTAACAGAAAGTATAGTGAGTACAAATTTTTTGATGGAGATGTAAGCACCATCAATGACATGATTTAATTAGTTGTTTTCTGGGGCTGGTTTTGGCAGGGAATATGTATAGGTGTGTATGTACACATTTACCTATGTGCAGTTTGTAACTTGAGCAACCTTTGTTTGGAAGGTCCTTGAGGCACAAGTGTGGAACACCACAATATTGGTTTTGTAGTTATGTTTTGGAGAGGAGGTGTACTTTGAAAATTTTTCTGACTGCATCATTTGTTATTTTTTTTTAAATGTACTTCAGGTTAGCATAGCCTGTTTTCTGTATGCTTCCCAATGTCAGAAAATAATAAACCCAACCAAACAAAACCCCAACACCATAGAGATTGTGTGAGTAACTTGAGGTTTCATTTTAAGTAGTTAAATGTGTAAATATAAATTTACATATTAATGTGTTTGATGATGTTTTTTTCAGAGAGTAAGTGTCATAGTTTCCTAAAAACTTGCCTCTGATGGTAGAGAGGCAAATGTGCTTATGATTCTCAGCTGCAACTTTGTGTCACAAATAGCTCCTAAAAGTCTTAAGGAATTACAAACTTAAATGAATCTGAAATACAGAGTAAGAGATGTATTTAAATATTTTTCTCTCTTTATGTGAAATAACTGTGAAAGAACAGGTGTATTAGGGGATCATTTGAGTGCAGTGTCCTTCTCAGTGCAATGAAGCAAATTTGTTTAGTCATTTTCACTTCTTATTTTACAGCCCACACCTGTCTGCACCAAAGCTTTATTTTTTTTTACAGATAGATGTATGAATGAAGATTTTTTTAAATCAGGGTTTTTTAGGTCCTAGTATATGATCTTGGACAAATACATATGAGAGCATGTTTTACTGCTAATTCTTGGGTGACTCTTCTTAAATGACAGTATGGCTTGGATTTTCTTTACTCAGATGTTGCTTTTTGGGTTCTCCATGGGTTTTTTCCTAATAGTCCAATTCTTAAACAGCTTTTGCTTATCTTTACAGAAAACTCTGGTCATCTGCTTCCCATGGGAAGATATTTTTATTTCTTCAAGTTAATTACTTTGAGTCAAAAAAATCTAGTAATGGGAGTTGTGACCATGACATGATTTAGCAGGCTGAGTTAAAGACCATGGCTGCACCAAGGCTGTGCTACACAGCCCTTCCTTTCTGGAAAGCTATCATCAAATATTTATCACATAGAAAACTGTACGAAAGGCTCATAACTGGAGCGGTCTTGGCTCTTACTGGCTTACTTGAAATGATTGGAATCTGTTAATGTACAGCAATGTCAAAAATAAAAACCTGTTTGAATACTGAAGTATCAGTTTAGCTGCCAGGTTTTAAGTGCCTTATTTGGAAATACTGGTCTGCATTTTTCAGTAGCTGTTTTTTCGGTGGCTGTTTTTTCAGTGGCTAATGCAGTTTTTACCTCTGGTGGTCTCAGGGATGAAGTGTTTTGAGAGCCGAGGGGAGAAATCATTTCTCTTTTATGAAATGCTTCAGAAGTTTTCCATTATTTAATGGAATTGATATTTTTTTCACCCTTTCTCATTTTTTAAAAGTGAGAGATATGCCAAGTAACTTCTTACTTCAAGGCATTGACATTCCTTTTATTCTGAGATAGTTAAGTACTATGTTCTCAATTTTAAGAACAAGGAATTCAGAATAAAAAAAGTTCTTTGACCAAGTCATGGAAATTACTGTGTCTGAATTACTCCTTGAACCTAGGTGTGCCTTATCCTAAGCTGAGAGCTCCCTTGAATAGTTCATTCCTCCTCCCAGAGGTACAGCCTTTATAATAACAGGGAATAGAAAATAACTGATTTATTACTAAACTACAGCAGTGACCAAGCAGCTGCAAAACACTTTAGGTCCCTGGAAAGGCAAAAAATTAACTAAAAGAAAATTGCCCAGACAATCCCAGCAGGTAAATCATGCCACATCCTGCAAGTCTGTGCCAATTTGATGGAAGAAAATTCCATTTTGAATGTAATCTGATAACTAACAGAGTATATGGAGAACATTTACAAATTAGATGTCATTTTTGATCTAGCTTGTTATTTGCCCCTGGCTATGGCCAGTCTCTGATCATTTAGAGGAAGAAAAATAATTTTCCTTCATTCCTGGGAAACTAAATCTGCTGGTTGTATGTTTAAAGTTGGTAACATTTGCAGGTTACTTCCTGGGCCCTGAGTGAGAGACTGTATGTGATTTGTATATAATGTTTTCACAGGCATGAAATTGGGGCATTTGTGTCCTACCTGGGATCTGAAGAGTCTCGCTGGCCACGTCTACGATAGCAGTCTATGATGAGGTGCAGTGGTGTACATTTGTAAAACTAAACGAGTTCTGGAGACCTAGTGCCCATGCTTTACACATTTAAGAGTTTTTTACTTTGGGCTAGCTTTGATCTGGTCCTGTGAATTGGATTCATAGTGCTTGCTGGAGAATGTTATGTGTACACTTAGAGCACATTTTCCAATTCAGGTTAATTTGAAGGAAATGCAGCTCCTGGACTGCTCTGGCATGTTGAGCAAAGCTCACTCTATAGAGAATTATTTGAATTCCTGATATAAAAGCATGGTGATGATCTGAACTGTGACAGACACTCACAAATCATGTATTCTGAAGTGCTTGCGTCACACCTCTGGGGGCAATAATCAAATACTTTAACCCCAAAGTGCCATGAAAGCATGTAACATGTGAAGAGGTAGTCTCCCTAACAAGGGCTTCAAGCCAGTCCAAACCTCTTTCCATTCCCTTCATCCCCCGCCTCCTCAGGCTTACAGGTAGCATGTTCCAGTGTTCAATTAGATGGTGGACACATCCTGTTTTAGTTCAAGCCTAACTTCATCTTCCAGTTCAAACCTAATTTCAACTTCAGCAAGATGGACCCCCCTCTTCCTCTTTCACTCCCTTCCTTTCCCTGGGTAGTTGGTATTTACCTTTGTTCAACTGCATTTTTTAGCTTGTAAATATTTAGTCAAGACTTGAGGTGACACTGTACCAGTAATGATTCATTTTGGTGACTTGTTACCCCATCAGCTTTTGTCATCTGGAGACTGTGCCAGCAAAGATTTTGTATATTTTTTGGTGCTTTTTTGGTAAGCATTGATTCTTTTTTAAGGCAGTGTACATTTACAGATTAGTTGGTGAGCTGGGTTTTAAAATCAAAATGTTATGTTGCACTAACTCATGTGACTTGAAGAAATAAAAGTGTAACTCACCGTTTTCTTCCATGCTCGTAGAGAGTAACAGTTTATTTTGATCTAAACCCTTGCTTATTCTACCTATTACCTGTATATATGGATATTTAGTCTCAAATTTTCAATGATGCAACACTTTCTTAAAAACTTCATGTTTTTCCTCTGAAATCGATGTCAGGTGAATTGGTCTGTAGTTCCCTGTTTGGTATATAGGCTGCCCTCCAAGCTGTTAGGCTCAGTCTTCAAGCATTTGTTGAAAAAATTAATTCTAGAGGGAAACATTAATTTAACGCATTTAGCAATTAACTGGCAGCAATAGTGGCTTGGTTATTTTTTTTTCTTTGGCAAATGCTCTTGCCTACCTTCCTTTTGTATAGATGGCAAACTTTTGATTACAGCTGTGTTATCACATTGGGTGGATACATCCTGCTTTATTCCAAACATGAAATGTAACTGTTAGGCTCTTTTGCTTTCTATCTCTATTATTTTAAGTGTTACAAATATGGCTTGTTATTCTGATCTCTATTCACTGTTGAGTTTATGGGATTTGAGGGTTTAGAAGGGTAGAGTGGGATTTTTTTGTTGGATTGTTTTGATCCCTTAGGGTATTTGTCAATTATCTCTATTTTTTAACAGACATGTTTTGTTATTTACATCTTGGTTTTCCACCATTTAAAACTGTGGTTTAATTCCATTTGCACACAATAATTTTTTCTTCTTTTTTTTTTTAAATCAGAATGGGTTTTTTGCTCTATATTTTTTGTTGTTGTTGTTTTGGTATCTGTTGTACTATGGCTTGTAATTCATCCAGAATATTGTTGAACAACTACCAGTTTTAACTCTTTCTAATGTCTAATTTTTTATTCCAGTCAGTTATGCCAATAAGTAGTTTAAACTTGGGAAATTTGGCTATTGCTATGTTTCAAATAATCACATTTCTGTCATATGCTATGTATTGCTAGTACAGGAGAAATTTATCCAGCCCACACCTCACAGGTACATTGTCAACTGCTATTTTTTCATCAGCATTTACCTTGTTTTTGTCTTAAAAGCTCAACTAACTTTGAGTTGCCCATAATAAGCACACTAAGGTAGTGCTCTTTATAAATACAAGACCCCACTTCATTAAATAAATTCTAGCTTGTATAAGACATATCTGGTTTAGTATCAGAGCAGGGCAAAGTGGCTTCTCCTTGTGGGGAGTTCCTCTGCTCACAGGAGTCAGGAAGTTGCCACCTCTCCTTCTGGAATATCTCTGCTCATTTCAAAAGAAAAGTATGTCTGGGGGGAACTTCACCATTACAGATTTACAATCACAGCGAAATATTTATGTCTGGCAATTCCTTTAGATGATTTAACAATAGTTAAATATGTAGTTATTAGTTTAGTGGTGCCTAATATAACAATGAAAAGAACTATATTGTATTTGCCTCTCTTTATTTCTGTTGGGGTGCTGTATGGGTTGTCTAGTTTCAGAGTCCAGATTTCATATCTGTCACTTTTAAAATATGTTGAGTTTTATCTTCCAGTAAGTGAAAAGAAAGACTTGAACTCTTTCTCTAGCTACTTTTTTAGTTCTGTCCCTCAATACTTTCTACCTTTTTAGGAATTGTTCAGTAAAAGTATCAAAAGTCAATGTGAAATATCGTGCATCACACAGTCTTCTTGTATGCTGTTGTACTTTTTGTCTTGAGCAGAGTGTTCTGGATCTTCACCTCTTTAGCTTTAGTGCTTCCAATAATGTTTTGTCTTCAGTGGTTTGGGTGGATCTGGGTTTGGAACTGTGTTTTTGTTGGAATGCTTCTGCATTGGATCCCTGCAGTTTTCAGTGCTTGGAAAAGTTATAACTTACAATAGAAGACAAAGTAAACAGACCATCAAAGGGGGAAAAATTAAATCTCTGTTTATTCACCTGCATGCTTGAGATGAATCCTATTCACAGCAGCTAGCTCAAATATTCTAGATATTAAAAGGCTTGGAAAAAAATGAATTTGTTTAAATGTCTGGGACTTTGTTCCAGTAGGATTTGTGTCCCAGATGTTGATTTGCCGCAGCAATATGCTGGATGAAGTTTGCTGTTGAATGTGCCATCGGACAGTGACACACAGAATATGTACATGGGGAAAATATATTCCTGTGCATTTCCATGCAATTTTGTGATTAAGAAATAGCCTGTGACAGCCTGTGCATTTCTGAATGCTATAGCATGGGAACCTGAAATGGTAAGGTCTGAAACTGGTGCCCAAGTGACTAACCACTTGAGAAGTAGAAATATACTGCCTTGTGGACTCTACTGACCAGGCCTCCCCATCACTGTGGTCTTATGAAGAAAGTAAATGACTCTTTGTTTTTTGATTTTCTTTTCTCAGTTTTCACATTAACACTATATAAAAGAGTTGATCCAAGGTATAGTAAGTCTCTGGAAGGACCATGACTGTTTCTTCTGACTTAGAAGTGTAACTACCATCCTCCATTTGAGGCTCTTCTCATGCTTCCCAATGCAATTTATTTTCAATGGAAGGCAAATAAACTTCCCACTTGAAATGTGCTGGGGAACACAAGGTTTGTCACATACTGTCTTCCCTGCTTCCCTCTTCCTATATACAAAACCTAGAAGGACCTCCTGTGCCTCATACATATATGAGATATTGGAGATAAAACTGAAAAAGAGATAAAGCCTTAGACAAGGAATGTGATTTGCAAAAGCCTATTTGGGAAGACACACTGATTGGTTTTGAAAATTCCTGATTTCTCCTGTGGATGGTTTAAGGTCAGCTCTGTGCAGGCTGTTCAGTGCCTCACTTGTTTGTACTTCACTATCTGCAGGAGAGCTGTGGCTGATGAGGGATAGAGAGGTAGCCTTGTGGGTGGGAGGTACAGACTGTTGAAAGCAGCCTGGCCCTGCTACTGCATGAAAGGCATGCTTCAGAGAGGTGGACATTGGGCTGGATCTAGGGGCAGAGCAGACTGAGGGCCTGGTGTCTTTCCCATTAACTAATTTATGTAGTTTTCATCAACTGTAATTAATCTGTGCTGTTGCCGAAGGAAATGAGTTGTATTGCTTTGCTTTTGTCTGAACTGCTGGGGTTTGGGGAACAACCCAGAATCTCACATGTGATTGTTTTCTACTTTTAAGTAGTGTTTTGGGGAGATTTCTATATTTTACTCTATAGACCTGTAAAAAGCTGAAAGTGTAAGTAATGTAACATGTAAGTATGAGAAATTGGAAACAGGTTATCCTTTAGAAGTATTGCATGTTAAAAATCCTTCTGAGTTTTATGGTTGAAGTTCCTTGAGGTCACTACACACAAGGCTACTGGCATTTAATCAAATGATCTGGGGCTTATGAAGTGTCCTAAATCATAAAACTACTTTATAGAAATTTCTTTAAGGGTTGTGTCATAGATATTTTTCCAAAGATTGAAGATGCCAGCTAAGATAAAGAATTTTGAGATTTGGAGTAGTCAAAACTGCACACAGCTGTGCAAACAAATGCAGTGATGCTCATGTATTGGCCATGTTTCGGTATTGCTGACTATAGGGTTCCTAAAAAAGCATAATTCTAGCAACTCACAAGCAGATCAAACAGGTCATCTTGGAGGGACTCTTCTCAGCATGGTAAGAAGTGAAGCAACCACTTTACACATCAACAACTTGAATGGATTACAAGAAATGGTTTGTCCATTTGTTGGTTCTTGCTGTAGCTGAAACGGATTGGTCTATAAATTAAAACTCAGAAATGATTGAATGGCATCTTAAATGGCATGCTTTAGTAAAGTGCAAGTTCTGTGTCTTCTTTGTACAGGACATTGGGCTAATTTTTCACACTTTATTATTATTATTATTTTGTTATTGATGTTTTCTGTTCAAAACTTGCTTCTACTTTTACAAAGCTCTAATGAAAAACAGGTATTTTTCTTGGCCAGGTTCTTTTCATAGCCTATCAGATGGTTTTTCACTATAATGACCTTGCAGTCTTACAGTATTAGAACGTTGGTATACTTTGTAATATTGATGTATCTGTAAGGCCATATTCTTTGGTACTCTGAAGACATAAGTCAAGCATGAGTGTATTTTAGTTGATTTTATTGAGATGTGTATGGGACATCTTTATAACATTAAGTGAATACAGGGTTATGAAATCTACTCTTTCTGCAATAAGTGCTACTTGTAGTAGTCTTTTAACTGCTTCCTTCCTCTGAGTACCATCTGCACACCTGATGTTTACAGTGTAAGTGTCTTGGAGACATTTATGCTAGATCTAAACTAAAATCCAATTACCAGCATTTATGTATCTGCAAGCTCAGTTAGGGCAAGAGTCCTATTCAGCTGACCACTTCAGAGAGTTCAAAAAACTAAAGACTGCCAAATAGTGACACAATGACCCAGCATCAAATGATATTAAGGAGACAGTGAGCATGTTAGGCTGGCCCTCTAAAGAAATAATGTTTAAGTAATGACATTTGCTTCTTCCTGTGTCTTTGCCAGGCCCTCCTCTTTCTCTGATTGGTTTTGGATTCATTTGTCCATTTTAGCCTGCCTTTTATAGATGTGTAAAAGCACTAGGTTCTTGTGGTGAGCTGAAGCACCAGGTTCAAAACAGATTTGTGACACCTAACAAATGGATACGGAAGAAAGACACTAATTAGTAGCAGTTGTTGTGGTATGGGCTGCAAGACAGTAAGATTACAGAAAATCAAATGCTTTTAGTTCCCTTGCTTACAGGATGACTTGTATTCTTGGGGTAACATCTTAGACTTATTTTGTACTGCTGATTCTCTTATGATTTCAAGTAGTCATAACAATTCACTTAAAACCACTTCAGCAATATGGCATAAATACATTTGATCGAGACAAGAGTTAAAGTAACTAGCTGACATTTTATTTTACTTGATATGGATCCAAACCATGAAACTTTTGACACCCTTTGCATTCAGAAGTGTTCTATTCAGTGTTTGGGTATTAGCCTGTGTTCTTAAGTAAACTCTTCAAACCTGGCAAATTTAATCCTAGATTTAAAATAAAAAGCAGTGTCTGTAAACGCCTTTTATTTAAATATAGAGATGCTCTAGAGCATAGTTGTAAAAGCAGCAAGCAGAAGGAATACAGAATGCATTATCTCTGTAAAGGTGTGTGTCTGTGTTTTTGTGTGCTGTTCACATCCATGTACATGCTAACGTGGCTATACAAAACGTCATTCCTTCTGCAAGGACCTTGCAATCTTAACAGACAGCTGGGGCAGTTGTGCACTTTGAGACCCAGAGGATGGTGCTAACTTAGAGCATGTGTGTGTTTTCAGTTTTATGATGTGACGACTGCAGCATTCTGACACTGGTTAACATTATGGGCCTTGTGGAAGGACTGAGTTTCCATGAGGGATTTGGCTGGAGGAAACCTGCCTGCCTGGCACACAGAGTTGAGGGGTGGGTGTTCCAGGCAGGCTCAAAATAGGGATGAGTAGTGTGATGTTTCATACTGTGTGTGATGCAGCCGGTAACTTGGACTGTGATTGACCATGTTTTGTTAGCTTATTATTTTTTTCTTGAAGTCTAATACAGAAGGAAAAAGAAGAGGTTATGAAGACGTTCAAAAGGAAGCACATAGATGTGTCTGGTGAACACAGAGCTGTTCACTTCCTCCTTCAAAGGGCAGATATATGAGAACTGAAAAAACTGTATGTGATAGAATACAACATATTTGCTATGTTAAGAAATCAGGATGGAAAGGGAAGACTTTGGGGGAATGGCAATTTTCTAGGATTTAATTATAGCCTGTGTACATGAAGACAAAGAATGTTAAGTTGGTATCTTTAGGATGGCATGTGTATGTGACACCAAAACCAATGCTCCGGTATTTTATTTGTTAAAGTATATGTTCAGTGCCCAAGTAATTTAGTAGTAGAGCATACCCTGATTTTCCTTGCTTTGTGACAAGGTGAACTGACAGAAAGGCTGCAGAAGTCATCATGCTTCCTATGACGCTCTGAAAAGAATATAAGCAACAAAAATGTAGAAGAACACCAGTTCTGTGATATACACTTCACAATAACTTACTGTATGCAAAATACCTAGAAATTACTCAGTTTGGTGCATAAGCAGCTCTGTGGGAAGTTTTTAGACTCTTTCATAAAGTTTACTCTCTGTATTACAGCATACAAATCATATTCTCTCTCCTTACCATTGTATAATTCTTCAGTGATTATTTTTTTCTTAGTCTTTTCTTTCCCAGAGAAGTAAGCATAATTAAATTGGTCTGCAGAATAAAGGGTTATCAACAAAGGCATCTTACCAGACAGAAATAGAAAAAAGAGGTATTTGAGGAGAGTAACATGTGGGTAGTCACAGGTAACAGGAAGTTGGACAGTAGAATCAAACAGATATCTTTTGTAACCAAAAAGGTGTCAATGAGGGAAGATGGACATGAGACCTCCATGACCACTACTGCTCCAGATCCTAATCCGTACTTTCCAAGCCACACTATTGAGAATAGTAGTCTTTAGCTATATGCTGTTCAGATATTGGCCTGGCCCTGGGTCATAATTACGTGCGTGCTGTATATGACAACCTGACTTCAGCTGTTTGAAACTCCAAAAAACACTTTGAGTGATGAATAAGTTCAGATATCTCACATCTTTACTTTTTGCTTTGTTCCTTTTAATTATTTTATTACAGTATGGGCATGGCTAAGGAACCTTGAACAAGCTGGAGATAGAGATTTACTGAGAGCAAGGTGCAAGGAGGCTGAGAGGGGATACAGAAATCTACAGGATTGCCTACCATGTGTTAAGCAACAAGTGCTTTGGAGTACATGGTCATATATTATTTGATGTGGTTACAGATAGGCAATCCCTGCCAACAGTGAGATGGGGGATACACCCAGGCTTAGCTCATATGTTTGGTTTTCTTCTTGTACGTCTTTGAAGATATGGATTGTGAATGAGAATGGTTGCAAGATGAACTGTAGGAAAAGGTGTATCTGAGATCTTATGGACAACAGGGGATGAGTTGAGCAGTGTAAGGAAGTTGATCTGGAAAGCTGTGTCATTACAAAAGGGTTAAAAAAGAGCCAAATATACTGATTGTGATTATACTATAGAGAGTAAAAATGCTATTTCCATCAAGAGGAATGTATCTCATTCAGGATCTCACCAGGTGAGCCTGGTGCCAGGGACTCCCAACACTCAAAGTGTCCCACTGGCTGAGCTGTTTCACACTGGATTGCTTTGCTTCTTATCCAGCCTGCCACCTACTACGATTGTTTGATGCACGACTGGGGTTGAATGCTATTATGCTGAACTTGGTGAGGCATGTGTGGGGAACAGGAGCAGAGAGGAAGTGGGAATGTGGTGTGCAGATGTTTGAAGGTGAGAGTAAAGCTTATCAGCTACTGGTTCCAGAGAGTGGTGGGTTTTCCTTTTGTTTTTCTGGCTCTGCTGGTGAAATCATGCATTAAACAAATTTAATTATCCATCTATACAAGATAAAAATACCAGAGTACTATGTTAGGGTTTGAATACTTTTAAATATTTAAACCTATAACAAATAAATGTAGTCCTTGCCATTTTGGGCAGCTGCTCTTGGGGAGGCCTCTATTAAAAAGATCTTGAGACCCCACAGACATCATCTTTCTGTTGCATAATGTTTTTGTTTTGTTTCCAGTAAATCAGGTTTGAATTGGCAAATTTCTGTGAAGTTCTGTAGCCAATTTAATATTTAAAACAGACAAGTTATGCTGATTTCAGAAATTACTTGAACCATCCTCCTTCTGCCAGCTTTCTGTGCTGACTCAGTGCCTGAGAAGGGGTTTACAGCCTATGGAGCCTATATGGAGCATATGGAGCCTATGGAGAGCTTTCTGTGCTGACTCAGTGCCTGAGAAGAGGTTTACAGCCTATGGAGCCTATATGGAGCCTATGGAGAGCTTTCTGTGACTCTGCAGAAAGGCAGGATAATAAAAGCTCATAAGGGCAAAGAGTGATGCAACTAAGGTTTGTGTTGCAGTTATCAGCCAAGTAATTTAAAATTTTTTTAAAAAGAGGAAAAAAAACCAAACCCAAAACAAAATAACAATACAAACCCAAATAATATATTTGGAGGCACAGCAGTTGGTGCCCTAAAATGCTAATCTGCACTAGATGTCCTCCTTTGGTAGTATCTATGCATACGGTTTTCCAGCTCATTTTGGGTAGAAACTTACAGAAAAAGGCTAATAGAAGTTAAAACTGTTACTTTTTTTTTTTTTTAATAATTTTTTAATAATTGTCTTGGCATTCTTGTTAGACCAAAAAGAGAGCTGTTCTAGGACCCTGAGAGCTATGGGCCAATATGTGTTGCTAGTGCTGTACCTGTTGTATAGAGAGTTCTCTTAACATTTCTCTCTTCACAAGTCAGAAATTGCATTAGTGTGGTTACTGGATTTCTGTGGACATACAGTTCAAAGTGCATATATCAGGGTGCTGAAGTTGTTATATTTTGTTGCTGTTGTATGCTTAGTTTCCCAGCCTCAAACTAGAATTCAGCACCTTGGTTTTACTTGCATTATGCTGTTGAACTTTTTATAGCTTGATCTTTGCTTGCCGGTGCCTTTATTTTAAATGTATGTAAAATCATTAAATTGCCCTACATGCAATTCAAAATGCAGAGATTGCATTTCTTTTTATTCATTTGCCCATGCAGATGTATGAGAGTGAGTGTATTTTCAGAACCTTCCTTTCAAAACCACTTTTAATCATGCGGTAGATAAGTAACACTTTAGAGGGAAGAGGACCTCTTGCCAAAATAATTTCCAAATGATCTTTAAGTGTAATTTATCTTCTTATTTTACAGCTAGCTATGGACCAAATCCAATTTGCAAGGGCTGTTTATCTTGTTCAAAGGATAATGGGTGCATCAGATGCCAACAGAAGTTATTCTTCTTCCTGCGAAGAGAAGGAATGAGACAATACGGTGAATGCTTGCATTCCTGCCCTTCAGGGTACTATGGACTCCGAACACCAGATATGAACAGATGTTCAAGTGAGTTTTTTTGAACCCTTCCATTCACTATTGTAGCAAGGCCATAATTCGCCCTCAGTTTTTAAGATGATATATTGTGGATCATGGTGATATTTTCACAGATGTCTCAAGATCATCATAAAACTTATTTGCTAAAGAATGTCTAGCTCATTCCAAGATATGTAAAATTCAGCAGATTAAATGCTTGATAATTAACCTATTTTTTATTCTTGTTATTGTTATTATTGGTTTAGTCAGAAGGGAAATGTAGGAAAGTGATGATTTAAGCAGATATTCCTAGTTTTAACAAACAAATTCCCACTAAATGAAAATAAAAAGAATTAAGCATTAATTCTAACAGTGTCTCATGTAGATACTACTCAGTATATGCAGTAACATATGGGTGGGCTTTTTGTCATGCTTTGTGTTACTACACAAATTTCAGGTGACCAGACATCTCACGCCACATATGCTTTAATATGTAAGTGTTTCTATTTTAATAAAACAGATGTACTATTAAAAACAAACAATCTTTCACTTTTAGTACTGCATTTTATTGGAAATTTACAACCTGATAACATGCAACAATATTCCCTGTTTGGATGTTTGTGCCCAGAAGCACAACTGTTGAAATCAATGAGTGCTCTGCCATTTCTCCACATTATTTCAACTCTGTCTGACAGTTGTGCTGATTCATATATAGTTTAACATGTGCCCATATGTGAAGTATTACCCACATGGATTATTAATCATTCTTATTACCTCTAATTTGTATTTATGGGAAGAGGTTTTGTCATAGTCCAACCAGAATTAGGTCACTGAACCTAAGAACCTGAAGTGAGAAATGGCTTGTCTTTGCTTCCTGAATAATCAGATGTTTTAAATGTATAGAAGTCTTCCCTCAGTACTGTGGCATATCACTGGGATACACTGTGTTTTGAGAAAGCAGGTGTTGGCTTTGACATCACATGTAATCTTGAGACCCACGTGAGGTAACTCAATGGCAGTGTCTGGGTTGAACAAGGAACACTCATGGTCATGCTTGGACCCGTCTCAGCCCATGCAGTGACGTCCTGCCCCATTCTCTGCATATGCTCCATAGATGTGGTATTGTTCACTTTGTGTTCCCTACTGCTGTGTGATGTTGCTGAGTGCTGCCTAATCTGTACCAGGTGGTTAAGTTTTGATAAAAAATTAAATACGACCAGTGTATGGTTATGTATCCCTTCTGCAAAGTAATTTAGGATCTTGGCCTTAATTTTCATAACACATTTGTGAATTCAGCAACTTGTCCACTTTAAACCTTTCAACCTGGGCTGTAAAAACTTGCCCATGTAAAAGTTTTTTTGAAAATAGTTACAGCTTTTGGAAGTAGATGGGTTTAATCTATATTAGCCTGTACTGTGCTTGTGAGATAGAAAACATTTCCATCCTGACAGTGTGTCTTTACTTTCTTAATAAGTTAGTTGCTGAAGGTGGATGGTTATTTCAATAAAACCTTTTTTCATTTTTACCACTTACAGAAAGTGGACTTTTCCCCTAAATTACAGGATTGGTTTTGGAAAGCACAAATGGGAGTTGTGTCCAACCCATATTGGCATGTGTTGCGTGCTGGATATTTAAGTCACCCTCATGTCTTTGACAGTCTCCCTCTGTAAGAGTAATGGTGCAGTTGCATTTACTGACCAGTCCTGGTTCCCCTCCAATGTTTTTTGTATTGTGTATTTTTATTTTAGTGTAACTGCCAACTGGTGTATTTATAAACCACATCTTCATTTTTATCTTGGTTTGGTGATCTTTCATGGCGCATATGTTCATTGTGGACAAACAGAAATTTTGTGGATTGAAGTTCAGTTAAAATAAACATTCCTTAAAAAATAGAATAGGTTTCTTCCTACTTGATGTTAGATACTTTTAGATGTGCTTAGTTACAGACTCCATTGCTCAGATAGTATTATCTCAGCTAAAAATAATAATAATTCTGGCTATGTTAAAATCCTTCTGGGAGTTACAGGCTTGAATTACATAAGTTGAAATGATTTCTGCCCTATTAATGTCTTTATAGGCACAAAAGCTGTTCAACATTTTATTACTGGAACACTTGCCCGTTTTTGTTAAAGAAGCTATAGACCTTACTTTTATGAAAAATGTTGACATTATTTTAAAAGCCAAACATAGTTAGTGCCAAATGTAACACAGTAAATACCACAGCCAAGTGCAGCAGCAATAAAATGATGGAAATTTTGAATTTCAAGACTAATTTTCTTTTCTACATGTGAACAGTATGTATGTCTTGAATTTGCTAAGTGGTTCTAGACTGTTTTTCTAGTAACAGTGAATCATGTAATTTTGAGACTGCTTGTCTTTAGAAATCAGTGTAGAGTTTCCTGCTGGAGATGATTTTCATCTTGAAGAGTGAAGTATGAGAATTCAATTTATTTGGACACAAAATTGGAAAGTGTTGAGTCTCTTCTGTAGAAGAATGCACAAAAGAAGAGCTACACTTAATTAATTTTTTTTTAATTAATAGTATTTTTTTCTCCTTTTCATCCAGTCTATGTAATTTATTGTTAATTGTCACAAGGAATCTGATCTAAAAAGCCTCATATTTCCCTAATTGCTAACAAAGAATAACTTTCCACCACCCCCCAGTTTAAGTGTTATGATATGCCCTGTTTTGGCCTCCTGAAGTTCAAGAATAAACATAAAAAACATGTTTTATAAAGATTGGCTGAATTTGCAGTGTTGTTAGGGTATGTTTACTAATAGTTATTACACAAATCCATATGGTTTGTGAATTTTTAAATTTTTGTTTTTAAATATATAGAAAAGTATTAAAAATGGCATAAGTGACCAAAAAGATTAGTGTACTGTTGCGTGACATGAATAACAAATGCTTCCTGCTGTGATTTCAGACAGGTGAATATAGGATACAGTAAATGTAGTTTATATAAATTAAGTATGCTAGCTGAGAGGTTAGATTTTTTGACACTGATTTTGAAGTTTTCATCACTGTTCCAAATATAATTGCTTCTTTGGAACATTTTTTCCTGACATTATTTGTAGGTGTGTAGGACTGAATTTCATAAGCCTCCATGTTAAGTATTTCTGATTTTCAGGAGTGCATGTAATTTTTGACATCTAGTTCGTTACCAAGTTGCCAAATTTTAGTATGAGATAGGATGTTTCTTAAGAGTCTGCTTCTGGGTCTGTAATCTATTGTAATCTTAAATTTTCAGAGGAATCTAATATTTCAAAAGGCAATAGTTTGGGTGGGTTTTTTTTTTTGGCTATTGATTATAGCTTTGTCTTTTAGTCATTTAATAATGGTTATTTTTAATGGATTAACTTAATAACAGAGAGGAGTTGCATCCTTTCATTTATCTTCTTAATGTAACTTCGCTGTCTCATTGTTCCTTGTGATACTTTTAATTCAGGATGCAGAATAGAAAACTGTGACTCCTGCTTCAGCAGAGACTTTTGTACCAAATGCAAAAGTGGCTTTTACTCACACAGAGGCCGCTGCTTCCGAGGGTGCCCACCTGGATTTGCAGCCTTGGAAGAACTTATGGAATGTGTGGGTGAGTTTTCTAGCACAGCAATGCTACTGAAGCAGCTCTTTTGCCAGGTGGCTATGTTCAAATACAGCTCTAATTTTAAGCTATTTCCTATCAAGAAATATTCATTAATGAATTATGTCTGGATTTCTTTAGCCATAATAATAATAGCTTTCTCTTTGCTTTATCAGAAGGCTGTGAAGTGGGTCAGTGGAGCGAGTGGGGAACTTGCAGCAGAAATAACAAAACGTGTGGATTTAAGTGGGGCCTGGAAACAAGAACAAGACAAATTGTGAAGAAGCCAGCAAAAGACACGATACCATGCCCAACGATTGCAGAATCCAGACGGTGTAAAATGACCATAAGGCATTGTCCAGGAGGTAAGAGTACTCCATGCAACAAAAATCTTTGCGAGCTTTCCTTGTCTGAAATTCTCTGTCTAACCCGAAAACAGAGCTATTTCATCCCAGCTGAAGAGGAAGTCCTGTCTCTGCTCTGCCAGACAAGGCTGAAAGGCAGCAGTACTACCATAGTCCTAGTTTATGCAGCAAGTCTCCAGGGAAAGGCTCAGCATGAGAGTGATCAGTCTTTCAGTAGACTGTGAAACTGTCTTTTTCCTGGTGTAGTACTGTGGCTTTTTAAAAGAGGTAAAGAGGTGGTTGTTTCAAACAGTAGAAACATAGCGGGTCACAGTTTGAGCTTCAGCATGAAAACAATAGCGATGGTAAAATGACTAATTGCTCAGTGTCTAGCAGGCAAGATTATGACACCCAGTGCTGATGTGATGGGTATTTAAATTAAATGAAGCTAGTTACACATGGCATTTTTTGCTGGAATGTGTTACTTGTTCTGAATATTGTAAAGGTGTGATACAAGCAGAATAATGATAGGTATCAAGCTTTCCAGCATGAGACCAGTTTATGGCAGTTACCACAAGTAGATAAAAGAAATAATCAAATTTCTTCATCACGTAGCTCGAAGACATAAGTAATGATGCTGATTTGAGAATCTCAAATTTGGGAATCTCAAATCAAGCAGGCTCTGGCTGCTAAGGAAGAGATTCTGTGTTTTTAGAAATATGGTGTTTTCCTAGTATTAGAAATTTTGTAACTGAACATTTAAATTGAGGAAATAAGAGAAATGTAAGGTTAGCACTGTTGGGGGACTGAAGAACCATAATCCCTGTAAATGTCTGTTGAGAGGCTGTTAAATCCTTTCTTCCTAAGGTTCTCAGTACATAAACTCACACAAATGCGTAGGATAAGTATGGGATTATATAACTGAGATGGTTGTAGATTGTGATGGATTAAACTGAGTGCAGAAAGTAAGGATATTTTTGGTGGAACAGGGTCAAATGAAGTGCTCTTGGCACATGCTTTCTGCTTCTGTATATTTTACAGCTACTTTTTATGGCCTACAGTACAGAAAAACAACAAAAAGATTTTTACACATTTGCAGAAGTGGAGTTACATTCAGTTTTCCTACTAAGTACTTCAGTTTCATATTTATCAGGGATTGAGATGTTACCCATCTGGCCATATGGCTATGGTACAAATCTAACTGATGAAGAAGAATTCTATGTCACTTTCCCAGTATTTGCAGAGTTGTAGAGACACAAGCTGGAATGCAGGTGAAAGATGATTTCACTTCTTTCCTACTTAAGCTAGCAATGTAAAAGGATACTCTACTTGATTTCAAATATGTTACTCACTGACATTTTCTTATTGTCAGTACTAACTGATTTACCTGTTAGTACCAGATGTTATTGTTCAAGTTATGCCTGTCACCCTGTGGCTTGGGTGTAACATGACTTGTGCTATGAGAAATTAGGCTTAGAAAAAGATTACTTGAATTGTTCAGACCACCTTCTGCTTGTGCTGGTCTCTTTCTGTTAAGGAGGTTTCTCCTCTTTGGCTCAAAAAGAAAGAAAAAGAAAAGAATTTTTAAAAAATAATTATTGTGTTACAAGCAACGGGGAAGTCAGCAGGCAGAATTAACTGATAAATCTTTGATATCTTGAAGCCTTCCCACATATTTACAATAAAATATTCTCATTTTACCTTTAATTTCCACATGTTCCCCATATTCACCTCAGTAATTACTCCTTTTTTGTTTGTTCTCTTGAGGAACCTGCAAATTGCTCTTATGTTTCGTATTAAGTATTACACAGGCAAGCAAAGCAGCTCTCTACTTAGTCCTCCATCAGACTGCAGGTCAGACTGTCTGATACATGAAAATGTATCTGTGCCAATCTCTATTATTCCTGGTATAGATCATGATGCTATTTATGAATGCTTATTTCAGACATGAGGAAAGAGAGATGAAGACGTGATGTATGTTGGCATTAATTTCCTGAGCACAAAAGGGGAGGGCAGCAGGACAGGTCATGAATCTATAGTGGGAGGGAGTTCTTGTCTTGACACAGGCATGTAATTGGATGAACTTTGTGCTATTTGAATGGATTTTGGGGGCTTATTATGCAGTAATCTTTCAGATTTCTGTAACAGCAGTGGTAAAATGACCCAGTCAGATTTCTGTCTTTATACTGAAGTTATATTTACTTATTAATATTCAGAAATTATGACTGAGAAGAGTAAAAGAGAAGAATATATAATTAAATAGAAGGAGCTAATAAAAATGCAGAACTACAAAATGCATGTTAACTATGTAATGTAAAAGTTTTTTAGTCTGATAAGCTACTAGTGATATGTCAAACAGGGAGTTAATGATCTCCATTTACAAAAGATATTTAAGGTAGGATAGATGATATTTAGACTAAACCAGTGCACTAAACTAGCATAATTTCTAGTAGAAGCCATGTTAACAAGGATTGTTATCTCTAGTAGGTAGGTATTTTTAACTTCTTTAGAATGACACAATTTGTCTGAGAGTAAATGTCAAGTTAAAGCCAGAAACTTTCAATCTGCCCTTTTTTTGCCCTCAGCAGACAAGTAGAAACTGCATTAAATGTAGTTTCACTGAGTACTGGCACTGCTAGAATCGTGATATCACCAGGCAGGCTTGCCTCCCTCATGTTTTGTGAGCTCCAATTACACTCTGACCAAGAAGGGTTGGCCTTAGTGTGTCTGAAAATATAACCCATAATTTTAAGCTACAAAGCATGACTCAAAGCTTTGGGGGCGGGAAGGATAAACCATTTCAGCATCAGCAGAGAGTTTACAAGGGGTGAACTCCACCAAATACACCTATTTGCACAGTGCAGGGTGGGAAACCAATAGTAATGAACAAATATTTTTCTGAGTATTTTAGTTGATGGCCATTCTGTGCATTTTGTAGAGGAGTTATCAAGTGGGAGCAAGAACGGACAAGATGAATGTACTTTGGAGCCTTTCCAGGAAACAAGAACTGCCTTATAGTGTGAGAGCCTGGCATGCTTGTTAGTACTTTTGATCAGGAAAAAAGCTTTTGTCAGCTGCAGAATCTGCTCATCTGGATTGTCAGTATCTGCTTCGTGCAGATAATGTCATGCTGAGAGTAGTAGGTTTTTTTCTACCCTTTAGCTGATCACTTTCAGAAAGGACTGCTTGCAGGTAGAAACTAATAGTAAAGGAAGTCTAAACCCTAAGTAAAAGAAGCCTATCAATAAACCTCCATGCACTATCATGTAGCATAAAGATCACAGGTATTTCCAATGACATTAATGTCGTATGTTAACACTATGGCATACATTATAGTGAACTCCTGGTGAAAATGACAGCCAACGTTCAGATTATTCTGCTTCTCTGTCAGATACAGAAGTGAACATCTTGAGTGAGTTGGCAATTGAACTATACAAAGAGTTCAGCACAATAGGAAGAGAAGTGTATGAACTATCAAACTTTTTGCTTAATTCATTGATTTTAAAGTTGCATAATGAAACCTTAGCTGTTGACTAGATACAAGTGCCAAGCGGCTTTGATCAGATGTAACATAGCTGTCTGGAAGCTAGATTGCATTTAGCTTTAATTCTGTGGTATCTTCAATACTGCCAGAAGTGCTACATTTATCTGCTACTTGAAATGACAAATGCCTAAAGGGTTTCTAAAGCAAAGCTAGGTAAAAACTATCACAAAGATGGTTAAATTCCAGCTTTTTATTTTTGCTCTGAATTTATGGACCAGATTATTTTGTTACCTCCTGATCTGTTCCTTGCGACATATGAACTAGAAGAAACAACTTTTGAGAGACCAAACATTATTTGGCCAAACACAGAGAATAAATTTTAAACATTGCAAAAGATTGTGCAGGACAGATGCACTGAAAATCAGTTCACAGCTCTGCCATATAGCACTAGAAGTGATATATGAGTAGGACTATTTGAATGAATTTACAACAGAAGAAAATATTCGAAGGGTTTGATAACTTACAGCTGAAGAAATTTCTGGACAATAAAAGCTCCAAGGGTAAAAAATATCTACTGGGCAAGTCACATGCCAGGCTTCAAACCATTGCTCTGATGAAGCAACTGTCAGTAGCTGGTGGAAGGTTTCTAGCTAAAAGGAAGTATAGAAGTGAGGAAAGAAAACAGGGAGAGAAGTCAAAAAGAAGCAAAAGGAAGCTGGTTTCAAGATGATAAGACTGTCAGTTTTATAATACAAAATGCCAACATTGTGATGTAATGGACAGAATCAATTTCTCGTAATCACTGAAGCTGATAAAATGTGTATTCTCTGCAGGACTTACAAATAGATGCTGTCAGCTGTAATTCGCAGCTCTCGGTACGTGATTATTGTGCCACAAGACTTTCTTAATCGGCTCTGCAATCCAATGCCAGCTTGAGCGTAGGCTGCAGTAATACCTCTTTTGAGAGCATGGAATGACAGTGGGTCATGAGTCCTAGGCATATAAATGGAAAATCCTGGGAGATAGGTTTCATTTTTTTCTTGCAGCTATGGCAAGGAAAAGGAGGAGAGGGATTTGTCACCTCTGCAGGACTCAGTAGTAGAGATGGCCCCAAAACCAGCAAAACCAGTTTCATAAGTAGTTTTATAACATCCTGAATATTTCTTGCAATTGGAGGGGTTTTTTTACTAAATAAGTAATTGTCCTTAAAATTTCAAGCTCTAAAAATATTGATTCATATGTCTTTTCCACAATAATGTGTTTCAGGTTGAATATGTTGTGAAATAATATTACTTTTCTTCCAATTTTCTCAATTATTTTTGGGGGGGATAAAAGAAATTCCACTTCTTCAAAGAGAAGCACCCTCCTACCCCCCTTTTATTACAATGTCATAGGTTTACAGTATCTCAAACTGTGACTCAAGCTTGTGAAGTGTTCACCCAAAGAAGTAGGATGTGAGATACTTACCTGGAATAGGCCAGTGTTCTATAGTTCCTGTTCATCTCTCATATGATCAATGAGCATGTGCTTCTGGATGGTTTATTGCCAAAGGTCAGAAGTTCCATCAAAGCCAGCAAAGTTTCATTGCTTGATTGGTTTAAACGAAAAGCAAATCTCACTGTTTTGTAACCATTACTCATTCCACAAAGTAACAGGATCTCAGAACTTGAAAGTGAACTTAAAATAGGAGCCAGAATATAACTAACGTCCTTCTCGCTTCATTAAGCAATTTTGAAAACTCTCTGTAAATCAGGGAAGATTATTCTAGAAGAAATTGTTAAAACAAGCACACAAACACCTCTACTCTCCTTCCCACTTTCCCCAACCAGCTGAATATAGAATAAGAATTTAAATAGCTTTGATGGACTTGGAGTTCTAACTGCCTCCATGGGTGCATGAACTTCAAAGCTGGGAGCAACATCTTGCAAAAGAACCACGCAATTTTTATTTTATTTTATTTTATTTTTTAATATTTGTCCAAGCCAGCATCTCCGTATCATCTTTCGTGACTATTGAAACAAGGTGTGGATCTATTGGTAGGGTTGTGTTTTATTTTTCTTTGTGAACCAAAATGTCATCTAATTATACAATTAACTGTGTAAACTCTCTAAACCTGTTCAGCACGTGATGAAGACATCATGTCAGCTCACTAGCAATTGAATTATTTTGTCTACCTTTTATACCACTTACACTAATTTTTCCAATCATTTTTTTCTAGCACTAATAAGAAAATGAGAAGGCCTTTTTACTGAGAACAGTGTGATGTGGAAACTTTGGGCTTCTTCTTCAATCAGAAATAACTGATTTTAGGAAGATGCTTTTTCAGGAAGTGAAAAGTCCGATATTATCAGCATGGCAATGTTTAAGGCTGCCAAGGAGAATGTACAAATGCCCTATAATCTGTTAGAGTATTGGTCCCCTATGGACACTTGGAGAAAGCTTAGGTACTTCCCTCAGCAGACTCTTTGAGTTGTGGAAGTTACCATACATCACTCACAGGAATTGTTACAAAAAGGCTGTACCTTATTACTTCTTAAGACAATTAAGTGAAGAAAATAAAATAGTAATGAGGACACTAATGGAAGTTCCCTGTATTGCTTTCTTGTGTGATTTTTGTCACCAGTTTTATGATATCTTAAAGCTCAGCTGCTGGAACCACCACTTAATAAGTTTTCATGTTTTAGCTATTTTTCCCGCTCTTTGTAGCTGCAGGCAAAAGTCTGAAAACACAGACACCCTGAATGTTTCAACAGCAGAAATTAAATTAAAAGCACTGGAGATTAATTACTGCTTTAAAATCTAGTGGGTTTAAATTTTATGTGTGACTGGTTCATGATTTTTGACTCGGTGTCAATGTCAAATGTCAAACTTGTGCCTCCATCAAAAGGAACATATTTAAAGGTGCTGGTTTAGAGTTTTTGATGTTTACTAAAATGCCATGTCTCATTTAGATATTCATATGAATTCTCTGATGTATTTATGTATGAAAACAGTTGGCATATGATTTATGAAGAAGAGAATGTTGTGTAGGACAAAGATTTGGTGTATTTCTGAACAGTTTGCTTTCCTGGTATTTACATAAAACCGAGTCAGCAGCTACAAGTCTAGTGTTATTAGTGAAGGAACACTTCAATGCAATTATCTATCATACTAATTTGAGGAGATTAGAAATTCATATTTTAGTTTAGGCTCTAAAAAAGAGTAAATGCAATGCATTGTGACAGACCAAAATAATAGCTGGTAATTTACTTTCTTGGATCCTGTCAGCTGTTTCATATATTTTGTTGTATAGGTATAATTGTGTGTCCTCAAAGAGATTGCACTAAACCCAGAGATGATGTAGTAAGACTTTTCAAATGCTTTTATTAAGCACAGCAATTTCCTGCTACAGATAAAAGTACTTGTCTAGCTATATTTATATTCTGCTAGGGAAAAGTAGTTTCTTTTAAAAATTTGTTACATGTGGTCTTCGAAGTTGAACTGATTTATCATATTACATCAGTGTTCATGTGAATATGGTGTTTAGCCAAGACAAATTTAAAATAAACCCCCCACATTTTAAAAGCCATTGGTAGTGATGCCACCATGCTACCAAATGTATCGGATTTTGAAAGTAAGCTTTTTCTGATTGTTTAACAGTCCAGAGTAGTTGCAAAGGGAAAGTGTGGGAGGCTTCAAGCCTAAACCATTCTATAGAAAATGAAGTGGTAATAGTTACTGCCATTAGCCATATGACTCAGTATTAACTCAGAGAAAAATAGTTTATGCTTGGCAGAAGTTAATATTAAACAGCCTCCATAATCTGATTGTTGCTAGCAAACATTTTCCCATTCAAAAGGAGCTAAAATGTACTTAACGGTGGTCTTATGCTTCTGAAGATAAGTGCAAGAGGTGCTTTGTCTAGTTTGGAAGCTTTGGAGTGTTTTTCTGCCAAGTTTTAAAAATAATCAGATCTAGATCTTCCTTGCCTGATGCTTCATTCAGTGTTTTTTACAGTCTAGCTTTATTTTGAAGAAAAATTTGCAGGAAATTGAGGATTTAATCGCTTATATGGTGTTAAAATTTGGAAACGTTTTTGTTTGAGTTACTGTAGCTCAAGAGCCAACATGCATTAATCTGTTTTGTGTCTCAACACATTTAACTAAGACACAGAAACATAGACTTTGTGTGTGCTTAAGTTTTTTCTAAACATGTTTGGCATCTGTCATGTTTTTCATTTATACCTAAAACTTACCATATTATCCCCAAAAGCTAATGCTCCACATTAGAGATCAAGGTAATAGTTGTTGTTTTATATATAATGCAGATATTAACATGTATGCGTATATTCATAGAAGTAAAAGTGTTTGTATACTTCCAGACTTGCTAGTATTTCCTAAATCCAGAAGATATTTGCAGCTAGAATAATTTGAATCTTTAGCTATTGATACTTTTTTCAATACACAGCTGCTGCTTTTCAGACTTTCAAAAATTTGTTCAATAACAATTTTGTTATTAACAGGCCCTACTGAGTGCTGAGCACTTCTGAACATTTGCTACTGAAGACTATTTTTATCCCAGGATAGTGTGTTCTCAGAGTTCCCTCCAGTTTTTTTTTTGAAAAGCCTTATGGACTTGTAGATGGACTTGTTCTGAATCTCTCAGGGATTTGTGAAAATGTCCTTCATAAAATTAGTCCTCTACTCCCCGAAGTAATAGTATTCTAGAGTGTTCAGTGGGACTTTTGCAGTCTCACATTTCTCCATACCAAGATTCAAGATTGTAAAATCCCAGATTACAGATGGTTCCATAGAATCATGTTCTTTCTTCTTTTTTTTTTTTTTTTCATAAGCAGTGACCTAATTTATGAAATATTTCTGATTATGTTGCAGTTACACTTATTTGCCCAAATGAGACAAAATAATCTACTGGTCTTGTGTGCTGAACACTACTCAAGGAGTCCTCTAAGACTTATGATTACAAATGAAGTTTGAGACAGTTTGACAATAAAACTTTTTTTTTTTCCCCACTGTTCTTGGTATTGCCCGATATCAATGAAAATATATTCAATTTATTTTCAAATATTTGAAACTTTATTTTACAAGAGCTAAATCCAGAGGTGGAAAAATGAAGAGTGAGGGACAGAGATTTCTTTATAGTAGCTGCTGTGAATTACTTATTAATTTGGAATAATGATAGTTCAGTATGTCTTTGAATAGAGTCTGGATATGAACCCACATCTCTAGAATCCTAATCATGATCTCAAGAATATGTAGCTTTCCATATCATTACAAAAATTCTTAAACATAATTTCATTTATCTTATCCTTAAAAAGGGATGTAAAATCTCTCTTTGAAATTATGCCCTAAGAACAATCTTTGTTTCAGGCTCTTGGAGCTTCCTGTACTGACTAAAAGCAGGAATGGCAGAAGCATATGAAAATATTCAAATTGTGGTTAATGGATTGTGTTTTGTTTTGTATGATTATATTGTTATTGTACTGTGTATAATTGTGTTACTTGATATACAACTATTTTTCTAAATGTCAAGATGTGGCTAGTAAATAACCTTAAAACTCCATTTCATGGTTACTACAATAAATGAATTTTGATGGGATAGTGCAGTTTGGAGAGGAGACATAGCTGTTGCACACACTGAATTTTTGTTAGGACATTTCTACTTCTGGATTTTTTTTTTCTTTTACTTAGCTCTCTAAAATAGCTGCAAAAAATGTTATATTTTTTTAGGTCGCTTGAGGAAAAGTAAGTCTGCTAGGTACTTCATAAAATGTCCTGAGTTAGAAGGGACCAATAAGGATAATCGAGTCTAACTCCTGTCTGCCACAGGACAATTTCAAAAATTATATCATGTGTCTGAGGGTATTGTCTAAATGCTTCTTGAATCCTGACAAGTTTGTCTGCTTCTCTGGGGAGCCTATTCCAGTGCTCTAACACCCTCTGGGTGAAGAACATTTTCCTAATATCCAGCCTAAACATCTCCTGGCAGAGCACCTGATATTGTAGTCCAGGTATGGACATTGAAGTACTAGGGAAGGACTAGCTGAGTAAGAGGAAGATCTACACCTCACTGGAACATTGAGGTTGAGTTTAGAGAAAATTTCTGAAATTTCTGTGGAGCACTATGGGAAAATAAATTAGTGAGAACTTACTAGTACAGTAACACCAGCAAAATATCTGCAGATTGATGTATCTGAAGGTAGAATATCATTCTTTTTTTCACTGTGGATGCTCTTTCTTTACAACTGAGACACTAGTACCATTTTTATTTCTCTTTCTCTATCCTAAGAGACTACTTCTATTTTAAAGTCACCCTATCAGTCTCTGTCTTTCTGCTACTGTAACAAAAATAATCAATATAATAAGTGACTGCAGAACCTAAAATGGTTCATTTTGCCTTGAAATATCAATATTAAAGCCTGACATCCATTAGCCACTTGCACTTTTATTTTTGAGTCACCCTACATCTTAATCTTCTCTAAGTAACATTTGCAATGACAAGTTTGGTGTTTTGGTGGTTGAGGTGGGAGGCATTAACAAGAAGGCACTGTGCTTAAAATTATCTTTTAAAATGCTTATTGAACTCACCATTATCTTCTATGTATATTTTTTACTGCAAAAAGCCCAGATAATTCAGCTGCACATCTGCAACAAACTTTTGTCATCTGCATTAGCACAATAGTTGGCTGAATAAGCTTGCCTCAACACAGAATATTAACAGATGCCTTTCTCTTTTCTGACCCCATTTAAGGACAGGGAAAATAATTTTTTTATTTCCTTTCTGCAAGATGATAACAGCTCTTACTTCAGAGTGTGTCTAATGTATTCAGCTTACAAGAGAGGGAATCTTAACGAACCATTTTATCAGAAATTAATGTCTCCACATGCTTTCATCTTTTTGTAGCTACTGTTCTGGGCCAGTCTTTAAAAACCATAAGTAATGGGAAGCAACCACCTTCTATAGTAGTAAACCTAGGATGACTGAAACACAGGCATTATGTGCCTGACTTTCAAGACATTTAAATGAGAGGTGGAGTGATGCACTTTTTTTTTGGATGATATGCTATGGAGCTACAAGTTTTTTAGTGGCAGCCTGTGTACGACTACAAGATGCTGTAGGTTGGCATTGCAAAAGAAGGAGATTTGTGTCCTATCATGTCAGGAATGCACCTGATGTGCAGGACATGAGATAACAAATATCCTGTTTTTAGCATGAAAGCACTGTTATGTTCAGCTGTAATTCCACTTTCTTCTCCTCCATTAGTCTCATCTCATACAGCAGTTCAGATTTTCCTTTATTGTTTCTGGTCTCCCATGTCTCAGGCAGTACATGTAAGACCTGCAGGTTCAAAGCATGTCTCATGCTTTTTCCCTTGATAAGCCTAGATTTTGTGCATTTTCAATGTCATGCAAATTCTGCTGTCCTTTCTGTGCTAAAGTGGTTTGCAGCTTTTTCCTAGCTTTGCAGGATTAGGATCATGAAGTGGCAAAGCAGCTACTGGGTGGCAGAAGGGTGCAGCTTTCACTTAGAAGAGTTCTACCAGAAAATACATTGCCTACCAAAAAAACCTGTTAGTGCCTCCATATGGCTCTGTATATCATAGACCTCATGCATGATAGTGAATATATTCTCCCTTGTAAAAGGGAACATGTATTTTTGTCCTATTCTGATACCATTACCAACAAGTTAATTTTGGGTTACTGTTACAATAGTGGTTTCAGTGGATCTCTGGTTGACCCAGAGCAGCCGCTTTCATGTTTTTGTGTTCTGGTGCTGTACACAGAACATTTTGCACGTAGCCTTTGAAGGATTTGTGAAATTTGAGGGTCAGCATATTGTTCAAGACTTATGGCCAGTATAGAATGAACAAAATTCTGCTAGTGGTAGTAACTTACATCAGATCTGTTGTTTGAAAGCTCAATTGTGTTCCCAAGCAGTAATTCTTGCACTGTAGAAGAGAATAAATTGGTTTTTTAAAGATGTCCATATTTTCATTGTAGATGAAATTTCAGAACAGACTTACTTATCAAAACAATGTTTTTGAGAAATGATGAGATCAGGCCAGTTAAATTCTTAATTATGTAAATTATGGATTGAAATCACTCCCATGTATTATAATATAGAAAAGAAAAAATATCTTCCCACTTTGTAACATATTGTATTGTTCAGTGTTAGTTTTAGCTTCTGTTCCTGGCCTGTTTGTAGATCTGCAACCCATTCCAGTGGCGCCTGTTAAAGAAAATACTGTGAAAGTTTGGCCAGGTTTTCTGTGATAAACTGTGTTTTCCAGGAATTCATACTTAATCATAAAATATCCCTCAGTTGAGACTTGGCATGGAAAGTCTTCATTCACAAGGATTTTGCTTGTGTATTTATCCAGATTTTCAAAAATGAATCAGTCATCTAATTTATTAAGTCAGATGTTTTTCAAAATAACATATATTTAAAGATCATGAAACTGTAGTTGTTGGAAACAAATAATATTAGGAACACTTAATCGAAATAGATGTATTTCCTGACAAAAAATAATTGTTTTTCTCTTACCTCACAAATCAGTCTTAAATGTTCCTGTGTGTTTTGTCTGTTGGGTAGATCCATGCAGAAACTGATAAATGGTTTTTAATGGTCAAATTATTTTCAGTATCCTAGATACATTCAAATGGCTAAGGTTAGCTTTGAAAAGTTAACTGTGTATCAATGGAAATTTATCTGTATAAATAACTCTTTAACTTATGGTACAATGTTGATATTACATCTTAATGTGCATTTTTCTATATGACATGCTTATTTGATAGGTGGCAGCATTTTTCCATTTAGTTAATTATAAGTATATAACTATTAATGTTTGTTGTGAATATTCATTATGGACATATGAAAGTCAGTCTACTTAGTGACTCTTAACCTCGGATATTTCCATGCAAGCCAGTGAGAAATGCTTATTCTGTATTGGAAACACTTCTTTTTGACAGCATATTGGTCCTTTATTTCCTGTTGAAATCAGGTCTGGGGAAGGAGCTATTATCTGAAGTTTATATACATAAAGATTAACAACAACAGAAACCCCATGTTTGAAGCCTGTATGTGTGGAAAGAAGTTTAAAGATTAGCCAGATAGCCCTAGGGAGTAAGTAGTTGTTTGGCTATACAGAAAGAATCTATTTAAAAGATACTAAGCATAACTGTAAGGAGAATAAATTCAAACAGGATTTTGAAAGGAATCTCCTGAAGTCAGTAAATGACATGAAGAAAATGCTACCTTCCAGTTTGAGTTAGAGAAAGAAAGTGGCTATAATAATGGATTAATTGTCTCAGTAGAGAAAATAAACAGTTGAGTGGATATTTGTAACTAATTTGATACGTATGTCACAGCCTAAATGATCCAATTGTCACCCACTATTAATCTTACAGGACAGTTTAAATCAGCACATGGAATAGATTGTGATGTAGGCACTGGCCAAGAAATGAGTATTTGCTAACATGGTGAAATAATTAGCATTTAGTAGAGATCAACTCTACTTCAATGTGAGAAGCTGATAATCACTTAGCTGAGCTTGATTCAAATAAATACTTCCTTCCAGCCTTCAAAACGGTATCAGCTATCCCAAGTATATAGCCAAAGTTACACACTTGCGTATCTGGTTTTATGTCCGTGTATTCCAGTCCAGGGGCTTATCACATATGCATCTAAAATCAGAACTGTAAAAATTGTTCAGCTTAAAAACAGATGGTAATTTGAAATTACTAAAGTCTAAAGGCTTTGGCTAAATATTTCTTTCATCTCTTGATCTTCTGCAAAGAATGTACAGAACCACAAAATCACAGAATGTCAGAGGTTGGAAGGGACCTCAAAAGATCAACTGGTCTTAAGATTGGAAGGGGTGGCCAGAGGTCATCTCGTCCAACCTCTCAGCTCTAGCAGGGTCCCCTAGAGCACGTTACTCAGGATTATGTCCAGACAGTTTTTTTAATAGCTCCGGAGAAGGAGACTTCACAATCTCTCTGGGCAACCTGTTCCAGTGCTCAATCACCCTGAAAGAGAAGTTCTTTCTCATGTTTAGGTAGAAGTTCCTGTGTTCTAGTCTGTGCTCATTGTTTCATGTCCTGTTACTTGGCATCTTCGAGAAGAGCCTGGCTCCATCATCTTGACACCCTCCCTTCAGATACTTATATCCACTAATAAGGTCCCTTGTTAGTCTTCTCTTCTTCAGGCTAAACAAGGCCAGACAGGAAAGTACCATTCTTGGGAGAAGTACTAGCTGGCACAAGTCAGAAATGTGCCATGAAACCTGCTAGTTTCAGAACAGCATTCAAACCTTTACTCTGGCTCTTATAATTTTGTTAATAAGATGTAACTCTTGCAGCTGGCCATTAGTTTAGCAAGGATTGTGGTTTGTCCTGCTGCACCCACTGTACTCTACTACAAGGTGGGTTCTTTCTGACTGCCAACCTCAATATCTAGTGGTGGAAATACCTCTGATGCATAGTGAACTATTAGCATCAGGCACTTCATCTTGAACAATTTCAGTTATGCAGTGTCTTTAAGCTAGTACTGTCACAAAATATCATGTTCATCAGAAGCTCATCCCAAGTAGCCATAAGAATGAGATGATGTGGAGCAGGAATAGCATATACATTTATATTTTTCATATGGTTAATTAAACCCATAGAATCATTCTGTACATACTAAGGTTTTATTGGTATTAGAATAAAGAATTTCTTTTTTGAAAAAAATAACTGATAATTACTTCTCTCTGTGCTTCTAATCAACAGTCTTTGATGTACATCTGTTTTTTAAGTACATCTGTAACTTCCAGTCAGGAAAAGCCTTTTATGGCAACTAGCCTTTAAGCTATATGCTGTGTTTAATTCATATATTCTTTTTTCGTTTTCTTAAGAAAGCATCCACACTTTTTTCTTCAACTTTAGAAGTGAAGTTTAAAATATTTTATGCAGGAAAAAAACTTCAGCTTTCAATTTGGTTTAGAATGGTTGTTTAAACTGGTGGTGAAGATTATAGTGCTGTCTTTCTTGCAGATGTGTGTCAGAATAAAAGGAGAACCTAATTTGTCCAATCCATTCATCTTATTAGATACTATGTTATACTGCTTCTTATATCATGGGATGCCAAGGCTGTATCCAATGCTGTGTGTATGAGGGGGAATATAGCCCCTGTGGTGCTTAGGACACCTGAAGCAATAGGCTGGCAAAAGAGAGTGCTGCAGGCAATTTATTCCCCTGGCAAATCAATGTCACCTCTGGGAGGGGAAATAAGTATTTTTGTTGGTGTTTTTCTTCAGGTCACTGATAAATATGAAAAATAACATAATTTTAAATACAAAGTATTTAAGCACTGATGTTTTTAGGGTTGAAATACATACTCATGATTCTGTCTGTTTAAGCATGTAAAACAGCTCATGGATAAATTTGTTGTCAAAGTGTTACTTCAGTTTGGTAAAATAATTTTCAAATAAGCCTTTGTTTAGTTGTGAGTGGTTGCTATACATGAAGCCAGCATGGTCCCACTGTGGGTGTTCCTGCAGCTGTACCAGGGGAAGGATCATGCACTTGGTCCTCATCTAGCCCTGCACAAATACAAGTGGCCTTCAGCACCACGGGAGGCAGTTGGGAGCCTGCCTGTGGGTGCAGCTTGGTACTTCAGTAGATTAGCAGTTGTTAATACAGTCTTTTCTGCCTGCACAGCTATGACTGGTAACTGGTAGGCATTGAGGAATACCTGGGGCAAAAATGTCCTTGGCTGCTCCAACTGGATCCAGAAAATTGCTTTCCCCATAACTGCAGTAATCTGGTTTTGTTCTAGAAATGCACTCTATTCAGGCTTCCACGGCTCTTCCCAGGCATAGATTTTTATGGTGAAGGTGAATAACAAGGCTAGGCTCTATGGCATTCCCCTGATGATAACATTTTGTTATTTGCTGATTGCAATTTCTGATGTAAAATTTATTAGAGGCATATGGTTAAGTCCAGCCTGGGTTGGGGTTTGGGATTTTTTGGTTTCATTATACCATCAGCAGAAAAGTTTATCCAAAAAGAATTCCTTTCAAAGTAAAATTTCTTCGTGTGAGGTCTAAGCCTGTACATTCATATGTGAAAAGGTTCTGCAAAGTCAGTTCCTTTTGAGTTAATAATTACAGTTGTAGAAATGAACAGAAGCATCACAGAAGTCATGAGCAGGACTAACTACCATACTCAAAAATGTTCAGACTTGGAGTTTTTATAGATCTATAAAGTTTTCTTATCTTTACCACAAAATAAAATTAAAGCACGTGCTGGCTGGGTGCCTAGGAAAAAAGTAATGGTGGCCTTAATACAGTTCTGTAAGCATTGCTATTTGTTTCAGACAAATAAATAAATAAACAAATCTGAGGATATTGGTAAACAATTCTCTAGAGTAGACCTAAAGAAAAATCCAGGTTGCTTTGTATTGGTCCCATTCAAATACAATTCATTTTTGTTTAGTTAAATGTAAAGTTATCACAGCATCACACAGCATGTTAGGAATGGGAAGGATCAAAGAGTTACAGAATGAGGACTGCATACCTGCATCATGAGGAATAGTATTTGAAAAGCAGGGGTTTGCAGAAGAAGTCACATGAGTCCTCTACAATGTAGAGAGAAAAATTCAAGTACAATTCTTGGCTGTGTAACTTTGATAATAAGGAAAAAGCACAATAAATTCACTTTGTCCTATATATAAGCAGAACTCTGACATCCAATCTGAGACTTGCGTATTATAGAAGATATTCAAAGACCAGACAGACAGTTCAGTTGGAAACTGTGCAGATAAGAGTCAAAAATTTTATTTGAGAGCTGCAAAATAAACTTTAAAGAAAAGTGCACAAAAACTACCATATGTTTAGCTTCTCAAAACAATTATGAGCAGAGATTTCTCTGTAATGCATAAAGAGAAAAGTCTGATCTAGGACAGAAAGGCATAATGAGAAATAAGAGCTGGATATTAAAATTAAAACTGAGCAGATATTTCTGGTGGTGGAATTATAAACTGCTGGGACAATTACCAGAGGAAGTGGTGGACCCTCCATCTCCTCTTGTCTTCAGATCTAGACCAGATGCGTTTCTCCAACAAGTTATTAGCCTTAACAGCATGTGAGAATAATGTTTGGTTTCTCACGTTTATGTAAGAGATCTCGCTAGAAGTTCTCTTGGCCCAACTTCTCACTTGGAATCACTGCATCATCTTAAGTCTTAAAGAATGAAACATGTTTTAAATTACATTTATATGAAGTGTAAGCATTCTTAAAGACACAAGCCTATCAATATACTTAATATCTGCAACACACACACACAGAAAGATTATTTTACAACATATTCACTGAAACATGTTAACTGTCATATTTTTAAAAGTTCCTGATATCTTGAGCAAAATTCTTTTTCTAGGGAACAAGAGATTAATGAGTGGTATTCACTAGTTTAGTGCCTTGGTGGAAAAAAATGTTAGGGAAACTTGTCTGCCTATGCATTACTTAGGAGAAAGCCAAAAAGAAATAACTTTTACTTTATCTTCAGTCCTTGATCCTGATTTGCTGATATTTCCTTCTGTCCTCAGCCAGCTCATATTCAAGCCTCAAGCACCAGTTGGTCAAAAATGTTTAGTTAACACTTTACAGCAATACAGGGATGTTTAAAGAGCTGCTTATGTGGCTTTTCTGTGGGGATGGGAGAGCAAAGTTTTTCCTATGGCAAGAATTTTGCAGAGAGTTGAACCAAACATTGCTCAAACACTCAGAAAAAATGTCCAGGAGGAAATCTGAAGAAAATTTGTTTAGCAGCTTTAAATTAATGATGAATTTTTTTACAGTTTCACGGTCCAGAATTTGACATGGCCCCCACAGACACTGTCTGTGTGCCAGAAATATGGCCTGGCTAGGAGCCAGGGGCTACAGAAAAACTCTAGGTGTGTAAAAATGAAAATAGGGTTAACAGTATTTCTTTATGAGATAAAATAGACAACAACACAAATAGCTGTGGTCACACAGCTTCTCTTTCTTTCATATCCAAGGCTAACTCTGTCAGGCATCAAGAAATAGTCATAGAATCGTTTAGGTTGAAAAGAACCATTAAAGGTCATCCTATACTCCTTGCAGTAAGGAGGGGCATCTTCAACTCTGTCAGGTTGCTCACACCTTAAAAACCCCCAGGGATGGGACATTTAGCACCTGTTTGGGTAACCTGTTCCGGTGTTTCACTGACTGTTAGTCAGTGTCTGGTATTTTAGTCTGAATAAGTCTCCTTTAAAACCAAAGAAATTGCACACTGTGTATGTGCTGATGAATGTACAGTAGTTGTGTACCTGTGTGAATACCAGTGTTAGGGTAGGGAGGGAGCTGTGTTTTCCCCTGAAGTGCTGAAACTCACCCTTTAGACCAGATTTTTTTTTTTTCCACTTCTCTCTCCATGGCATGTTTGCAGTGGAAAAAGATAACATCAACATCCTGGGGAGAGCTCTACTGCCACTTCCCATGGAGGCAGTGTCAGGCTCACATGATGCAGCATGACCATGTTATGGAGGAACCATCATCCTGATGCCTTTTTGCTTCCTTGCAGAACTCCTCATGCTATCCTTTTCCAAGGATAATAGCAGAGCTTTGAAAGATGGTCCAGTTTATAGTTAACAGAACCCAGTCAGATGTTTCTGTATTGCTAAATTCATTGTGAAGTAGGCTCCACGTAAACAGACTTCCAAAAAAGTTTCATGGACAGTAAAGCTGTATCTAAAGTTGTGACAGTGGTTTAATGATACTGGGTACACAAACAAAAGCTTTAGCAAGCAAAGTGCCACATTGGATACTGTATGTATCCATTTTTTATACATGTCTGTACAGTATTAATTTTAATATGTGCTAAAACCTGGTGTGTTACTATTGGGAAATAAGTAAGATTTAGGGTGAAAAGTGCCCTTTTTCTAGCTTCTGATAGTGAGTAAATCTTACTGTAGCTGTATGATATGGAATTAACTGGTTGCAGCACAAGCCAGTCTGGCATGCATATGACTATTAGGTCCTCATAGGCAGATTTGGGAAAATGCTTCTCTTCAAGCCAGCAAGAAAGCTACTGCAATATGTTTAAGGATAAAGCCATGTATCTCAGAACATCTTTTAAATCCTGACTGGCCACAGCTCGGAGATAGTTACTATCTGTATAGTAGGTAACTAAATTTGCTGGAGTGTTTTTTGGCACTGCACTGAGTAGCACAGGTTGGTCCACAACTCTATTGCTCTGCTCAGAGCTCAGAAGTCAGGGACACGCCTGTGGGAACAGCCCTGGCATACGCTGTGTTCCTTAGAAGAGCAGGGGCTATCCCAGGTCAAAACAGAACAGATGATTGTGGTAAAGTATTTAGGCATATTCTCTAAAACAGTTTAATTTAGTAATGCAGATTTAACATTATTATAGAGAAGTCTGTGGCTGTAGTATGTGGCATGTACAGGTAAGAGAAAATCCTGAAAGGCAAATTTAGGTCATAAATCACTCATAGTGTTACACTGCATCAGCAGAGGGGAAATATCTTATCTAGAAGACCAAGACAGCAACTCCATCATGGCCATAGTACAGATAGTGAAAGCTGTAGTGGGTCGAGTGAATTTTGTGGGTGAATTTACAAGTGCTTGTATTTCATCTCATTGCAGAAAAATGTCTGAGAAGGGAAAAGTGTACACAGTATATATACACCAATATAATTATGAATAAGCAGAGATTAACTTGACCAAATTTAGGTAAGCAGTATGAAACTTTCTGTTTCAGCACCTTTATGAGTATAAACCAAATGAATATCAGTGAGCAATGCAGGTGCAGGAGTTAGTCTGGTGCAGCATTCCTGATGAGCAGACTGAGGTAATAATTTTATATCATATTACTAGGAATAATACATTCTTCTTCACTTTCAGTTGTGATTCAGTACAATTTTTCCTGCTGGATTCTGCTTTACTCTTTCATCAGGTGTTCAGTTTGCCACTTTTTTGTTGGACTTAGTAGGATTGCCTGTGCATAACTTGAAGAGAGGCAGAAGTGATAATTAAAACTATTTTTTGAGCTATTTCAGTTTAAAAAAAGGTAAAAATAAAAATGTTTTGGAACAAAATTATTCCTCAGTTCTTGACCAGAATTCCTAAAATGAATTGAAAAAGACAAACTCCTCACAACTCAATTTCACAGAAAAAAAAAATCCCTAAAAAAATATCAGCTTTCCAGTATAACTTCTCTCTCTGTAAGACATGGACAAAATGCAATTTCCAGTTTGAAATCAAACCTTGCAATTGCCACATGTAAAAGTTGTCTCAGTAGAATTTGTTTTCTATTCTGTGTATAAGATAAAATTAGAGTTATTTAGATTGGCTGGAAAAAGGAGAAATGGAAAAAAAAAAAAAGAATCTGTTTTGAAATACTGGACAAAGGGAGTTTAAAGTCAGATTAGTGTCCAGACCTAGAGAATTTCAAAGCCAATTAGTTCTTAGCTGTAATTGTTGCTTACAGAGTTAAAATATGTTTACACACATATGCATAGTCTTGACTGTGTATAAATTCTTATTATTATTTTGAAATTTGCTTTAAGTTGCATTGTGAAAGGAAGGAAAATAAACAACCCCAACACCTTTCACTGGAAATATTTTGCTTGGCACTGCTTGCAAAGCATCTGATATGACATGATGTTGACTAAGATAAGAACAGTGAGTACCCTGCCTGCAAGTGATACAATTTTTTGACTTCTGGGCTAAATCTACATTAGATAAACATGTTGGCTGCATTAGAGACCCACTTGTTGTCACAGAACTGTGACTGAAAGTACAACGGGACCCAGCATTTAAACATCTATACTGTTCAGTTAAACATAAGTCTTCTACCAAAGTTTCTATGCCACTTTGAGTTTCCTAGTTTTTCTCTTCCTCTAGTGTGCTTTATTTTGCTTTTTTTCTGAGTCTGTAGATGTGAATTTCTTTTTTTTTTGCATATTTTATATTGATTAATTAATAGAATAACTTATGTTCTAAGCAGAGTAGTGGGTCCTTCTACAAAGAAATATATAATAATATTCTTTGAAGCAAGGGGTGCAGAAGGCAGTTTTCACTATCTCACTGCCATCTACTGTATACATTGGAAAACTGCACTGTGGGAAATGCAATACATTTCAGCAATGCAAGATGAGTCTTTTCCCAGTCAATCTGCCCTAAAGTTCAGGAAAAAAATCCACTGAATTCTCAATAGGCTGTGACATGTAAATTCCATTCTTTGTGGAGGAATCAGTACTTTTAAAACAGATGACAATGTCTGGTGATACTCAATACTTTCCAGAAGGAAAGAACATAAAATTTTAGTATTAATTAGTTTGTATTCAAGCCAGATGAAAAGTAGACAAGCCATATTTCTTCTGTAGCACACCCTGAGCATAGCCAATTTCAGCCTAAATTTGATGGCATAAAAAACAACGGGAAACTAGTTTAGGGAAGCTGTCATGAATTTGGTAGCAGGTGACATTGGTAGAGATGCATGCAGTTTGCTAAGTTATTAAAGCTGTTTGTGTCCTCTTCCTGTGGGCCACTTGTCAGCATTGGTTTGTAAACCATGCTTTAGGAAGAGACTGACTTTGTAGTAGTGTGGAATTCTTTTTCTCATTGAGTGTGTGTTTGTAAGATTTCTTGACAATTTGTGCACTTCTTTGGCAGTTTCAGGATCCAAAATCTTTAACCTAACTGAAAGCCCAAGGAAATATCTTACCTCTGGGGAATAATTTAGGACTGAATCCTTTGTTTGCTGGGTTGTTAGAATTTTGCAGTCACTGTTTACATGTAGTTTGATGAGCAAATGGGGAATAAATGTGGAGGCATTCATGGGTCTGTACAGCACTGAAGTCCTGCCAGAGAGGGCTCTTCCATCTTACTCTTTAGTTGATCTGACTGGTTAATCATTGAGTACTCTATCATCTTTCCACTGCTCTAGTTAGTTCCCTGTGGTGTCTGCCCTCCTTCAATGATACGACTTGAGTATAGTAAGTTTTCTAGTTTACCACATGGATGAGATGCTGCCACACGCAGGGTCTATGGTAGAACTGCAGCTACAGGAGAATGATGTACAAGTGTGCAGCGTTTAGCTCCTAAAAGGACAAATGGAAGAAAAGATAAAAAGGTCTGCTGTTTTCCCAGGTACCATTGTGCCTTTGCTGCTAGCAGAGAAATTTCTACATATGAAAATCCAGGGAAGGGAAGCAGGTAGACACCCGTAAGTCTTGTTATTCAGTAGTCATGAGTAGAGGAGAGAAATACTTTAAATAAAGGAGGGAGTATCTCTCCTTTCTGATATCTCTAAAATAAATAATTTTTATGTGAAAACACTGAAAATTGCGAGGGCAAATTGGCAGATAATTGTTGGTTTGTTTTTTTTTTTTTTATTAAATGTTTTAAATTTAAATCCTTACTGCCCTCATGTGGCTGTATACTGTGTTTTCTCCACCTGCTGAAACTACCACTGGACAGATTTTGTTAAAAGAGCAGTATATACAGCAGCATTTATGCAGCAGATAAAGGTTAATTCAGATACTGAACTGATGCAGTCTGTCTGAGCCAAGGATCTCAAGCCATATGGCTTGGAGTCCCTGTGGATACATTTGCAGTGTTTTAGTTCTTGAGAACCACGAGTACCCTGAACATTAGGAATTTACTACCCAAATTCTCCCTGGAGAAAGCTACCTTTGCAACTGACAGAATGTGATGAAGGCTCCTTCTGAAACAGCTAATGTGTATCCCAAATTGACTGGGTGGAAAGGTGCAGTATTTCCAAACACCTTTCAGCTCAGGGTATGAGACAAACCAGAGGACTGAGTATGAGTCTCTAACATATCAGCATGCAGTAGCTGTAGGAGCAACACATAAAATTGTACAAAAACAACAAAAAAGTAAGAAAAGTAATCCAGCAAGAGACAAATTAAATATTTTTGTAGCTGTTACTCTGGTGTATGAACAATTGCTATGTATATTAGGATAAAGAATTGTCTATAATGCAATTTATATTGGCATTCCATTATTACCTATATCATAGGTAATATCATACTGTGTGATAATAGCATATTATCATACTGTGTGAAGTTGTGGTACATTGTTAGCCAATGATAATGTTTCAATGTGTAGAGCATTATTTGTCCATCTACCTGTGAGAACAAAGTGGTCCAAACAAAAGTTTAATAAATAACATTGTAAAGATACCAACCATTGGGATAAGTTACTTAGAAAATGAAGACTTACTCATTGGTAATTTATAAAACAAATAGCAAAACTGAATTTTATAACATTGCAATAAAGGGGTTTGAATGAATGACTTTGCCTGTCTTGCTTCTGTAAAATAACCTGTGCAGAAATGTAAGATACAGAAAGATAGATAAGCTTTTAAGTTTCATGTCTTTTCTTAGGCCTTATACATTTCAGTGTATACACAAGACTTTACAGAGTATTAAATATAAATAAATGATAAATTTATAATTTATATAATTTATTCCTGGCTGATAGGAAAAGTTGAGGAGCCCTTTTTTAGACAGAAAGAGATAAAAATTGCTTTTCAAGGAGAACTAGTACACAAAGGAAAATGCAATCAAAATAAAAATAACAATACAGTAACTTGAACAGTGCTCAGATATCTTGCTCTTTGCATGAATTACTTGTATTTGCTCCCATTGCTGTTAATACCGAAGGCTTTCAAAAATAAATTGTCTGCAGACATAAAATAAATATTGAAGATGAGACGACCTGATGTGGAGGCCTGTAACTTGGAAAGGAAGAGTAAGGCATGTGGCTATCTGCCAGATGACAAGCAGGCAGGCAGGATGTAATGTCACCTAAAGGGTGGTGCTGGCTGCAGATCCCAGGTGGCTATGCTGGACAATTTGCTCGCTTAGGTGCTGCTTCTAATCAGGAGGAACTTATAGGCTAGACGGATCAGACTTAGTATTTCAGATATATTTCAGATATTTCTTTCGTTCTACTCTGCTCTCATGATACCCCACATGGAATATTGTGTCCAGTCCTGGTTCTGGAGTCCCTGTTACAAGAGGGATATGGACGAGCTGGAGTGAGTCCAGAGAAGGGCCACGAGAATGATCAGAGGACTGGAGCACCTCTCCTACAAGGATAGATTGAGAGAGTTGGGGTTGTTCTGTCTGGAAAAGGAAGGTTCCGAGGAGACCTTATTGTAGCCTTTCAGTATCTGAAGGGGACTTACAAGAAAGCTGGTGAGGGACTTTTTAGGATGTCAGGTAGTGATAGGACTAGAGGGAATGGATGCAAACTAGAGGAGGGTAGATTTAGTTTAGATATTAGAAGGAAGTTCTTCACCATGAGGGTGGTGAGATACTGAAACAGGTTGCCCAGAGAGGTTGCAGAAACCCCATCCCTGGAAGCTTTCAAGACAAGGCTGGCTGGGGCTCTGGGCAACCTGATCTAGTGGAAGGTGTCCCTGCCTGGCAGTGGGGGTGGAACTAGATGATCTTTAAGGCCCCTTCCAACTCTGGTGATTCTATGATTCTGTGATTTTATATTGTCACTTTTTGCCCTGTGCAGTGATACTATAATGTCTCTCTAGAGAGATAGAGCTCTTTTGCTCTTCCTCTTTGATTACTTCAGCTAGGAATTGTCTTCTATGTGCAACAGCAAGTTCTGGAGTATAACACACTGCTGCTAAAAATCCATTTCTCTACAACTGCCCCAACAAAGCCAAGCACAGCAGACCCCTGCTACTTCCTATGTGGCGTGACTTGGGGTAACGTGCAGGAGCAGTGAGCCTGGTGAGGTGTGACAGTGGCCTGCAAAGCTCCCTGCAGATGAGGTTCTTTTAAACACAACCTGTGGAACAGAACAGAGGGAGCTGCTGCCATCCTGCCCCCGGGGGAGAGCCTCCTCCATCTGCTATCTTCACCCTGCTGCCCTCCAGTTGGTGAACTCGGAGAGTTCAGCTCTCAGATCCTCTTTGAGGATCTACTTTCCGTATCATAATCATGTTCTTCAAAAGACATCTGTAGCAAGTTATTCAGAAGTTATTTCTGTTCACTGTGCTTCTGCTGACAAAATAAAGGCTGTAATTGAAATCTGAATTAAATAAGAGTTCTCATGCATGGGGACTTCAGCAGCATACTTTGAAATCTCTAGTCTTTATAGTCACATTTTTCTTGCTAATCTCTAATCTCTGTTGTGTTCTAGTAACAATATGTGAACTGATGTTTAGCCAAGAAATGTCTTTTATATTCAGTTTTCTGGTTAAAATGACAGGTGGAATTTGGGACTCTTAACATAGCCAGTCATCTGGATTGTCTCTGTGTGGTTTAATATCCTCCTGAAAATAATGAAACTTATTCTGTGCAATGGGTCACTTGGAAATATAGTGAGCAGCCAAAGAACTCACTAACAGGAGAACAAATTATCAGGTGTCAACAGCTCAGTGGTACTGCCTTCTCACAGGTTACTGCCCCATGGCACATGTAAAAGAAGGTAATTTGCCTTTGGTTTCCCTTTGTGCAAAAGCAAGTATGGAAGGATTGCTGTAGGGCTTCAGGAACACCTTAATGTTTGTTGCATAATGGCGTGTCAAATCATTTAAATCGAGACCTGTTCGTTTCTATTTTAATGGTATTGTATGGGGAGTGTGCTGGCTGCTTTTATTAATGATTGATTGGACTGAGGTTTTACTGTGTAGGATTAGCTAGATTTAAAAATGGCAAAATGCCATAATAAAATTAATGCTAGATATTAAGGAGAAGCAGAAGTAAACTCCAAGGACCCATATGATTTTAATACAGACTAAACTCATGTGTTCATTAATTTAATATCTTGTCCTATTTTATTTACAAATGTTCCTATAATTTCTAGATTAAAGCAACCTAGGTAGCATATTACAAAGATCTAAGCTGAAGTATATAAGACTATATTTTTAATGAAACATAAATTTTGATAATTTTAAAATCAGATTTATTCAGTGTTATTATCAAATAGAGAAAAATGCTTCATATTGGTTTAGGCCTTTTTAATTAAAAAAACAATACAGAAGTATGACAAAGCCAGACTGGAAAACATTTCTCCCAATGAACAGTGTACTGATAAAGTACATGAAAAATGCATTTTAATATTTTTATGTTGTCTGTTACTTGAATTTCCTTTTACTGTCTTCTTAAGTTCTTTTAGTTCTCCTGAAAGTTTACATGTTTGGCACATCTAGAGATTAATAACCTTATGGTTTTTACCATTGATGACATACGTCAGTATATGATGCTGCCAAAAAAACACAGAGCATTCTCACTCCAGACAGTATTCGGTCATCAACTTAAATTCTACTAAACTTTGTAGGATTTAAGCATATACTTAAAAGGTATACTTAAAGCCTATACTTAAAGGTATACTTAAGCTTATACGTAAAAGGTATTCATTGCTGAATGAAGGCCTTTGTATCTAGCATTTTTTCAGTCCATGGTATCTTTACTGAGATAATCACAGGGCACTGATTCATTATTAAAGCTGAACACGAAAAACTTTCCCATCTTAGGAGCCTGAGAATTCTTTTTCTGCATTGATCCTGATTTTGATTATTTTTCAGTGAACTTCCAATAGTAAGAAACACATAATGAAATTTTTCTTTCTGCAGAGGAGCATGCTGTGAGAATTAGGCACAGGATACTAATAAGCAATAACAATTCTTTGCAGAGCCGGCACTGTTTCTGCCAAAGCTTGTAGGATGACATCCAACCAAATACTTGGGCTGTAATGCCTAATTTCTCATTGAAATCACGGAAATATTAAACTTGACTTAAATAGGATTACTCACTCAAGCAAACTTATGCAAGGGTCTAAGGCATGTATCCAGATTGCAATGAGTTAGGAGCCTACGTGCTCATTTGGCTCTGGGCCCCAGGCACTTGCATAACATTGCTTCCATGAGTTACCCTGCTGAAAGTGAGACCTCTATCAATGTGGTTATTCATACCCGGAAAATTGTGTCTGTGAACAAGTGATAACAGTTGATGATCCTGCTTCTTCTTGTATCACACCAAAAACTACTCATTAGCCAGCATTACCTTTGCAGACCTCATTGATAATTTGTGTTTTGTTTTGTTTTGTTTTTAGGGAGAAGGCCAACAAAAACAAAGGACAAGAAAAAGAAGAAAAAGAATTTGATGGAAAGGGCTCAGAAGCAGCACAGCATCTTTTTAGCCACAGATAAAACAAGCCAGTAAAGACTTGATGTTCTTTAATACATTTTTTTTTGCGAAGTGCACAAAAGCTGCTATATGCTCCTGCCCATGGATGCACTATGATTCAGCTGCTTTGACAGTATTGGTGGCAAATAACTTGTGAAAAAAAGCCCACAAGCTTGTTTGTTTTATTTATGTATTTTTTTTATTTTATATTTTCCTATCATTTTTGACCTGAAGACTTCAAGGTCAGGAGTGCACTGAATTGAATCAGTGGAAGTGGTGCTGAAGTGTGTCAAAGATTTTGTCCTGAGTGCTTAGTCAACATGTTGACACAGAAGGGAAGCAGGAAAGAGACCTACATATCACCATTAGGTGGACTTGTGCATATTTAAATATAGAAAAAAAGGAAGTCTTGAAGGTGTAGGTACTATTGCATTTATGGCCTTTGTTTCCTGTATATGTACATTTCAAGAGTGACTGGATATGACTTTCCTACTTGGTGTTATTATACATTGTTCTCAGCACCTGCTACATTGAAACAGTTGTATCTACATTGAAACAGTTGTATAAAAAAACTGCTTTAAGACAATATACTGCGGGATTTACTGCTTAGACTTACAGAAGCACAATGGACTCTGTGTACACATTACTCTGTCTACATATAAATGAGCATATTTACTGTACATCTATGCATTTTTATGTATAATGCTTTATATATGTTTAAAGTTATGTCCTGTTGGTTCTAGTAATATACTTTAAAATAATCCAGTAAATGTTTACTTTTTACTATGTTTCAAGAATCTTCTTGTATTTCTCAATAGTTACAAACTGGATTTTTTTTCTCATTTGTAAAGCACATTCAGATGGCTAAACTACCTTTTACTGGCCCTCACAATGGAGCCTCAGCTCTGAAGTATGCTCATCAGACTAGTAAACTGTAAATCTTTTCTGCTCTTCTGTACTTCTGTCTCAGCCCCAGTGTCTTTTGTCTCAGAAAAAAAACTGTAACATTTTTTTAAGATGAAGCACAACAATGATAGATGTTACGAGTGTCAGGAGAGAAATTATATGGAAAGTTCTTGGTATCTAAGATTGTATGTGTAGTTTTTTTCAAATATAATGCACAATATTTTTCTGTTAGTCCTGATCCAGTCAAATACAGCAAACACGAACAGGGGAGAGAGAAAAGAGAAAGCTATATGAGTTCAGTCATTCAAAAGTATAACAAACACAAATGTCCTCGTATTACTAGTTATTTTTAGATGGTTAGCAAATTTAATCTGCATCTGGTTTTTGTTTCAGGGTTTTTCAGGGGAGGAGTGGAGAGAGTTTGCTATGTAGGAAGTTAAAATGGCTCAAAATGTGCAATTTGGTGATCTAGCATTATTGTGCTTGTATTCAAGGAGATTTTTTTAGTACCTGCTGGTAAAAGCCCGTACTAAAATAGCTCTCATTTAGGCCATCACTTAGAGAAGTTATTGCAGTTCTAAGACTAAAACTTGCATATGACACTAGGCCAGGAAAGGTAAAACAGACCTCAGACCTCTTTTTGGCATATACTTTAGAAAAATCCCACAAATCTCAGTTTTAGTTTTATGGGTTAAATGCTTAACAAAAAACCTAGGGAAATAAAGCATTTATAAGCACATATATATCCATACTTATCTAGGACAAATGTTGCTACATGAATGTTCAGTACTTAGGTACACATGAATGTTCCATGAAACTGCTTGTGGACTTCCTCTCAACCATGATTTTTTCACCATCTTTCATTTAGAATAAATTCATATTTACCTAGAATATAATAATTTTAAGGACAGAAAAATTGTTCTGATCCTGGGCTGCTATTTTGGACATGAAGACATTAAATGCTCCCTATTAAAAAAAAAAAAAAGACAATAAGACCTGTAGCTGCCTGTTTGCTTCTCTTTGCTTACTGGTTATCAAATTTGGGTGTAAGTGCAGTGAATGCCCTCATACAATCCTTTTAGTAGTGATTACAAATATTGTACTAGGCATGTCATGGAAAGAATGCTACAAAAGACAATAAAATTATGTCACAAGCTTCTGAGTAAAATATTTTTGGTCCTTTTTAATTCAAAAAAGTGTATTCCTTCAGAACAGCATACACAGAAGAACTGGAGAAGGTGTACGAATGGGGTGCAGGTTTTCTCCTACTGGAGTGAAAATTTGGAGGGGTTTACAAACAGCTATTTTGTTGATACAACATGTTTGAAAAGGCACTATACATTAAATATACATTGATTTTTCTTCTCACAGTCACCTTCATATTCAGTTTCTTTGAGAATGTAGATACAAGAAAGTCATCCCTAAGTAACAAGTGCCCTCATGTGTAGTTTCTTCTTTGTCCTAGAAATCTGTTATTATCCTGCATTTGTATGGTGGATCCTAGTGATGTATTCATACTACTGGAGTTTTTGCAAGATCATACCTCTGAGGTTAGAAAGGACCAGTCCTTGGACATTGGGAAATGTTTCTTCTCTGAGAAGGTGGTTGGTCTTTGGTATAGGCTCCCTAGAGAAGTAGTCATGGCACCAAGTCTGTCAGAATTCAAGAACCGTCAGGGTGATGCTCTTAGTCATATGGTTTAGTTTTAGGTAGTCCTGCAAGAAACAGGGAGTTGGACTCAGTGATTGTTATGGATTTTTTCCAGGTTGAGATATTCAGTGATTCTATGATTCTCTGACCTTGTGAGATCATCTAATCCCAATTTCTCCTTAGAACACGGCTAACCTTGGAGTTATATGAAACCTGCCTGAGATGAAGGATCTCACAGACTATTTAGTCTGTGTTGCCATGTTTGACCACCTTTACAGGGATATTTTTGTTGTGATTTTTGTACATTGCTGCTTATTCTTCTGCTCTGTGCTTCTCAGTCTTCTCTGTAAACTCTAATCAGGTAACTGAAGACTGCTGCTAGATTTCTGGTTAGCCTGCTTTCAGGTGAAACATCCACAGTGTCTTTGGATGCTTGTGCTCCAGCCCCCTAACTATTTTAGTGGCCCTTCAGTGGACTTCATTGCTCTCATACTGAGTACTCCAAACACTGGGACATGGTACCCCAGTGGTGGCCTCCTCATAGACTACTTCCTTTTGGGATTCCAGGGATGATCATCACACAGGTGGCTTTCATACCTCTGCTAGGATACTTGGNCCCCCTCCAGCTAAAGCTATCTGCTAACTTCCCCTTTAAAACCTGAAATTCCTGAATCCCAGGCTCAGGCACTTCGGGAGGGACACTGCCTCCAGGGAAAACGGAAATCGGAGGTTTTTGGGACCCTGGGTNGAAACAGGGAGTTGGACTCAGTGATTGTTATGGATTTTTTCCAGGTTGAGATATTCAGTGATTCTATGATTCTCTGACCTTGTGAGATCATCTAATCCCAATTTCTCCTTAGAACACGGCTAACCTTGGAGTTATATGAAACCTGCCTGAGATGAAGGATCTCACAGACTATTTAGTCTGTGTTGCCATGTTTGACCACCTTTACAGGGATATTTTTGTTGTGATTTTTGTACATTGCTGCTTATTCTTCTGCTCTGTGCTTCTCAGTCTTCTCTGTAAACTCTAATCAGGTAACTGAAGACTGCTGCTAGATTTCTGGTTAGCCTGCTTTCAGGTGAAACATCCACAGTGTCTTTGGATGCTTGTGCTCCAGCCCCCTAACTATTTTAGTGGCCCTTCAGTGGACTTCATTGCTCTCATACTGAGTACTCCAAACACTGGGACATGGTACCCCAGTGGTGGCCTCCTCATAGACTACTTCCTTTTGGGATTCCAGGGATGATCATCACACAGGTGGCTTTCATACCTCTGCTAGGATACTTGGAGAACTGGGGACTCCTCCAGGAGAAGACTGATTTATGCTACTGCTTCAGGATCGTCAAACAGATACTGTTTCATGGTAAAGAGAAGAAGGTCAGGTTTCTAAGGATGGATATCAGGAAAACAGACTGTGCCCAGTCTTCCTATTTCCTTTAAATTATATCAGAAGTAGACTTACTTTTCTGGTAAGCAACTGATCAGGTACAGATGCCATCTTTTTCCCCTCTCAGGGCTGTCATTACTTTTTGATTCTTTTTCACTTGAACAGTGGAAGGGTTCAGAGCAGCTGAGCTTCTATATATGCAAGTTTTTTATGCCCTGTCCTGGTTTGGGTTAGAATGTCTTGGTTTGGGTTAGAACAGAATTAATTCTGTTCAGTGATTTTATGTTTTCTCAAANGGAAAAAAGTTGCATTCCACATTATGACAATGGAAAACTTCTGTATTCCATGTCACTTGCACTTATGTGCCTAACATAAAGGTGTCTGGGAAAGAAAAATGAATACTTGTAGAACTCATATGATGTGTCTTCCTTTATCAGCATATATTTATGTGTTTTTATTACAGAAAACTGCAGAGCAGAAAAAAAGATGAAGTTGATTTTCAGTTGAGTTAGCTGAAAATAAAACAAATTAATTAAATGACATTTTAATTTAGGCTTTTTTTCTAAACATTAAAAAAAAAATTGGTAAAATCTTAATTGAAAGCTTCTAAACTAAGAAGATTTTTCCAGACAGTTTAAGATCAAAATTAGTACTTCAACTTGGTTATGCTGAATGAAATAGAATATAGAATAAAAATAATTGATACAAAATTAATAAAAAATAATTGATACAAAAATGCCATGTTTTTTAAGTGGTTGATACTACTGAAGATTGATCCTACCACTTACCAGAGAGTATGAGAGATTTTTGAACTCAAGCTTGCATCTCTTTCCCTTCACCAACAAAATGTACTTGTTTCTTCACACTAGTTCACTTTCACTTCCGATGGTGTAAGCCAGGACAAATTCCAGTAAACTTTGGACTGATGTTATTTTGGACTGACACCAACAAGAACAAAATGTACCCTTCCGAAAGTGTAACCCACAAACCACTGTCAGCTTTTTGTTTAGTTCTTTACTGACAGCTCTGTGCTGAACCTGGCATCATTTCTTTCATGAGAAGCTTCTGTCCAAGAACCAGGAAAAGACATTAACTTCAGGAAGTATTAGAGCATCCTGATCAGAACACCTGACAGAAAGACAGGCAAGCGTTTGAAGGACAGTTCCTTTCAGGAGTGAAAAATGTTTTAAGGAAAGTATGACTAGAAAGAGCATTCTAAGTGAGCCCAGTCTTTAGCCCATGGTTTAACTCTTCCAGACTTCATCTGACTGTTTTTTAAATGCAAACTAGCTTTGTTTATATCTAATGAATATACGCCCTCAATCCTAGGGAAGTTTGACTCTTATTTAAACTACCCAGTAGTGTATCTGAGGTCATGCCAGGTGTGAAAGAGCTGCCCAGCCTACTTGTTTTCAAATTGTGTCTTCAGTGACACTCAAGTAATCTTGTTGATTTTAACTGGGCAATACCAATGAAGCTAATTGTTCATAGGCCACAAATGAATAAACACTGACAATGAGGCTGTTTTGGTTTTAGCCAGTCATTTCTCAAAATAGAAATTCAGCTCAAGAGAGCAAACAGTGGCAGTTAGGGAATATGTCTTGGCTTGCAACTATGTCTTAGCTTCCCTGTCAGACTTCAAGGGGGTTTTACAGGAAAGATGAGAGTTGCGAGGGTTTCTTTTCCCCTAAGACTTGTTTTCATCAGAAACTTTGGTTAGAGGTTATGTTTGCTTTCTCTTTTTGAGTGGTCTTGGAGGTATTGGTTGGCACCTACAGAAGTTAAGGCCCTCGAATGCAAGGGGGACTCCTGATTTTTGCTCCAGAATGGTTTCAGACTTTTATTTAGTTGCCTAGTGATACATACTCAAAAAATCTCCAGGACATGGAGTACAGCCACAGGATTTCTCTGTCACAGTTTTGTACTCTCCTTTTGGCCTTGTGTTCCTTGTTATACTGTGGCCTGGCTTCAGCAGGAGCAGTGAACAGCCCTTCTACCACAAATGCCTTCTAGTCTGCTTATTGTCTTGGCTAGGGTACATGGATTCAAACTCTAAGGCTGATCCTAGCGATTTATTTTGTAATCAGATATTTTCTCTCTAGAGAGTTAAAGAGAAATTCAGGAAGTAAAGGTCTATAAACAGATTATGGGAGGAATAGGCAAGTATGTATCCTCTCACATCCATAATTTAAAACAGGAATAGGTAAGTAAGTATGTAGGGAAGTATAATGACCATTCCTGAGCCAATGATTGTAGATGTTGAGAGAGTACAAGACGAATGGACTACAGATAATGGCTCATATTCTCACCTTAAACAGTATTGCCAATTGCCACTACTGGAGCCAGATACTGAACTATTGATCTGATCCATTAGAGCCTCTTTTTAGGTTTTTATATAAAAGTATCTAGTGTTTGTTGCTCAACTGAGTGAGTTTAGATAACAGTTTTTCTACCTTTGTTTTTTTTTTCTTCATAGTGCATTCATCATGAATTTGTAAATTCAGATCAGTTCAATCGTAGTTCAATGAGATTGTTCAGAATCAAAGTCTTTGATCAGTAATCTCTGAACAGTCTGTCAGTGTTCAGCAAGGTATAATGGAATATTATTATCTAGCAACTTTGAATATTATGTTAATATATGACATCTTGCTACCAGTTGAACAGTTTTGCATCGGAAGATTAACAGATTTCACAAAGAACCCACATCACACAATTCTTCAAAAGATCTTCTCAAAGGAAGAATAACCAGAATAAATACTTTTTGAAAAAAAGGCAGGTGATCAAAATTGACTACTGCTTCCTTTGAAAGTAATCAAATAATGATTTGTAGGCAAAAGGCAACCTCTGGAAGTAGTGAGATTATTTGATTTTTTAACGAAAATCTATCTATTAATAAAGAACATAAGGTACCTCATTCTACCTAAATTCAGATCAGAAAAGGCCATTCGTGTGCAAGTAATGATGAGTACAGAACACCCCTTTCCCTGTGCTCTAAAGATAGCAGCTACATATGCCAAAGATGGTTTAGACTTTAGATTATTTTTTGCTAATTCAGGTTCAATTTATACACAAAATAAAGGACAGTTTCTACTCATAGGAGGAGCTGTTGACACTCTTGAAGGCAGAGAGGCCCTGCAGGGACATCTTAACAGACTAGAGGGCTGGGCAATCACCAGCCATATCAAGTTTAATGTGCCAGATTCTATACCTGGGATGGGGCAACCATACAGACTGGGGAACAAAAGGCTGAGAGCAACCCTGCAGAAAGGGATGTGGGGATTCTGGTTGACAGCAAAATAAATACGAGTCAGAAGTGTGCCCTGGCAGCCAAAAGGGCCAAACATGTCCTGGGGTGCATCAAGCGCTGCAAGTCAATGGTGAAGAAAATCTCACTCTACACTGCTATGAGGAAAAAGCAGATCCAATAAACCTAGACTAGTTCTCAAAGAAATCTTAACAGAGTTTGGTTTATTGCCTGAATAGCATTTTTATTAAAAGGAAAAAAACCCCAAAAGACAAAAAATACCTAACAAACTTTGTTTAAGAAATTTTATCCCATAAGTTGCCCAGGAAACCAAAAAGCATATTCATGTGTTACAAGGTTTTTTTGCTGTGGATTAGAGTAAAAACATTTTTAATAAAGAGGAGCTTGACCTTTCAGATTTATCTGTGAACAAAATCAGAACAGTATCGTGTGTGTGTGTGTGTTTGTGTTTATTTTAATGTTCTCTCTCAGCATGAGAAATCCTGAGTTACTATTGGAAGCCATTCTTGTTCTCTTGGCAATTCTGTCTTGGCCAGATCTACATTTAAGAGTTATTGCATAGGTACTGCATAGCTCTTTTGTTTTCCTTTAGCTTTCTAGGGGTAATTGTGAAAAGCATGCAGATCTGCGAACATGGTTAGTTTCTGATGGGAAATGGCACAGCAGGGTAAGAATAAGAGAGCTGTAAATCTCCGGAGTTCTTTTGCTCCCTGCGGCGCGCCTAGAGGCGGAGCGCGAGTGCCACCACGAGGTAGCCGAGCAACACTGCTACCGCTGCTAATGCCCCTGCCACTGCTGATACTACCGCTGCTGCTACCGCTTCTACTGCTGCTGCCGCCGCTGCTAATGCCGCTACCGCTGCCGCTGCCACCGGCCGCTTCAACCCCTGCTAATGCCGCTGGCACCGCTGCTGCTACCGCTGTTAATGTCGCTTCTGCTTTCGCTGCTGCTGCCACTGCGCCTGTTTCTGCTGCTGCCCCACTGCGGGAGCCTCCCTTCACCTGCCGTGCTATCTCGCTGTCCGGGGGAACAGAGGGTATCAAAGATTTTTAGAGGCCTTTCCATCCCTTACAAACCCGGTATTTGTTTCATATGGGTGATCCGAAAAGGTTTTGGCTATTAAACTTTACACATATCTCTATCTTATCAGGCCATGGAAGCAAACCAGGGCTGCAACTCATAGAGCAGCATCTCTGCAGGGTGGGGAGAAGGATCCTTTACAAGCAACCTAAGGCAATGCATGAAGCTACATTATTCTTTATTAAATGTGAAATGCTTCACATTAGATGAAAAGAAGAAAAAGAAAGAAGAAGAAAGAAGAAGAAAACTACAGCTTCTGACACTTCATCTAAATTAATAATGAAGACTTAATATGTTAGATTTGAGACTTGTTTCTAAATGATATTTCATTTCTTAGCTGGATAATATAAAAATGTGTGTGCAAATACTTTCACCAAACGATGATAAATAGCTGACAATCCACAGCTATAAGAAAACTCATAGAATCATTTAGGTTGGAAAAGACTTTCTGGTTTCAGACAATATAACCCCCTTTCTTTTAAGGATGCTTATTTTATATTTCCTCTTTCAAAGTATTATATAAATCTGAGGAGAGAACATCATTCCTCCCATCTCATGCCAGAGACAGAAATAATCAAAAATCAGAACCCAAGGAGATCAAGAGTCTCAGAGCAGCTGGCCAAGGAGATTGTTAACAAAGTCACAGAAAAACAAAATGTTTTTAAGAGCTATGGAAATTTGCTACAGTTTTGTGGAAGAGCCAAAGAGCAAGTAGCTACAAGAGAAAAGGCAGATAACCTGGTTCTAAGCAGGCACTGGCAAGGAAGAGAAGGAGGGTGCACTGAAATCAGGATTTCTTAGAGGTCAAGACAAAGCAGATGTCCCAAACATACTGTCTACTTCAGAAACAAGGTTAGAGATGACCTGGGTGAGAGGAAACTGGTCAGATTTGGAAATTCTTACAGACATAGAGTTCATGGGGTGTGATATTTCCAGAGAAAAACATTTGGCTGAAGAGTAGCACCAAGATGTCAAATTGTTATTCCCTCTTTTCAGCACAGAAGGAAATATTTCAAAAGCCAGAAGGTGTATTTCCTGTATTTCCTGCACATTTTTGTCCATGTCTTGTGCCAAGTAAATAAACATCTCTAGATACACTGGCTTCCTAGTTCTGCTGGAAGGGTGGCTGGGACAAATGAGAGACAGGTTGGGCTCTGAAGTAGTATCTTTCCTTTAGTTGCTGGCAAATGACAGTCTCAGAGTACTGAATCTGCAGGAAGACGTGTTAGAAGAGTCAGACAAGGTCTTTGTCCCATGGTGCTGCCAGGAATACAAGTGACAAACCTCACAAGATAACAATGAGAAAAGGAACCTGACTCTGTAACTAGTGGAGATGAAGTATGAGAGGAGGTAGATTCTTTGTACTAAAAGCTAAAGCTTGTCCTAGGTCATCAGGGAGAAGAAACAAAGATCACCAGCTCCTGATACTCACCAGAATCATGCAATGATTCTACAGTTTGGGAAGTGAACTGACTCTTTCCTGCAAACTGGACATAAAATCACTGAGAAGTTTGTAGGCCACTGAGTGTTGTGTTTGTTTCATCTCTGTTGCACAGATGGTTCTCTGAAATATTCCAGAAACCCTGAAGAAACCATCTCCAAGGAGCACTGCAGACAGGGTGTCTCAGGAGCACACTACTGCATACCCCTTAGTCAGTCACACAGAGTCAGGTACAGCAGGGTAAGGAAAGCTCTTTTCCTGCCACAAGCAGCAGCCTTGCAGCCTTACTTTAGCCAGAGCTCTTCTACAACAGCTGCATACTGTCATGCTTCCAGTCCAAGAAACAGTCATACTTACTAAGTACAAAATAATGCACTGCTGGAAGTTACAAGGAGAAAGACAAGCTTTGTGGTGAGAATTGGATCATTTGGGGTCATTGCAGTAGGTACGCATGAAAACTCTTGAGCTTCGCTGTCTAGAGAGCTTTTACTAAGTTAAGGAAGACACTACTGCAAGCATGGCCTCACTGACAGCTTGAAAGTAAGTGTTTTGAAAAGATTACCTCATTGCTACAATGCAGCTACTATTGGCGTGTACTCTGCTATTATTACCAGATTTTACTTGCAAATATTTTCTTGATGATGTAGCTACATGCAGAGGAGGCAGCATCCTAGACAAAGGCAACTGAAACAAGCTGCATTTGTTTTGTCTAATTTTGTTTTCTTTGACTTCAATGAGCTTTGCATTCTACTGTGTAAGTGCATCTGGAGTTACAAAATAGCACTAAGCTAGGCTTTTCTTGAGGGAAAAATCAAGACAAGCAAGAAAATCTCAGAATAAGCAGTAAGAACAGTAGAATTGTGTTTTAAACACAAGAGGAAGACAAAAATATGATTCCCAATAATAATGAAGTATATTTAAATTGGTTTAGGTTGTGTTATGTTACTAGATTTTTTTATCAGTTTTAGAGACAAAGTGACAATTAAATACATGTGCTGGTTTGGAGTGGGATAAATATTATCTGCCAGAATTAACATATGAAAAATAAAAGAATATATACATATTCTCCTGTGGTTGCATGAAATGATTTTGATTTTTGCTTTTGCAATAAATCTTCTAAAAACTCTTCAAGGCATAGCTTGCTGCTTCTTTCTTTCTTCAAAAAGTAATCTGGTTTCTGTTGTAACATTAAAGTAATATTCATCCTTTTAGTTTCAACTAAACAGACAGCTGACTCCAATTTTTCTGTTCCCAAGAGTAAATGAAAGAACACAAAGTGTGTTCTTCAACAGCCCTTCATGTAATAAAGTGCTACTCTACTTACATTAGAAAACTTCTTATAAAAAATTAATTCTTATATAAAAAGTATTGGGATCTCTTCTGTTAGAGCAGAGAACAAATGAAAAAAGGCCCAAATGCTGTTGACTTATTATGGCTCTGGTGCAAGTGATGTAAGACTCACTTCCAATGGTGCATTCTGACTGCTCTGCATGAGGGTTTCTGTGAGTCCTTGTTGACTTGTTGACTTCCAGAGCTCAAATCTCTTGCTAGCCTGCTGGGGTCTGGCTCTTCTGGTTTGAGATTGTGTTCAGCTCTGGTAATTTGATTATTCTTTTTCCTTCTTTTTTTTTGCTTCATTTATAAAAGTCAGCAGAACTTCTCAAGGACATCTCACTTTAATGAGATGTTGCTCACAGGAAATATTTTTTTCTTAGGTAATTTGTTTAACAGCGGAAAAAGCTGGAAATGTTACATGCTAAATGAAAAGCATTTGACATTTTTGCACAGTGGTTAAAGAACAGTTATACAATTTTCCCTCCTATTTCTTATGGCTAGTTTTAGGAGAAAATATAAAAATATGCAAATGTTTTGCTACAAGGGGTTTCTTTCCTGAGTTTTGTGAATGACAATACTCAAATGGAAAAGGTCACATTTTTCATACTGTCTTTTCAGACTCTGTGAAAGTTGGCAGATATAGCATTCAAAACAAGAATCTGATGTAAAACATACAATGACCTTTTCCATTACATAGTGTTATGGTTTGGGTAAAAATACATGGGTAAAAATGTATTTTTTTTAGAACAAATTCATTGTTCTTCTGGAGCATAATATGGGATACTGAAAACAATATATTGTTCCAAAACTTGTTATGCTACAATTCAAACTAGTTGTCAGAATTTCAGATCAGACAACAGAGTAATCTAAAGCAAGTTGCTGTCACTTCTCATCTTGGTTTACATGGAGTTAGAGTTTAGCTAGGTTTTTGATAGTTTCTGCTACAGATTTCTGTTAAAAAATTCTATCCACCCATCCATCCCAGGATGAACTCTAACAATTTGGAAGAGAAAGCCTGCTGATGAAGGTTTGCTTAAATTTCCATTGTTTCCCTTTTGTCCTCAAACAAATATGGCGAGATATAAATGCTCAAGTCTCTGTTACGTCCTGATCTCTCTTTAACGTGCAGCTGCCTCCACCTTTACTTTTCCTGTTGGGTCTTTGGAATAGACTGGTAGCATAGGATGGTGATGGTCAGGGGTGGGAAACAGCAAAAATTCTTCCAGTCCAGACCATATTTTGATCAGCTGTGTGAGAGTTTGGGAAGTTTCCTCACTCCCTGTGTACCAGCTGATACTCAGACAATGTGTTCCAGGATCAGGTATACTATTAAAGCGAATGGAAACTTTTAATGAGGAAATGAAATTCGTGCTCTTCTTTTCTTAGATTACAGTTTTAAACTTCATAGAGAAAATATGAAGACAAATTGTTATGCAAATGAAGAATTAAAGGGATTGGAATATCCAGCACATTTAAAACTACTTTAATCATAGATTGTTGGTTACCAGCTGCATGCTTTACATAATTCTTTGAGCAGTATTAATATTACAAAAAGTACAAAGTGTCGTGAGACAATGGGGAATATAACACTTACATGCAACACTGGCAGCAGTGAACAGCAAGAATTGTTAAACTTCGAGTAACCATCCCATGCAGTTAACTCCAACATCCCTAGACTCTTTTTATTCCCTTCATGAAGCAAACATAAGCATTCTTTTTAGTGCAAAGATGCATGAAAAAAACTATGATTTCTCCACATGGTCTAATGCAAAAATGACTGATTAAAGAGTTCCCAGAGTTACAGATAAAACTGGAACATGCAAATATACTTGACTCATTAAAAACACATAAAGAATTGTCAGAGAATTGCATTTTAAAGTTATGTATCCCCCAAAAGTGAAAGACTACAATTTAGAATACATTTTAGACTGACATGGGGTAAGATGTCTATCAGTGGTGCTTTCCATCCATGTATATTCTTTAAATACCCATTAAAAAAGTAGAATTAAAGAAGCAAAACACAATAACAGTTTTATGATGACTCATAAAATCACCAAAAACATTTCAGTGTTTCAATTTTCAGTGTTAAGACTTTAAACAGCTGGCTTGGGATCCCTCAGTGTACAATTCTATCCAATGTATGTAATAGGTCTTGAAAGAGTTAACTCTTCTTAAACCCATATTGGTGAACCATTAAAACTTACACTTACAATATAACTTCTAAGCACATTCTGGTCTTCTTCTATTCCTCCATAAGTCAGTGAACTCTCACAGAGAGACAGACAAATACTTCTGTTTCTAGACATCTTTTCCATACCAGTGTCTTTGGAATTAAGCACAGTTGCACAAGCATGAAACATACTTAAAGACTTTTTCCCACTCATAACCTCCCAAATTTTGAATAATTAGATGCTTTTGTAGGTGCCTGCCTAAATAATATTCGGTTTGTACAGCTATGTGAACCTGTCTGCAAACGCATATTTTCAGGCTTTTCTGTATTCCTATTCATTTAATTAGCTACAGACAGATATTAATACTGTGACCTCAACTGACTTACCAGTAAGTCATTAACTGTTTTCTACTCTTTCTTGCATTTACAGAGCAGCAGACTAAGGTTTTCACTTATTCTCTCTTTTCATGCCTCAGGACTTCTGCTTGACAAAAAGAATGCAAATGCAAAATACTTGGGTAATTTTATAGTGCAAGGTGCTGCTCCAGATTTCCAGGAGCAAGGAAGGGATCTGTTAAATGCCAGAATGTTATTCAGATATTTTAGGAAAAATACCGTAAACAGTGGCCCTAAAAAGTTATGTAAATGCTCAAGTAATTCTTTAAAAATATGACTAAGCTGTTTTATGTTACTGGTGAAAACAGATTTTTGCCTGGCCATCCATATTTTGCTAATTTTATAAATTTTATAAATTTATAAATTAAGGGAGCTGGGAATGGAAAAATCATTAGATTTAACACAGATTTTACTAATTCTGGTAAATGGCATATTTGTTATATAATTCACTGTAGCTCTTCAACTCGGACTTTGTTAACTGGAATTTTGTGAATAAATGTTACATTTAGGTACAATATCAGACCATTTTGAGAAACAACAAGCACAACCTTAAGTTGACACAGAAGTTTAATTCTAGGAATTTGGCAGCATTTAAAAAAAATTGGGGATTTTCAACAGTTAAAGCCATTTTGAATTGAAAATAAAGCAAAGGATTTATTTAAATACTTTAAGAATAGGTGACCTTTTTGAAGTTAACTGACAGGGGAAATAATCAAGAAGAATGAATTTGTTTCAGGAATTATAAACATGTCCAGGGTGAACGATGCAGGATGTTACAGGAATACCTGTGCTTGTTTCAGAAAACCTGTCCTACTGATATGTAAGCTTAGTGCAAAGTAGGTGTAGGAGCTTTACTTCCAATCAAGTAATAAAATTCCTGCCACTAGGCTTTGCAACAAAAAGCAAGTGGGAAATTGCCTACAGTTTTTTTATGATATACATCATGCCAATGTATACTTTGTGAATTACAAGCCCTAAGAGAGTTTCTTATGTTTATGGAATTTTTTTCAGTTTGTTCTGACATAAGAGAGGAGTTAAGCTGCCACTTTACAAGAGCAGAAAAAAACCCCACGTGATTTACGAAATATCTGAGTAAAACAGTATGCCCATAAATCACAGCTCTTAGAAAATGTTATTCTGTACTTCAAAGACTGTTGAAATACCAAAGGCACTTTATAAAATAATTTAGGTTTTTGTTTTTGTGGCAAATCATTGGGGGACATCTGTTGTAACATCTTCTAATAATAATACTTTGTATTTTTCCACTAGTTTCCCCAAGGATTTAAACATGTTTTATGAAAAGCATCTTAAGAAGTTACTGCAGGGAGTGATCTGTGTATATTGCTGATGTTTCTATCACTGCATTCAAGGTTCGTTTTATTATTTTATTTTTACTATTTTTTCATACAATATTTTTAAGGGTGAGGTGTTTATGGCTCCAGAATTGGAACATACATGAGAACTCAAATAAAGAAGAATAAGGTATAAAAAAATGTTCTGAGAGAGAATACTTTACTAAAATAGTGACTATCACTGTCATATCTGAGGATCATCTTGTGAAGAAATTCAACATTGTTTTTAAATAACTGATATGGAACTGTGGAAGAGAGGATGAATTATTCTATGATTATGGATGAAAAAAATGAGCAATGAATTTAGCAGCACTTTTGGAATAAATTTGCTTATTAGTTTGTGACAAATTATATACTTCGTGACAAATTTTTGGAGTTTTACCTAATTCTTAAAAAAATGCCTTTTCCTCCTATTACAGGTTCCTACTTCCCTTTTTCTTAAAGGACTATGGGCATAAATTAGTTTGAGAAGAGATGGTTCAACCAGTATTTAGCATGAACTTCAAAAGTATGAAAAAACCCTCTTTTACAAGACAAGGAACAGAGATGGAAACTGAATTTTGCTACAGATAGTTGACATTTATTTCCAGTTCCATTTCACATAAGCAAACATTGAAAATCTGGTGGAAAACTTGCTTGCAAAGCATATTAGAGGAGTTTCACAGCAAGAAAATCTGTGTATTCTTCCAAACTGTCTCATTCCACTTGATGAACCTCATGGTTCCCTTCCAACTCAGGACATTTGATGATTCTGTGATATGATTCTATGTAGAAAATGAGCCTGTGCAAGTGGAACTTCTTGTATCTAGCTGCAGAATTCCCTACTCTGACAGTGAAGGAACTGACAAAATAAATAGCAATGCTGTGCTTGGGGATTCTCACCATTTCTTGTTAGAGATAATTTTATTATCAGTTTCAAAATACAAAAAGACTTTAAGTAACCCTCTGAAAGAAACAGCTTTTGTATGCCTCTGACCTATTGTACATCATTTCATTACTGCAGTCATTGTTCTGTCTGTGATAACTTCAAACTCTGAATGATTCTATCCTCCTGTAAGTACAGTATCTGCACTCCTTGGATGAAGTGCACAGCCTGTGTCAGTTCATCTTTCAGCACTCATCTTGTTTTGTGTAGATACCTTGAACTTGTCATCATTAGTGAAATAAATCCACATTCTTTGGCTCTCAACTAAAGTTTTGTTGAGGAATTTCTACTCCTGTGCTTTTGACAAGCTTCCTAGCTAGCCACATACTTCTAGTATTATCACTGTTTTCTTTATTCCTTAATTATATTTCTTTAATTCCATGGATATATTTAGTTAGTTTCTGTCTTCTCTCACTTTTTTTGAACCTATTCCAGTGTTTAGCAATGTCAGTAGGAGTCTTTCTGTTGTCTGTAGTGAGCATTGAACTGGGATCTTTCTAATGTTTCTATGGTATAATTAGTCTGCCATGACATTTTGGATTGGTTTATTATTCCCATAGAGTTTGACTAGTTTCTTCTACGTCCTGCTTTCCAGATTAAAGGAGAGGGATGGATAAACCCATAGGTAGAGTTCAAAATGTATTCAGTCATGGTTTATTCCTTTTTGTATGGGTAGGTAATTTGGATGACTACAAAATATATCCAGGAAAAGAGCTAAGAGCCTAAAGTTTAGAATTCTTGTTAGCATATGTGCATGTAATTAAAATAGGTCGTTAGGGAATGTGTCATGGCACAATTTATGTCCATATGGCTAAATGTTCTTTCTCACATACCCTACCCTAAACTGTTCTCAGATGTTGTCTTAGAGTGTTCTTTGGCATGAAAAATAGAAACCTGCCAGTTTCTTGCCAGTAATTAAACAATATGAAGAATTCTATGTTCTGTCCATAATACCAGCTCTTAGACAAGGAAGGAAAATTATGGTAAATTAAATCCAGAGTTATCATGCATCATCAGACAAGGGACTGGACATTTTAGAACTTCTAAAGGATGATCAAGAAATCTTGAGTTCCTGAGGAATCATTGATCTGTAGACCTTGCATAGCCTTTTATAACTGTTATGGATGGGCATTTTTGTCCATTTAGGACCCAGAATGTGAAGTTCTCTCCTGATTTTAAATATATATATATTATATATATGTATATATATATATATGTTATTTGGCAGAACAGAACAGTGCTTAATTTATTGTAGAACAGATAGTAGAGATTGTATTTCCTGACTTCTATGCAACACTAAAGCAGTTAGAGCTCTTGCCAGAAACTGAAAGTCTTAAAATCAATATACTTTTCCAGCCTGTTAGGATTCAAATCCACACAAATATGTCCAGGTTCTCAGACAATGACAATGTGAGTGTGTGAATAGCAACATTCACTGAATAACAGAATCATACAACATTTATGTCAGAAGGGACCTCCAGATATCATTCAGACAGACCCTTTGCTTAAAGCAAATCTTCAAGTGGTGTTCCCCAGGGCTCCGTGTTGGGGCCAGCTCTGTTCAATATCTTTATCAATGAGGGAATTGAATGCACCCTCAGTAAATTTCCAGATGACACCAAGTTAGGGGGAAGTGTTGATCTGCTTGAGGGTAGGAAGGCTCTGCAGAAGGACTTGGATAGGCTAGATCAGAGGGCTGAGGCCAGTGGGATGAGGTTCAACAAGGCCAAGTGTCAGGTCCTACACCTCAATGAAGAAGTGCCTGTCTTCCTGTTTGTAAAACAATTGAAAACACAAAGCATCATTTGAGTAATGGCTAAAATGTCAAGGATTCTGGTGTGGCTGAAATAGATGCACTTTCAAGTATTCACGAAAAAATCTCTGAACTGCCTTAAAATATGTGACTACATCCACTTTGAACTGTTACAAAGAAGTACATGGAGTGATTGTGGAGGGTCAGGACCTGCATTATACTTTAGTCTTGCTACTGATTTCTACTCTGTTAGTTTTGGGGAAATTGTTTAAATTACTTCCTTTCTTATTTGCTTATTAGACTTAAAGAATATATACAGTGTTGTTCAAGAGCTCTGAATCAGTCAGTCTATAAATAGTACTCATAGAGTCACTTATTTACACCTTTTCCTTCAGATTTTCCAATAGTCTGCATAAAAATCAGACACACAGCCCCTTCCAATGAAGAAGAACTCCATATTCCAAGATCTATCTGCATTTCATGTTTCTGTTGTGTAGAGGTACACTTCGGGCAGGATTTAACCATGTTAGAATTTTATTGTGTTAGACTAGTCTGTAAATGGAAAAAACACTCACTTTTGCACTATGAGTCACTTAAATATGTATGACTGTAGCCATGTAGTCGTCTGAATTTGCCATGATACAGAACTGAGCTGTGTGTTGAGAAGTCCTGGATCCCAGTGTCACATGTGAGACCTTTTACATTTGCCTTTCAGATAAATCAAACAATAAAATAAAAAGAGCTTCCACATGTCCTTGCTGTTCAGTCTGTCAGAAAATAAGGGTGGGTGAGCTTCTCTTTTCAGAAAGACAGCCCTTTGAAGTTGTTTAGAAAAGAAATGGGAAGGCTTAGATCAAAGGACCCCAGAACCTGTTCTGTATAGTCAGTTAGTATTGTTCTTGCACATCTGGGTCAGTTCAGAGTGGTTTTTTAGAGGCATAAAATGTTCTCCCTAAAGGCAATAAGAGTTTTCCACACACTGCATTCTCTTGAATTTATTATGTGAATTCAATGTTATATTGAAGTTAATTGGTAGTGACCCTAAAAATACACAATCCTAGACAAAAACTATGCTAAACTCAAGTTAAGGTCAAAAGATGTAGCTATAATTTGAAGTAATAAAGATATCCAAAGGGCATGCAGAACAAATACAAGATATATAGGGCTGTGTAAGAAACTCAAATGAGCTGATGAAAAAAATGCACAAGAGACACATTCAAGCCTCCTCCCACTCCCTCACCATACTCCGTAGCAATGCCATGTGGCAATAATTTGTTTTTTTCATGGCAACCTAACTAGGAATAAACTCTTTTAAAAAATGTGTTTCCTTTAGTGGTTTCTTCCAGCAGATCTGAACTACCCTAAATCACCCAAAATTTTTTCCCACTAGTCTTCCATTGCCAATGAACACTAGAATCTTTCGTGCTACCTTCTTTCTAAATAAAAACTTTGGCACTTTTATATTTTCATGAAGGAAAGAAACAATATAAACAGTAAATGACCATATCTATATAAAACACTTGAAGTAAACAACACTGCATTTTCCTGTAAGCAATAAATCTCCTTTATTTGGACCTTCTTCACTTGTCTAGAAGGAAGACACCATAGCACATTTCGAAGGTCCACAGTATATTGGATCAACAGCTGGGCCTAGCCCATCATTCTGGCCCAAATAAATTTGATTTGCCCTTTGTTGCAATGTTAAGAATAGGTTGACTGATTCAGCAAGTTAAAAATCTCCATGAAGCTCTTTTGGGCTGCATCACCCCCACCTGCTTTCCCAAAGTCATATTAGAGTCTGGGTATTTACTGTAATGCTACAGTACCCACTGTTTTGAGACACATTAGTGAAGAAAACACTATATAAGGGATAAATATGATCATTTTGATAGGAAAGAGGCAATTATATTTATTTAGGATGGAGGGCTTCTTCCCAGTGCAGTAAATCCTGCCTTTGATTTCTGGAAATGCTTGTCATTCCAGGGCCACCCTTCAGGAGCTTTAGCACTGAACTTTGCTGAGGCTCATGAAGCACCTGGATTCAGTTTAGCTGAGTTATTTGGGTAGCACAGCTGCTTGATTTTCCAAATTAATATATATGATATCAAATAATGGTACATTTAAAAAGTAGATGTAAAAGAAGGAAAGTCAGGGTTTTGCCACATTCCTAGGTGAAATCAAGCCAGAAATTTCAGCTGAGTGTTCAAACTTCTGAGAATTAGACTTGTGGCACTGACTTGAATGGGAAATTGTGTTACAACTATAGAATTTGTTCCTGTAGCTGGTGGTTCTCCAGGAAAAACAAGTCTAACAATCTCACAGAAATGAAGTTACATTTTTGAAATTTCTGCATTTGCTCCTTCATGAACACCTCTTCAGAGAGTTTCTACTTCTCTCATTCTACTTTGGAAAATTAATGTTTTTTTATAATAAAAATTTCAGTCCTTTGTGCAAGCCTTTATATTCCTATTTTAGTACCAGAACAACCCTCCTCCCCCAAACTCTGGTTTTCATAGTCCAGTAACACATGACTTGTCTTTCTAACCTTAAACAGTAGAGGGCAACCTGAGAATGGCTATCCTAACAGTTTGGGACGCCTGAGATGCCGTGAATCTGATGGTTTCAAAGTTATTACCAGTTACTGGTACATTAAATGCACGTTAAATAATTACAAAATTCAATATGAATTGTGGATCATAGAATTATAGAATCTCCTGAGTTGGTAGGGATCACAAAGATCATTGAGTCCAACTCCTGTTTATACACAGGACAACCCCAAAAATCACACCATGTGTCTGAGAGCATTGCTTGTTGTTTATTAACCTTATTATGTACTTGTCTACCCTCATGCTGGACATTTTATCCACAAGTATGCTGTGAAAGACAGTATTGAAATCCAGAAAGATTACATCATCTGGCTTCCCTTGGTCAACTAGGTGCGTAACCTTGTAGTAAAAAGAAATTAAGTTAATCAAGCAGGACTTTCCCCTTGTGAATCCACGCTGCATTGTCTTTCAGGTGTTTTTCAATAACTCCCAGAATGATCTTGTCCATAATTTTATGTGTCACAGAAGTGAGACTCACGGGCCTGTAGTTACCAGGGTTGACACTGTGGCCCTTCTTGAAAACCAGGACAAGATTTGCCAGCTTCCAACCAACAAGGACCTCTCCAGATTCCCAAGAGCATTGAAAAATCAGTGAGAGAGGTCTCACAATGACATCAGCCAGTTCTTTAATTAGCCTTGGATGAATCCCACCGGGGCCAATAGACTTATAGGGATTTGGAGCAGCAAATCCCACACAAGGTCAGGGTTGGCTGGGAGTTTGTCATTCTTACAGTCATGGTTCTCTAGCTCAGGGACCCCCAGAGCCCATCATGGGTGTTGAAAACTGAGAAAGCATTGAGCGTCTCTGCTTTGTCCATCTCCCTGTTTGCAAGGTGACCATCCCCACCAAGTAACAAGCCAATGTTATTTCTGGCCTGCTATTGCTATTAACATATTTTAAAATGTCCTTTTTATTGCCTCCTACAGTACTGGCCAACTTCAACTCTAATTGAGTTTTGGCTGCACAAATTTTCTCCCTACAGTGGTAAAAAGCATTTCTACAGTCCTCCCATGTCTCCTGACCTTGCTTCCACTGGAATTTCCTTCTCCTGTGCCCTTAGGACGTGGTACTTGGAAAGTTACCAGCACCGATGGACCCCAGCACCTTCAGAAGTTTCTTCCCAAGGGACCTTAATAAATTGTTCCCTGAGCAGCCTGAAGTCAGCCGTTTTCATATCCAGAGCTGAAGTTTCGCTGGCAGTTTTCCTCCTGTCTCTAAAGATTTTAAACTTGACTGCTTCATGGTCACTGTGGCCAACACAGCCTCCAATCACCACTTCACCCACAAGGCCCTCGCTGTTAACAAGCAACAGGAAGTCATCTTTTCTGGTTGGCTCCCTTAGTACCTGTACCAAGAAATTAGGCGTTTTAGGAATCTTCGGGACATGTTTGTACCAGCTGTGTGGTGTTCTCAGTTAACATCTGGCAAGTTGAAGATCCCCATGAGGGCAAAGGCAGATGTTTTAGTGGTATCCTTAAGAATAATCCGTTGGTGTTGTCATCCTGGCTGGGTGACCTATGGTAGAGTCGCACGACAACGTCTGCTTCATTTGTTTGTCCTTTAATCCTTACCCAGAGGCTCTCAACCTTGACAACTGCAAGCTGCATGTATTTCAGCCCCTCTCTTACATACATTACCCCACTTTCTTGCCTGCCCTGCCTATTGCTCCTGACGTGCCTGTAACTCTCCATCATGGCACATGGATGACACAGGTTTAGTCCTCCACTCCAAGATAAATTTAAATCCTTTTCAAGTCTTCTCAGTGCTACTGAATGCCAGGGCAAGCTTAGAATACCTGAAACACATTCTTTAATCATCTCCCTTCATTTTTCTTTGTTACCTTTGCATGATATCATTGCTGTCCTTCCTGGCCCTGATGCCTGTCAAGTGGGGATTGTGTTAATCTCAACTTTCTTTCCAGGCCTTTAGGTCCAATCTCTGGAAATAATCTTTCCTTTTCATCCATGTGGAAATAAATCTCAAGTTTTAACTTTCACAGCTTTGAAACATTTAATTTACCTCCATTTAAAATTGTGCTGTTATGCAGTACTTGGTCCCTAATGCATTTTACACCTTCATTTTGCATAGCTTCCCATTTTCCTGGTAACAAAACACAAACTGCAAGACACTTTTGTGCAATCCTCAGACCTAAATACATGTTTTTTCTGCCAGTGTCTCCCCTCATCAAATCATTGTTACATTTCTTCAACCAAGTGTTTTTATGCCATTTGCTATAAATATTAGAAGCAATCTACCCATTTAGAAACATTTGTTTTGGTTTATATTAATGGAAATTTGGGAGGAAATACTGACCCTTAAACTTCGTATTTTAATCCTGTCTTTTCCCAGTTTTTGTCAAATCAAGAACAATATGACAAAGTTAATCAAGATGAGAATTGCTTTCATCGTAAGAATCAAGGCATTCATAGAATCGTAGAATGGCTCAGGTTGGAAGGGACCTTAAAGATCATCTAGTTCCAACCCCCCTGCCATGGGCAGGGACGCCACATGCACTAGACCAGGTCATCCAGGGCCACATCCAGCCTGGCCTTAAACACTGCCAGAGATGGGGCCTCCACAACCTCCCTGGGCAACCTGTTCCAGTGCCTCACCACCCTTTGGGTAAAGAATTCCCTTCTAATCTCCAGCCTAAATTTCCCCTCCTTCAGCTTGTAGCCATTCCCTGGTGTCCTGTTGCAATCAGACCAGGAGAAAAATCTCTCTCCTTCTGCTTTATAATCCCCTTTCAGGTACTGAAAGGCCGCTATAAGGTCCCCTCTAAGCCTTCTCCGCTCCAGGTAATCTGTTCTGAGTCAAGTGTTGGTAGAAAATGGGCAAGATTTGGATAAAGCTCTTCCATTCCTATACCTTGCTTCATAGGCTGAGTCTTTAAGATTTCAAGAGACATGCATCTTGTAAGCATTGCTGTTCAGTCTGGCTTACAGCCCAAGACCCATTTTTTTTTTCATGAATAAATTGAAATTATGGGAATTGCTCTGTATCAGAATTAAGCTAAACTTTTGTTCCTTGCTGATTTGCCTTGCCTCTTTCTGTGTGTTTCCAAGAACTACTACAGCTGTTTATGTGTAACTGTCTCTGTTTCTGTGGAAAAGCCATTAGCATACTGACTTTGAACCGGTTCTAAATCAGTACACAGTTAAGCAGGCTACAAGACAGTAAGGGGAAGCTAAAAAACTGATCAACTCAATACATATGTTTACTGGCCTGGCTAGTTTTGTGAAGTCAGTATCATTAGACTTTTTTTTTCCTTTATTTTCCTTTTTTGTATGTTTATGTTTCTTTGTTGATGCTTTGTATCACCTATACTTCTAGACCTTGATGACAAGGACAGTGTGAGATTATGTGAGTACATTTGGGTAACTGAAAGCAAATAATGGTAATATATATCTATCATTTCACAGGACAAAGAGTCTCCTTGTTGTATGAAATATCAATATATTCCACAGATTTAGTTCTTATTTGTTTTCTTTTTTATCCAATGGTATGAGATACTGGATAGACATCACTTTTCATAAAAGTCTACTTAATGTTTTCATTTCTTATATGTCCTTCTTAATATAATATTGGCAAAACCTATCAACATTCAGTGAAAATATTGGCAAGACTTCTATTGGCACAAGTGTAAAACAATATTACTTAGAAAGTAAAACTGAGTAAGGGATTAACACAGGAGATTAAAATAAATTTTGTTTTCATTTGTTGAAGGTGTAGTCATTATGATCACCAATAATTTTTCCACCACTTTAAAACTGTGATAAAAATGAGCTATTGCAAGGTTTTTTTGTATAAACCTACAAAACATCATGGTTTTTGAGTTGCTGCAAACTAGCAATGCTGGTCTGCTATCAGCTAATCCGTTGTGCCACTGTGTTTATACTCTAGCTGAGGTCCTGGCACTCTTGTCTATAATGTCTCTTCCAGCTCCTAGCATTCTGTGAGTCTGTGATTCTGTGTATTACTGTCAATGAACAATTTTTCTGATAGGAAATTCCTGGTTGGTATGTCCAGTTGACTTTGGCATAAATTTAACTTCAGGCTGCCTTACCTGCTGCCTACTGCAGATACAAGTCAGTTTTACACACATAAACCTTTTTGTTCTCTGTTTCTGAGCCAAATGTTATGGTAGTGACTGCTTTGAAATGCCTTCCACTGTGGTGGGAAGAAACACCAAGCTATGTAGTAAGTTTGCCAGATCAGTTTCTACTCTTTAACACTCCCCACAAAAAATCTAGTGTTAACAGGGATCTGACAGTCTGCCTAGTTCCCCAGGAAACAGAGTTGCTCCATCTAGCTTGACTTTAATATCCAGAGGGGCTACATTAGCTGTAGTCCTGAGAATCATGACTGACAGTGGCAGTGCTTAGGTAGTCTGTGATCCAACCTGGAGCCTAGGGCTGCTCAAGCTGCACAGCTCTGCTTGCACTGAAGTTATGCCCTTACCTTCTAAAACTTCTGTCTTCAGGCTTAATATTTGTAACTCCAAAGTTATTAAACGGCTACATTGAAATTAAGTTTTATTATTCTTTAAAAAGTGCTTTGGAAGAAACAGGCAAAGCATTTTCAGTACATGTTTTTAGTGTTACAGGCATTTAACAGTGGAAATTTTCAACAAGAGATTAATGTAGCCTTATGTCAGAGAGACAAAGGGAATTGTTAAAGAGCAACTTGTATGGCTGATGAACTGTGCTGTTATTCAGAATGATCATGTTTTGACCAGCTGAAGAAAAAGTTATTTGTTTTTATGAGACAGGAAAAACACAGGGATTTTTAATGAAATTCTATGTGGAGTCTTAATTCACTGGCACCTTATAAATATTTAGTTTTCTAAGAATATTACAATATAAAAAATTAATAAAAAACAATAACAGAAACAGATTAATGCCAAAACAGAGGTTGAATAATTTCTTCCTGAAATTCTAGTAGTTTAGAATGTTTCTTTCATATTTACACATTTGTATAGTAAAATGCTTAAATAATTTTTTTATAATGTATAAATATAGTCAGGGTCCAGATACAATGTGGGTGGGCATAATGTGATCACTGACTTACTGCTTGTTGCTTACAAATGTGCCTTGCTTACATCTTGGGAGACTAGACTGCTATAGGTTCAAAGGACAATTCAGTTTTTATGCTTTTTTAATCCTACATATTTATTAGCTACAACTCTTTATGTTACTAGAGAACAAAACATCTCACATCTAACTCTTGCCTGCCTTAGTTGCACTAAGTGAAATCCTCACACAAATTGTACCCACCTGCAAGAAAATCTGAATGTTGAACAAGAGCTGACCAAACCCACAGTGACGGAACTGTCTTCCAGTTCCCCACTTGCCTGAAGCAGTGGGTGGCCCCTCTGATTCATTTCAAAGGGTATGGAAACAGAACTTCTGTGGCTTATAATCTTCAATTTAGTAAAACAGGTTAAACTAGAACACAGCCCTAAGGTCTCTGAGGTCTGAAATAGAGTAAAACCATCAGACACTTAAGTCAGTTAGAGTGTCATCAAATTCTAGAAAGGATATTGATTTCATTGTTTGTGGATAAGGTCTTTTTACACAATTATTTTCATAATCCGCTTAACATGAAACCTTAGCAGAATAAAAACAATTATTTTAATTAGCAGTGTTCTCAATGGTCAAGTTCAGATGATGGTGATGGTGATTTCCTATTATTATTATTATTTACATTGATTTGCTATTTTTAGCTATCTGAACTTCTTGCATTGCATATTGAGATAAAAGCTGTAAACTTCCCACTGTACATAATAAGGACATAATTTCAGGTCGAAGTGGCACAGTGGGCTTCTGCACTGGCCTTTGATGTCTGGATCAAAGCCACATTCTGGCTTTGATCTCAAGTGAAAATAAGTTTGGTGGATCTTGTTTTAGTTCTGTTCTCCACAGTATAAGTGCTCCCACAGTTCAGTACAATCGGCATTCTCTGTGTAAGAGAGGTCCTAGTCATGGGGTGTTGTGGGGTCAGTGCTGAAATTTGTTGGCAAAGCTGAATGGGGATGCTTGCATAGTGTTGTGTGTGTTGCCTGGTTTATATTTAATGCTGTGATACAAAATATGTCTACCTTATTAACATAAGACAATATAGTTCCAAAGCAAGTGACAGATAGATAGGTCTTGCTTCATCCATTTAAAATATTTTATTATGTTATCTAATTTTAAAGACACTTTTCTCTTCGCTTAACATATGATTTTTTAAATGTACATTTGAAATCTCTCCATTATATGCTCCATCTAACAGTAAACTTCTGGTAAACCCATCAAAGCCTGCCAAGACCACACACACTGCATAGTTCTACCTAAAGACAAGTGCAGAAAATCATGATTGACTCTGAATGTTCAGTCATCTTATAGCTTTCCATTTATGTAATCTTATTTTCAATCAAATTTTCACAAGTCCTGCTCTGTCACAATCCATTCTTGAAACTAGTTATTCTTTACTTGGTCACTGAAGATGTGGTACATGGCCAAGCATCAGCTCCCCAGGTTTAGGAACAGAGAATTTTATTGTGCCTCTGTATAACAACACCTAGTATAATCTGACCCTTTTGTTATGTGCTATTGTGGCACATATTATAAACAAAAATATTGACAAATGAAACATATGAGTGCAATAAACCACAGTTAAAAGTAGAGATGTCGTGAAATTCTCATTGTAGAGTTTACTCAGCAATACAGAGACTTAAATACAGGGAGGAACTTTGTGTGTACATATTTCACCATTCATTTTGATATTTGCTGTGATAAAAAGGAATTTAACAAAATGAAAATAAGAAGCAATAATGGAGACTTACATGTCCTTGTTTATTGTTTAATAGGCCAAAATCAGTTTTGACTCCAAACTGTGGTTGATCTGTATGCTTTCCCTTTCATAAAATGACGTTTATTTGTCACTATTATCCTTGTAATAATTTTTATTGCTCAAAAAATGTGGAATATTTCAACATGTGATATGAAATTAAAACATAAACCCTCAATCCAAACTATGCCTCTTCTAATGTACTACAGAGATTCCTATGATGTCATTCCCTCTTTTTTTAAAAAACTAAATAGGTAAAACTGAGGAACTTCCAGAATTAGTTTATGGTCTACCTTTCCCAGTTTCCTGGGTTTGATAATTACCTCGTAGTGGATGCTTACACATGATAAGGAATAGAGGCTAAAATATAGGCTATAAGGTACTTCTTGCTATACTTTTGTAGACACTTAAATCTTCACAAAAGAACATCCAGTAATACTTCCAAACTCACTTATGCCTCATATTACTTGTGCTTTGTGCCACAAGCTTTTATTTTGATAGGTTGGAACCAGGTAGCAACATAGGGGCTTCTCTCAGAGATGAAATGCAAGGGAAAATCAGTGATTTTATTCATGATATTCAGTGAATTTTAACCCAAACTTGTAATGTTGTGAACAGCTTATTTGCCACACATAGTGGTTAAAAAATTCCTTGCATGTATTAAAGAAATGACCTGTCTGAAACCAGGGAATTAAATAGCCATGTCTCATCCATGCATCTTTAACATAAAAACAGCAGGTTAAACAAACAGAGAAATCTGCAGGATTAACTCTGTCAGTAACAGTTTCTGTAAAACTTTTGCCAGGCACAACTTTTCCATTTGCTGTAAAAGTCTGGTAAGGAAACCATGCTAATTTCCTAAGGAAAAAGATGTGCAAGGGTTCACCTTTTACACATAATAATGAATACATAGCTTTCAACAAAAGGCTATTTATATTCATAAAAGTGTTTTTTAAAATTAATCATAAAACTAGGTATTATGCTCATTTCCTAACACTTGATTAGAGGAAAGTAAATGTTTAAGTAGTTGAATTAAATCTATTAAACCTTTTCAAATTAGGTAGCTACCTATTAGTGGTTAATATAATGTCATTATAACTAATTTCAAAGAGTTATTCTTGTAGAATGGGGATAACATTCATCCAGGTTTAAAGGGTAATCAGCTGTTTGGCATATCTATAACTCTTTTAGAAAAATAGAAGTGTCTTTATTTGAATATCTGGGATCAGGCAATGCATAAATAAAGTCACTAAACCAACACAGAACTCCAAATAACTGCTTTTGTTTCAAAATGTTTCTTTTTGTTTCCTGAGCATCATCCTTGAACAAATGCAAATATTTGAGCAGCATCCTGCCTGGCTTTTTGTGTCACCATTAAGTTAGATCCTTTTCATTGCCTGTCCTTGCAAGCAGTGGGCTGGGAAATGTGTAGGCTGCAGTCTCAATACAAGTGATGATGTGACTGAGCTGTTGTTTTACCCCATTTTTTTTTTAGCTGCTCAGTTGGAATTGGTCTTATTTTCTATATGTTATACACTAAATTAAAATAAAATGTATGCAATTCACTTCATGATGAGCCTGACAAGTTAAATTAAGATGGGAGTGTGTGGCTGTGCCAAGGTTGTTTTTAGAACATTTGTACTGCCAGAGTATAATCTTGTTCAAATTTTATACCCAGCAGACCTTTCTCTGACAGACCCAATTTTACTAATGTTTTAGATTAGTTTCTACAGTTGTCCTCATCATCAAGCCTGGTCAAGGTTCATTGAGACAAATATACACAAAGTTTTTAACAAAAAATCACTCTATTTTTGAAGGGGATGTGAAGAGTTAGAACAATAGAACAAACATTAGTTAAAATACAACAATATTTCAAAATCTTTTTTGTGGATCTACATATCTTTAAGTTACCAAGTGGACATGCATTTGTCCATTAGTCATGGGTAGTTATACCCTTACAGGGACACGTGTTTGTTCTGTCTGTGTCTGTATGAAAAATGGTACCTGAAACCTGCATACCTACTGTTTCCCACTTTAATGGCCACTCACAGCTTTCTTAGGAGAACAGATAACTCCTGGTCAGTTGACTTCCAGGTTTGTAAATCCAGTCCAGGCTTTGGCAATGAAAGTAAGCTTTGCCTAGGTTAACTGGTTCTACATTTCAGATAGCCAATAGTTTCTTGGATATGCATGAAATACAGAAGATCTGCTAATGGCTCTGGCACTCTGATTGCTTACACCTCCAGGGCTTGTAGACTCATGTCTGTCAAAAGTAAACATTTGGAAAGACCTAATTCAGAAAGGGAAAAGATTTGATAAACAATTAGATGCTGTTTTACCATTAAGTCCAAAACACAATAGCTCTTCTAAATGAACAGATTATTTTGAAATTTGGGCTCAAAATCCTACAGTCTTAAGTTCTGTTTTGACTATGTTAAGGATAGTTTATATTTCTATAGTCTATCTGAGCATGACTGTATAATAAATACATAGATTTGAATATCAAAGGCATTACTAAGGTATAATTGTGATACTGCTTGGTGTCTATCAGGTTTGTCTCACATAATTAAAAATGTAGTTTGGGACAGACATTTGACCATTCTCTGGTTTTTGTAAGAAATGAGTAGCTATGGTAACACCATGAACTTTTTGCATTTTCATATGTAGAACTGAACAGAGAGTAGTCACTAGCTAAAAGGTTTTGGACAGTTTCCTTGAAGAAGGAAAGGCAAGAATAAAGACTGAACTTGATGAAGTAAAAGACACAAAGAAATTTACATTAGGAAAGTAATATCACTGCTTTTCCACCCAAAAGATGTAAAAAACAAAGTTGTCACACAGTCTTTCAACAATTTTATAAACACAGAGAAAAACAAATCTCAGATAAACATAGCAACATTCAGTTTATACTCTGCAAATAAACTTGGATGCTACATATGGAGAAAAGAAAAATATTTGAGTCCTAAGTAATTCTACTTCTCTTTTAAGCCAAATTTCTGGTTTACTTTTTATGAAGTCCTTCTGCTGATAGACAAAAAAGAAAAATATGTACCTTATACTAAGCATCAGGACATATTTACAAAGAATTCAGGTCTATGAGACACAAGCTGTTATGAGAGATTTCATAATACTTTCTTTTCACTTGTAAACCTTTGTGGTCAGAGAAGATCTCTGTAGAAACCAGAAGAATTTTACAAAAACCAGACATTTTTATTTCCCTAATGTCCCTCTCTTCATCATGCCAAGAGATTTTAAAAATATGCATATACTCTTTGCTTAAAGTAACATTCTATTTATTTCAGACTGACAAAAATGTGCCATTTGTTTTCTCCTCTAAAATAGACTAGTGAAATCTATAAGTTGGAATCTGTAGAGATATCTTTAACAATTTTCTTCGATGAAATATTGTGCAGTTGTCCTTTCTCCCTCTCCTTTTCTCTTTCCCTCTCTTTCAGAAAGGTAGTCTTGTACATAAGGTTTACTAACAAATATCTATTTATTAACAGCAGTAAGAGACAGTTACTGTAAAGTGTGTTTCTACCAACTGTGCTATTGATATATATGCTATCAGTGTATTTTGGCTAATGATCTAAACCACACCACAGCTGGAAATCTTCAGATCCTGGACACTTGCCATGTTGCAGTAACATCATATATGCATATATACAAAATACATGTACATGCACATGCACATACATACGTATATTCTTATATAGATGCACACTGAAATGAGGACAAGGTCTCCTATATTCTGTAAGGTATTTTTATAGATCATAGATCAATTTATTCTGAGCCTTTCTATTTCAATGATATGAAATGGAACCAGAAGTTTTTTAACATAATATGGTATGACTTAAGACAAACATGCAAAAATATAAAAAGAATGTTCAACTGCGGGAGAATTCATGAGGACCAAACAAGAAGTGCTTTCATAAATCTACTTGCATGTGTCAGGATGAAGGCAGCAAATTAAAGGTCTACTCGTGTGTAAGAAGGCAATTATTTTGCACATGTAAATATGACATAGCTTCATTGTTAAATGTTGATATTTATATTTATAAGGGGAAGAAGTAAATGGTACCAAAAATAAACATACCCCAGAGATGATGAATGTAAGCACAGTGAGCTAGAAACAATCATAGGCTAATGCTTGTTTGCTGGCCTCTATCACGGAATGCACGGTGCTCGCTCCAGTCCGTTGAAGGGATTTGGAAAGGGAAAAGTTAGTCAAGGCTCCGCAATAAGCAGAGAGAGATGAAGAGCAGTAGCAGTGAGGTGCCAAGTGTGAGCATAACAAGCCAGCCTTCCCTACAATACAAAAAACATTCACCTCAAAACAGGGAACCATGATAAGCTTTTTCAAGAAATGTTCAAGTCTGCTAATAAATCAGGTGGTACCATCAGGACATTCTTACTGCTAAAATTACATTTTAACTCCTCAAAAAAAAAAAAGGGACAACATCTGGAAATGTTGATCTTATGCTCAAAGTGACCCCCAAACTCAGGTTATTAAATGTTGAATTTAAATGGTTTGATTTTTCAGATGAACACTTCACTGCTCTTTTTACTTACATAGCATATCTGAAGTTGAATATGCAAAAATAACTCAGAAAGTTATTGATTCTTCTCTTTGTTGCATTTACTCAATTTTTAATAGAAACAATATCAACTTTCAGAGAGAGGTTTCTAATGTGTGGGAAACAGATTAAAGTATACTTTCAGTGTATTTTTAGACATAAAATGGAAAATACTACTTGAGACCTTGAAAATTTCATGATGAACAATCTGAACAAAGCAGGGCCAAATGGTTGTAGAACATTTTCCAGACATTCTTTTTCATGGTGTGAAATGCAAAAAGTTACTGAAATCTTGTTATGAATCTATCTATTTGTTTTACTAACAGTTTATGACTTGGAGGAAAATATTAAGAGTAATAAAACCCAGCAAGTCTGTTTAGAGACAACAGTGAATAGAAGATTATGGTACTCCAGGAGGAATGACTGTCTTTAGACCAGTGCCCTCTCTTGCCTTTTAAATCACATTCTTGTTATATCCACTGTGTAACTCTCAGTAAGATGAAGAAAGATCTTTCTCATCGTGTTTAATTCTTGCAATAAGTACAGTCTGCTTATGTGCTTGCTGTCACAGTGCAGAGGGACAGGAAAAGTAGCTGGAATGGGGAGTATACCTGTGTGCCAAAATATGTTCCTCACTGTTGCTTTAGGCCATCCTAGCTGCAAGACTGCTACTTCAAGACATATTGAAGAACTTTGGAAATATTTGCAGGAGAAGACATCTTACTGACAGAGATTAAAAGAGGTAACAAGCCATAGGAGTGCTTTTAAAAATACTTTGAAATATTAGGTCCAGAAAACGGTTTGTTATAACAACCAGAAGTTTGATAATGTTTGACTGACTTTGATTGTATTTTGTAGATTATTTTTTGCCTATATGACTTTTAATGTTTTCTTTAAGTTAAAAAAAGTTAAATAAATCATCATTGTTGAGTGATTGAGAGTCTACTGATTGCAGCAAATTAAAACCACTGATTTTAGGATAAACATAATGTAGCATGCCTTTTTTATGGGCAGAAGGCTAAGACCCAACATTTTTAAGTCGCCTAACTCACAATTTAGGAGTAGTTGCAGAATCATTTCCAAGCAACACTTTCAAGTTCAGAAGGAATCCAGTCTTGTTTTTTAAGTGTGCTTATGTTAAAGTCCTCTCACTTTACATCCTCAGTTCTCAAGACAGATCTGGGTGCAGAGAAAATGAAGGATAATTCAGTAAAAAGGCAAAAGAGCACTCATGAATTTTTATGTTTCAAAGTAATATCCTTAACAGAAGTTGGCAGCTTTTTTTGTGTTTGTGTGCAATAGGACCATGATTCATTTATCAAATAAGAAGACCTTATGAAGAATTTAGTTAACATTTCTTCAAGTCATACTCTTTCCAGTGCTCTAGGTTTAGTTGTGGTTTCATAGATTTTTTTTAAAACTTATTTACAACAGCAAACTGGAGAAGAGTACAAATGATCTGTACTTTGTCCCTTCTGGCTCTAGAAAAGAAGTTTTAGAAACAAGTAAAAATATACTCCCTGTCTCCTCTGCTTCCGTGTTTAAGACTCCTATCTACACTCTCACACATGTTATCAATCACTCTACATCCATCTTAATAGAGTCAAACTTCACTCTCTTGCCTTTCAGCACTATGCATACTCTACATATTCCTGTAGGTCATCAACTTTCCTAACTCTCTTGCAGCTTAAAACCTTCAGAAGAAATACAGTTAATTAAAATACACTTAATGAAATACACTTAAATAAAATATGCTTAATTAACAATGGCCCTAACAACCAAAACCAGGCACAATCTGTTATTTTTTTTTCTCTTTTTAGTAGAAAACAATAAATTATGTCAAGGTTGCACGTATGTTTTGAAACAGTCAGCAGAGTTGATACCTTTCAATGTCCAGAGGAGCTTTCTAACAGTAGTTTTCTTGCCATCTTCTTCAGAATGTCTGAACTGATTTAAATACAACATTGTACCTGAAACACTTCAGAAACCTAGGGCGCCTTGTATAAACTGGTATTCTTTTAATTGCAGTGTTTACATCAGGCCACTGCAAGCAAATATGACTGATTGCATTCTTGAAAGGCAAACCTTTTTAGAAAGAAGTTGAAGAGAGGCCAAACATCTGAAAATACCTTTTTTTTTTTTTAAATTGTGAGGTGATGTCAGAGTATCCCCACAATCCTGCATATGTTCTGCTATTTGGGCTACAAGAGGAAGTGCATCTTCTAGTGCATCCTTTTTGCGATTATTCCTTGGATGAACTAGTCGCAGACAGACTTGATTTTGGATGAATGAATGCCCCTTTAAATGAATAGTATCATAGTTGTGCAAGCACCAGCTTGGTGTTAAGATCTTAGTTGCTGTATTTTTATTTGCCTCAAAAATAAAATCTAAGATCCAGAACAAACTCTTTGTTTTACAAAAGCAGCAGATACCTACTTTTCAACACCTTCCATGGGCTGTTAGGGCCACCCTAGATGAAACAGTTGCAAATCAAAATGGAACTCCCATCATGCTATTAAACATTCCTCAAAGATAAGAGAACATGCCTGTAACATTGATTATCTCACAAGTAAGAGGCAGCAATGGGATTTCACAGTATCTTGTTCTTCTGACAGTTCATGTTAAAATAAAACATGTTATGAGGCAAAGAAATTCAAACATTAAAAAATACATCTGCTTAGGTGTTGTGCATAAAAAATGTAGATGTGACTACAGCAAACTCAAACTGTACTGATTCTAAGCTTGGTTAATGACATGCTAAATACATTTAGCTTTGATGATGGGTTTCTGCTTCAATAGTAGGAAAAATCACTGAAATGTTTTTGGGGAAATTTAGATGACAAATGCATTAGTTTTGTGTACACAGGACTGCTTTTGGAAAAAGGAAAATAATTTTCCTCTTTCTTCATGAACTAGAAGTACCTTCTCCAGTCCTTTTCTTTGGACTCTTTAAAGTTAAATCAATCAATTTAATTTACTTGAGAGCCAAGCAGGAATGTGAAGAAAAGAGCTGTGAAGGTGGGCTAATTAGCACAACTTGCCCATTCTTTGATTAGGCCAAAGACGAGATTCATGAGTTTCTAACAGACCTGGAAAACCCTTCCTGCACCACCTCCAAAAAAGGATACATTTAGCCCTTCTCCCTGCCATCCACCTACTCCATGGCTTTTTTCCATTGTGTACATTGCATGCATTGTCATTTGTGCTGAGAACTGACATATCCACTGTGTTGACATACTCCACATTATTGCTGCAGGACATGATGAGCAAATTTCAGATTATTTGGGCAGTAATATACCTAAACTCATTGATTTGTATATGCATGTGTACATATAGTGTATTAATGATATTTCCTATTTCCTGTGAACACCAGCCAAGACTATGGTGAGTATTGCTATTTTTTCCTTATGTTTTATTGTCTTTCATTCAGCAGAAGCACTGCTGTCCACTAGCAATAGAAGTATCTAACAATACCGCACAGTATACAGCAGGAGGAGCAGTAGCTATTATTGGGTATGAAAGGAAGAATAGATTCACGAGCGTTGCAAGAAAAATAGTTAGAGACTAATTCTTTGCTTTCTGCTTTTTCCATATAAATATGAACTCATGATGAAGAAAGGCTAGGAAATTGTATGTTCTAGTTAGCTTTTAGTTAAAAAAAAAATCCAAACAAATGAAGCAAAATTAATTTCTCACTTTTCTCAACATGTGGAAAAACTAGAAAATAGTATTTCTGATGTGCCTAAGGTTCAGAAAAGAAACAAAAAGAAACTAAACATTTTCATTAAAGGAAGGATTCCTGACTGGGAATTTTTTGAATTCTCAGCATTGCTAGTGATGCTTCAAAACAGTAATTGACATCAAAATACTCCTTTTAATTGGAATTTGAAGAATTTATTGTACATGACCTAATTCCTAAATTGCAAGGTTCTGTCATACTTGCAATACTTTGCTTTTGTCTGCCTTCAGGTTAGCAGGGTAAAAGGTCCTTTGCATGATAATTTCATACAGTGAGTTACTTAATCTGTTAGTAAGAGAATAACAATGATGCCAAAAAGAATGTGACATTTCTCAGAAACACTTCATTCTTCACATATTCTTCTTTAATGTCTGAAAGATCTGAAATAATTATTTGTGGCTAGTTGTGACTGTGGCTGTAAGAGAAAACTTTGGATGGTCTGTAGCTTCATTCACAGTCTTTTCTAACTGGCATAGTTTCCCTTTACACTCTTGTGTAGCACTAGTAACTTTTATTTTAAAAGATGATAACTTGACACTGCAGATCTGTCTGGAAACCTGTACAGGCTTCTATGCATTTGTTCTCACTTGTCAGAGTGATGCTTGCCATCCACTTTCAAAGTCCCAGCAATCTACATGGCCTCCTATGTCACCGGTCAGTGTTCCCAGGCATGGTTATAAGAATGATACATAAAGAGTAATCTTCCTTAGTTTTTGTTAAATAATATGGTAGAATTGCTTTTTCTTTTTTCTTTTCTTTTTTTTCTTTTCTTTTCTTTTCTTTTCTTTTCTTTTCTTTTCTTTTCTTTTCTTTTCTTTTCTTTTCTTTTCTTTTCTTTTCTTTTCTTTTCTTTTCTTTTCTTTTTTTTCCTCTTTATTTTCTTTTTCTTCTTTTTTTCCCTAAGGAGGATTTCATAAACTTCCTATCAGTGTTTCTGAGTCTGCATAACACTAGACAGCCGTGTGGCTCTCCACTTTCAATGTGATTTTGAAGGCAGGCTCTGGAAAGTTGATAACATATTTCAGGACCTTCATGTCTGGAAGCAGTTTCCCCTGCTTGAAGTCTTATAAGTTCAGCTAAGTTGGAGTGTGTTGTAAATATTTATCTGGCAGTCTGACATATAAAGTTGTTCTGAAATTACAAAGTACATTCCTGTCTTTCGTGTATTATTACCACTATTTAATACACTTATGAGTGATATTATTTAAAGAACCTTCTATAAGTGACTTATCATTGCTTGTTAAAGTTCTCACACTCTGTTGTACTGTCATTTTTTAAGGGTGGTAGCTCTTGAGTTGTATCACTTCCCTATCTTTTAAAACATAAATGTGAGATTATTTCAGGAGTGTGACAAGAATTTATTCAATGAGGTAAGCATGGTTGGCACATTTCATTTTAAAATCTAGTTTTGTGGCACTTTTTTCCATATAGGGCTCCAGATGCTTTCTATTGCTGGCAAATCTATGGTGTTGACAACTGCTCTAATCATTAGGTTGTTTGTCACTACCTATCAAATAATTATATATAAAGTAGTGCTTCTGGGTAGAAATTCTTTCCCAGAGACAAAATTAATTGAACTCTAACTTGTCCTGTATTTCCTTGCTTTTTTTCACTTATGCTCTAAAATTAATTTTGTACTATACAGAGTCTAGTATCTGAAATGTACACTTTTTCTTTACAAAGAAATGACAGGTTCAACAAAGTCAGTGTTAGGATGACTTGTGCACTCCTGCTGAGCTCTCAGCTGGAGTCCTTTCAAGTCCAAACATAGTTTTGTTTCTAAATTTATTTTGCAAGGCTGTGCTTAAATGTGAGCTGTTTCTCTGAGTTTGTGAATAGCTTTTGTGGGAAGATGGAAGATGGGAATGCAAGTGACAAATCAGATAGTTTCAGCAAGTATTTCTTATTTGTACATATTTTGGTTGAAATAACCAGTGATGGGTTGAAATTGCTGCAGAACTGCATCCCTGACACCTTGTTTTCCCAGGGCAGAAGCCAATAGTGATCCTCAAACTCCACATTACAAAAGTCTTATCATTGAGAGCTATGAGGATGCAGTTACTGGCTGTGATGTGCAGTTTTTCTAAATGCTGTAACAGAGGATAGTTTTTTCTTGCAATAATTAATGCCAGGAGCAAACCCCTGGTTTACATATTTTCAAGGGTAAGGGATGGACTGTCTCCTACATGAGTGTCAGGTGCTCTCCATTAATCCTTTTCCCTTCCCAAAGAGAAGAGAACAGGAATAAGAGAAAGAGACTTATGGATTGGAAAAATAAAACTACTTTAATTAAAATAACAATAAAATAAAACATATATACAAAACCAGTATCAAACCCAACTCCCCCAATGGTGATGGCATCATCACCACTGATACAGTTACACAATTCCCAGACTGGAATCAGTGGCAGATGGGCGTGGAATTCAGAAGCTGGATTCTGGAACTGGATTAAGGAATTCGTGGATAGGGATCAAAGGCAGAACAGACGGAGTCCTCATATGCTGGCCATTGAAGAAGAGCTGTGATGCCTCTGATTTATCCTGAATATGACATATATAGAATGGAAGGAATACCTTGTTGGTCAGTTTAGGGTGTCACCTCTCTTGTCCACTCCTCTCTGCGTGTGATGCCTTTTATCTTGTACCCCTCAGGCTGGATTGAAAACACTTCCTTTCCTTCAGTTCTGAGTGTCTGCAAAATATGACTATTCAGAAAATATTAGGAGAGAGCATTAACATGTGAAATATCTGTCACTTATTTCAAAGCATTAAATTTAGTCATTAATGCAGATGCACACTAGAGAGACATGAGGCACAAGGAAAAATTTCATGATTAATTTAAAAAAAACAACCAACAACCCAGTCCCACACTAATTCTGTGTAACTAGAGCATAAATTCTCATATTACAAGTTAAAAGCTAAGTAAAATATGGTCAAATAGCTCTAAGACAATTTAAGGCTTATGTTTCTGGAGAAAATGAAACAACTGATGGTTTTATAGTAACTGAGTGCAGAAAAATGGGAACTTCTTTGGTCCTTTGCTTTTTGGCTGAGAGGGAACTGAATAGCTGCAGAAATAAATTAGTTTGCTAACAACTATTTGGACCAAACAAAGAGAAAATTGCTTTCCTCAGCTCATGGTAGTCAAGCAGACTGGTGACTGATCCCCAAAACTACAGAGGCTATGAAAACAATAGTGGAGGGGAAAAAAGTAAATTCTTTCCCTGTTCTATTTAACATCGGCAAAATAGGGATTTCTGAGACTGTATCATGTTATTCAATATTCCAGATTGATGTATAACAGTGTCATTTGATGTTTTATGTTTTATATTGCAGGGCTTTGTTATTCTGGATTCTTCAGCATGCAAAAAAGCCCTTAAGAAAACCACATGCTGATACATATATAAATAGATAATTTTTAACCGTTTAAGAGAGATTGCCTTTGAGAGAATACAAGGTTCTATAAAGAATATGGCTATCTCCCTAGTTGACTGCAGGCTTTTAGGAAATGTACAGGAAAATCATGCTTTAATTAAAATATATATATTCCTCTAACTATTTATGCATTTAATTTCTGAAACTTAAATGGAGATTGCTGCTTTCCCATCATTGATACAAATTTTTTTAATTTCTTTTTTTTTTTGTATTCTAGATTCCAGTTAGTAAATACTATATGGCAGGCAGAGTATGTTTGTTGTGGTTCATGTCTACTTCACACAAAGTATCTGTTGCTGGTTTTGTCAAAAGAAGATTATGGACAAGACAGAGCTTTTTTCATCAAAATGGTTGATTTCTATGTTCTAAAACATAAACTTTTCATACAGTGATAGGGAATTTGACTGCTGTTATGCCACCTTTACAGCATTGAAAGTATTTCAGTTTAATGAGTTTGCAGAAGCATAACTGAGAAGTTATATCAAATAAATATACATTTTAGTTGCATTGGGATGTGTTGGTACTAATATAAAACTGTTTTATTTACTTGAAGTAGTCATTGAAGTACAAATATTTTTCCTAGGCAGAGTAAGATTTGTAAGTGATTCATTACAGGAAGAGCGTTTAACAGCAAAACATCTTTGTTTCCATCACTTGGGTCTCTGTGATAATAATACAGGCTTATATAAATAAATCTTTTCTTACTCTCAGTTTCTCCTATACTGACATTTGGTATCCCTGCTTTTACTCTTAGAGTTATTGCATTAGGATGTCTAATTAAACACTGTTGTCACACATCACTAATGGTAATGTTCTACATTCTTGTTGCCTGCAGCATAGAATTGACTGATTCTTAAAGGGGAAATGGAAGGAAAAAAAAGAAACAAACAAACAAACAGACTCAATTGGTTTTTTTAACTTTGTATGTTGAAACATCTTTATATAATTAACAGGAGAGGTTAAAACCTCAAAGATTATGCAGCTGTTTTAAAATGTGTGATCTAGTGGTTTCTTATGTCCGTAGCAGTCCTGTAAACTACAGGCTCCACTTGCCCTGAACAGACTTCTTTCATGTTGCATAACAACTGCAGTCACCATTAAATACAGCAATATGTTTGTATTACTCCATTGGAAAGAAAGATACTGTTCGTATCACTTTATGTCTGTTCATATTCTAAGCTACAGATTATTTCTATTCCAATAAGCACCATCAGATATAAAATGTTCTTCACAGAGATTTAATAAGACTAAATGAACACCTTCAAGATTTTATGTGAATTAAGTTATATTTTATTCATATCTGTGGTGCTCTGCCCTAGAGGGGTAATCATGTAAGGAGAGGGACTCTGTGGTGCTCTTCAGTCCTCGTAACCCTTTTAAAATCTATTCCACCTTAAAATCAACAGTCTCATTGCATTTTGAAATGTCAGAGATATGAGATTTGTAGCAGTGTAGGTAGGGACTCAGTTTCAGTAGAAGAAAATGTAATCTATCTTCCCTCTGTACTTTCTGAGACCCTGTCCCAGCTGGATCTTGGCAGCATTAAAGATATCCATCACTGCTAACTGTGCCTGTCTTGAAACAACATATTGTTTTGCCCACTTTGGAAACCTTGATTTAAACAATTCCACTTCATCGCCATATATGAGTCCCCATACATGAAGTCACATATGTACTACCAGAGGGGCACTTTGTAATCTGATTAGTGCTGCAAGCTGACTGAGGTGGACATGACTGTGTGCCTCCCTGAAAGCATCTCAGGAGGGCTAACGGGAGCAGGTTTTGCCAGATACAAGGAATGTTGCTGCGAACTTCACAATTATTATTCCAAAAAATTACAGACTCTGGCTGTCACCCAAAGTATAACAATTGACTTCTGATGATTGATGTTCTGGTAGCAAACTGCACATACTCTGTTTTGATTTACTGTGATTATGGTAGGTCCTCTCCAATGACTTTTTTTCCTTGTTTTCAAGGAGCTTACAGGTATGCTTCTCCCTAGACCCCAGCAGTGCAGCCGTGAGCCGAAGAGACATATGCGTGTGATTAGTAAGTGGATGATAAGAAATCAGTGCCCTGTTTTCATTATTTTACAGTGATTAAAATGTCCTGGTTATTCATACAAAGAATGACTTTAAGGTGTGTAGAAAATTCAAGATCTGGGTAGCAGTGGGTATAGCTGAGTGGAGATGAGGTTTTATAGGGGAACTTTTTTTAAAAGCTTCTTACAGAGAATGAAAACTGAGGCTATCCTTTACAACAATAGAGGGCTATGGGATCAGACTTTGTCACAATGGCTGGTTTTATAGGTTCCGCCAAAAACAACTTTGAGGTCTAAAAGAATTAAAATGTTAACTTATCCAGAGAAAGAAAAATAATCTGCTGTTTCTATAAACAGCCTTTCACTGCCTCTCTGCAGCTGCCTCAGCAATACTCAGTAGGATAAGAAATAGGTTTTAGTTACTATTCAAGACCATATGAAAATATATGGGGGAGTCTCCTCTGAAATAGGAGGCTGATTAATTTTATTTTGTTTTACAAACAGATATGAATTATGCATGACTGCACAGCTTCTGAAGGATTTATTGGTACTCCTTACAGATATTTAGAGTTATTTGACAAACATATGAGATCCATAAATAATTTGGTTTTTTTGAAATGTTTGAAGCTGGAGATGAAGATTTAAGTGCTAAATGCTGAGGTCGTCTTATCTATAAGAACTTAATGACCTATGTTTTTTAGTGCTACTGTGTTAGTGATATTTGAACAAGAATAAAAATGAGTTTCTTCTTTGTGTGAGATGCATGATATTTATTTGCAGCTTGTGTTTTTACATACACACTTAGAGGTATGAATGAATGGAACTTGGAATCTGGCATGAAGTGAGGAAGATATATAGCACAAGCTAAACCTACAATTAGCAGTGTTCATTGTTTCTATTGCTTCTCTCCTACAACAGAGATAGGTAATGTTTGGATGAAAAACATGGGTATGATTAACCTGTTTTTTGGATAAAGAGCAATGAGATCTCTGGAATTTACCAAATGTTACTTCAAATGCTTGTTGTGTTTCAGTTCTTAAAGCTTAACTGTCTTACTAAAATAAATATATGATACACTGTGACACTCTATCTGTGAATCTCTATATCTGGAGTCTTTCCCAGGACCTCCTTGAAAGAAGATTTTTTTTATGTCAGGGGATTCTTTCTCATTACATAGCTCTAAATATTGGAAATATATTCACTAAATGGCCATATGTCATAATATCTCATCGTTACTAACTAACAGATGGTTTAGTGAAGATTTGGCTCATTGCTGTGATTCTGTGAAATCAACTTATAAGCAACAGCTAATGAAAATTATGTCTTGAGAGGTCTCAGGAGTGTATGCTTTTCTAATTAGATTGATACTTATATAAATTTAATACTGAGGTGGTCAAGCATTTTGACAGGGCACCTGCACAACTTCTGCACCAAAGTTAGGAGCTTGCTTCTCTGTCTTGTTCTCTGACTGGAGTGATGGAACCTCTTTAACCTGTACTGGAGACAGAGAGATTTGTATGATTATATTTTTGTGATTTGTAAATTATGGCAGACTATCCCAAGAATGCTGCAATATAGAAATTTTTGAACCCTGCTACTGGGGAGAAACTAGAAGAAATTGACAAGACCTGTGGGGCAGTAAGTTCAGGAGGAAAAAGAGGACCCCTGGTAGCAATAGTCAATAAGTGATGCTTTTTGCCTAGTACTGAGTAGAAGAAAAATAAGGTGTAGGCATAAAAGATGACATAGTTCAGGATGCCTCACCACAAAGCCTGTTCCTGTCATGGCAGTCTAGTGTCTGTGTTGCTATAAATAACAACCTAGACCTGGTATGAAAAGCTTCTACAAACTTACAAAAAGGATATTTTCATAAGTCTACACTCCTGATTTGTGGGCCAATCTGCACTGATCTTTCTTCCTGTGGATCAGGATTGAGAATCATAGAATCACAGAAGAGTTTGGGTCGGAAGGGACCTTAAAGATCATCTGGTTCCAAGCCCACTGCCTTAAGCAGGAACATCTTCCACTATATCAGGTTGTTTAAAGCCTCACCCAACCTGGTTTTGAACACTGCCAGGGATGGGGCATTCACAACTTCTCTGGTCAACCTGTTCCAGTGTCTCACCACCCTCACCATAAAAAATTTCCCCCTACTATCTAATCTAAACCTACTCTTGTTCAGTTTAAAACCAGTCCAAATGCTGCAATCCAATAGCTATACTTTTACTAGCTTATTTAGAGTATTCCACAATTTGTATTTTCTTCCCACGAGGATCTGTTGTAGTATCTGTTCACTTGTCGCATGCACACAAATCACCGATCTCTGGTATCTATACAGGCAGCTTCTATCCCACGGTGAATCTGGAGATTAAGGAGGCACAGTAACATTTCTCCACTGCTATGAAGCACTATTTTTAGATATCTCTAGTGTTTTAAACTGTATTTGTACCCACACCATACTTGAGCTGTATCCTGCTCTTTAAAAAATCCTGCAGACTGGACAATCTTTAAAGGTTCTAACCTGTTAGATGTGGCTGGCTTCCAGGAAATTATGGCAAGGCATACTTTAGAACATGAAAAATGTCTTCTGAGGTGGAAATAAGTACTCCAGGGGAAAAAGTGTCACTAAGCTGTAAAGGAGTCATCACTCTTTCCCAGACTTTCTAAGGAACTCTGGAAAACAGGATATAGTTGCTAGACTGCTGCATTCAGAATTGACACAATTTGCATCAGGGTTTATAGCACTACAGAGGCAGATGTGGCATGGAAAGCTTTACTCAAAGAGTAATGCAGAACACCAGGTTTAAATGATTCTTCTCAAGACTGTGATTGGGTAAATAGATGATGAATGTGCATCTTTATGAGTATAGGGAAGAAAGGATGACTTAAATCACTCCAGTTTTATTGGCAGAGAGAGAAGAAAAATGCTGGGAGCTGGTGCAGCTCACCAGCCTGATCTTCAAAGCCATGATCCTTACTGTAGTTGCCATAGACTTAGATCAAGCAACATTCAGTGTTTCTGCTACAGCTGAGCATGTAGTCTTCTTGTATAGGGCTTGGAGAATATGTTTCCCCAAAATTATCACACCCTAAGAGAAATTATGCATCCCAGAATTTTGGTTACAGTTTAAAAAAACCCACAAAAACATTCCAAAATTATTTTTCAAATGCCACACTTGATTTTAATTTTAGCTGTTAAGATCTGAAGGTGGACAATAGGTACTTCATTTGCAATAAATGTGTTGAAGACAAAACCTGGTTAAGTGTTGAAATGAAAGACTTCTAATTTTTTAAAAAGCTGCTTTCATACTTGTTTCCATTGGAGTTTTTGCACTGCTATTACATTTTTTAATTAAAATATTGGAATAATTAAATAAATATTAACAAACCTCATTTTTTTATAAATTCAATTTCCCAATAATACAAGGCTTTGCTTTTAAAAATTTACAGTTTAAAATGAAATATAAGTATTTTGTATTCTTAAAATAAAAACAACACTCACCTGAATTTTTTATCCATTTAATTTTCATTTTTTTAAGTAGCAAGATCAGTAATCCAAGAAATCAGTCAGATCATAAAACTATTGGATTAAAACACCCATTGTGCACCTGAAACCCATGACTGCATTTCCAGCTATCTGGATTTTAAAGAAACAAAATTAAATTTCCACTTAACCTGAAAAACAGGGCTTGTATTTTTTTAATCAAAGTAGGAAACTTTCCAGAGGACAGGTAGAATGTCAGCTCTTGGCAGTTGCATTTTTGGGTATAGCTGCACCTGTACAGTTATACATAAATTTCATGACTGATGTTTAATGCTCATACAGAAAAAAAGTCTTCCAAGTGAACTACATGAGAAGTTTCCAAAAGATTTATTGAACATGCGCAATGTTCCTGCAAATGCCCTTGCTTTGTAAAACATACTTGCATATTATAGTTAGTTCTTTATGTTTCAGTTAATATATCCAGTTTTCCAGAGTTGGTTCATTTCACTCTCATATGATCTGCATCTCACATGTTTCTTCTAAAGGTACATTGCATACAACAGCAATAAATCCCAAGGGAATGATCTATATTGAACTAGCATCTCTGCAGAAGATGTATGTTTGAAATACATTATAGACTGAAATAGTAGGCATCTAAATAGTATCTCCTCGGTTACAGTTCACAGGCTGCCAAAGAAAATGCTACATTCTCACAGTGCAGCCTAAAAAATCTCTTGATGCTTGCAAACAGAATTGGAAAAAGACAGGAAAATCAATTGCTAGAGGCTTTGACATTTGCTTCTATTTGATTTTGAAATAAAAACTAAAATTTACAAAAACCTCTGTGAAAAAAGAATCCATTATGAATTCAATTTCAAATTGACTACAATATTTAGTTTTAAAAAATCATAAATTAAGTTCAGAATCATTATAACAATGTAATTTTTTTAATTTAGAAATATTTTAATATGTTAAAATTATTTTATTCTGCCTTTGTTATTTTATATTAGGCTCTATTTTAAACTTATTTACATTCATTTTTTCAATATTTTTGAATCTTACTGTAAAAAACAACTTCTGACATAGACCTTATGTTATTTTTCTCTTCAGAACCACCTTTTATTCAGTTTTCATAGAAGACTGAAATTTTGAACTAGAAAATAAGGTGAGCACTCAATAAAATTTAGACTGATGTTTGTTTTTAATACCTGGATGGAAGCTTGGTTGCATTTTGCTGCAGTAATAAAACAGCTGGTACTCTAACTTGTATTGAGTGAGGCACTTTACTTTGCTGTTCTAAGTATTTCTTCCCTTATTTGATTTTATAATGGAGCAGTTTTATACCTTGATTCAAGGCATCAAATTGTTTTATTACAACAGAGGAGATACTTTGAAAAAGACATTAGAATGAAACATTTGAAATATTGCCCAAAGCTTCTATTTAGAATGTTTAAAATACATTTAAAAATGTAAAAAATAGTAAAATAAGTGGGAGATGTGATTTAGAAACTGCTGAAACCCAGAGGAGCTCATTCTTAGAGCAATGTGAAACATATTAAGGGCTATGAAATGTGAAGGCTCAGCTGTGTTGGGCACCTGGGATTTCTGTTTTCACCCAGTTTCCCAAGGAGGTGGCTCATGATTCCTGAAAGTCAGGCAGCCTAGCTGGTTCAGGAGCTGGGGCAATTGCAGATAAAGACTATAAACTGTCAGAAAACAGAGTTTCTCACATTTCCAATGGGAATATATTGAAATAGGTGCATTCCTACAGTATATGTCATTCTTCTAACAATTCAGTATTTTTTCATGGGAAAAAATTGCATCCCTAATCAGCTCTTCTAGGGAGGTATCTGCCTAATGTCTCTCTAATGCACAACAAAATTGCTTCTCCACTCACTTGAGTGTAAAGATCACTCATAAATTCTTTATACTCATGCTATGATTTAATGCACTTACCCGTTTACAGCTCATAACTGTGGACCATCACTAACACTGAAGTCAACACCATTGGCTAGCCCACATCACAGCAAGATTGATTTTAAAAAAGCCAAAAACCAACAACAAAAACCCCACAAACACTAAACATCCTTCTTTAAACCTGGTTTCCAAATTATTTCCCCAGAATGAAGTTATACTGTCGCTCCTCTGTGAAAATGGAACGTAGAGATGCTCTAGTCTCTTCATTGTCTTCATGGCCCTTACTGAACTTCAGGAGACTCTTGACAGCCCATGTGTCCAACCTGTTGAGGTCACTCAGGGCAGCAGCAGGACCCTGCAGAACAGAAAGAACCAGAATTGCATGATGAAGTTACCAAACCTCATCATGGCTAGGCTTCGCGAACGAAGATTTGGGATTACCAAACCTATAGCTATAAAAAAAAGTTTATGTCAAGAGAAATTCAAAGGCTCTTTGGCTTGTCACAGATGGCAACCCATTGTGGCACTACATAAAAGAATCTAAAGAATGAAACAGAAACTACATACTTGTAGTTTCTGTTCTGCCAGCTCTCAAAAATGTAAGACATCTAAAGAAACTTGAGTGTGAGAAATGTAAAATGCATGAATTGTAATATTTTTCTACATAGCATATTGCAAAGCTTTATGACATAGGATGCTCCTAGCAACTTCACAGGAAAATGAAAGACCAGAGGAAGGAAATAAGACATTTGTATTAGAAGGACTTAATGGATTTGAAACAACAGTTTCAGAATAAGTTGTAAATATCACGTCTCAGTCATTATGGTTGTTTCTACTACTAGACTTACTTCTGTTCACTCCTATGGTATTTTTAAATATTAATGTGAAACGTCTGACATGGTCAATGTTGGAAATATATATGATAAAATCTTGAAATGCCTATGTTGTATATCACTCATTAGAAATCAGTAAATAATTATTGCTACAGATGGCAAGCAGAAATAAAAATAAGAGCTTGGTTTGATACTGATGCTGGGTCATATGGTTCTGAATACATGACATCTGCTAGATGCATCTAAATTACATACATGCAGTTGATAGACAAAAGAAAGTGGTCAAAATGTTGTAGTAAGTTAATTTGATTATTTGGTACAATAGTTGTAATTTTACCAACTCTTTTGTATTTTACACATCAATTGTATCTTGCTCTAAATGAGATTACATACAGGCTGAGAAGCTTTCATACATCACCTAGTGCAATAATTGATCTTGATTGTCAAAATATAAACAAGAATAGTGAATTACTTCAGTTCTCTTTGGAGAACCGAAGCATATCTGAATAACAATATTGACTTTGTCTCATGTTATTGTATGGTAAAAGCAAATCTGAACTTTTTCTATTACTAATACTATAATCAGATAAGAAATTTCCCCAGGTCCCTTAGCCATATCTGTAGATCCCATTGAGAGGGCAAGAAGAAAAATACCTCTAAACCATTTCTCACTGTTTAATGAAACTGTAATCCAAATCTACTCATGTAGGTTTCCAGGGGTTACAAGGCTGCCAAATCTTTTTATTTAAGTAAATTGTTCTGAAATAGTGGGTCTGTAAATAATCAATGTGATGCTATATTCCTGTCAGTCACTCTCAGTGAAACAAACAGGATATTTTAAGTACTACACATAACATTTTGGTAACAACACATCACCTCATCCTTGCCTACTCTAAGTTCTTTTCAGACCAGTTCAAATGCAAAATAAGATTTCCTAGAGTACTTTATTTTAAAGAGATAAGAGATATCAATCCAAGGAACACTTTTTGCTGCATTCCTGCATTCCAGATGTGTAGTCTTTCAAGCACAATGGGATCATGTAATGCAATTAAGGGAATTTGATCAAGAAGCTAGACAAACAAAGCATGCAACATTACTGACTTGACAGTATGCTCTTCCTTTCAAGTCCTGAGAAAGTCTCTTCCTTTAAAGGAGCCACCTAAATAACTGGGTAACCCAGGATAGCTATCCCAGGAATGCAGTTTTGGTAAGTTTTAAACTCTTCTTGATCAAGCAAAGAAAACTCTTATAGACTTTTGGGTGTTTTGGGGGGATGTTTGCATCTGTGAAATTGTCTTTCAAAGAAACCTAAGAGGCATCATTTAGTGTTTACGTGCAAGAAGTTGTTTCAATGTTTATCTTGTTACCAAAAGAAAAGAGCCTAAATCCTGTCTGTGAAAATATATTATCTTGTTTGTGAGTTCAGTGTTGAAATTCTTACTTTCTTAGTCCTTTGAACTTGTCCTAGGATAGGACAGATGATGATAGCGTACAAAACAGACCTTTCTGTATTTTGGCCATAAGTGAACTGCCAAATAAATTTTAATCTTCCCACAAAAACATGTTTCTACCTAATGGTTATAAAAATGACCAGTATGCCATTGGGGACAAATTCCATTCAAATTGCTCAGACCATTAACTTTTTTGAAGTCATTTGAACTAACAAGGTGGGGAAGGTGGCTGGGATTTGGTGACTTTATTGCCTCAATGATGTCATCAATTATTACTTTGAAGAAGAGAAAGAACATAGCTTTTTTAAACTCCCCTGGTTAGAAATAAAAGACATTATTTATTATAGGAGACACTAATGGCTTTTCATGGGCCAATTAATCTTTTTTATGACAGGATAACACTCAAATCAAACTAATACAAGACCTAAACATAATGTAATTCCTTATGGCCATTCAAAATGGTTGTTAGGACTGTAAGAGACAATCTGAAATCAGTAAAGTAAAATATACTAAAAAGAGTGTGAAGTGTTTGTGAAGAAAAAGCACAATGGGTAACAAGTAAATTTTTTTGACAGAGCTAGCCTGTTGAAATGAATTGCAAACTATACATAACCTAAGTTTACAAATCTGCAAAAAGAAATGAACAAGTCTCATTCCAGGATGAAGTCTGTGTCATTCATCCAGGAAGTAACTTGTAATTTTATTCAGGAAATGTCAGGTTTCACCTGGATAGCTGTGCCCAATTGCATGCCATACTTCAAGAGAGACACAGGTCAAGAGAAATTAATTGAGAGGAGAGAAACAAGCACGAAAAGAGGTTTTGAAGTCATGAAGTGCTAGAAAAGATTGAAAGAGTTGAGTTTGTTTAATCTAGGAAACAAAAGATTGAGGATGGGACTTAAGAGTCTTCCAGTAGACAAAAAGGTAAAAAGAACAGTGCTCAGTTTCTTCTACTTGGTCACTGGAACTGGACACATAGAAATATCTGCTCAGTTCCAAAGGAAATTTGGGATGAAACACTGTTGAATCTTTTATTGGAGGTTTGCAAGCTCAACTCATGCAAACACCTACTGAGAATAGTATAGGTAGGTATCTCTGTTTATCCAAGTCACGGTGTGGAAGCAGATAATTTTTAATATCTTCTTTTTCTAACAGTAGTTTACAATATAGCTGCACAGCAAAAAGGACTATTGATACTGTCTCATAATCAAGAAGATGCTGAAAATTATGAAATTGAAACTTTAAAAACTTTAAAAGAGGTTTTGAAATAAATTTTAAAATAAATATAAGTTTAAGTGTTTTTCAACTTAAAGATTTTGCTTTTTTGGTTTTGCTTTGTTTTGTTTTTTCAATTCGTCACTTGAGAGTAATTATACACATGTAACAATGAGATTAAGTTTTATTTATGTAAAATTCTGAAGATATAAGGATTTGTATACTATAGGAGAGATGAATTATGGTAGGAGGCATGATACTGCATTGTCAGAGGAAATTGAGCTTTGCAGCTCAAAGTTCCTCCTGTGACTGGGGTGGGAATGTGGAAGAAAACAAGGTTTCATAAATCACTGTGCTGAGTTGGTGACCATGGAAGCAGTGCAGAGACATGTTTAGGCAAAACAGAATGGTGTCTCTTCTCATCAGAGCCTCTCCACTGACTTCACATCCAGTACTGCAGTAAGTTGTGGTGGCTTTAATTTTTCAAAACTAGCAGCAGACTACAAACTTACTAAAGCAGAGACTGAAAATTCATATGCAACTGAACAAATTATCTGTACTCTGCTTGTATAATTCAACTGCAAAATGCATGAGACCGTATGTGAAACCTGCAGCATATTTGGACAAAGTTGTGTAATGAGCTCCCAAAGGAAAAACAGACTGATTCATGCAGCAAGGGCCTTGTGAGAGAATATTTGCATAAGGAAAGTTATATATAAGTTATCAGAGACCAGGAAGAGGGGGGAAATACTGAAAATATGAGGTTAAATCTCAGCTCCTAGAAACCGATGCTGTTACACTGTGTATTACTTCGCATTTAACACTAATGAATGTCTGCCTCCATGGTATAAAAAATGTCTTTCTGTCTATACATATCCCTGTAGTTCTGCACCATAAAAGGCAGTACAACAAAGAAGTTCTGTGCAAAGTACCATAAGCTAGATATATTTTCATCTGTGACAGTGAAAGACAACATAATTTTTACTACTTTGTCTTTATTTGTTAATTTTTTTTCACTTTGTCTTCATCTGGCAATTTTCAGTTTAACACAACTTGTATGAGTCAATTTCAGTATTAAAATCAGGGATTTTGTGGGGAAATTATCTGCTAAACTATGGATTTTTTTATAGAAATAGGAAAATGTTAATATTAAGGAACTTGTAATTAGCTAGCAGTGGTCACCGGATAGGTCAGCACTGGGAAAAGAATAATATATTCTTTAAGGAATTCTTCTGCTCCATTTCCAGTATGAATTTTAAATTCCACCATGGATTTGAGATTGGGAGGATTTTAAACTTTTATATAAAATGACTTAGATAAACTTCTACATTTCTTAATATCTTTTGGAAGCTTGTTTAACCAGCTCCATTTTGATAAATCATGCTGATAATCTTGCGACTATGGTCAATCTCCTGGGACTTTTGATTAAGCCACAAACAATCTGTCTTTGTTTCTCTGGCTCTTCAGCTTCTAATGCCAACTAGAATCAGAGACAGGATAGAGTCTGAAAAGCAACACAAGTCTTTTTCAGTTCAGCTAAGTGAGGACACTAGAGTGAGATCTGTTCTTACTTTGTCTTCAGTCATCTGTTCATCTGTTTTGACCTTTCTGAGAAACAAAAAGGAATTTCTTTTGTGGTAAGCTTATGGCCACTGAAGTGAGTAAAAGAAAACTCTTTTAAAAGCAATAAACTGTAGCTATTTCAGACAGGTCCCTATAAGGATCCCTTTCTCTCTCACTTTTTACAGTGTTTGCATTGTCTGTCATATCAATACTGATTCTTTGAATTGATCTGAAGTATTGCCAAGCCAATCTGTTGCAAAATAATGTGAAGTCTCCATGTGCACAACTCTAAACAAGCTTCTTCCCAAAGTGGACTAAGTTGAACTGCACAAAGGAGCTCTTGTAAGGAATAAGATTTTCCATACTGTTTAATTTCCGTGTATCTCCCTGTGATCTGCCTGGATGGCTTGCCCTTGCTACTTTCACTTCCACACTACTGAAACATCCCTGCCTGAATCTGGCTGTCCCTCATAGCTGCCCTGTACAATCTTTGCAGATTTATGAAAAGATCTGTTTCTTTTCCCTCCAAATATACAAAATGAATGGTTTCTGCTCATTGTTATTAGGCTGCCATGAGGACTTTTAAAGTAGATTGCTAAAAAATTTCCTTGAGATATCCATCAAATGTATAGGTATGTTGAGCAAGCAGTTAATTAGACATTTTTTCCCAATGGTTCTCATTCTCCCATAATGCTTCAAACTATCATGGTGTAAAACTGGAGTCTCCTTGTTCCTTTCAGATTTTCTAGTAATTCACCGAAAGACTAGAATTTTTATAGGACAGATGATAAACTTATTTGCATTTCTGGATTCTTCAAGTGGGAAAGAAAAATATTTTTTAGCAACTACATTTTTGGGGGCCAGCTAGCTGGAAAGAAGCTTGGCAGAAAAGACCTGAGGGGCCTGGTGGACTCCAAGTTAAACGTGAAGTGCCATTACAGCTAAGAAAGCTACAAGTATCCTGGACTGCATAAAGTGTTGCCAGCAGGTCAGGGGAGGTGATCCTTGCCTTCATCATTGCTGAGGTCACACATGAAGCAGTGTGTCCAGTCCTGGGGTCCTCCATACAAGACAGGCATGGAGCCACTGGAGAGAGCCCTGTGAAGTGCCACAAGGATGATTAAGGGCCTCTCTCCTATGAGGAAAGGCAGAGAGAGCTGTGTCTGTTCTGCCCGGGGAAGAGAAGATTCCTAGAGAAATCCCTTCAATGTGTGCAAATACCTGAAGGGAAGGTGTAAAGAGGCTGGAGCTAAGCTCTTTGTGATGCTGCCCAGTGAAAGGACAAGAGACAGTAAGCACAAAATGAAGCACAAGAAGTTCCCTCTAAATATCAGGAAAAGTCTTTTTACTGTGAAGGTGGTTGAGCACTGATATAGGTTGCCCAGAAAGGTTGTGGAGTCTCTCCCCTTGGACATACTCAGAAGCTGTCTGGACATGATCCTGGGCAACAGTATCTAAGTGTCCTTGCTTGAACAGGAGTGTTGGACCAGATGACCTTCAGAGATCCTTTCCAGACTCAACCAGTCTGTGATTCTGTTATACACATGAGAAGTATCACTTGGAATAGAATTGTGTAGGATTATACAGGTCATGATGCAAAGCTTAAACTTAGTTTAGAGAGATAGAAATTAGACTTTTAAGTTTCTTAAGCAGTGCCAAGACAGGTTTGGGGTTTGCTTTTTTTTCTATGTAGGAGTAGATAACCTTGTAAAATTTTATTTGAACCAATAATGTGTTAAGAAACTTCTCTTTACACAGTTTGCTACAATTCCTGTCTGAAAAATGTGCTTTAGATACCTGAAAAGATAATAAAATGAAATTTATAATGGTTGGTTCAGCTTTCAATGATTGACATGATTTGAACTTAGCTTAGTTTTAGAAAGTTCAGGTTTGCTCTGGGATGCATTCTATTGCCTGTCCATGCTTCACAGCATATGAAAACAATAACATGCCATATGGTAAAGCTTTATTTTATAACTATTACTGACCTTTCTTTCAACTCCCAGTATTTTCTGCATGACAGTACCACCACTCTTCATCAAGACAGCAAGTACTATAAGTTGGACCTGCATAGTGTACTATGGTAATCTCACCTTAGTGTGTATAAAGTATTTACAATGTGTTTATATAGACATTGTGGAAGCTCTGTGATATAGACCATTCACACATTATGAACAGATTCTGACACATTTCAACCCCAGCAGTCCTTCAGTAGAAACAATCTCACTGAAATCATTGGGGTTTTGCTGGGGTGGTTAAGTATGACTCAATATGAGGACAGCACTGGGAGCCTTGTGTTTTCCATACCACAGTTAAACATTATTTTTACAGATTCTTCTGTTGTTTTTATCAAATTGATAGTGATCTCAGTACTACCACAGCTGCAATATATGACACAAGTATTACAATTACTACACGTACAGCAAATGTTATTTTCCTTTTGACACTGCATTTCTACCACCTTCAGCACAGAGCAGGTGGCTTATTTATTTCAGTGGAAAAATTTCCATTACTTTAGCAAAAACAGGTAATGCCTTAGGGCATCAGAACCTTAATTATACTCACAGTCGCATATATTGTATTTTGGTGAAAGCTTTAATAATGAAAATAATTGGTTAAACAATCACATAATTTCAATTCCTCTCTTTATCAATGTCTTAGAAAATTATTTTCTTTCCTGTCAAATTCAGTTCTGAACAGATCAGCTAATGTTTTAACTATGGCAGAACTACCTGATGTGTCTTTCCTTCTGAATGTTTATTTCATTAACCTTTTTGTCAAAAATTGATTACTGCTAATACCCACAACTACAGCAGAGTCTATGACATGCTTTCAGTCTTTAGGGGGATTTGAGGAGGTATATAATCTGGAAGGCTTCCTACTCATTTATCATTCTGCTGTCTCACACAGACAGAGATTCTGCACGTTATCCAATCTAAACATCCATTTAGAACCAATCTAATTTTTATGCCTTACTAACCTCATTACAGGGATTGTGGTTAATTCCAGCAAGACAGCTGAAACCTAGAAAGGGTATTCAACAGGGGAGAGCCAAAAACTTAGCTAGATACCATTGCACAAACGACCATAGCAAATTTCAAACACAGAATAAATATACTGGGTTTTGTTGCCATGGCACAAAGTTTTGTTGTAATGTGTTAAGGATGTCAATATTGCCTTTTAATGGAGTTCGGGGCATCCAACCAAAATGAAAGGCTAAGGGCTATTGTGTGATTTTAATTTGCCAATAGGAATAACAGTTTCACAAATGAATGTACTACAAACCAAAAGATAGTCATATTAGGACAAATACCACATTACAACGTTAGAGCAATATTTTTTTGCCATCATATTAGCATAAACACTGTACTTCAATGTTAAACTAACATTTTGTCATTTAGTGTAAGTTGAAAAGGCACCTGAACATTGCTGTGAAAGTAACACATTGTTGTCATTGAGGAAAAGTATGGTATTGTCACTGTCATACTGAAAATTTTGTGGGAATAGAGCTAGAATGGCTGTTAAAACTGTTAAGTCTTTCAAACACAGCTTGTCTGAAGGATCTGCTTTATTTTGAAATAACTACATGGTAACTACCATGTAGATATTGAGTATAAAGATGTCTTTTGTAGCAGGTTGAGACTTTTTGTTTCTCTAAGGTTTTTTAGGGGAGATTTGGACCTCAGTGGTTACATGTTAAAACACAAGGACAAGAAAGTAATTTGTGAAAAGATCAAAGACACTTTTAGGAGTCATTTAGGAACCTTTGCATCCTGACCTCAGCAAATGTAGACGAAAAAATTTTAGTTTTCATTTAGTATCTGAAATTCTCCATGTATCCAAAAATCAGACTTCATATATGTTTCTGTATTATTTTTTTTTATGAAGAAGCATTTTTTTTAATGAAGAAAGTGAGAAACTTTCTAACTAGTCCTTCTTTTCCCCATTAAATTCTGCATTTAAAAACAGAATCACCTATATTACTGGAAAAGTCCTTCAGACTTATTTCCTCAATGTTTTATCTGATGATTTATTTTCAGTTTCTGAAGATATCTCTATAGAAACCTGAAACTTTCTGGTTTTCCTTTCATTGGGACAAGCCTGCAATAACTTATATCCATGCTCAAACACACACGCTGTGAGGCACAGCATTTATTAGTCACCTTGATTTGGAAAGCATTAATCTGAGCACACAAAGCTCGGAACAAGTGCAAGTCTCTGCAGGATTGTGACCACAGTGATCTCACTTTCATCATGTGTCAGTACTATTACATCTTCCTTTTGCCAAACGCACTACTCTTGCTAACTCTCCTTAGGGCCAATAAACTGAGCCTGCTAACAGAGATGTCTAAAAGAATCTTACATGATTTATGAGAAATTGTCAGTTCTTAAGACTATGTAAACTTATATGCCACCTTTGCTTGCACAAGTATTTCTAGCTTAAGGCAAAGAAATAGAAAGTAGAAATAGATGTGTACAAACAAGTGATAGTGTCACAAGCAGGAATTCAAAATATTGGTGGAGGGGCTCTGAATTAGTCTTGCTCAGTTTGGAAAGATTCATGGAAAAGGGCAGCAGAGTGATCATCCCTTTCTGTATGAAAGGTACAGAACAATCGTCTCGGTTGTGAAGATTTATGCTTTACTTGTTCTGCAGTGTTAAACAATATGATAGAAATTGAATACTGAAAATGAAGTAGGTAAGACCCTTTGTTAGGATTTTGTGTTCCTTGCATGCCTCATTTATCTATTCTATGAGTATGTATAGACTTAGATGGCTTTAAATTTGAAAAGTGAACAAAAATTTGTTTAAAACATGAAAAATAGTGCTAAGAATGACATAACAGGTAAACCCATGGTTATTAGTCTTTAAGGACAGTAAAACAAGAAACAATATAAATGTATAAATATAAACACTTTTTAAATTTGTGTCTTTAAAGAACACATTATGTCAAGGAAAATAAAATAATTTGGAAAATTTGATAGAATTTTTTCTTTCTAATGGTCACAAGTTTTAACACAATGAGTGAGTTTTCCATGTTTAAGGGTTTTTTCTTTGTTTTGTTTTTAATACCACAAACAAAGAAAAAAAATGACACACACATACACATAGCAAGACGAGAGCAGCTTCACCTTAAGGGGATACTAGAATTTCAACAGTTGTATGAATTGTGCATGCTAATGGCACTTTTTAAAGATAGGGTTATACATTAAGTAATAATGAACTCAAACTTTCCAGAGTTAAGTGGAATTTAATCACCCAACCTCAAGGTTAAAAGGGTCTGGCAAACATAAAAATAAGGAAATTCATAATGATGGGTGACCCCAAAAGACTTGGAATTTAGGTAAGCTATGGACAAGCGTCTTAAAGTGCAGATGTTTATCTAATCCTCTGGAGTGTACATGGTTGGACTGGAAGTCTTGCAGGAGGATGGTTAGTTATAAGATTTCTAGCACTTCCGCTTCTGGTCATAGCTGAATATATCCCTAAATAGGCTTTATTTCTTAGTATATACTTCCTATTTTTTTCTAGAAAAGTGATTTGAAGAGGAGGTATTTTACAAGATTAGTCTTCTTTTGCAATTTAATCAGTCATTTTTCATGTAAAAATGCATAAAATAAACCTTCATATGGAATTTAAATTCACAGGGTCACAGAATGTCAGGGGTTGGAAGGGACCTCGAAAGATCATCTAGTCCAACCCCCCTGCCAGAGCAGGATTCTTCCCTAATTCATTAATTAAACGAAAGAAAATGAAAAACAGTATAAATTAGTACATTGTAGTCTGACTTGCCAAAGAGTAGAATTTAGAGTATCAAGCTGAAAAGGAACATTACTTGAGCTCTGGAAAGACTAGCTTGGGATTAATCATGCTAAATGTTTAAGTTATTGACCTGAACACAATGGGTAGAAGCTTCCCAGTGAAAATTGCTCATGGCACAAAACTGGTATTACCGGCATGATGAAGAATGAAGGGGCAAAATGGGTCTGTGATATGAAATGATAGGTTGAGAGGGAATATGATTTATATCCACAGGTGCAATGTGTTATTTAGAATAAAGGACAATACTGGAACAAGTGAAAATTAGTACATGCATAAATTTGGGATGGAAAGGAGAAAAATGTTCTTAAACATCAGAGCAATAAGGTCTTTTAACAGTTCTCCCATAGGAACAGAGGAGGCAAGAAATACAACAGTTTTCAATATGGAGGTAGAATAAATATTTTAGGGGGTTACAAATTATGATTCCTTACGATTATAAAGAGAAAAAACTGTTACTAGAGTTCAGATGCAGTGGACAGATGGAAGTGAACAGTCACACACATAATTAAAACACACTAACTTTTTCTTCCTAACATTTGTCATAACAAGGAAAGAAAATGTTGCTGGCGTTAGTTGTAATATAAGTCATTGTGCTGAAAATTCATTAGTAGTTAAATAGAATAGAAATATAATCTACCTCATCTTAAATGTTCCCTGCTTTTCTCATTTGACAGTTGCTAAATTATTTGAAATGCTCTGTGGGACTTGATTTTCCTCCTTGGAGGTCCAGTGCTTGGAAATCCAGAACATGACAGACATGATCTAAGAGAACATTTAAAATCAATTTTCAAAACATGAATTAATCTCCAGAAATTACACTGAACCTGACATGAGGTCTGTGCTTAGGCCTACATGATAATCAGGTCTATGGCATTGGACAAAAGAACATAGTGATTTTGTTTATTTGGGATTCTTTATTCTACTTAATTTTTTTTCCAAATAGATATGTTTTATAGCATTTACATCACAGTATAGGATCTAAGGATTGCTACGACAGTCATTTCAATATATTGTTAAACAGTTTCAGGTAGGATAACTATCCTGTATTTCACAGAATCACAGAATGTTAGGAGTTGGAAGGGACCTCGAAAGATCATCTAGTCCAACCCCCCTGCCACAGCACAATTCCCTAGACCAGGTCACACAGAAGCACGTCCAGATGGGTTTTGAATACCTCCATAGAAGGAGACTCCCCAAGCTCTCTGGGCATTCTGTGCCAGTGCTCTGGCACCTGAACTGGGAAAAAAATTCTACTTGTATTCACATGGGACCTCCTATGCTTCAGCTTACAGCCATTGCCCCTTGTCTTGTCACTGGGCTTCACTGAGAAGAGCCTGACCCCATCCTCCTGACACCCACCCTTCACATACTTAAAAGCATAAATGAGGTCACACCTTAGTCTCCTCTTCTCCAAGCTAAAGAGACCCAGCTCCCTCAGCCTTTCCTCACAAGGAAGATGTTCCAGCCCCTTCATCATCTTTGTGGCTCTGCACTGGACTCTCTCAAGCAGTTCCCTATCCTTCTTAAACCGAGGGGCCCAGAACTGGACACAGTATTCCAGATGTGGCCTCACCAGTGGGTAAAAGGGGAGAAGAACCTCTCTTGACCTACTGAACACACCCCTTCTAATCCACCCCAGAATCCTATTGGCCCTCCTGGCCACAAGAGCACACTGCTGGCTCATGGTCATCTGTGATAAGAAGTGGAAGATTCTCCCGTCTTTTCTACATATCTTGCTTATTCTTCATATAAAAATGCACAATCAGCTTGCAGAACTCTCTGACTTTGACATACTAGGGCTCCAAGTCTACAACTATACACACTGTTGATGTTAGAACTTTTTGATGTGCAATAACACTTCAATTTTAAGGCAGATTCAGTTAATTATAGCTATCTTTATTTATTATTTATTATTAAAATGTGCTTTTAAGGAATACTTTTAGGGGTTCTGTGTTCCTACATTAGAAAAAGGAAGATTGAATACTGAGAAGTTATCTGAAAACAAAACAAGTATTAGACAACACAAAAGAAATAAACATCTTGCTCTCTTCAGAGTTTTAAGCACATTTCTGGGTCACTAGCATTCAGATGAGCCTTACAAACACAAACTCTTTGCCTGAATGAACCTCTGGGACACTTTTGCATTTCACTTGTGAATATCCAGTACGGGACACCATGAAATATACTTCCTGATAGCTGATAGAACTACAGAGAATAGGGTTCACTTTTGAGGCTGTCAGAAACCTGTCTTATCCATATGGGCTTTACATTCTGGAAGATGAAAAAATAGAATTTCCTGGCAATCTTTTGTTGCATTTTTACCAGACATGTGATATTTACATATTGGTGTTTATATGCTTTTGTACAGGAAGATTCCTTTTCTGTTATAGCACTCTCTCAGACTCCAATCTGGAATGTTTTAAACACATGAATATGTTTATGTGTTTTTACATAGTCACATTGAATCAAGGGGATAACTTGCTAGGTGCCAAAATACATCTTGACCTAAGTCTTTAAAACTTTCTATCCATAAGTATTTTATACAGCTTTAATGGTTCTATGTATCAAAATATTTCAATCTTACAAGAAAAAACAAGCAACAAAAGCAAAGTTTCACTCAAAAATACCAGGAAAAAATTATTTTCTTCTTGCTAATGAATTACTTATGTGTCAGTAAGTTGTACAGAATTAGTCTCAAGATGATCAAATATGTCTTATTCAGGCTTTTCCCTTAAAAAATGTAATTTTGTCCTCAGATAGAGGAATTTGGTTTACTTTCACACCAGCAAAAATTACACAATTTTATGGTAGTTACAGACCACAGTGACTAAGTTGACAGACACTACCGAAAATTTGCTCATGATTTCCTTACAATATAACACTGAAACAAAGAAGTCATCATTTGAAAAAATATTGTAGACTTTATTTTTCTGATGCTTTTAATATGTTGACAAAATAAAACCAGTACTGAATGAGCTAAAATTTGCATAACATATGCCCAGTCTATGGATTCTCTGGTTACCTCTGTAGTGTTTATGGTGGTGACTTCTTCCTAAGCCAGATGTAATGCTACAAAACTACTCTATAGTCAGAATAATGGCAGTACAATGAAATTTTAGTTTCTTAAGTCAATTAGGGAGAAAAAGAGAAATTCCAGTGCACCTGTCCCCCCAGGTATTTATATTCTTAATTTTGTCTACATTCAACACCTGAATTTAAAAAAAACCTCTTTCAATGATTTGTGAAAAAGAAATATGAATTTAGTCAAAATATGCACTTTTGGTTTCTTTGGTAGGGTTTTTTTTTTCAGTTTTATGTTCATTGCACTTTCACTTACATCTAGGACGATGTAGAAATAAATAGCTTGTGTTAGAAGGAAGGCTCTTGTTGTGGCATATCTGTGTTGGAGCAGGAAGTACTAGAAATATTGTGAGATAGACAATTCTTCAGATTGCCAGTTCAATTTTGTAGGCCCAAGTGGGATCTTATTGCTTAGATAAGCCATTTAAGGTTTCTCCAGAATCAGCCTTGGGTCACTTAAGATTTCAGGAAAAAAATTCTGTTACATGAGCAATTATTGTTGTACTCCTGCAATCTTATCTTCCACACAGAGATTTGGCTAAAGTGCTCAAAGGTTTAACTAAAAAATTCTGATGATAATATTTGTACCATGGCTCTATGAAGTCTCTACCCTACAGTTAAAGCTCTGATTTAAAAAACCCTGTAAGCCCACAGGGAAGGAAGGGGCTAAGATTTGTTGCCATTTCATAGATATATTTAGTCATTACAAAAGCCTAGCTGTTAATTTGCTTTCACATGTATCTGTGCAACACCTGATATATCAGTTTATTTGTGCAAATACTTCTTTTCTATGTTGTGTGTTTTAGGGCAATGTGCCTTTAAGGCAGAAAGTAGGCATTAGTAAAATACACTATCTTTATCTTTTGAGAAATGTGGAGGGGAGATTACAAAATACCTCTGGAATGGCTTATATTTTGATCAGGTGCATTTGCAGACACATCTCTTATCCATCCCCAAAATTACAGAAGGATTTACAAGTCTTACTGTGAAAGTGGTGTCAAAGACATCTCTAAGTCAAGAAAGACATTCTTCAGAGCTTCAATCCATCTGTTGAGAGCTTTCTTGGCAGGCAGCTCTCATCACAACAAGGTGTTCAAAGAGAGGGATTTGCTCTGAACTGGCAAGTTGTAATGATGCTTCACAGGCATTGTATGAATTGTATTAGAGTGTCTCAGGATTTAAATGAAACTGCATTTTTCTTTCTTGCAAATGACAAATTGATGTAATATGCTGATGTTGAAATACATCAGTATAAATGTCCACAGAAGAGACTTCTGTGCACAATAGTGAGTATAACAAATTTTTGAATGAACTCAAGCTAAAGAACAGTTTATTTTAACCTGTTTGCTCTGTCATTTTATCATGATGATTTTTTTCTTTATTAATGGTTAGAACATGTATATAAGAGCTTTTTTGCTGTTCTTACTGCTATTGCTGTGTAATGGAGAAGTGTAACAGGACTTGGATTAGTCAGAGTAAATGTTTATCTCTGTGCTTTCTTGTGGTGTTGGATATTGGAGGGGAAATATTGGAGATTTATGATGGGAATTGTCACAGTGCTCCACCCTGTTTCTCAAAAACTCAGGAATCCTGCTGTCATCAGTACCTGCTGCTTTTGACAGAGGTGGGAAAAAGCCGTTTGTGTTTGGGTAGAACTACCTTCCTTGTAGTTTCAGCATGTTTTTTAGCCCTATACCCTCACAGGCATCCATGTTGCAAGAACTACTGAGATGCAAAAAGTAGAGGATGATTAAAAACCATGCTAGGCAGGAATCAGTGTGAATAATGTGTATCATCAATGAGTCAGAATTGTCCAGACCTCAGAAAACTCCCATCATAGGTATGATGTTACCCTCTCGGCTTCTTTTGCAACTAGCTCCTGAACAAAATGAGGTTATGCTTGCCACAAAGTGAACTGCCATTACCAGCACAATGGTGAGGATATTTGCTCTGATGGTAGGGAAAAGGGGTTGGCCTGCCACCAGAAAAATATCCAAATTTTGATGAGGGATACAAAAAGGTGGCATTAATCAGAGGTGAACAGTGGTAATAGATACTTTGAACTATTGCCACTACTCCACAGACTTTTCAAAACATGTTCACATAATTCAGGAGCATTGTATTTCACCACCTATAGCTATTGCATATGTTCAGAAATTTTTGAATCAGCTTCTTACATTACACCCTGGGACACTAGTGTTTTATAATTATACATGGGGAATTTTACTAACATTTCTGGTCCTGATCACTTCAGGGCTGCTTTTCACCTGCCTAACATACAGCAGGAAACATTTTGTCATCATCATGGTGGTCTAAAAGTATAAGGAAATAAAAATGGTAGAAGGAGTATGCTAGCTGGAAAAATAGATGGATTTTCAGACTTACTTTGTCCCTCAGTGTCTGAAGTTAGACATATACACTGAGGCTCTGCAGAGATGGAGTGGAATTTATGGAAATTTTGAAAATCTTTAAGGCAACATCACATCAATGATTTTCAGAATTCTTCTGAGAGCAATCTTTTCCAAGAATTTTAGAAAAGTTTTTGAGATTTTAACACCTAAAACTGACTAAAATAGTTTATTGAGTAACTATAGATTAAGGAAGCTGATTTTTAATGGAAATATTTAAATTTAAATTCTATGTTATTGAATCCAAAACACATCGACAAATGTATCAATTTTAAAATGTTTCAGCAGGGGTAGCTCTTCAAATCTAACTTTTTCTGGAAAGATAACAGTTTTAAAATGCTTGTTTACATTCTAAATCACTGTTTGCAAAAGTATCTGAAAGGTTTTGTTTTCATACAAAAGAAAGCATGTTTCACAGGCTTGAAGTTTAAAAGAAAGGTTTAATTTTTTGTCCATCTGGAAAGGAAAGCTCACCATATGGGTATCTACAAAGCGGATTGTCTCCAAATTCCTTATCTATCTCTTGAAAATACTAGAATTCCCTTTTTAATAAGTATTTGATTAGCAGTGTAGAAACAAATTGAAGACTTGCATCAATCTCTGGAAAATAGCAGATTAGGTGGGTGCCAATTTTTAAAACTACATGTATTTTTCAGCACTGACGAGTACATTCCAGTTAACAGCTTTTCCCACCCTTGACAGAATACTCAATTTTTTGGTGTTTTGTTATTCTGGTTGTTTTTTTCAGTAAAATTCTTTGATTTGTGCCATCATATCTTATTACTCTGTTGTTTCATTCATAATTTTTCTGTAGTTGTCTTTAATCAGCATTCTTCTTTAATAGTGTAAATCTTAGCTTAGGAAGCTTACTGTTTTATTTTGGTTTGTTTTGGTTTGTACCCAAGCAGTTTGTTTACTTATGCAAGGGGAGAAATAAACCATTTCAGCTTTAAAAATGAAAAAAAACCTACAAGTTCAGTGGAAGTCTAAAGTCACATGAACTCGATAATAAAGAACTTTCTCCCAGTTAGGGAATCTGTTTTCTCCATTCTTAATTTTCACCACACCTGTAAGCTGACAGATTGTGACTCTGACCAGACACAGTATCTATCTATCAATCAGTTTTTGCTTTTGTTAATTAAAAGCAGATGGCAAGTGCTAAAATAAAAAATAAAGAAATGTGGCTGATGATGAGGTGGAAAGAAAAAAATCCTGTCTTGAACAAGTTGCGCACTTCATACATGCACAAGAGTAGAGCTTATTGGAGAACACTTTTATTTACTAAGAGTTAATAAAAGTATTATATGCACACATAATTTTTGGCTTGGCATAAAAAGAAGCAAAAAATATATTACTTATGGTTGAAACTGAAAAGACTTCATTTGGTCAACAGAAACAAAATGTTTTGCTGAATTGGGCTCTGTACGATGAATCAGCCCATGTTAATAATAATGTCATCATCATATTATACTATTTTTAAAGTGTGAGTATGTTAATAAGATCTGGAAAAGAAAAGATTATCAAGATTAGGTAACACAGGATAAAATTTCAGCAACAAGAAGGAGAGTAGGAAAAACAGTCCCTTTTCCTAATCTTATTTAGTTTATATTAGTCCTAAGTGAAGTTTCAAAAAAGTACGCTGATTCTGTTTAAACTGCCTTAAAGGAATTAGAAAAATATATTATATATATGAATATGTCAAGCATAAGATGAGCTTAACATTATGATCACATTTTACACATGACTGGTGAGCCTGGGATGTTGTAATAACTTCTTTTACATTCTGCCTAATGCAAAAAATATACATGAAAGTATATTGAAAAAAACCACAGAACTCAAACTCTTCTTTGAGAGTAGTGTCTCCTACTCAAAACTTCAGCCTCCTAGCAAGAAAATCAGATCTTTTGTTAAAGTAAATTGTTATCCCTATAGTAGTTCTTCAAGGAAAACAAAAGAAAACAAAAAAGCAACTGGTTTTTCTTTCTCTGTGCAGTTGGTTTGAGTGCAGATGAAAATCAGCTGACTACCTGCTGCCCAGCTGTGAGGAATTGTCTGCTCCACCTGCTAATCAGACTTAAGGGACCACGTACCTATTTTATTTCTCTTGTGCACATAGGATTAGCACATATGCATACACGTGCACTTTATTTGTCAGTTTGTTAGTTGTCCTTCTCAGGAAATAAAGTCATTAATATTGAAAAGTTTCTCTTCTCTCAGTGTGGGAATGCTGAAAAAACCCTTGCAAAACACTTTTGAAATGCTGGCAGTCATGGATATAAGCAAGATTAGGCAGCTGGGCTTTATTTTTGCTCTGAAGAGCCCAAAGATGTATACAAACACATGAACTCCATGTTCTCTCGTGCATACACTGAGTCCCATGAAGGTCTGGGCTGTGTATGAACTGTTCTGCTGACTGATCCCCTCAGTACCTAAACTGGTGCTCTAAGTAGGGCTGTGGTCATAGCGCTTGATATTGATCACTTTACAAAGACGGAGGGAGAGTATAGCTGAATTTTGAATCAAGACCTTTTTCCTCCAAGATGTTGATGTGCAGATACCAGCAAACTTTCTGGGAAGAAGTACATCAGCTCTGACAGAAAGCACTCAAGATAAGGCTGAAGTTTTCCCCTGTGGGGCAGCCTGTGAGGTTGCCCCAGAGCAGGCTGGCCCTGCACTGGGCCATCACAGTTCAGAGACTGTATCTGAAGCTGCCACACATGCCAAGAACAATGGGATCAGTGGCTTTTTGGTTTTCTCCCCAGTGCAATTGCAAGTTTCTTAGGTTCTTCCCAATGGAGAGCAAAAAACGTTTATGAAACCTCAGACTTTGGTGGGATAAGAAAAGTATTTCCTCCCTTGTTGCAGGCTGAAGGTTTTCATGTGGCTTTGTAAAGCACATCTTAAGGAGCTGTATGCTTTGAGGGTTAGGTTTGAAGTCATGCATTATTGCTGCAGAAGACTGGTGTCTGAGCTCTCTGTGTAGTTACTGGATCATTGTGGTATGTATGACAATGGACCATAGTTACAAAATTTTAAAAAGTAATTTTAAAAATAGGTATAAACAATAAGTAGAAGGTACTTTAAGACAAATGTCTTCATTAACTTCCCATGTGATAAGAGGTGAATGCTCTGCTACGTACGCAAAACACAAAGCTTGCCTCTGAGTCAAAAAAGTCTTTTAAGCAGTCTGCATCTAGAAAGGAAAAAAAAAATTCAGTTCTCTTCCAACATGAATCTCATGCTTCAATTCATGCCCTTTAGGTATACAGGCTCAGCATTTCAGACCTGAGTCCTCCAAGTCCATGATTGCTGCAGGAATGTAAAAACTATCTATAATTCAAATGCCGATTGGATTTTGTTCATATGAAAGGCAATAGCTAGTCAAAATAATAGTCAAATTATTAAGTCAAAACTAATAGTCAAAAGCTACTGTTTTCTGGTTTCTCAAAACCGATATGCTAAGGAACTTTCAAATATAAATTTTTTCTCCTTATAAAAGTTTAAAACTGTAAACTGAAATTAGGGCCAGCAGGGAGCAGAAGTTTCTGCACATAATGTGATTTCACACCACATTAGTCCATGTACAACGTATTTCTCCTTAGGAATCATTCTTTTGTATATGTGTGTTCACTTCTCCTTTCAAAATCTAGGAAGACTTGTCTCAAATCTCATATAGAGGCACAAATGGTAAGGAAGTGGAGTTTTAACCTGAGGCTGTCATATGGCATCCTAGTGGCCTTGTTGGCAATAAAATGTAAGGTTTGAAAAAGAGGTTATTGTGTCTTACACCCAAGCAGAAGCTCAATCATTTTAAGGCAGGAACACACAGGCATAACCTGAGATTGACAACTTCAAGACTTATTTCCTATAAAGAATAAAAAGAGCATGTGTTTTTATCACTTTTGTGGAAACATGAAACAGTGTTGTTACATGAAAACCACAGACACTGGAAAAAATATGTGAAAATCTGCTTCTTATTATGGGTGTATGTTAAACTGGGCCCTAATTCTATTATAACATATGTGACACAGCTATTTTTTCTTCTTCTTACAGGAAAAATTGATGCGGAATTTGTTGCTGATTTATCTAGAATTTTACTACTCCAATATATTGTTTTCAGCAAACCAAGCATGTAAAAAGGAACATTTATTTCTGGAAGGTTAAGGTGTTGTTTTCTACTAGTGGTTTATTTGGCAATGTTAAATGATCGTATTTTTACTCCTTTTACTACTGTACTTGACCCAAATGTCCTCTCTATCTGGGTATTTGGTCAAAAGATGCATCTATGAAAGCCTACTTCATTGAGGTTCATGACTCAGAGGAGAGCATAACTCTGCAAGATTGCTGAAGAGGAGGAACCAAGGTTCCAGCTCTTAATTTCTGACTAAGTTTGAAAGTGAATACTCCTGGAATAAATTGTTCATGTCAGTGTTGTTGAAGAATAACCAAACTTGCACTGAATTACTGATAGGTGGCTCAGAGATCACAGGTCTATCAGACACTTGAGCTCTTGAAATGGTAAAAAAATCTCTCTGCCTTCTACAATTTGGTTTTAGCTGGGCTCAGCAAAACTCCTCTTCATGATTTCACTGCTCAGTGGGAACTGCTGTGGGAGATATTGGTTGTGATCCTTGTCAGTATCACAGAGGGGCCTGCTGAATTCACAACGTTGTTCACTTCACTTGGCTGCAGGGAAATGTGTGCTTTTTATCAGGCCAACATATACCCTGCTGCTGGTGGTGACATTTAATGTCTTCATCACTTTAAAAGTTTTGTGTAGTTTGCAATGAACATGGCTTTTCGTGAGAGGAGATCTCTGATTACTTCTATTGCCAACAGACTGAGGCATACCCACATTTCTGTTTATAATTATTCCTTAGCATAGCTGTTCACTCTTGGCAAGATTTACCTATGCAAGAGTACATTTTGCTGACAGTAGGTTGTGCAGTATTTAATAGTAATGGTAACTCCTCTGTGACAGGATATTCCACAGCTCACATTATATTAGCACTTGTCAAATACTTTTGGATTTATTCAGCTGTGAGGTAAACACTGTTCCCATTGTAAGGTACTTCACATAGAGAAGGCATTTATATAAGTGATTTCTCCATACAGATTTTCAATATGTAATGTCTTCATTGACATTAGGTATGAAAAGAAAGTTTCTGGCTGTAGCTGCATACATTTTATCAGAATTTTGGGAAGACATCAGCATGATGGCTGGATAATACCGCTGTACAGGAGCCTGAATGTAGTGGCAAAATAGCTGCCTTTCATTTAATATGAACATCAAGAAACAGCTGAGCAATTCTTTCAGAAAAGGTAGCTGAAATACCAGGAGCCACTTGGAAGATATAAGCCGTATTCAGGGTGGATTAGAACTTGTCCAGTGAGTAGTATAAAGGATCTCCCAAAGGTGCATTAGAAAAGCAGAGGCTACTCAATTGGTATAGATAATCTGTCCAGCAGTCAGCAGGAAAGAGAATAAAATAGCAGAAGATGAAGCACAGCTGCAGAGTCTGTCCTTCCCTCCTCCCCAGACATAGCTGACTAAAAATTAAAAGGATACAACATTGCAGTTTCATAAGCTGCAAATAACTGTTTATTAATGTTTCCTTTTTAGGTTCTTAGAAGTGTTTTCTTTATCATTGGTAAGACAAACAAAGCTAAATTTATTTTATTTCTTTCTGCACTGGTCCATCAGTCATTTTAATTGCTTTTTGATCTCTTCTTAATCCTATTTGTGGCTCCATTTTGTATGTGAGTACATGTATGTGCCTGTGCATGGGCATAAACCAATACACCAAGAAGACCAGGCCTGACATCACTTTTACCTGGGGTTGGAACAAGGGCCTGAAAACAAGGCTGTCTAGCCCAGAGCACAGGCTTTGTAGACTTTACAAGATGTGTCTACAGAAGGCAAAGGGTGAAGCATCACATTACTGCAGCTCTCAGCGCTTAATTCTATTGCACTATTTTCATTCAACTATTCCAGTCACCTTTGCCTGAAATTCAACTCTTTCTACTATAAATATCCCAGTCACTGTGTTTCTGCCGCTTGAAATACATGTTGTTGAGGATATTAAAAATAAATATTATTTTAGAAAATGTAAAGATGTCCAAGATCTCATTTCAAACCACAGCCATTTGTGACTATGCATGGTTTGGGTGATTGATTATACTTGCTTATAATGTCAGAAATCAAATATTTTAAGTAAGCACCTGAGATGCATTCATTTAAAAACAAGTTTTAGAAAAATTAATAATTTAAATAGTTTCAAAATAAAGATTCAGTGCTTTTCTACAGGAAGCTCTCTTGTGATCCGGGATAGATATTTTACTGTTCGAGTCGGACTAAGAATTTGAATATGTCTTTGACATCTCAACATCTGAAACAATGAAATGTGAGGATTAATCTTGATCTTTCTCCTGTTTTACAGTTGGAATACTCAGAAAGTCTTGGATCTGCAAAAATGTTGTTGAACCAGATACACTTCTGGAATATATCTGCTTTAAGAAAATTTCATTTCTTCCAAAACATTTGTTCAGGTTTAACCAGTCTCTTCTTTCTCTTCTATTGCTATGGCTACCTGCCATTTTCTAAGAGATCTAAAGGAATTAGTTGTTCAAATATCATGACAAAGTAGCAAGCTAATTATCTAACTCCTGCGGAGTTTTAAAAATATGTCTGCCTTTATGAGCAGAGTTTTCAGACAGGTTTCAAGCTGGCTGTTTACTGTTATTTACCTACATGTTTGTCTTGTGCATACAAAATGCCATAATTATTTTATTATTGCATGAATATGCACACGAAGAGTTAAATGAGTCTGATTCCTGTAGGTAAAGCTATACCTATATGAAATAAAGGTTTGTTTTCAAATTACACCTTATATTTTCAACTGCTTCTGATTATTATGGTTCTTCATGTATCATGGTATGATATATAACCACCAGCTATATAAATCAGTATAGCATAGCATAATAGAGCACAGTATAGAATAGCATAGCATATAATAGAACAGAATATTTCAGTTGGAAAGGACATGCAACAATCATCTAGTCCATCTGCCTGAGAAATTCAGGGCTAACCAAAAGTTAAAGAGTGTTATTAAGGGCATTGTTCAAATGCCTCTTAAACACTGACATTTTTACGGCATCAGCTACCTGTCTGGAAAAGCTGTTCCAGTGTTTGTCCACCTTCTCACTAAAGAAATGTTTACTAATGTCAAATCTAAACTTTCCCTGACGCAACCTTGAAACATTCCCACACATCCTGTCACTGGATACCAGGGAAAAGAAAACAGCACTTCCATCTTCACTTCCCCATGTGCAGTATGTCACGAAGGAAGATTATCTTTGCCACAAAGAATAAAGAAAGCTGAATTTTCTGAGACAAGAGGGCTATTGACATCACAGGAGGAAAAGGGGAGTAAAATATAAAAGAATAATCCAATGAGCAATGCTTGTCTTTGCCGCTCTTTACCTCGGTGCTTTCTCAGCAGCCTCTTCTGATAGGTTTCCTACAGAGCCTTTAACAAAAAAACCCCACATGGTTAACATGGAGATGGCTCTGTCAGGGTAGCTGTCTCTTTTTTCCTTGGGTAGAAGTGCAGAGGGACTTGTCACTTCTGAATTTGTTTGGTATTTCACTGTCAGAACAATTCAACAATGAAAACAACCAGCATCTAAAAATGGAAATTTTCAGTGGTCATGGAAGAGTAAAAATAGTACATGAAAACCAGTGATAAAGACTTTAACTTGTTCTATTAAATAGGAGCACAGGATGACACTCCAAAGGTGACAAGTCAAGACTGACTTTGGCCTTTAGTTGTTTCAGTGGTTTTCTTTAGCGCAAGAAAGAGCTGTATTCATCTCATCTGGTTCAGAGGGAGGTTTATTTTGGCCCAGGAATTTTTTGAAATGAAATTTGAAAGAAAAACTAAGCTTTGGGTGAGAGTTGCTTGACAACACAAATGGCTTAGTTCTTTGTAAGGCTTCTTTATAGAGAGGTTCACATGACTTTCCTGACATAGTTATAGAGTCATATAATATGACATGACATAACTCTTCAACTATACCTATGCTTCTGAAAGCTCCCCTATATGCTCTGTGTTATGTATAATGTGACCTCTGAACTCACAGCTTTGCATAAAAATAGCATAAAAAGAACTACTGAGAAGCACTAATGAATCCTTATGTATGTGAGGTTATGACCAGTATCTTTTGAAGTCCTAATAGGAGTCATTTGTCAGACAAGAGTAACTGAATGGTTTTGTCCCTGCAGAGCTGCAAAAAATATCTTTTTTCCCTTTATTGTTATTAGTGATATCATAAGAGCTGTCAGCATTATGGTTACAATCTTGTTTCCTTTATAAATCTCATTTGTAGAGGTTTTCACATCTGGGATATTTCAAATTATGCCACGTTTCGAGAAACTTGGTGTCTAAGCTGTCAACATGAGTGTGACATTTTTTCTAAAGCAAAATTGTTTAAATCCATTAAGATAGAACTATGGAGTGGGAAAGTATAGTGTGTGTTCCCATGAGATCAATGGGAGTTTTGCCTTTGATTTCAATGAAACAGGAAGCAGGCCATAATTCGTAATAAGTCTCAGAATTCCCCAGCCCCGTCCAGTGGTCTGAACTTTAGGTAATATTTAAAAGCAGATCTTGGGGTGTTTGAGTGCATGTGCCTTTTCCCTCTGGTAACCTTTTAAGAACATTTTTGTTGTGTTTTTACTTGAACTCATCTCTGGTTACAGTGTCAGTACATCTTTTCTGAAGTAACACCTTACTGTCAGAGCAATGGCAAACAAGCCACATATAAATCTCCAGTGCCTTCAAGGAGAGAGACTGGTATCTTGTTTCGAGTCCCCTGAAACATGCAGTCACACAGCCAGAGTAACTAGAGATGGAAAACTGAATATTAGGTCACATCTTACTCTCCCTTGTCAGTCTAAAATTGTTCCCTGCAGTTTATAATCTAGTTTTAAACTACTTTAGTACTAAGGGGCATTCCCCTCTTTTTCTCAGGAGCATACATCAGTTTAACAGACCTTGCTTTAGGAAACATATCCAGATAGCCACTGGATACTCCCTGAACTCAGCCTAAGGGTAACCTCTTGACCACACAAAATAATCGTATTGTCTTTGACTCTCACCCTTTTCCAGTTATGCAGATGATGATGTCTGTTTCTTCCCACTTTCTTCTGTCATTACTTTACCCAGCTATTCATATAAGACTCTTATAATATTGCCTTATATTTTTGTCTTTATTTTCTTTTGAGCATTATTTTATTTCGATTCCACTGTGGTTTTGGCAATTGTAGGTAGAGCAGGTACTTTCAAAAATGTGTGTATTACAGATTACAGCAGAGTAGAAATATCCACAGCCACCTTTCTGAAATTAATAACATTTCAGTCTACAAGTAGTTGTCTTCTGTTCTTTATTTTTTCTTGCACAAACATTGACTATTAAATTTACTGCCTAAAAATATGTGTGACAGCTGAAATAAAGCTCAACTTTCCCCATAATCAGGAATGCTGCATTATATCATATCAAGTTACATCATTCAATATCTGATACAAATTACCTGAAACTATGCAGCTTGAAGAGAAAAAAAAATATATTAAAAAACCCCAACAAACAAAGGAACAAACAAAAAGACCCCAGGAATTTGGGCTGACTTTCATCTTCCATGTAAGATAGTTCAATTGACTTCAGGGTAAAATGACTTAACAGAAATACGGTTTGGAGTGATCTTGTTGGCCATGACAGTGTACTGTTGCTTTTAATAATAACTTATATATCCAGTATGTACATGCTATCTCATCCATTCCAGGTTGTGCTGCATTCAACAATGTATCTAAGAGTAATCAAATATTGGTAACAAAACATAATTGCTACAATGAACAATCCAGATTGGGGTAATCCAAGGGAACTTTTTGGATGTTTCCTTTATTATAAAATAGAATATATCAGTTGGAAGAAACCTACAATGATCACCTAGTCCAACCGTCTGAGCGATTCAGGGCTGACTAAAAGTTAAAGCATGTTATTAAGGCCATTGTCCAAATGCCTTTTAGACACTGACAGGCTTGGGGCATCAACCATCTCTCTAGGAAGCCTGTTCCAGTGCTTGATCACCCTCTCAGTAAAGAAATGCTTCCTAATGTCCAGCCTGAACCACCCTCAACACATCTTTGATTCTTTTCGACATGTCCTATCACTGGATACCAGGAAGAAGAGATCAGCAAGTGGTCATAGTGAGCTAGGTGAAACCACGGCCCCATAGTGGTCAGTGAAATTTCTCCCTTGATGACATGAAATCAGGGTTCAAAAATTTCAGTACAAACCCTGTATTTAGCCATTATTGTGAAAGATCAAAACACATCCAAAAGGCCTGAACTTATTTGCATTAAGGATAATGGCAAAACTCAAACTAATTTTAAAGAAACAGGTTCCAACAATTCCCTTAAGAGCAGTATGAAAAACATAGAATTTCTTAGTCTCTGCAATATGAAATAATTCAGGCTTTTTTACAGTTTCTTCCACTCCTATTGAATTGTCAGGGCACAGATTACTCTGTGAACATCTTTATTTCCACATCTCTGGTCCAGACTTATTTGTTCTTCCAGCCCTCAGCATTCCAGACTTGTCACCAGTGAAGAGAGTAAATGAATATTAAATTAAAATGGGAGCTATGCATTTATCAGCTTTGCCTCTGTCATGAAGAGGTCTGGTCTAGCACCTCTGGAAGCCTCCTCTTTTTATGTTATGAAAGCTGAAGTGGCCCACATAACAAGCAGCCAAATTCTCAGTCTTTAATTACTTTTAAACTAAGTTTTAACAGGACTGTCAAGCACTGCATGCACTATGTCAGTTAACACTGTGGAGTAAAATTGACAAAGAGCACTTTGTGTACCTTCAGAACAAGTATATCTTTACCAACACTTTTGAGCTATTTTAGGTTTGTAAGCTGCAAGTATCTCCTGCTCTCAGATTTGATAACAGTAGAACCAAGACTAGAGATGAGTAGCACCTGGCAATTAATAATCTGGCCTGTCTGCAGTCTTTAACAAGGAAAATGATAACAGATTACAATGTCCTGACTATGGCAATACCTTCTTCAAATACTGAGAAGTATTTGTTTTACAGTCGAAGCCAGACTTGCCCCCTCCCTCCTTATTGCTATGTAAGGAACTCAGAAGCATTCAAAAAATCAAAGGGTTAATCCTGAGATGAAATACATAAAAAGTAACAGAATTCTTGTGTCAGTTGCCAAAAATGAAAATCCTCCCATAATTCTTTGAAAGTAAATGACTTTCAGAATGCTTTAATTCACACACAGAGAATATCCCGAGTTGGAAGGGACCCACAATGATCATGGAGTCCGACTCCTATTTAGGCACAGGACAACCCTGAAGTCACACTACGTGTCTAAGAGCATTGCACTTTTAACATAATTTTCTTCTCATTGTGTCCTGGAACAGCAAAGCCTCTGCATATACTGTGAATAGCTTTTAAGAACCAGTCTCTGAAATGAAAGTGAAATGAGAAAAGGAGCATTTTAAGAATTCTCTAGTTTTTCTTCTAGTATTTTCATTTAATAACATCTGATACTTATAAATCATGAAAGAAACCTCTAATAGCCTGTAATACCAATATATGGTAGAAAGCAGGACTCTTTTGCCTCTTGCAGGTAGGGAAATACTTTTATGTTAAAGTAGTAAGAGCAGACTATTAATCTCTTCCTGCCCATTTGATAATGCAGTCTGACCTCAGCATTCCTGACACTGAGGGCTGTAAGGTGGCCCACCCTGACTGCTGTGACGCTGACCTGCAGTCAGCACCACGTCCACGCTCAGTCTTCTCCACTTCGTGTACCAAACCTAATCTGTGCTCGCATTGTTCTGCTGGCAGCATGCAGACAAGCAGTTGGTGCCAGGACTGTTCTGACTGTTTCAGGTTCCAGGCTGTGACTTCTCCTCCTCAACTGCTCTCCACTGTGCATCCAAAAAGTGTGCTTTTTTTATGACATGGGCACATGGGAAGTTCTGCCAATCACTTTTATTGTGTCTGAATGTCTTGCTTGTGGAAAGCACACAGCTGTGTTGGATAGAAGATGATTTTCTTTTGCTGACAATCATGGTGATTTCAGCTATTCCTTAGATATATAGTTATACATATAGTTGAATACTAAGGAAGTTGTGAATTCTAGCCCATATGTATAACCTTACAGACACATTAATAATCTGTTAAGTAATAGATTCAGATGTAGTCAACCAAGCTTGTCTCTCACCTTAAAACCACTATTGGGCTTTGGGGCATCGTCAGAAAAATGTGTGTGAGGGGTTATAAAATACCAAGGGGAAGTCCTATCTATGGCAGTTAAATTATGACAAACTGTGATGGAAGAAGACAAATAGGTGTTCCTCTGGGTAAATACAAACAGACAAATTAATAATAATGATGACTATCCATAGTAGCCTCTTTGGTAATTTTCTTGAAATCTTTTATTAACACATGCACTGAGTTTCTTGCTTATTTCACTCAAATATGATACGTAAATTCAGGAGGAGTATTATTAAAAGCTCTGTGACAAATATAGCAGCAGCAGAGAAAATAGCTGCAATGCCAAGTGCCAACAGGATGCACAGTGGCAGCTCAGGCACTGCTGGTTTCCAGCTGCCATCCCATGGTTCGCACCCCCAGCCAGGATCAGGGCAGCCATGGGGCATGGGGCAGCCGCAGCCCCAAGCAGCAGGCACCTCTCCAGGAACAGTGATAGGCTGAGATTGGTACAGAACATCAGCCCACAGGTCCAGTTCAATATTAAACCCTTGTATTTGTCTTTCTTGAACTTCATGAAGTTTCTGTTGGCTTAGTCTTCAAGCTCTCCATAGATTGAAGTTCTATTTTTTTGTCATATGATTCTGTATCCATAATTTAATAAAGTCTGAAACCTTGCTGAGGGTGCACTTTGGCTCCACATCCCAATAAAGAAGATACAGAACAATATCAGCCTAAGGATCAGCCTCTGCAATACAACACTCCTGACCAGCTGCAAACTCAATGTCAAGATTGCTGTCTTCTGAGCATGGTAATTCCAGTCAGTTTTCAACAACCCCAATAGTGTATCCATCCAGCCCATAATTTCTCATCTTCCAAATGAGAATGATGGTGTCAAAGGCCATATTAAATTCAAGATATGATACATCCAGTATTTTCTCTCTGTTTTCATATATGGTCACTTCATCACAAAATGTAGTCAAGCTGATCAAGCATGATCAAGCATGTCCCTGGTAGATGTAGACTGATACACTTAACAACTTTGTCATCCATGTTGACACTGAATTACTAAGGGCTTGTTTCATTGTCTTTTCCAGGAACAGAGATGAAGCTGACAGACACATTTATCCCAAGTTATCTCTCTCTGGTCTTAAGATGGGAACAATATTAGCCTTTTCCCAGTTATTAAGTATTTTTCCCACGCCTCATGAATTTCTTTGATGATTCAGAACAGACTTACAGTCACATTAGCCAACTCATTCAGTATCTGGATGAATACTACGCATTTTAGATTGACTGTATCTGCACCATATGACATTACTAACAAAACTCTTGTCTCAGAGACCAGCATCAGCCAGGCCAGAGCACTGAAGGTTTTCATTTTGAATTAAGGTCCCTGTTTTCAACATTTGGGCTTCATTGCCTTTCATTTAAAGGTCACTGAAGCTACTGGGTCTCTTTTTGACTATTGCACTCAAATTTCATTTTGACAGTAGTTTTACTAACATCTATTTCAGTATTTCCATTATAATTTTCCATATTGTTTATCACTTCTCTGTATGATTTCAGTCTTTCTTCTGAAATTTCATTTGATGAAGTGAAGAATTCTCTAGGACAGTTGAGATCTTTTTGCTACAAGAGGTGTCATTGTTAAGACTCCAGTAGTTTTGGAAATAACACAAATTTACAAAATCAGTTTTCAGAAGGGCATGTGATTCCCATTGCCATGATCCCCAAATGCTAATTTATTCTTTGACATTAAGATTCTTAAGTATGATGAAAAACTTCATATTTTTATTAGAAATCTGATTGGCCAAAGTCCATTCTAAAAACTCTGACTTCACTTTAAAGTAATACTTGTTTTCTCAATTACATTACAAAGGGTTTAATTAAAGAGAAGCAAGTTGATTTTCTTGAAATTCTCTTTTTAGTAAAGTTCTAGTCCTTCAAAAGTGTTTCTGAATGTAATTCTTCTGGTTCTGCAAGGAGATAACTTCTGCTTCTTTGTTTTAATTTTTGCATGAGGCAGAAAAGAATGTTTAAAAAGAGTCTGTTAGCAAGAGAACTCAAAAAGATCAAAGGTTATCCTTCTTTCTCATGCCATGAATAATTCTAAATAAGCCCTCGGAGAACCCTTTAGCCAAAGTACTTGTGAAATGTTCTGCTTATGAAGAAATAATCTTTTTTTTGTCTTATGCATTTTTTCTTTTAGATTCTGAAACCTTTGTCCTTTTCTCCTTATATTCCTATAACACAGCACTCCTCCTTAATCTGTATTTGTTAGCAAATCATGTGCTGAGGTTTTCAATTCTGCAGCAAACCGTATATTAGTATGTGATATGCTGTCAAGGGACACTGTAATACTGAAAATATTGAATGCAGAGATTTGCTTTGCAAAGTTTTTAGAGACAGAGTGGATAGAATTGATTTGATTGGCCATGGCACCACGTGATGCTGAGTGCTAATCAAGTATGAGCTATAACCTTGCAAGTCTTCAAACAGCTGAGGATGCAAGGATGCCGTGCAGCATCCCCTCTTTGGTGGCAGCACCTCCTATCCTAGTAGCCAAGACTATGATAGTACAATAGCACCATAAAAGCCTTAAATCTCCTCTTCAGAGGGGTATTCATTCTATGCTGGTTGCACAAAAATCCTCTCCATTACTAAAATAAAGATGATCAGAGTGTGGATCTAAGCATAGGCAGGTGATTGTTTATACTTAGTTTTTGGCAATTATCAACTGTCATAGCTCTGGCCTGGCCCTGGGCCTTGTAACACCCTCTCAGAAAAAAACATAACTTTGACCCCTATACACAGGTCAGGGACCACTCCAGGGGGTAATCTTGAGGCAATCACCTGCTTTTGAGGGGTAAGAGACTTAGCTGTAAGTATATCGACTGCTATGTAGGATGGCCTCAGGGTCTTAGCTGATTATATAGTGTATGATTGTACAGAATATTTTAGTCAAAGTAGGTTTTTTGAACAAGTCTCAGCCATGAAGATTTTCTTATCTAGAGCTCTCACTGATGTCCACATTGAAGGGCACTGGCATAATGCAGCAACCCTCAAACATGCCAGTCACTGCCACTGAAGGATGTACTTGGGCACTCTACTTATCTCACAGCTCATAGCAATATGACCATCAAGGTCTTTTTTGCATTCCTTCAAGATACATCTTATCTGCACCCTAGCTCAGCCGGTCATGCTCCTTTGCCATCTATGCAGATAGAGTTCATCAACGTGTAGCAACAGTTCGATATTTGTAATACAACAACTGATGGACTAGAACCAGTCTTCATTACCGCCAACTGGATGAAAAGTTGCAGTAGTCCACCATAACTTGTCACATATTGCAACTATTGATGAGATCAAATTGTCCTTAAGATGTGAGTTGTTAGCTTGGCGATTCTTATAGAGCAATTCAGACTTTCAGGATTACCTGAAAATTACCAGGATTACCAGGAAAAACTGTGGTCTTAAGAGTAAATAAGATAGGAGGAAATCATCAGTTGGAGTGAATGTGCTTAGCTCCCTTTAATTTAGTGAGCCAAATTATACTAGCAAAGGTTATGGCTGCAGGACAGGCAGAATAATTTTAAAACAAACCCTATGATTATAATTTGTTTGTTTTAAAGAGGAAAACATTACTTCATATTTTGTAGGGATCATTTATAGTTTAGGACATTATTAAATTTTAACAGTAATGTTTTTCACTGTGACAAGCAGAGATAATTAGAACTATCTTAAATATCCAGCTTGAAATGTCTTCTTGTTTTCCTTCTATGGGAAAAAGGGTCCTTTTAGAAAAGAGATAAATAAACAACTCTATTTCTTTATAGGGACATAGAATGAAATAATCCTTCAAATATATTAGTTAGATAATCTTTCAGAGCTTAATGGAAATATAGAAGTAACTATTATTCTTACAAGCCAAGTAATGTAAAACATATGACTTCTCTGATTAAAAACATAGAGCAATAGAGATATAAATGAAAAAATTCAAGATAGAAAACTCAGTAACAGTTTTTTTGTGGAACAGTACATGAAAACACTGTTGTAACTGAAATAAAAATGGTGTCATAAATCATAAAATATAACCATAAAATATAAATAATGTTGTAAATCTACTATGAATGCTTTGGTTCATTATTGATAAATGCCATCTTTGAAAATTAAAAAGGGTAATCTTTACTTGATTTTATAAATACTTCAGAGTTTCTCTGCACATTTTTAAGCATTAGTTTTTTATCCCATTTCCACCTTTCTTAATTTTTTTAAGTCTAAGTATTTCCTGTACTTTGAAGACCAAGCATGCCATCACTGTAGTCTGTAAGCCTGGAAATAATATTTTTATTTGAAAATAACTCAATAAATAATCTATTATCTGTTGGTGGCAGAATTGCATTTTCATTTCACTAGACCTTAAAACTGCTCAAAAACACAAGGACGGACACACTAGTTCTCAAGAAAACTCCATCTAGGCCTGGATTCTGCCTCCAGCAACGCCCATTAGTGGACATCATGGAAAAGAAAATATAGATAAGCAAAAATACTTCTCTCTAAAATTATTCCAGTCTCTCTCTACTTCTAGTTCAGGGAATTTCTTGTTTTGACTATTTGGTTTATCTCTACGTGGGCTGTTTTACTTCAGTGGGGAACAGTAAAAGCAATACTTCAGGTAAATTATTTTTTTTCCCTTTTTCTGTTGTTTTCTAACACCAGTATTTTGCTTCTGCTAGGAGAATGACAGATTTTAAAACCACTAGGTATTAGTATATTCGTGTGTGAAACTTCAAAATATTCTGTGGAATATCTTTACTTCTGTGTATCATGTATAAATCTGAAGACTTTACTAATTTATTGCTGTTTCATAGAGAGGAGGGAGATGAAAAATAGAATATTTCCTAATTTTGGGAACAAACAGCATCAGTCAAGCTAACCCTATATTGATTTATGTATTTGATAAACATATTTCCTCTCATCATCAGGAAAGTTTAGAAAAAACAGATGTGGGGTTACTGTTCTTGTACACTACACAGGTAAACAGCATTGACCATTTAAGAAATGAGCTCTTAAAAAAGCAGAAGTAAGAATTTTACATTTCACTGAAGCTTCTGTGCTGGTCTCTTACTATGAATGCCCATCATGCTAGGAAAACCAGCTACAGGAGAGGAACAGCATGTGTGAGTCATTGTTTCAAAATAGCAGCTGTTTTCAAATTTGATCAGTGGACAATAAAGACTTCAATCCTAATCAGTTGTCAGGTAAGCTTATTTTAAAAAACATATGTAAATTTGATAGTTAATGATTATGAAGCTTTTTCATGAGCTTATCAAGACAGCATCTGCATGCCAAGACTGTTAAATTCTTGTTAAATATAGCAACAGATACAGCAGATCTATTGCTATCCATCCATGAGTGGTGTGGTCCATAAACTTGAAACCCAGATTGTTCTTTGAGAATGGAAGTGGATGAGATAATATGCAACACAGATAAAAGTGACAATATTTCCAAACTGTATTTGTACACGTTGTTGAATATCTCATTATATAGTAATCACAATCTCAGTTATATCATTTCCCTCTGTGCATTAGAATTGTGATGAAGATAGGCCTTTCATGGTAATGTCATCTCTGAGAGGTTAAAAAACTTACGGATTCTATTACTGTCTGAGATTGTGCATTTCAGGTCATTTCACTGAAAAAAACCTGAATAAAACCATTTTTAATCTCAGGGAGGGGGACAAAAATACAACATAGTGAACCATATATTAAGATGTTGATAGTCTTTCTTTAGAACAAGGTAGGTAAACTGGAGTAATTAACACACTTCTGGACTAGAAGGTAGTTAAATGACTAAATCTGTGTAATCTTAAACTTACGTTGTAGCATGCCTCTCTTGTTTCTTTACATTTGATTTCCATGAGCTAAAGTATTGCTACACTCAGAGGTGATGTGTAAGGGTAACAGTAGACTATAGGTTGTGTGAACCTATAGAAGTAAAAACATGCCTTGGGGGAATTTGAGTATAAGATTCATAACATCTGTTTAGGGCACTCAGTCTGCAAAGAATAGTAAATCTTAGGGCTAGGCAACAGGAAATTCCAAACAGCTCCTAAACTCTTAAAGCCTAGAGGTTCACTTGGGATCTGGAACATGGAATCCTCTCCTGAGCATGAGCCCTTGATGATGCAAGAAGAGAGAACCTTTTGGGGAGAATTTGGAGAGGATGGTGACCTGAGCAAGAGTGGAGCCTTATTCTCATGCATCTGACTCTTTTTGACTGCAGATCCAAGCTGGCTGTCTGGGAACTGGTTTCTCAGTCTCCATATTCACATAGTTACCACTACAGAATATCACCTGGGTAGAAGAGTGGCCACTTCTTTAGCCCCTGCAGGCTGGATTTGTTCTGTGTGTTGTAACTGATACCCTATAGGTTTCACCATGAATTCCTAAAGGGAATTAAGAGACACAAGGTATAACAAAACAATTTCTGTAGAGAGAAATGATCAGTTATTTCAAATTGATTGAAAGCAACCAAAAATAGGGATCCTTTTTAGTTTGTATTGCTTAAATTGGCTTAAAGGTTTAGAAGCTATTTTGCTCAGACGCTAAACTCTCTTTTTCACTGAAGCTTTATAAAATAATAAATGAAAATTAGTATCAATAATAAGGCCATTTGCTGAATCCTAAGATACATTAAGTATAAAAAGCAAATTTCAGAAAGTGTTTCTTATTAGATTGCACCTGAAGTATTGTCATGAAACAGACCTCATCTGGGTATGGACTACAAGGAGATTCAAGAGTGAAATAAATTTCAGATTTGTTGATTTTCATCTGGACTAGCTCATCATCTTCAGGTGGAACTGTAAATAATTAGATATGACTTAAAGAAAAGTCAGTCAGAAAAAACGAGGGGTCTTTGAGGAGAAAATGCTGACAATCCATTTTTCCTTGAACTCTGCAAAAATTGTACCTTATAAGAGTTTTCTAACTTTGATTAACAAAAATTCTAGCCCAGTGTCTCTGAGTATTCCTAGATACATGAGTACTGCTACCTATATCCCTTTTTTTTTTTTTTCTGTCAAAACTGTTCAGGATGATAAAAGAAAGAGGAGGCAGTAATTTACTTTTTTTCATTCCAGTTCAAACAGAGGTATTATTAAGACAGTAAAACTATGCCTCACAACACTAAGCTACAAAATTGCACACTTTATTGAAGGTTGTAATAATGAAGAGTAAAAGAGGCATTTATAACACTGGCCAGACCTTCACTTCTTTTTCGTTCTTCCTCTCATCACACCATCTACCCACAGGAGTACCCTGTTCTCCACTGAAATGTTGCCCCATCAGATAATGAAAAGGTGGAGTAAGTCTGATGTGGTCTGGTTTTCCCAGTCACATATAGCCAAGGCATTTAAACAAATATTTAACTCTTAAGGGATATTGAAAATTCAGCTGGACTCTTGGCACATATTTATTATACTCAGTTCCTTCTTTGACTTCTATAGAAATATTCCAGATTTGCACTCAGCAGATGCATGATGAGAATCTGGCCTAGTATGCCACCACATCAGGAAAAAGAAACATCTGAATTCAAAGCTGTTCTATAAGATCTTTTCACAATGCCCAAGAAAGCAAGGAAACACTAGTAACACTCAGCCCCCTCCCTACCAAGATTCTGCAAAAAATGATGGAGTATTTTTTTCTCAGTGAAAAGGATTATACAGTGGCTACAGTGCAGAACACGTTTTGCTATCTAAATATGCATTTTCATATTAAAAAAAAAGAGCAAGTGAAAACTGTCATACTTTATCTTGCAGGGAAATAGATTGTTGTTTTGGCTGACTGCAAGCTCAGCATTGCAAATTACATTCAAAACAAATTCATTATCAATTAATTTGTGTACATAATATAAGAGTATACTTTGCTGTAGGCATTATTTACATCTTCTAAACTAGAAAAAATAAGGGATATGGCTGCATACATTCACTTTCTGTCTCGAAATTTAACAATTGCAAATTTTTTGTTCTTTAAGACAAAACAGGAGACCTCCTGAAACTCCCTTTTTGACAAAAGCCAGAACAAACAGCAATATATCTGGATAAAGCATGCACTTATTCGTAAAATTAGAGTTGATTGAAAGTTTTCACTCAATAATTGGGAAAAGAACATACAGTTAGAGAAGATGTGATTTTGCAGTATTCTTTGTGGATCAACAGAACTGGGTTAGCTGCAATTTGGAGAACAGGCATCTTTACAGAAAAAATTCTGGCAGCAGAATTTTTCTGGAGCCCTAGTGAAATGCTTGCATGAAATTGCTAGCTTTGATTAATAAACATGTCAAATACCTGCATCACATCCTTTTAGAACTTTATGTAACCAAATTAGGGGTGATCAAATGTTTTCTATCAAATTTAGCAGAAAATTGAATTTTCCAAGAAACATTTTCATATTGCAAGTGTCTGTTTTCCATGGAAAATCTGATCTTTTGCCAAAACCCCCAAACCAAAGCCTTTGCTGCCAATCCCCAATACTTCTTTTCCAGAAGATAGTTTTCTAACTTTTGTCAGAATGTTGACATTTTCCAGAGATGCATTTGTTTCTGTGTTATGAGATTGAGACAATATTACCTTAATTCTGTTTCATGTTGTTATCATGTCTCCTCTTATCTGCTTCTTTTCTAAAGTAAACAACTACAAATTCCTTAGTCTCCCTTCACACAACTATTTCATTGCCCCAGTCTTTCTCAGAATTGTGTACTCTTGCAATATCTTCTTGGTGATAGCATGACCTGCTCTGCTCACCTCATTGACAAGGAAAACCAGTCAACTTCTGAAAGTTAGAATAACTTTATGGCAGCATTCCCCAGTGTTGTCTTTTTAACATTTTATCATCTCAGCTGCACGTATAACTTCTTCACATTGACAGACGTACCTCTTGAATACCTATGTTAATCTGCTGAATTTGGCTAATTCAGCAACTTGTACTAAATTGAAGAATTTTTTCTTCAGTATGCATTATATTTCACCTGTCAGCACCAAAGTGTCATACCTGTCAACATGTGTTCATTTACAAAGCATGATTAAGACCCAAGGAGAGTCAAGGTTTGTGCTTGGTCTCAGTTTAATTAACCCCTGCACCAACATTTGAACATGTGACTATATGCATTCAATGTAAAACTATTTCAGTTTTGATGTCTTCTCTTATGTTATAATTCTTACCTGTCTTTCCTGATTGCAGGGTCTTTATCTGGGGACTATACCTGTATAACACTTTCAATGTAAGAGAAGGAGTCATAATAAAAGCTTATTTTCAGAAATATGGAGAGAAATTTAAGAAGCAGGAGCAAGAATAGTGCAGAGAAAAATGTATGTTTTTAAGAACAGGCAATCACTTTTGACAACAGACAGAGTAGAGAAAGATTTTCAGGAGCCCTAAATAATGAAAAAACATTACTACGTAGTATTTAATCCCCGAAGCATTGGATTGTTATTTATATAGTAATTATTTCTACTTCACAACTAAAACTTATTTAAAGCTAGGAATTTTACAGAAAAAAATAACAAAAATAGTTTCTTGATAAAAAATATAAAAAGTGATTTTTGAAGCTAAGAGTAAGTGCTCTTAGTAATTCCTTTACTAAGCCCAAGAATTCCTGCAATAGTGTTCAGCTTTAATCAAATTAAGGAGATTATTTTTTAGCTTTTTAATTAATATAATGAAAAAGATAAATCTTATTTCCAGATATTTCAGTATTGAAACATATTTTGTGATATCTTTGGTGATACATGTATCTTGCTAAATCTAAACAAGCATTGTTTGCTAAAATGTCAATTGATATATTTATGAAAGATATTTAAAAGCTCTCCAAATCTGTTATTAAACCAGCTAAACCACTGATCTTCTCTGTGTCACATTATAGCATTCAGTTCTACTTTCAACATCCATTACTTTATTTTTAATGTTGAGATGCAAAGATTCCCTTTTCAGTTACAGATATCTGTATGAGCAAATTATAAGGAATTTTTGTTGAAATATAAATTTGAAATATAAATCTTTATTTTTCTTCCTTTCTGTTCTAAACCTAATATTTTATGCAAGACCCCTCTGATGCTCCTGACACAAAAATTATGCCAATTCTGATTTTTCCTTTTCTGCTTCTTCAAAAGATCACTCTTTTGCTTCAATTATTATTAAAAAGATTGGGCCACGACCATGTCTATATGCAGATGTCTGGTATCTTTCATAGCAAAAAAATGGTAAAGCAGAGGGAATGGTTTCCTGAATGACCTAGAGTTACTAATTTTGAGTTAGTAAGGTTAAGTTTATCAGAATAATGTTAAAATAATACATGTCTACATTCATATTTAAAGATTTAAAATGTGACTTAACTATCAGAGATGTTGCCAAAATATATTTCAGTTCAATGGAAATTGCAGGCTTTTGGGATAAATTCACAGAATCCTGCAACCTTGTGATCAGGATACATCTGTACTGCACATTGCAACTTGGCTACCACAACCAATCCAGCCGCTGAAGATTTGGGCAAATTAGTCTGTGTGGAGCACCCAACCAACACAACACAGCTATCATGTTTCTGATAATCTGTACAATACTGCAGTGTATCATGCAATGTTTATGTTCCCTGGCACTGCAGTGTACAGGTTTTAGGCTCTGACCATCTCTTGGGAGGTCATGACATATGAATGAGGTTTAGACTGTCCATCCACAGTACGGAAAGAGATGAGCTCCAGCACTCTGACCAGATAATAAAATAGCCAAGCCAGCATAATCCCTTTCCAAGATTTAGGCATTTCACCTTTGCCACAGCTAGGGTTTTCGCTTTGTATAGGATTCATAGTCATTCCTGCTATTGAGACCCTTTGCTTAAAGAATGATTGGGGGATCAAGGTCAAAGGAGTAATGAGGCTGCAGCTACTGTTTCCATATAGCCCTGTGTTGTGACATTCACTTGTCATAAGAAGACCTGGCTGAATCTTCAAATGATCACTAAACTGATTTGAAGCCACATCTCCTGCTTCATGGGAGAGTCTTTATTTACCACAGCTAGCAGGTACATGGGACAGGGAGGGACTGTTTATGCCTTGCTGGGACATACCAACACCTGCAATCACACTGGGCCCGCATGGTTTAGTAGCGGATGGAAGTTTAAAGCAGATATCCATAGAGGAATTATAAAAGTATTTCACCAAATACTCTCCCAATTTTCAACCTTTTGTTGCTCAGAAAATTCATGAGCAGAGAAGGTACCTACTGAAGTGATTTCTCTTTCAAGGAGTAAGTAAGCCCTCAGCAGAATGGAGGCAGGAAAAATGCACATATCTTTATGGCTTTTTTAATCCATATTTCCTCTTTCTCAGCAAGTTCAGAATGTAAAGTGTCTGAAAGACCAAGATTCTTGTGTGAGTGCTAGTGTGGTAGGAATAAGTCCTTGTTTCCCGGGAGTAAATTAATTTGTCTGCTTATCTGGTGAGTAATGGCTTGTTTGATCTGTGGTTTGGCTTCAATTTTGTGTTTGCAGAGTCAGTTTAGGGCTGTCTGTTGTGAGTAGGAAAAACATCTTGAAGCTGAGGGGTCAAAAAGCCTTTCTGCTTTTAATCACTGCCAACAGTGTTAAGAGTTTATTAGCTGCCAAACCTCTGTGATAGGGTAGGGTTGACCCAGGTAGATGTTTCAGAAGCCCAAGTAGTGAAGAGCAAGCAGCAGATGAACTGTAACTTGCAGTGGAAGAACACTGCTATATCTGTCTTCAAGATGAGGGGGAAAAGTAAAGAGATAAGACTGAAAAGGCAGCACAGAAACCAAGAATTTAAACTGAGTTTAAAAACTTGCAGATAGGTCACTTGTCGCTTTTTTATTTCCTTGTTTAAAAAAATTGTCACAGTATGCAGGGGGTCACGTGATAGCTAAGAATTTCACTCAAAGAGGCTATTGTTTATTTTCTGGAAGAATGTGGGTTGCATGTACAACAGCATATTTTGGAATACAGATGTGATCCAGCTGAAAGAAGAGCAATGCACACTTCATTTAGGAAGACCACACAACAGTGATTCTGTACTAGTAAGAGAAGAGGGTTACATGTCTGAGGATCACAGCATGCAGTGCATCCACTTACCCATTTTGTGGGTTGTGAGATGACAACCTCAGTAAAATGTAATAAGTTCTTGGGCAGTTCTTTGGGGCAAGTCAGGTTCTGTTTGCAAAATCAGCCACTTTTTGGGGGGAATAATCTCACTAGAAGGTTTTGTTGAACCAGGCTACATTTATACCTCTCCTTGCAAGGCTGACAAAATGTCTTAGTCATCTGCCTGGGCAATTGATGAAACAGAAACAGTAGAAAGGCTTCTTGTCTCATCATAATAATAAATAAAGACATATATGCATTTATTAAGTTAGCTGGACTGGCAGCCATTATCATAATCATAACAATATTCACTGTTTATTATGCATTTCTGTTATCATCCTTTAGAAATGGAGTGGTTTCTTCTGGACAGCAGGAAGAAGGGCTACATATTTCAACCTCACTTGGTGTTCCTGCGAATCACTGCCAAAGCTCTAGGCCTGCTTGCTGCACACAGTGCAATGCTCTCAGACTCATGGTGTGATTCTTCGTGTGTCCTTCATGGGTTTAAGAGATGGACTAGATGATCCCACTGAGTCCTTTCCAGCTCAGATAATACTATGATACTATGATATTTACATTGACATTGGGCTTCTGGTCAGGTAGAAGCCAATGGAAAGAGAGATAGTTCACTTTTTTTTATCAAGTTTACTCTTTATTACTGGTAGTCAAGATGTCAAAAGTGGGATGGTCAGTGTAAACAGGAAAGAGAGGTAAAAAGACTTCTACGAAGAGCAGGAAACAAATTTCAGTGATGGAAAGGAAGTTTCAGAAAAAGAAGAGTGGAGTAAGTTAAGTGGAAGTCACTCTTGAATGACTTGATAAACCTCAAGAGGCCTTGCACAGGGATCCAGAGAGATTGAAGCACTGAAGTACTGTGACAAGAGTAACACTGGCTACAAGTACACACTGGGAGAGGAGTGTCTGGGGAGCAGCCCTGCAGAGAGGGACTGTTGGTTGGCAGTAAGCTCAGTATGGCTCAGCAATGTGTCCTGGCAGCCAAGAAGCCAAACTGAATCCTGGGGTGCATTAAACAGACCATGACCAGGTGGTCAAAAGAGGTGATTTTCTTGTCGTATTAGTGTTGGTGAGGCCCCACCTTTAGCACTGTGTGAAGTTCTTGACCTTCCAGAGGCCCCTTCCAACTTCAGCTATTCTGGGATTCAATGAGTCTGTGAATTTGTTGTGGCTGAGGAGGACACTGAAAGTCACAGATTCAGAATAATTATAGAGAAAAAAATCCATAAAGACGCAGTGTAGAGTATTTTATTTCTACCCTGTGCTGAATTTTCTTTTTCAAGAAACAGAATTGTTTTTCATAACTGCTAATTTTAATTCATTCTAGTTCATCTTCCAATCAAACCTCACTTTTGTGTTTAAAAACCCTGTCCACATTTTTTACATTTTTCTGTTAACAAAAAAACTACTTTTGACTGTCATCCCAGTGAACATCATTCAGTAGCAAGGAGCACATTCAGCTGGGGTTAGAAACACTAAAGCTTTGTGATTATGCTGTTTCTCTTTCAGTGCCTTTGAGGAGAATGTTAATTGGTGGTAGAGGTAATTGGTGGTATTTCTGCAAACCTCTTAGGGCCCACAATGGATAGAAGACTTCAAGATGCAGAGATGTTGCTCAATCAAATTTATCTTGAATTTGCCCTGCAAGTAGTCTTTCATCTGGTGTGCCAACCAGTGGGACTTGGTCATTAAGAAGTTCAAAACTTGTAGCCTCTCCTTTTCTGTTAATCATAACTTCAGAATCAGAGTAACAACCCATCACACCTGATCTGTGTTATGGCTGGTTGCAGTGTAAAGACCCTTTTCACAATGCAATGGGTCTTGGCTTAGATTATATGCAGATGAAGTGCACACAGGAGATCACATAAGGCTCTGCTCAAATGTGTTTTTCCAACTGCTCTAGTGTTTTCACATATTCCTGTGCTTACCTCTCTTCTCCTCTCTGAGCAGTGCTATTCCTCATTGTCAGAAGATTCGTGCTACAAGCTGTTCTGAACTACTGTGGACGCTGCACGCCCTTCAGTGATTCAAAAAAATGCAGGGTGCTTTTTATCTTTTCCAGTTATGACCCTACAGATATTATGCATCTGGGGTAATATACATCTGCTCTGGGGCCATGAACATTAGTGATGTCACATTACCAGCCCTGAGACTTAGTAAGCATGGGTGTACTTATCACCTTTGTTCAGGAAAGCGTTAACAAGTCACCTCCCTCTTTTCTCTTAGTAACTCTTCAGTGATTCTGCAGTTATTGCTGTTATAGCAGAGTATTAAACGTGCTGACCATCTGAAGGATGAAGATGAAAGACCCTGGTGTCAGACTGCTCTGTACAGTGTTTGCAGATAAGAGTGGGAGAAAAATGGGGACTGGGAGTAAAACTTCTAAGCCATCAGTCATAGATATTTGGCAATTGCTAAAAATTTTCACTGGTATATTTTTGCCTCAGTCCTGGTCCTGCAGAATTATAGTTTATATCCTATTGGAAGTGTGATGACCATCCATTTTGTGTACACACCTGTTCATTCCTGAGTGGACTTGTAGGATGAACTACCTAGGCCCTCTATGGTTTGGCTCTGAGGAAAAATCACTTCAGAAACCCATCCCAACAGGCAGTGTGAAAGGTACAGGAACAGCTCCTTACAAGCTATGTCAGCCTTAACTTTGCAACATTTGCTTTTCATGTATCTACATGATTTCATGTAGCACCTCAGTTTCATGACATAGAAATAGCATCACTGTCAGCTACAATACTGAGACACAACAATGCAACTTCCTTTTCCCCATTATTTTGTCTCTGTTGATTTTCCCTGCAGTTTGTTTTGTTCTGCAGGTTCTGCCAGCATAGTTCTTACTATCTTCTAAATCTCAGATGAGTGGGCTTTTCCATCCCAACCCTGAAGGCTCTGGGATTCTAACTACAGAAATAACAATACAGCTTAGAGCCTGTCAAGGGAAAAAGCACAAACACTTTAAAAAAAGAATTATAGAAGACAAATGCTGGAAACAGCACATAAGAGAAATGGCAAAATTTAGAGTACGTATAGCTCCTAGGATCACAGAACCAGACTTGATCCAAGTAGGCATTGCTTTCAGCCTGGTTTTGTTCAACTGGGTTTTGATCTGTGAAAACCAATGGAAATTCAGTGGTCTGTTTTCTTAGGAAAGCATATGGAACATGGACTAGGGAAACAGTGTTCATGAAGTAGATGACTTAAATTTTGAGAGTATGAGGTGTTTGCATAAGAATCAGGTTCCAGTAAAGATCTTCCCACACATTGTGCTGGGTCTCTCATAACCTACTTATGCTGTCTTTTGGCTTTCGTCCTGTTCAGAGCTAGTATGCAAGTAACCTAGTGCAGCTGTCAATTGGCTCTGTCCCAGGACAATAACGGAACTGTACACTTCCTCTGGGCCAGACTATGTTTGTTTGAGTCCTCTTTTCCCCTACTCCCATACCTTTAATTTCATAGATTACCCATCTACTTGGCCAAAGATCAGGCTCAAGTGTCCAGGCAGCTGATTTTGACTACAGATACCCAGACTGCTTAAACAGAAAATAGATATGTTCATTATAGATACCCCTGCTAAATAAGCAATATTTTTTCTAGGCTGTTGTGGACAGCAACTGACACATCCTCTGTCTGTGTCAGCTCTGGTGATGGAAGGTTCTGTCTGCGTGATCAGTGCCTGACTGGTGTCCAAAAGAGAACAGAGTAGAGACAAGGTTATACGTGCTGAATCCAGCATGCTCTCTCCAGACGTCTGTGACTGGGTCCAGTGCATGGAGGACAAAACTTTGGCAGACTTGTAATGAATCATGGGGACCATCAGGTGCAGACAGCCCCACTGTAACCTCTGCAAGCAATTTTTCACGCTTCAAGATGGCAGTTACTCATATGATTACAGGGGTACAGAAATATCTTTTCAACAACAATACATCCTTTTTATACAGCACAAAATACTCCAAAATACTGAATGTATTAGGCAGAAAGAAATGGCCCACATGGAGAAGGCTATTATTCCAGGAAACCTCTGGGTATACTTTCTAGCTATCTCAAGCTGAAGTACAGCTATATAACTGCTGACCCATTAACTGAAATGAGAATAGTGAGTGATGATAACTGTGTTCAATTGCTTTTCCCTTCTCCAGGTACTCTTTCTGAGCAGTAAAATTCATATTTCTTGCTCTTTAGGTATGTGTATATCTACATTTTAAATTTAATATGATCTACTCTGCAACTTCAGTAAAATAAGCCAGTGACAACTTCTGGTGGAAAGAAACAGGTGTGGAGCTATCATTCCCAACTTCCCAGGATAAAACGAGTGTAGCAAGAAGAAAAAGCCTCTAGGCGAGACAGACACTGGGTCCTGCACCAGCAAAGCTTATTTTGAGAGTGTAAGGGTTTAGGTAGCATAAAATCAGTTCCCAGTCACTGACAGAAGAGCAGAGACAGAGTTGCCAGCAACACTAGACTTTTACTGGCAAAATGCCTAGGAGCTGACTATATGCTTAGCAAATGATAAGAAAATAGAAATAGGTCTCAAAGGCCTTCAGAAATGATCCAGAGTTTGTCCTCATATGCACTCTCTTTTCCTCAAAGAGGGCAGAAAACAGGAGACCCCAAATCTTAAACATGTCTCTCTGACTACATTGAAGCCAGGCAGTTGCCAAGCTCTTCATAGCACTTGCAGATGCCTTCCCAGCATTATTATTATTATTATTATTATTATTATTATTGCCCTCAATTCATATTAACACTTCTTCAGAGCCTTCATCTTACCCAAGCACAGTCATCCTTTTAGTCCTATACCAATAAATGAAACAAATCCAGGGCCTCTCCCATGGCCCTGAATACAAAAGATTTGAATAGTTAAACTTTTCCCTCCTCTACAGGCAAGAACCAATGGACTCATCATTGTGGTTTCTGTGGGTCAGTTCTTGGCCAATAGTATTTTCCAAACCTGTGGAATTTTCAGCTGGCTTAAGCTAAAACAGCACAAAAGAAAATGCTAGCAGTTGAACAGCAGAGCAGGACTCAGGGCCATGCTATGGCACTGCAAAGGAAAAATGAACTTAATGTATAGCCATGATGCAGCATACCAAACCTTTGCACATGCTGTCAATAGGACACGTGTGGAAGTTTCTCTTTCTTGGGCCTTAGCAGCTGTTTTAGATCTATCTACCTTCATTCTGTTTGAGATAAACATGGTGGCATCTGGGATAATGCAAATGAGGCACACAGCCTTGGTCTGGCTCAAATCCTGTCCGTGTCTCTGTGATAGTAACCATGGTGTTGTAGCTAACATTCAGTTATGTGTCAGTGGCAAAGTCTGAGGCAGCAAACCAATGCAGAGACAGAATGCATAGAAGGTCCACAACTAGGTCTGTGACTATGGATGGAAACCAAAGATAAAGGGAAATACAGGGCCCTGTGCCTGCATATAAATAATGCAAAGCTGCTTCCAAGGACAATGACTCTGTAGGTTCGCAGGGAGAAATGAAGCAAGAAGGGGCTGTGAGAAGGCTCACAGACTATCTGTAGGAGGTTGACTAGCTGTGGGAGATCTGGCATGGTCAGACAGTCCTGACTTAGCATAAAGTTAGCTGGCACAAATTTAGCTCATCAACATTTTTGGGCTGCCTCAAGTGTAAGATTATCAGCACTCTGCATCATGTAGTGGGAGTGTTCTTATTTCAGTGGAATCTGGATTTAATCTTCAGCCAAACCATAGACATAGCCAGTGAGAGCTGCAACTGAGCAAGAAAATGGATAATTGCACTAATGATAAAAAATCAGAAAAGAACTCTTCATAACAGCATGTGAGAGCAAACTGGCAAATATAAGTGTTGAGAAGAGAAATGAAAAGTATCCAAAATACAAAGTCATTACAGAAACATGATGTTATACACAGCATATACAGTTCCTATGGATATCGAATGCAGAGCATGCTCTGACAAATGTTTTGCAAATGGCCCAGTGGAAGTTGAAATACACAACTTTCACGGTAGGAAAGGCAAGTGAAAAACAACAGTGAACTATCTTGTGAGATGCTCCCTGCCACCCTTAATGTTCGTGTATCCCATCAGCAATTTCCTGCAGGCCAGAGAAACATCAATGTTACTAACTTTACTGAAAGTGTCTCTTGCCTTCCTTCAGTGACTCTTTGTTACTTCTGGGCCATACAACTAAGCAGAGGACACACTCTGATACTATCTAAGTTCTCTCAGGGATACTCTGGAGGACTAGAGTGCATGAAAAAGTGTCCCATTCCTCAGTTTATAGATTCACCTTTTCCCTTTAGGTAAGCAAAATCGTACTGTGAGGATATATTAGCCCACACTTTATCAGGAAAAGACAAGTAGAAATTACCAGTATTCACATCCCAGAGAGACAATGCAGCTACTAGTATTTATAAAGATGTAGGCAAAGAAATGAAAAAAAAAACCCAAAACCAACAACAACAAAAGCAAACCCCCAAAATTCCACCTATTCATAAAATTTTTATCAGGAATGTCTTTCTCTGTCTCATTCAAGTGGCTCACAGTTCTGAGAAGGTGCTGGTTCTTGCCCTTAGATAGCTGTTGCACATCACTTCATAGAATCACAGAATAGTTTGGGTTGGAAAGGACCTTTAAAAGTCAACTAGTCCAACGCCCCTGCAATAAGCAGGGACAACTTTAACCACACCAGGTTGCTCAGAGCCCCATCCCACCTGACCTTGAATGTTTCCAGAGATGAGGCATCTACAACTTTCCGGGGCAACCTGTTCCAGTGTTTCATCACACTCACATAAAACCCTTCCTTATATCTAGTGTGAATCTCCTCTCTTAGTTTAAAATGATTACCCCTAGTCCTATTGCAACAGGCCCTACTAAAAGGTCTGTCTCTGTCTTTCTTAAAAACCTCTTTTAAGTACTGAAAGGCTGCAATAAGGAAATGGGGTAAAGATCTCTAAGTTTGCAAGGATCAACAGCAATCTGTCAAAGTTTGAAGATAAATTTTCATTACGGTGACTACTTCTGGATTTAGCCTGAAAAAATCAGTGAAAATTTTTCTTAGAAATAAGTTATGGTCCTACAGAACAGTAGGCATTGCTGATATCATCAATTCATCTGGCTAGTTGCTAGATGATAATTTGTGCTTTCAGAGTGTTTAAAACAATAGGGATTTTGTGTGTGGTGTTCATTTTGCTTGGTTGTTTTGGTTTTGTTTGGTTTTGTGGTTTTTTTTTTTTTTTTTTTTTTTTTCCCCCAGGACATAATGTTATCTTAAATAAAAGTATTTTGGATACTGTAATAGAGACACATTAGGTATTAGTATTATAGTTGTCATTATTTAAAGACATGAGTAAGTCACAGTTTGGAGAGAAACATATATACTGCCAGACTAACGGGGAGAGTTGGAAAGAGCAAGTGAATCTTCAGATAGACTGCTTTTCCTCAGACATAAAAAATGCTCTAGTGCCAGAAAATCTGCATATTTTCTATGTTATATAAGCTTGTTTAAGGGCAGATAGTTGAAGAATTGATAAATAAATCAAAATAAAAGACTAAGCATAGGATACCAAATGCATTACTGGGTATGTGAAAAGAGGAAACAATCCAGAGAATCATAAAGACTTGTAGAAACATGTTTGGTTGTTTTTTTTCCTGTAGGGAAAGGGGGGATTATATGTACTAAACATAAACTTCCAAATAAGTATCTCTTATGATTTAGTTTCATGTTGCATGTGAAAACACTCATGTTAAGTTGCATTGTTGTATAACATGACTTATGCAAAATGTTTGTAATAATTATTTGAAGACAAAAGTCTTTCAGATTAGGAAAGGGAATAAAGAGTTATTAACTTCATTAGGGAAATTTCATTCAAACTTCACTACATAAAAATAAAAGAGTAAAAGGGTGAAACTAGTCATTAGAAAAATAACACTCACTTTTTCCTGTCATAGAAATAGCTATGAAAATCACCTGCTATTACAAGACTCCATGAGGTAAAGATGAAACTCTTCATGATTATTTTCAACTGTGGCATCAATCCTCAAGAGTACACTGTTGTTTTCCTGGTGAAATTGCCTCACAAACAGAACCAAATCTAATTTAGTTGTTAGAAAATTTATTGACACAAGCATCAAATGATTTTGTCTTTATGAATTAGCTGAGTAGAATACAGAAAGTCTGGAAAAAGGGGTGAGGTTTCTGGGATAATATGAAGTCTGAATGCAATGATTTTCCTGTTTTCTTAAAGTTCTTTCAAAAGACTGCAGGAAGATGCAGTATCTGTAAAGAACTGAATTGAAGAGGAGCCTAGGAGGGTTGAATGTCAAAGACAGTCAGATACGAGACAATTGGAACAAGATATTATATTTTATATTTAAAAACACTGTGATGGTGATCATTTAGAATTCTGACACTGATTGAAGCAAATGTGTATCAGCTTCCCTGCTTCTGAGTATTTACAGAACAGTAACTGATATTACAATAAATGAGCTAAGAAAAGTGAACTCTCCAGCTTAGAGATTCATCCAAATTAAGTGTCCAAAACTGTACAAATGCACATGGTGAGTCAATAAAACACTGCTTTTTTCTGGGGATAAAAGCAGTATTGCAGGCAAAAAGGGTTTGCTCTATTTCTAACAAATGCTTCATTCTGACGCACTTGATCTTGATGGTTTTCAGCTGCTGTAGGCAGAGGAAGCTAGCTGTAAAATTGCATTATATATATTCTGAAGATGTTGCACTCCACATAAGTTTTAATATGAAGAAAGGGAAATTTTAAAGGGTAAGATGAATGAGCTGTCAGTCTGAAAGGCACAGGAAAAGCTAAATTTAAAAGTTGGACACAGTTGTGCAAGACAGTGTTGTGCCAAAACCTGTAATATTAGCAATGAAAGGAGAGCCACAGGCAGCAGAGGGTAAGGTGGTAAACTTCAGCCTTATGATAGTGAACCTATCCCCACTAAGGGAGTTTGTGAACTAAATTCATAGGGAAACAACCTACTGGAAAGGATTCAATTTGTAATTGGACCAGAGAAAAAGTATCCATAGTAGAATTAAAAAGAGGTCATGCTATGGTGTTGGTGAGTTGGTTCTACCACTATTGTCTTCTTGAGTCCACCTTAGGACATCCCCAGAGGTTAGCTAAAGTTGCAGGACAGAGATGGACAACTGTGTTTTTCACTCATACAGGATAGTTGTTCCTGATGTTGAATTAAAATGAGGACATAGACAGGACTTGTGTGTGCATGTGTAGGGGAGAGGTGGGGAAATAGCAAATTCTCAAACATCTGCTGCTCTACACACACGAGAACAGATTCAAGATGCTTTATCTCTCAATGTAAGCTACCTCCTTAGAGTGGGTAAGGAATGAGAACCTAAAAGTATGCATATAGAGGGGTAATGTGCACTATGATAATGATCACACTACAGAATTTTTGTGTCTGCTGTCACATAATCTAATACAAGTAAATATGTAAACCTTTCCCATTTTACCAGCATTTGATGGTGAAAGCCTTGCTATGCTAGTAAATCCATACCGGATTTTAAATTGCTTGTGGCACCAAGAATGTGATAAATTACCTCTTTATTCATGCTGATACATTACTTTTGGTCCTCAAAACTGCATTCCTACCTGGAACTGCAGCACAGACAGATTGCTCTATTCAGAGCTACAACCCTCCTGAGTTATCCTATCTGTCCTAGAGGAACACCTGAGTTGAGGATGGGAATTGAAACTGTGCTTTTCTACACACAACTTAAAAACCTTATGTTTCTTCTACTTCAGACTTGTCATGACCTGCCTCTATTTCAAGACCAAAAGCCTTAAAGCAAAGTATAGCCACTTACTGGTGTGAGAAGAGAAACTGTGTGGCTATTATCTCCTGCCTAAGTTGCTGCTATGCTTTATGTCTGCCATTATCTGCACAGAAATAACAAAGTTTGTTTCTGAAAATGTATTTGTTCTAAATATTGATACTTGGTTTAGTGAGCATTTATTGTTTTCTTCTAATAAGGAACATTTATAAGTGAGGAAAAAGTCTCCTGATTATTTGTTTTGTTAAGGCCCTGGCAGGAAAGGCATAGTATCATCATTGCTGCTACAATGTAGAATGGCCAGAAGATAGTAACAGTGTGTCAGAAGAAAACGTTTTTAGTGAGATACTAGGCAGAGGTCTGCTGTATTTCTTCACTATGTGTCAGGCCTTGAAATTTTTCAATTGATTTGTCTCCAGGTTTAGTAAAGTGAAAATCTCTGTGGTAAAGGGTTATCACAAATATACTAAGGATGTGTGACTCAGAGGAACTATAATCATACTGAGCACTTATATGTAGACCTCAAAGAGCTTTTAATCACTGGATGCTTAACTAATTTGCAGCAGATATCTTAGCTAACAATTATAGACTCTTTAACTCCCAAAATATTTGCGGGCAGACTATATAACTCAAATATTCAGTCACTCAAAGCTCTTACAGAAGTATCTCTTTAAGGAACACTTTCCAGCTGTTACATTTCACTCATTTAAAATAATTTACACATCAATTTCTCCATTTATTTTCACATAAAATAATCTAGCAAGTGTTTAGCACTCATTATGTTATTTAAAAATGTAATGCATGCACAATATCATAACCTTATTGGAAAATAACCCTGTTCTGTTAGGTAAAAGAATATGTTGGTTGTTAATTGCATAGTAAAAGTTCAATTTTTAATGTAATTATTTTAAATAATTCTATAGGTATTTGGAATTATATACTGAGATTTGTTGCTACTGGCACTGTTAGTAATGGAAAGTCAGAAATGCTTTCTTTGACTAGATATACACTGTATTTTTAACAAACTAAACAAATTAAAATAATAATAAAGAAATTAGTCTTTAAATGAAGAAAATGTTTCTGCCCTCAGAGTGTTATTTATTAGTTCTGGAATTTCAATAGCAAGAAAGTCTTTCTTTTACCAAAAGTCTCAATAAGTAAAGCAAGCAAGGAAAAGATAGATTGTTAGCTTCTAATGGAACTGCACAAAGGGAAAAAGAGTGTTTGCTGGTGGTTCCAAAATGAAGGAATCACATGCTGTCTACTTGCTCTCCTAAATTACTGCTAGAACTTTGAAATCCTCACGTCTGACTGTGACAAAAGTGGCAGTCCTTTTTGTCCTCATTCTTACTGGGAAAGGGAAAGAGGTGAATGAGAAGGGAAAAAGTGGCTAACATTCAAAAATATTTTCAGAGTAAAATGGATGGGATAGCATTTACAATTGCTTTTTAGCAATATAGCATGTAATTAAAATTGAGAACACATGGAACTTAGTGATAAATGGGAAAAAATATAAAAATTTTCGTGTTTGTTTGGGGTTTTTTTGCAAAAAATAATACTGTATGTTATTGAGGGATATGCTGGATTACTTAATCTTTGATTGAAAAAAATATGGCTGAACGTATCTTCAGTAATGCCATTTCTTCAGTGGAAGAGATGGTAAGTAGACCTTCCATGGGTTGTAGTTCTGGTTCCCTACACTAAAAAGAAATAGCTGTTTTGGTACTTGGAATACTTTGCATAATAAACATACTGGCATAGACTGATTCATAATCACATCCTTCAGTCATGCACCTCCTTATTAGTTCTGCTCATGTTTGTGAAGTTTTTGGTGGTATAAATTCACACTGGCACTAAGACCATTGTTTCCTTGAGCATTTCAGCTAGTTTCAAAGATACCAGGTAAAAAATGTCTAAATGTAGTTCACTTTGTTTCTGCTCTTGCTTTTGGAGCCTACTTTTGTTGCATTTTTCACCTGATAAGACATGCAAATAATTGCAAATAAAAGATTTTTGCATCTTCACACAAGCTGCAAGAATAAAAAAGACACAGCAGAATCCTGTAGAAATGTGCATGAATACTGCTTTTCTAAAATTGTCAGGATGTTAAGAATTCACTGTCATTGTTCCACCACCTTATGCCAGTCTAAAGCAATCAGTTCATTTAGGTCATTTGTTCTTGTTCTCAAATAACCCACACCTCCTAGCTCTTTCCTTGTGACCTGTGTAGATGTGAGGCAATACAGAGCTAGAGCTTGAGATCTTTCTTTCTTTAGGAAGGAGACAACAGCATGTGTTTGTCACACACCACAGTAACATAGGCTCAGAGTTTTGAGTACACTGAAATGCTAATGATGCTACATATAGTTTAATATTACATAAAGGTCAGTGTTAGATGTAAAGGGGAAATTGACAATTCTCCAAGGACACATAATATTATTTATAACAGTGTTCTTGCACTTTTCAGTGATAGTATCAATTGTTTACAGCTGACTGAAACAAGAAGTTGAATTGAGCTGATAAGGAACTGAGGTTTGGGTCCAAGCCCAGATCGTTTTACCAAGGCTGCAGGACAGTGTGTTGGAATATTGTGTAGCAAGGGAGTTGCTGAAAAAGAGTAGTATAAATGTTTTTAGGTAGAATCCTGGTTCCATGGCAAAATTTCATTAGCATAAATGATTTCAAGATTTATTTGAGGCTGATATATTGTTTGTCCAGAGCATTTTTAAAATAAAAGCCTTTGCTAATGCCAGAAATATGGCATTGCCTAGACTGAGTGAAAGGTTTAATTTAATTTTCATTTATGAAGATTATGTCTGTTAAGACAGTCTCTAATGGTGAAATCACATTCTGGTGTAAAGATTAGGTTGATCTTTTAGCAATTTTCTGCTTTGAAAATTGTAAAGAGTACAGTAGCTTAAATACTTTTGATAACAAAACAATATAGTAACTTGAAAATAATTGATCTCAAAGTGGGAAGGTATCTCCTTATAGAATTTAATAATTACAAGGTCAATCAATGGTATTTCTTAATTTGCAATTACATATAGATTGGCAAAAATGCCAGTGAGCTGGAAGCTAACATGTAGGTTCCAGTGGTAACCCAAATATAAATCTCTATCCCTTTTTAAACTTCTTTTAGATGATGACATAAAATTAGAGAAAATATGCAGAAAAAAAAGGGTTAATTTATTGTGTGTTCTACAGGACATAAAAAGGATATAATGAGATATTTTTACTAGCAACCTACCCGTGACACCTGCTGGTATTCTACAATTAGCCTCCTGTATCCCAGGACACACTCACTAGGGTTTAGGTAAGAGAGAGATGACCCCAGCACAGCCTCTCTGCCTATGCCTATGCCCTGCCTGCTCTCGGCTCCACGTCCTCTTTGTCGCTAGTCCCCAAAAGCAGCTGCATTTACAGACAGAGGAAGGGGATATCCTATTACAAAAACTAGGGATTACATAGAACGTCATAAAACACTGTTACTTAAACTTTACTTGAATGCTTTTGTTTTAAAATGAGGGGGATTTTCCACACCAGTGATGTAAGTTTCCCTCTTCCCCCCAGCCCCCCCCCCTTTTTCACCCCGGGAAGGTGCGGGGATGGAGATGAGGATCCGGGTCCGGGAGCGCCGCAGCAAGCCGGACAGCAGGGGGTGCTCGCGCGCCGGGGATCGATGTCGCCGGTCGCCTCCTGGCCCGAGCTCGGTACCGGTTCGGTAGGCACCAGAGATTTGCCAAGTAAGAGGGAGGGGGTGTCTTTACAACGACAAGAGTCAAAGAAAACCTCTCCAGAATTATATCACCAGCTAAACAATAGTAGAAACTACTAACCGTGTAGTGTGACCTCATTTATGCTTATAAATATGTGAAGGGTGTGTGTCAGGAGGATGGGGTCACGCTCTTCTCAGTGGAGCTCAGTGACAAGACAAGGGGCAATGGCTGTAAGCTGAAGCATAGGAGATTCCATGTGAATACACGTAGAGGTTTTTTCACAGTGAGGGTGACAGAGCACTGACACAGACTGCCCAGAGAGGTTGGGGAGTCTCCCTTCTATGGAGATATTCACAACCCATCTGGACGTGCTTCTGTGTGACCTGGTCTAGGGAATCATGCTGTGGCAGGGGGGTTGGACTTAATAATTTTTTGAGGTCCCTTCGATCTCCTAACATTCTGTGATTTTGTGATTCTGTGATAAGTAACTTGTTCAGTTTTGTATCTACTTAAATGCAGTTCACCTGCCTGTCTTTTTTTTCAACATAACCAATGACTTTTTAAACTAATAACAGGACTGTATAGTAGGTAAACCCAGTCATGGGTGATCCATGTTCTGTAACTGTGTTACTACCACAACAAAATCATTCATGTTAAATCAGATCGGTGCCTAAATGTAAAACCTACCTGGGTATGCATGGCTGATAACTAGTTGTTCAGTGGGCATTTGCTGAGCACAATATCCAAACCAGAGAAGGACTCTGGTCCTTTCTCATATCCCTCCCAATCTTCATCATTATACCAAGATAACACTCACCTGATGCAAAGGATAGAGTTTAATTATTGCATTGGAAACGTGGAGAAAGTTGTAGCTAGAAAATACTTTATCTCCACATCCTGACTTAGAAGATTGCATCAAGAGTGCTAAAAACAAGGTAGTGTTTTTAACATTTTTTGTCCTAAGATTTACACAACATCTCAATGGCAGAGTAAGGGATAAAACCCGATGATCCCTTCCCAGGTCACAAGCCAAACACTTTTCTTAAGAGCCAAGGTTAATATTTATCTATGCCCCATGGCAGTAATTTTGAAAGTTATGATCCTGGGGATAAATTGTTGCTTTAAACAGGCAGTTAACACTTTAAACTTCGTTTTTATTGGCATATAGTAGTTAAATGCTTATTAGTGTGCTGATGGGTTTATGATGAACAAAGCGAATTAAGAGTCCGTCACACACTATTAGAGGCACTGGGTTGTTTGAGTAGCCTGAGTTAATGTATGTAAGATGTACAGTAACTGGTGTACACAGAAAATAAAATGTTCATTTTTAAATATTGTACTTCAGATCATTTTCTGTTCTATTTACATTCAGAAAAGAAGCTCTCAGGCTACTGGCAATCCAGTGACCTGGTATCTGAGCACACATGTTCCTGAGGACACAGCCTAGGCTCTGGTGTTCGTAATTCAGCACTGGTTTCCCACAGGATATAGCAACATGCTTGGAAGATGTATTGTGAGGATGTCACAGGTACTATGTGGCACTGCGTTCACAGAAATGGCTGAGGAAACACTACTCAACTGAAGTGAGTTTTGCACACTTCTTTGGGCATCTCTGCCAGAATAGGTTGCACAAATGTGCTGGGGGGAATTTCTGAAGGAAAGGTAGTGTGTCTTCCTTGCGCCTGGAGTGCGACATGGAGACATTTGAGCTATGGGAGTGTTTAGAGTGCAGGTGCCTGCCTCAGTTCTAGGCATACCCTAGTCCCTAGGACATGGATTCCTATTTCTATTTTCCTACTCTGCTGGAAAATACTCTGACTGCTATTAATGACTTGATTATAGCAGGCCAATTAATCAGAGCCAACTTGTGATAAATGTTTCCCCCACATAAAATTATGATGGCTTTCTGTCTAAATATAGGATGAGTGCATCCTATACTCCAGCCGAAAGGTGTGACACATGGATAAAGTGAGGCTATTTAGCACAGCACAGCTGACGTGCCTTGCTGCTACCATTCCATGGGACACTGCTCACAAACCATAGCTAGCCTCTTGCCTCACTGCTATTTATTTGTGTTGTCTGACTTTTTGTTTCCTAATTAAAGATGACACATAGAGTTGGGAAGAAGTTAATAGGTCTCTTAAAATAATTTTAACCAGTTGATTGAGTTTTCTAACTAGTCAACCATGAATTCTGGTATTATGTGGATGTTGCTGGAATGCTCATTTCTGGAGCACAGAAAGTTAAGCCTTTGCCTTATACTCATATAAGGAATGTGAAACAGAATCTGCTTGCAAAAATAAATAATAGGTGTTGGGAGAAAAGTACACTATAAAAATATAGGAGAGATTTTATTTATAAACCACTTCCTCAAATAAGAAATAGTTCTAATTCTTAATTCCAGACTGTCTCTCTGTGCTTCTCCCTTCCAAATGCTACGCTGCTGCGTACTTACCTCTGATACCTCAGATCCTGGATGGCTGACTCCTGTCTTTTTCTCTACTATATCTGTCACCCAGAACCTAAATCATAGATACTGAGAATGAGTAATTAAATAGACTAAGTTTAAGGAAGCTGCCACAGTCCTAGAGATTGAAGTCCAATATGCTAGTTTTGTTATTGAAGTTTTCAATGAGCATTTGATTTAAATCCTGAAAATGTATGTAGTTATATGGATATCAGATCTATTTAGTACTGCTAAAGAACTTGAAATGTTGACTCTGTTTCAGAGAAAACAAGACTTTAAGGATTTTTTTGGCAAATTCTAGGCTGGAGCAGGCCTAGCATACATTCACATAATCATTGTGAGTTTGTAATTCCTGCAGTTTGAATGTTTTGTTTTGTTGACTGCGTTTCATTAAGGTGTTGTCATCCAGGTGAGGATTATGTAACTCCCAAGCTAGGTTGCCTATTTTACTATTGGTCAATATCAGAAACAGCTGTATCTTTCATGTTCTTTGCTCTGCTTCCTCTTTTACTATTTATCCTCTCCAGAAGAAGTACCAAGAAAGTGGCTGTGAATGCTGGAAGGCTTACGTTGTGTAATATCATTACTGTTGGCTGCTCCTGCTGGAGTCAAACTCTGGCCAAAATTTAAACTAAGCTGGATGAATGCTGAGAGTACTCATGGAGTTGAGTGTGACCATTCATGAAAAATATAACATCAGTGAGAATTCAAAAATCAGCAGCAGAGATTCCTCACTCTAATTCATTTCTCATTTGGAATGAAATCACATTTCAGAAACATCATTGCCTTTATGACACTGTCCTGTTAATCTGAGACCTAAAACAACTAAGCTGTGGTTTTGAAGGTGTATTCAAATAAGAATAGCAATTCAGGCTTTTAAGCCCATGTTGACCCAGTTTAAAGCTACATCTGAAGTTATTTATTTCACCCACATAACTATTAGCCTGGACAGTTAAAAGACTAGTTTCATCCTTCTTTTGATTAAAAGCAAAAGGTGTTATGCTTGTTCTAGAAAAGCGGTGACAGGTTTTTTACAGAAGCTTGTGAATTCCAGATTCCACGCATTTTATGTAGCTTTTCCCCTCTTTGTCCATTGGTGTATACATTAGACCTCTTCCAGGCCATTTTTTTCCAGCCCCTTGGATCTGCAGGTATTTTTCAGAAGGTATATAGAAGTTGATTAGAGCACCACAGAAACTCAAATGTTGTTTTTAGCTTCTACCACATCATTATATCCACAGCACTATATCCTGTGGATTATTTTAGCTAAAGCCTATTCTATAAAAAAAAAGATTCCCTAAACCAGGTCACACAGAAGTGCATCCAGACAGATTTTGAATATCTCCAGAGAAGGAGATTCCCCAGCCTCTCTGGGCAGCCTGTGCTAGTGTTCCGGCACCCTCATTAGGAAAAATTTTTTTCTTGTATTCACATGGAACCTCCTATGCTTCAGCTTACAGCCATTGCCCCTTGTCCTGTCACTGTGCTTCACTGAGAGGAACCTTGTTTCTCTTCTGTACTTTTCCCTGGTGAACAGTAAGACCTGGGGATATTCCACAGAATAAGTATACAGTTAAGCCAAGCAACATTGTTGATAAATAATTTCCACAAAATTGCACTTTAAATGCAATTTGCAACAGAAGGCACATTCACATGATACAGCTAAAGAGTTTGAAACTATATGAATTATCTTTCTTTTAAAATCAGGTGGTTGTTTGGTTTTTTCTAGGATTTTCAGTTGAAGATCCCTGTTGTTGGTTCTGTCATCAGCAAATTCAGATTAGGGCATCTGTTTTCATTTTTTTCAAACAGAAATGTCATGCCCATCATGTTCAGTTATGTGCTTCACTCCTACTTGATAAGGTTGGAAGTTGGTATTTGAAAATGTGAGTATCATGACAGTGTGAAAGATGAAGCTTACTCTACATACATAACAAGAGGATGGTGAGGGCGTTGCCTCCTTCCTCAGGGAATGAGAGCAAATTTGACTGATTTTCTGCTTTTTCTCTACATTTGTAAGCTCAAAGATTTGTTATGAATATAAGAACAAATTGCTTTTCCCCTCTTCACAACAGCACAAAAATAAGTTTCAGGAAACAGCTAATTTTTTCAGGTACTGATGTATTTGGAAAGACTCCTATAAAACTTTTGCCTGGCGAAGCCTCACAGCCTCTGTGCGAGACAGAATTTAGAGAGGCCGGACAGCATATGCAGTAGCTCAGATGTTTCTGTGGTAAACCATCATGTTTTCTTCAAAAAGCTAATGCTTTTTGCCTCTTCATTAATGTTTCCAGCTGTTTACTTGTTCCCAGGTGTGAAACCAAATGCTGGGGGAGCTGGCTGGGTTGCAGCATGACTCAGCATGTACTGCTGTATTCCTTTGAAAGAAGTGTCTGGCAAGCAGCACCATGTGGGATTGTACCTTAAATACACACATGTAAATATACAGACTTCATTTCTGAGGAGTAATTTGTCTGAGATGACTACTTGCTTGTTGCCAAGAGAGTAAGAAAAAAAAGTATACAGGTAGTAATAGAAAGTGTTATTGCACAGTAAGTCAGTCTTCCTGTTCATCTGCTCTCAGTATCATCTGGATTCTGTGGGGTCAGACAAATATCCTGCATCTTGTTCAGGTCTCAGCACTATGGTAAGTTGGGACCATCTCCACTGAAGTCACTGGAGAAACACTGGCAGACAGCCAGTCAGACTTATGGGACCTTAGATCCCATTTTATTGATTTGAATGTATATATTTACAATTATGTTCTCTGAAATGTGCTACATTAAGAATAAACATTGTGTCCTTCTGTATAGCATTGGATTACCTAGAGATAAAAGCCTTCTTCTTATATCTATAGTTAGGAGCCACTCTGCAATGACTTCCCTTATACACTGAGGAAGCTGAGTTGGAGTAATTCCAGTTACAGTGTGTGACATGACGCAACCTTAGTGCAACTCATCTGCAGCAATAACACATATTGCAGCAGAAATGTAAACTACACAAACAATGTGTATGAGACTATACATGGTCTGGGAAGGAAGAGTCTAGATCCTTCTCTTCCCTATTATACAGAAGGAAGAGTTCAAGGAACGCAAAAGTGGTCATTGTGTTGGAGAAAGTGGTCTTGGGAAAAGAAACTGCCCTGTGGAATTAAGTGGGTGTAGATCTAGAAACAAACTTTTTTGTGTATTGGTTGTTACACTTCTGCCTGTGCATGCCTGGGACCACACACATGCCAGGGAAGAGTGTAACTTGAACCTGGCTTGGTTGGTTCAATATCCGTATCAAAATGATTTCTCTATGTGTTTGGTGGAACAGTAAGCTGACCTAGGTAGTACCCATATTGCAGGATTGTGAGTGGCTGTGCTTCTAGTTAGGAACCCTCATGGCTGGCTCTACCTCTGGTATGAGCAAGACCTTGTTGAATATCACTGTAGCAAACAGAGCTGCTGCCATTTCAGCAGTCTCTCTGAGTCCTTGCAAAGATTTAACTGCATCCCAGCAAAATTCATGAGTCTTTTTCTGTGTCTCTCCCTGGGCCAGAAAGGCTGAAAACTGGGACTGACAGAACAGCTCCTGGTGTTTCCCATGCTCTTGCCATCCCTTCCTTGTCTCTGTATGAGACTCCACAAGTTTGGAAACAAAAGATGTCTCAGATGTACTACATCTACAGGACAGATGTGGGCACTATGTGGCTGGAAGGGACTCAATTCTCTCTAGTAAGGAAACCTTTAGCACAGTGTGCTGGCAGGTGATGTCCTGGCTGCTGCTTAGCTCTGCTACATCTCCCCATTGTGGGCCTTACCATTATATGCTGCCCGTGACCCACCAGTTTGGGGAATGGGATCAGAATTTTGGCTTTTAGAGGTAGGTGCTGTGGCAGGAAACTAAGCTGGAGACAAATGAGTAAAAGCCAAGGATGCCTGATAACTCTGTGCTTCTTGAATGTCCTTATGGCTACCCTTTAGGAAGAGACGGACAGAAGGGGAAGGAGCAAGTTGGAAGGGGCCATGAGACAGCAATGAAGTGAGCCTGCTCTTCTTTTCTCATCTGAAAAACATTAACTCGAAGTTTACAATCTCACTTTTCCATGTTTACATGTGAATAAGTCTGTTATTTAAATACTCTGCAGAAAGTGAATAAGGCATTTGTGTAAACTATAGTATTTTAAGATATGAATTAAAAATCTAGAAAGTCTTTGTACACCTACTTTTGCTATCCCCTTTTTTGACTTCTTTGAGGCCCTTTCATAAAGTTCTCCTTTTATTTTTTTTTTAAAAAGCGTATATTGTTACAATGTTTATTCTCTGGTATTTTTGCTCTGCCTCATAGGGAATAGCCAGTTTTATGCTAACCCTTTAACTCAGCATCTGATCCTACAGTTTTCTTCCTGACTAAGGTCTCTGATCTTATATAAGCAAATATCTTGCAATTGCATTTCACAATAGTTGCAAAGATAGTGTAATAAGCCACAGCAGAACTAGTTCTTGTGATGATGGAGAATTATGAGAAATACCATATGAAAACAAGAAAGCAAGCTGTAAGTTGTTTTTCAGAGACAGAAAAAAGCCTAAAACAACCCAGCGTGCAAAGGTGAGCTGAACAGTTCAGAGGTGGAAGGATATACTGATTTTGCTGAAAGCAACAATAACATTGATTCTTTGCTCTTTGCTTTGTATTTTTTTTCTATATATATATTGGACATATAAACATTTTAAAGCAGGATAAGACTCTCATTTCTCTATATTATTGTGGGGAACATTTCTTATTGGTTCAAATGCAGTAGTTTCTTTCCAGATATAAGGTGAAAAGCCTCCACCACCCATTCTGAGTAGGAATAGCTTCCTCAGTAGCAGCAGGTCAGATCCCCAGCTAAACATTCCAGGCAGTTCTTTTAGAATGAACTTGTAGTAGTTGTGATACAGGTGGCAACTGCATGAGCGCTGAATGTGTTTGCACTCAGTATGTTGCAAGTAGGTTTCCTTGTGGATAAAAATCTTGCAGGTTGTTTTTAGTGATGCTCTATTACTATTGAGAAGACTATTTGCTGTCATGGGAGAAATTGTGCAAATTGGATGATATTCATGTAACAACAAATACCAGAGCAGGAACTTAGATCCTAATTCCTCTGTGTTTCATCTGTTTCTAATCTCTGCATTTTTTATCTGTCTCTAGCAAATATCAAAGGCAGTTTCTTAAATAGTTTCCACAATCTTTTTCTGAGGAAGTGGATCCTGAAAAAGTTTCTATCCATATGAGAGGTGTCTGCATAGCCCATACTGACTTGTAAATTGGATGTGATAACTGCAATAATACTGAAGAAATTCTGGAATAGTTCAGCTATTACCCCTCACAGTGGTGTAATTAGTTACCTTAGTTTAGACACCAAACGTAGAAAATTATTATCCTTCTGAACTGCTGTTTCCCATTATTATTTGGCATCTTTAATTTCATTTTATGTTGTGAAAAAACTCTCTGTAAACTCTGCTAAAGAAACACAATTGTCTTACAGAAGTAGCTAAAGCTTGTGAGGGTTAAAAGTAACTTTTTTCCCATGTGTCATTTGCCCAACTTAGAATTCTTTAATAGATACTGAGCAGCACAAAACTGAAAGTATTTTTAATTTCAGTGCTTTGTATATTTACAGAGGGATTACAACAAATTTCTACACTTTATCTACATTTTAATAGGGCAGTGTGAACATATGAAGTGTATTAAGGTGGACTGCCTTACTTATTAAACTTCTGTGAATTCGTCAAAAGCCCTTAGCAGTTGTATGCAATAGGGGCTGGAAAGCCATGCATGATTGAGGTCATGCATCCAGCCAGTTTGTAAGATGATCCCTCTGTACGGAGCCATCAGCCATCCTTAGCATAGGGGCGCACTCATACACGCATTCCTGTCAAGTCATCTTGTGAAAGGCTGCTTGCTTCCAGCTTGGCTTGAAAGTGCAACCTTAATAAAACTCACTGAAGTCTGAGAGAAAATAGCAGTTCTGCAGAAGATAGTGTAGGGGAAAGAGACTGGGATATGCATATGCAGCTGACTAAAGCAGACTACATGCTGGACTGTAACAGAGAGGAAACAATAAATCTTAACTACTACGCAATAAATATTCCCATTTTTAACTAAGGAAGCTATTCTCACAGTGAAATTAAAAAAATAACAGTTTATCCAGGCTTGATTACTAAAGTCCTTTTCCCAAAGTCTTTAAGGGAAATTAGGAACAAATTTAAAGAGAGAGGAAGAAAATATATTTTTTTGAAGTGGGAAAGGAAAGTATTAATAACATGTCAGTTTTCCTTTCCTTTGCTTTCCTGGCAATGATTCTTGCTCATATAGGCTGTAATAACCAGCGTCGGGGTCCAGAAGCCAGTGGGAGAAGATTTAACCGGATTCAGCATGGGCAGTGCACCTATACTTTCATTCTTCCAGAACAGGATGGGAACTGTCGTGAAAGCACGACAGACCAGTACAACACAAATGCTCTTCAGAGAGATGCTCCTCACGTGGAACAGGATTTCTCTTCCCAGAAACTGCAACATCTGGAACATGTGATGGAAAATTACACTCAGTGGCTACAAAAAGTAAGTGATTTTGTTTTCCTTTCTCACTAACTGGATTTTTTTGGTGATGTTTACACTGTTCAAAGTTTTCATGAATTTCTATGAGAACTGAAGTAATAAGAATTGACACATCTTTTGTCTGTGAAAGGGAGAAGTGCTTCAGCCAGAGTGCACCCTTTTAAGTGGCATTGGTCTTGGGAGCAGAATTTTCTTCACATTACTGAAAGATGCAACTTTTTAAAGCTTTATCTCAACAGACTATGAATGTTTGTGAGCCAGAAAACACAAAAATCCTCCAGAGATTCTAAAGACAGAACTTGCTAAGTATTCTTACAACCTCTACTTATAGTTCACAGCTTCAGGTCAGATGCCATGAAGGATACCTGCTACTCTGACAGCAAAGGGGAGCATTTAAAAAAATCAGCATTTAAAGGCACTAGGTTAAGAATATCATTGTTCTTCTGTAAATAGATTCTGTAATACTATTCTATCCAGCTAATTGCTCAAAAGAATGAAAGAAAGAAGAAAATATATAGGCTTTCACACTCCTAACACATCACAATAATAATTTTTAACAGTGTAGATTACATTGGACTTGAAACAGCCTGCTTTATTTTCTCTGTGTACATGTGCATTCTTTCATTAAAAGGGAAAAATTAGTTTGAAAGTGTTGCAGTAGCTTAGCAGAAATAATTATTTTTAAGAATTTTTGCAATATGTCTAAAATTGTAATGAACTTTTCAATATTTTATGTGTCACATGAAGTTTGGACCTGAAAAGACTTAAACATGCTAATGATTTTACTCATATGAGCAATCTCATTCACCTTAACAAGATTACCCACTTCTGTAAAATTACATACCTTGCAAGATCTTGCCCAATGCCTTGGTAATGAAAATGCCTTGGGACAGCTAACCAGCAAAAATAAATAAATAAACAGTCTTAGGTATGTGTAATATTGCCATTCTCACACTGACATTTTGACCTGGCAAAACTTAGAAAATTGAGCAATTGAGTTATGCAACTAGTCGCATAAGATGTCACAAGAAAACTGCTGTATTTGAGATATACATTATTTAACTCTAACACAAGTTCATACTCAGAGTGAATATTAGTAAAAATCTAGTGAAGGCTCTACTAGATGGGCTAAAACATCATACTAACATAGTTACTATTACCTATCTCAGTTACAAGTTTTGTTTCATCCAGATTTTATACAAGATAAAAATATGTTAAAAGCCATGTAGAGCTGTTACCATCCCCCAACCCTACTAAAATCTTTAGTCAGGATTTCCTCACCTCTTCGTAAATTAATTGTGCTCTTTGCATATATGGCTCTAAGCAACAGAGAAGGGACTCTGTGGAGTAAACATGACTATAAACCAATATATAACCAAGCAAATCTTTTTTAGACTACTTTTATATTTTTTTAATATCTTGCTTGGGGAATATAAAGATGGAAAGGAGGGGATATCATCTGTAAAGGAAAGCATTTCTCAAGAAATCAGTTTACTGTACCTTAGGAGACCGAGGCAAGCACTAAAGAGAGGAAAAGTTGTTATTTGTGTTTATGGACACATGATTTTACTTGAACAAATTGCCTGCTGAATCATGCAATGACTTGACTTATTCTGTGTTTGTCCACTAGAGACTGAACTAAGATCACTGTTTCGCTGTGAACTGAACATGAACAAATATGAGTCTCTGGAGTGTAAATGTCTGGGTTAGGGTTAGTCCTTTCACACTTTGTAGGGAAGTGATTAAAAGGTAGGAAGCCCAGTGAAAGGAGTTTATATTTGAAGACTGTTTTCTTCTGCAGTAATTGTAAAACTGGCTATGAGTAGAACCATCCCCCTCCTTCTTTCCTTCCCAGCCCCCAACTTACTGCTCCCAGGGGTTTACATAAAACTGGGATTGTGCTCATATCCCCATGTGTCAGTTTTCCCTGGAATAAAAGGACCCGTTTCTTTGTGTGATGGAGTATTGCTCACTCTAAACAAATGAGGCTGGTGCAGCTCTATTATAGCATCTCTGAATACTGAATTTACTTTGTTGCTATTGCCATTACAAAGCGTCTCAGCCATAACTCATTTCCTTTCAAAACAAGCATAATGTTTAAAAGTAATGAATGTATTACGTAGATATCTTGCATTTCATTTTTATACTCTGCATTTACTTTTCCTCATAGATTTTTAATATCAGATATAACAGCTGCTACACTAAAGAGTATTGTACAATACACCTGCTGTGAACAAAGTAAAAATAATTAATGGTTATCAGTCTATGACTGGAAGAATACAGTTATAATAGGAAATAATATTTAAGAATTTGAGACATATTCTAAATTGCATAAAGGAAATATGTTTATTACTTCAGCTAGTAAATAAAAAGTTCATTAAAATCATACATATGTAATGTTTGGCAAGGTCAATTCTTTTTCTCAGCACAAATTCTAGCCTGCAATATTGAATGAGTATTTGTTAAGAAAGTTTGCAAGAATCTTGGTTTGCTGAAGTCTGTAGTATTTTACTTTAAAAATATTTTTCGTTGTTATCTAAACTAGCAGATTTCTAGAAGCAAAACAAGTGTAGGGGGTTTTTAAGGAATTTTTAATGCTTAAAACCAAAAGTATTTCTTTGATGACCTACAAGCTTGCTTGTAGATAAAAATTAGCTTGCTGGGGGGCCAATTACAGTCAGTTAAGTCCCAACCTTGTCCATTACATTTGCATATCTATAGTAAGCATAATTGGGATTGGTTGGCAAAGCAGGGACATGGCAAAATGCTCTGAGCTGACACTACTCGGAAGAAGATGACTTGGTAAACATCTTTAGAGATTTTCCTAGAACTGTTTATTTTCATACCGGATAACTTTCCCCATTGTTTAAGCTTGGGTTTCATTTCTGCAATATGTTTATACTAATAGTTCCAAACAAACAATTCATCACATTTTCTTTCTTGCAGTAACTGACTGGCACATGTGATACTCTTTGGTATTTAATTGCAGTGTCTAAGTATTGCCAAAGAGCAGTTACGTGAAAAGTTATGATCATGTCTTGCTTGAGACCTTTGTGTTAGTCAGCTTGCTTAACTTACGGTATCAATTCATGCACTCAGGACAGCCATATAGATGAGTACTTCATATACTTACCCCTCAGCCCAAACAGGAGTAATTATTATTACAGTAATAAGTGAGTTTTACAAAACCCACTCTTTTTTTTCCAAATCATTACCTAAGCAGAATACCATAAAAGTTTAAAATGAAAGCTCAGTAATAATACACCATGAGAAGGTAGTACAGATGTACAAGTTTGAGTTGAATAACAAACATTCTAGTCAACCAATATCCAAACCTAGATATTTTTTTCACTTTTATCTGCAAATATTGATGATACCACTACACTTAAACCAAACAAAACTATCTCACTTTCCTTTCCTTTCAAAGTGTCTGTGCTGTCACCAGCCATAAACAGAAGTAGTATAAAATGATGAACTGGATTCAGTCATTAAAGAAAGAAATTATTAGCAACTTTTCTGGAGTACCTGTAAAGAAAGAAATTATAAGCAGCTTTTCTGGGGTACGTGTAGCCATTTTTTAGTCTACTTTATTCTTACTGTGGCTTTGGTAAATGTTTTGCCTATGGCATTCTCTGTGCTTTCTGTTGACTTGCTTACTTTGTAGAAGTAATAATAAGTGCTTACTTGGGTATTAAACATGTAAGGAATCTTGGTTTTGAGGTGGATCAGTCATTGTATAGAAGAAATTGGCTTTTGAAAACCTGGTGCCTGTCACTATGCAGTGGCTCCACTGAAAGTCTCCCCCTCTCTGCTGTCTTAACCTGCAGGGCCTAGCACCACAATAAAACTCTAATAATATGTTTATGTGTGTGGAATGACTGGATTTTGCCTTGGATTTTGTATGGTTTTCTCAAGATGGGAAAATTCCTTACATGTCACTCTAGTTGTGAAGCTGTGTAAAAGTGTTACTGAGCATGCCCTGAAAAAGACAGATCTAAAGAGCTGTCATAATATCCTATGAGGCAAATTTATGTTAATATAAACATGAATGTGGTGGCAGTCATTTTTATCATATTAAGAAACTTAATTTTCCCCAGTTGAACTGTTACAAGAAATAGTAAAGATTTCATTTTATTTATGGTTATGTCTCACAGGGCAATTTTGTAACGTAAAATGTGACCTTAAAGTCCACGTAACATTTGGATGTTAAGTGCAACCAGGAGATCCATGTTTATTTTCACAAATATAAGCAAGTCATTAGATTTAGAACCTACCAGTCTGCTTGAATGAGTATTGCTAACAGGACTGTGTAAGGAATGGCTTTACAGTAAATGTTTCATTATTCAAGGTGGATCAGAGCTAAAAGGAAACAGGAAGAAAGATTCACCCAAAACTGGCTACTAACCTCCTATTTGGCATCCAGCTTGAACATGGATTTATTTTCTAGACTCAAAGGTTGTTAACTATTCTAGGTGCTCCTTTTTGCTTTGAAGTCAAAGAATTCTCTTATCCAAAGCACAGCCTCATCCTACTGACATTTAAAGTGTAGTTTCCACAAACAAGCTGTGAAACAAATGGTGGAATTAAATTCAGTGGGATTACTTATGTAGTAAGTACTATTCAGTGGGCAAGTATATACAAAAAAACAGTTTTAAGGAGCAAAAATAATCTAATGGAAACAAAGTCTTTCTAAGAAAATTCATAGTTGAATATAAACCCAAAATTCCTTATTCACCTGAAAAAAATCTCTTGGCCAAAAATATGTCTGCATTTCAAAGCTTTATTATCGCATTGCTGGAATACTCTGAGGTACCTACAAGAAAAACACAAGACTTCAAACATGGAAATGCCTGAAATCTTTAGATTATTGAGGGATAATATAATTGACTTTTTTTTTTTTCTTAAGAAGCAGAAGAATCAAAGTAGTAGATTGAAGGACAGTCTCACATGTTGCCACATTTGGTAGCAAAAATTTCCCATGCTTGGACAGAAGCCTTTATCATAATGTGCAGTAGAACCTGAATGTGTTTATTTTCAGTGATGACAGCTGTAATTAGGAACTTTCTGGTAACAATAAAATATTACATTTATTAATCATCAGAACTGTCCAACCAACATGCCCAGTGGGAGTTTACATTTATAGCATGAAGAACTTTTCTAAATGAAACTGATATAAAGTAAATGGTATGTCATTTCGAGGGTGCTGAGAACTCATTCTTTCCATTGCCTTCTGTGGTTTGGAAGCAATCTCTGTTTCACAGTGCTGGGTGCCTTGGAAAAAAAACCCAAAACCAGACCATGTGGGAAAAGTATAGAGCTGGGTATTTTAGGCCTGCATCATCCCACTCAAACTTCTGGCCAAAACCCAGAGATAACCAAGATAGATTTTTCATTTCTGTGGGGAATCTCTCAGTGCTGTGTCGAGAGACAGTAGCAAACCCAGAGGAAGAGCCAGGCCTCTGAACTGTCCTGTGGAAGTCCCTGCTTCTCTTCATTGACTCCAGGGAAATTCAGAGCAACTTCCTTCCTAATCTAAATGCCTCAGTTAAGGGGGATGGATTTAAGTTTTGCTTCTGTCCACGACAGTAGCATAGACTTCCCTTTTGAGTGCAAGGAAATCATAAACTTTAAGTATTCTTGATTTCCTTTTCTAACATAGATACTCCTACTCAATTTCACAGGGCTGTTGGAAGGCTCAATATGTTATTTTTTGTATTGTTTTTAAGTCTTTCTGGTGGAAAATATTTTGTAGAATTAACAGTGTATGTATGATAATACTTCCAATATTTACAGAAAATGATGTGAGATTTAAAAATTTTTAAAGAAAATTAGTTTTAAATCAGTAACTAAAATAATCTATAAGTACAGTGAATATGAATCTACAATGCTAAGTATATTTTGCAGGTTGCAATTGGTTAAATAGATTATGTGTGTCCTGCTAACAGTGAGAATAGTCCTTATTCTTGCTGTGTTCATAAAACCCAGTGAGCCCCTGCTGCTCCAACCTGTATTCATCTAAGATGAATAGGACGGTACCTTATTCTTGTTCAGATTCTCAGGAAGACCAGTGAGGAATGACTGGTTTTTCAGAGCTACTGTTACCAGCAATTTTGAATAAATTTGTCATTATCAAAACTGGGCTCATTTGCGTGATTTTTTGCAAGCATATCCTGAAAGGTGAGGGTACTTAGCAACCTGCTTGTATTCATCTCAGTTTACAGTTCAGCTTAGTTCAGTCCTCTTCTCTGTATTTGCAGTAAGATGTAAATAAGGAAGAGCTAATAAAGAGGACCTTCTAGGACCAGTATTGTGGTTTTAGCTGTGCTATGAACCTCATCTTCAGCACCAGCAGCTCAAGTATCTTGAATAAACAGTCCTAGTGTAAAAGTATTCCCACAAACATAAAGATTTCCTATCTTGTTAAAGAGTTGAAGTTTGATCAGGAAAAGGAAATTGAAATAGTTCCAGATTTCATAGGAAGGATACTTTTTCTTGTGAAACAAGCTGTATTTTAACATAAGGTTATACTTGTGTAACCACATGTGCAATTTTAGACAGTGTTATGAAACATTAAGGTGGTGAATATTGATTTAGAAGGGTAACTTATAAATTGTTGCACATTTGCACTCTATTCTGATTAATGTTCTTGCACAAAGATCAAGCTTTGCTTTTCATTACCTTGGTAAGGAATCAGGTTAATGTAAGTCACTCCCAAAGCGGGATAAAAAGTCTACCCAAGGGCTTGTACCAGTTTATCCCTGTTTAAAATTAATGCAAGTCAAACTAGTGCAACTTCCTTGTCTGAACAAGATGTAACAGTGGGAGTTTGCTCAACACTGAAAGAACATAAGAGTACAGGCAGTCAAAGAAAGACAGAGCCAGGGTCATCTGGAAAGATGCTCAAGGTGCACTATTCTACATTTCTAAAAACGATTTGCTTTCAGAATTAAAACAAACCAACAAACAACAAAAAAATGGATTAAGATATTTTTTGTAATCTCTCAGAAGAATTCATATAGAAAATCATTTTAGACAACGGAGTTACATGGTTGAAAAAAATTTCTTACACTCCCTTGACTAGACTCTAGGAGTAGAAATGGAAAAAAGAAAAAAAAATACAGTAAGAAAGGTGTAATAGAGAACTATGCTAGTTTTATGCTGGTGTGTCTTTAGCAAAGGTACTTTAAAGGTCTATTACATAATAGTACAAGGTCAGTCATGTGATCCTGTCTTAGAGAGAAATAGGCTAAAAGTCCAGATACAATCTTGCAGTTAGAAAATCTGGGTTGAAGATCCATGAGTAAAAAGTGACTTTAAAATTCTGCAGAATTCCTTTCCCCTGGACACCTTGCCCCAGTATATGAATATGTGCACACATATATCCATGCACAGACTCACATACATGTATTTAGATTTTTGAAGTGTTTGGTGTTAGGGTGCATGGAAATCTGTTTCTAAGTGTTATGTTTTGAATCCATTGTTGTGTTTTATACGTACATACCTACTGTCAATCTGTTCTCCTGTAATTGACTAGGCTCAAAAAAAGTAGAAGTGTTGCTAGCAAGATGAAACATTGTATATTGTACATGTATTAATTCTGTGTGAACTAGCCCCCATACTGTGTTGCTGATAAATAAGTGTGCCTTTGCTTTTGTCCTATCAAGTGTATTTGAAGCAAGAATTATCATGTATTCTAGACAAAATATTGGGCCTTTGTACTCCCCATTCCAGATGTGTTTCTGTCCTTCCATGTGCATATGTTGCAAGACAAACCTGATTGTGCTTTGTGCTTTGTGCATGAATGGCACCTGGTTATTTAATAGGACATGTCATAACTGTACAGTTAAAATTTTTCATCAGGTCTTCTAGTAATTTTTATTTGTTAGAGTAAATTCTTGCTATTTGTCATGTTTTGTCTAGTAGTCTTGTTGCAAAAAAAGTGCCAGGCATTCCTTCTGCAATAGGAATGTATGAGAACAACCAAAATCCACTTGTTCCAGTTAGCAGAATCCCCTCTCAAGTCTGTTTTGCTAGAGGATTTGGGTTCTGGCATTCTTTCTCCTCCCTCTGAACCAAGCAGGCAAATAGATTTGAGAGATTACCCTAGAGACAGGATAAATTCTGAGTGTCCCTGCCAGGAAATTAAAGCAAAAACTGCAGGGGACAGCTAGGAGCATGAACAGACAACCTTAGAAGGTAATTTGTCTCTTTTTGACAACATGGCTTCTTTCATAATAGAGCATAGATTATCAGATTGGTGCCAATCAATTTTGAATCTAAAAATTATTTCTGCTGCAGGCTGATGTACCATTTATGGACCATTTATGGACTGACAGTGCTTTTCTTTTTTTTTTTAAATGGAAAGTCCATTTAGTAATGACTTAATATTTCTGAAATCTCACAGAAACACTTTTATATACAACTTGGTTGTCTGAAAGCTCCTCCAGCACTATAGGGCTCAATGAAGACTGCTACAGTGTCTGAAAATTGGCCATTCCTATGTAGAATAAAGATGAAATGAGGATTTAGGATCATTGCCATTATCATTGAAGTATTAAGTGTATTTATTTGTATCATAGTTAAATATTTACCATCTAGTCTTAGTTCATCAGGAAATTCCTGTGGCCTTCTAGTCCACATCAACAAGTCAACACATTAACAGGCAGCCCCCAAACCATGATGCCTTTGGTGCTGTGCCTGGAATTTTGAGGATCTCCTTACAGGGAAAATTGCTCAAATTGATGACCTAATCTCTTTCTGAAGGAACCATTCCCCTTTGTTCCTTGGCTAAAACTTCATACTTCACTGTGTGTGAGTTAGCATAGTAGAGATAAATGGTCAAGGGCCACCTATCTTTTCGGCGTCACTTCTATCCTGTTAATAGGAAAGGCCATCAATGCTCTGGTAGAAAGTATTTCTAAGTTACTATTTTTGTATGGAGAAGATACAGACTGCATAATTCTTTATCACTTTAGCCTGCTAACTACAGAGGTGATGATTAAGGTTGTTTCTTTTCACATTTTTCTTGAATGATCCAGTTTGATCTCTTGGCTTTTCCAAGAATTCTAGCTGGGGCAATAAATATCCTTCTGTATATTTTTCTGAAATCTTTTGCCTCCATGACATGATTCAGCTCAACCTACTTTTCAATATGAGGTAGAATCAAGCAGGAATTACTCTGTTACTCTAAATGAGCACACATTTTATACTTTTGGATAAGTGGATGAGAATGGCAAGTCCACAGACTCCCTATAGAAACCTTTCTGTATTCAACAATGTCACAACAATTCAAAACATCAAAAAAAAGTGTATTATAATTAATTGAACAGGTCATGTAGGTATTCATATGATTGTAGATACCTTCTCCAATGCATGATAACCATTATGGCACATGCTGTACTGGCCAATCATACCTCTGAAAGCTATAAAAATATTTCATTATTGTTATGTATACAATGAGTGAATAAACTGTTTAATTAAGTGTTTATTCAATGCATTTATATATTGATTTTTAAAGTGCAGTGGCTGCACCAGCATTAAAAAGACCTATATATTTAAACAGAAATAAAAGACTTTGTCTGGACTTCAGGTTTTTAAAGCTAGAACTACTGATTGTATTTCTTTAATGTTAAACAAGTAAGCCAAAAAAGGAGCAGTTGTTAGATTCTACCTTAATGACTCCCAGTACTCCTCACAAAAAGCTTGCATTATTAATACTATAGAAACCAAAAAGAAAAAAATATAGAAAAGGTTTTTTGATCCAGGATTTAACACTCCTACACATCTTCGAACCATCTAGTAATTTAGTTATTGACCCCCTGGGCTATTACCAAGAAGCAGAATTGACTAAGGCTGAAAATGTTTTTCTTGCACTGTTATGGTCGTAAACATATAACAAGAATTCTTGATTTGTAAAATATGAACCAAGTGTGGCATTCTTTTCTTTTTCGTTCATTTTTAAACACTACCTCAACATTTTCATTCATTATTTTTCTGCTTAAATTATACAGAACTCCTGAAATAATGATCGAAACCCTGCTCCTTTTTCAATAGAACCAAGAATAGCCTTGGGGGTTTTTTCCCTCTGGTTTACAATTCATTATGGTGGAACACTGGAAATGTCTTTTAGGGTAAATTTCCCATTTTCATTCTTCTTATGTTTCAAGATGACACCTCAGTGTCAGTTATGTCAGTGTGGTTTTGAATGCTTTCATGTTTCCACTTCCATAGTGAAGTGAATCCTTCCAAAAGGCCTTAGGTAAGCCATAGCAAGATTATGTTTAGAATACTATTCATAAGGCAATACAAGCTCTATATGGTGAGACAGTGTCACATCTAAGTTAGAGTTACTCTGTTTTTTTCTTTCATAGTGGATAGAATTTTGTGTTTGCTTCTGTTAAGGTTAGTCTGGTATTGCTAACATGCTTCTCAGGTGTTGCTAGCACGAGCTCTTACCAAACAGTATGAGTAGAAAGAATAGTCATTTCCTATGGGAACATGAACCCAAAGGAGGTTATCAACACTTTCCACGAGCTGAAACCATTATTAATAAATAGCCCCAAGATTACAAACTGGTAATAAAAAGAAGTCTCTCGACTCTCACCCAGAGTGTGATGCTAATGAACTCCTGTGCTAATGAACTCCAGTGGTGCTAACAGAGAATCAGTAGCAAAAATCTGAGCTCAGTTCCTGTCCAGGAAAGGGCATTTTCCAAACCTCAAGATGAAGCTGATCCCTTGTCTCTTCCTTCCCCTGGCATTTTCAGGAGTGGCAGAATTTCCAGGTCTACTTTTTTTGGATTCACCTACAGCAAAATGCCTCTGTCTTAATGTAGGAGGATTTCTTAATGGTAAGAGACAGACCTCAGATCTGTCCAGACCTATTTGGCAGAACAGAAAATTCCCAGATGGTCAGGAGGAATTTTAAAGGCTAGAGGGGCATATTGCAAAATGCTAGCCTGGCACTCATGGAGAGTGAAGTCTGTTATTTATAGAATGCAGAGGCAAAAAACAGATGGTGTGCTTCCTGACAAGATGTTCTACAATCACAGCATTGTGTCAGCATAAATTTGCGGGGTACCACATCAAGAACTGAAATGATAGCACAGACTCTGTCCCCAGCCAGTTCTTTGCTCCAAATGCCTAGAAAGATACCAGCTAATACCACGTGGAGTGGTGGTTTTATAGTACAAAAAACCCCACTTCTAGGAAGCCCTAGAACAACAGTGTAAGTCAGAAATCATGTCAAGGGCATCCGTGTAACAATGTCAATGTCCATCTGCTGCAAATGATAAAAGACTCAAGCCCAGCCTGTGAGAAGCAGACAGACTCAGATGGTTTTGTTTATTTGAGGATAGAATTCTATATGCAGCTTTTATTATGCACACAGGCTTCTCTCAGCACTCCTCAGGCCTGAAAGTGGGATGTACATCTCATGAGAATAATGTTACAAAGAGATTTCCAGTTTTTCCTTTCTTGTTCACAACAAAAAGAACATAAACACACCTTTTCATTATGTTTTTTTTGTCATTATTCCTCTTTCCAGTCCCCTAAAACACCAAAGAAAAAGAGAGGTACATGTTGAAACAGAAGCACTCAAGGGGATCAGGCAGGTTATTTTAATTTAAAGCTAGTCTTGGATACTATCTGGATTGTAATTTCAGGGGACATATGAGTTTTTGATGTTTCTTTTGCTGAAGCCAGTCAGGAAATGTTTTTGTTTCATTTCTGAAATGTTTTAAAATAGAAAAATAGGAGTTTTGTTGGCATATTCTGCAGATTATTTGGACATTTCCATGAGATCCTTGTGTGACAGAATTGCTATGTAGCAGATGTAATCCAGTTAGAGACCGTCCAGGGGCTTGGGACCTTAGGTAAAAGTAGCCATGTGGCAAAGAGCAATGACTACAAAGCAAAATGCTGTGGTTTGCAGCCAAAAGGTTAGAATTCTTGGCTAAACAATGTAATCTGTTTCTTTTTTATCTATTAATTTATTTATAAAATAACCTTCCTTTTATTTTAAAAATATTTTCCATAAACTGAAAGAAATGTCACTGGAAATATTTTTCTCTACAGATAAAGAGAAAATCAGCAGACTACTACAAAGTGGCTGTCATAAGGCTGATATGAGTTAAAGTAAAATCAGGTTCCAGTATTATTTTGGGTTATGAAGGAGAAGTCTAAGTGCACTATCTATGTACAGGCATAGTGAAGATGTTTGAACAGGGACACGCAGTATTGGTGTCCTCCTGTTTATCTGGGAAGAGTTGATTTTGCAGTTCCTTTTTTTACTTGAAAAAGATAGAGAGAATATGCATGTGGAATGTTGTTGATATAGAAAAGATCATGCAAACTGTCCCCACTGAACTAGAGACATCTGAGTCCAAAGAGAACTATGTGTAACTTTTCTTCCACTGCCCTGGTTTGTTGATTTAATTAAGAAAAATATTTTTTAGCTGGCTAATTTAGTACATCTTAAAGGAAAAAAACATTCCCCTATCTGTGTAAGAATAAGCTCTTAGAACAATTATGTTGTAAATCAAAAAAATCTCTATAAAGAACACATGATACATTCCACTGTTTTGTTTAGTGGTATCCTAAAAATACACTAGAAATGCACCTCTGAATGTTGCAGAGTGGATTTGAAAACCAGGGACCCTTTTTTTCTGAACTTGGTGGAGCCTATGTGACTTTGTTGATGGGGCTATATGTCATCCCTCAGGCATATTCTGATGATGATGCCTTTTAATACCATATGCCAGTCACTAAGCCCAAGTGCATTTTGCTTTTGTGTTTCTGCACTGCAACATTCTGAGAAAAAAATTTACTCTGAATGTGACCACATAAAATTTAAAAAACAAGAACTACTTGAGTGTCTCTCCCCTAAACTATGTCTCTGTCTGCTTGACTTTTTAACCTGCTGATATTTTTTGGCATGTACTGTCTTTGTTAACAAATGAAATTCAGTTTGAATCACAGCCTCACAAACGAGTTTGTGATTCTTTTGTATGGTGATTTTTGCAAAATTATTGTTTATTGAAGATGTACTTTCCAAACAAGACCTGATGAAAATTGCCTTTCTTGGTGATATCTTTTGTCTATGGATAAAAATAATTTGCCCATGTGGATGTTATTCTATAATATTACTACATGGTAGCAAGTAATGAATGTTCTCAACATTTATTTTAATTACAGAGCACAGATAAAAAGATCAGAAATAAACCACTTGTCCTTCACAATTCAACAGAAATGAATAATATACATTAAATAGAACATGGAGTGGAGCAGGAGCATATCTGTTGTAAGTACAGGTGAAATGCAATTAACAGTTAACTTTACAGGACTTTTACCTTAGAACAAAGTTTACAGAATTGTTGACAAGCTTGAGAAGAAAATGTTATAATGATTATGTTTCAAATTATGAACAACAGTTTACTTGCATTTTCTGATATAAACAAAACAACTAGGAAGACTTTCTAGCTATTGTGATATCAAAGGACAGCACTGGATGCTGCTTCCTTGCAGTACATAACCCATCAACAGACCTGCTTCTGCTTTCCCACTTACAACAAAAATAAAAAATTGAACCCAGGAATAAGTCTTATTTTCAGTTCAAAAACCATCAAATAGATCCACTTTGGATCAAGACTGTGGTGGCATAGCTTTCATGAAGATAGTGAATTGAAGTCCTTGCTCTTGTGGGCAACCTCAGTTTACCAGATATCTGCTGGAAATACAATATAGCAGAGACAAAACTGTCTAGGATTCACCTGCAGTGATGTAGCTGATGAGTGAGCCAAGTAGGGAAGGTGCCCTGCTGGATGTGTTCGAGAGAAGGACTTGAGGGTGATGTGAAGTTTGCAGGCTGTCTTGGAAAGAGTGATCACAAAATTACAGTTTTCGATTCTTGGTGAAGTAAGGTGGAGAGTCAGTAGAACTTGTACCTTGGACTTCCAGATGTTTGATACATATTTTTGACTTGGTTCCAAAACGTAATTCATTGCAGAAAAAAATAGTCATAACTATATTGATTTTTAATTGATTTTTATTAGGAGAATCTTACGTAGCCACATGTTTTCCTAAACCCACATTGTGTGAATTTTCAGTCAGAGGAAGGAAATCAATGTGTTTTTATTTATTGCTGTTATGTGCATATTTCCAAATTTAAGACCTTTACAGTGTACAATTTTAGCTGACTCTTCCTATCTTTCTGCATGTTTTCTACTGCAGGTCTTAAAAAAGCTGTGTTCATATAAATATTTGGAATAACATGTTTTGTTTGATTTATAATTTTTTCAAATGTCTCCTAGTTTGGAAGAGCTAGCTTGTTAGGTCAAGCCACTCTTATCTCTGTTATATAGCATGTAAGGGAATGAACTATTAAAATATGTAAGCACACACAAGTTTGCTAAAAATGTAAGGAACATCAGCAGTGAAGACATTACTGTTGAGTAAAAAGCACATCAATTTTTCTGTATGAAGAAAGAATGATAAGAAAATTCCAAGGAACAATATTGTTGTATCTGAAAAATTGTAGAAGACTTTTCAACTTCATGATCAAAGATAATCATGTCTTTTGTCAATAACTCAAGCACTCCTTGCAATGGAGAAAGCAGCTTTTATGTGAATTTGTAGGATTATCTATATTTTAATATACTTTTTATGTTATCAAGTCTTGAGTATATTAATAATAATTTGACTAATTTGTCTCATTGGCATAAGATCTTCTCTCTTTCTTCTTGTACTTATTGGAATATGCACTGGAATATCCTTGTTTCTGTTTCCACTTATGTTGGCTGTAGATCAATATCACACCTCTGAGCTTACAGAAAGCAACTACAAGCAGAACAGGCATTGTTTTGTTTTGCATATGTATACATAAATTTACACATATGGTTCAAAGCATATTCTTGTCACTAATTCATGCTTGGTTTTAATTTTTCATTTTTGTTCGACTTTAATGTTTTGCATTTGTTGCACGAGAGATTCAGAGCAAGCTGCAAAACTACTTCTTTGGGCAACACCCAAAATGACTTAAATGAAGGCAGATAGAAAAACTACTGTATGAATCCATCCAAAGAAAATTAGGCTGCCTGGTATGAGGGACAATGATAAGCAGTGAGACTGTGAATAAAATCTAAATTAATGATAACTACTAGCATAGGAGATTTTGAGAGTTAGAACAGATCACTTTTCATCTGAGGTAGTCTAACTTCTGGTAAGGCAAACATTTCTTCTTTGTACCAGGGAAAGACTGAAGGATTGTATTTTCAATTTATTTCGACACATGATCTATAGACAATTTGGCAGACTTTAGTATCCCTTTGGCACAAGAGAACCTTTCAGATATATATAATATTTTTTGTCTTCCAGTTATGGTCCAAAAATACCTAAACTGTGTTAGATGAACATACTATCTCAAAGAGTAAGATGCAAAAATGATTATTTCCCATCTAGGAATTCATGAGTGCTGTAAAAGAAGCATATTGAACGAAACAAATCTTGCCTGGAAAGTATGTTTCCATTGCAACTTTGTATTTGAACTCTTCAGGAAGCAGTCTTACAACTATAATTTGGAACTGTTTTAAGGCAAAACAGTTTTGGAGCAGTCTTAAGTGGGTTAGCTCAAAGGGCATCTACAAGTTTCTGGATATTTTGCTCTTGGAAACACTGATATGTGGAAGAAGAGCATTTGAGTAGTCTTGTAATGGCTCCAGAAGTTTGATTTTACTTTTTGTTCTAAATTTGCTCTAGAGAGCAAGATGTGTCCTTGTTTTTTAATGACTCCAAAGTTACTTATTTTCACAGACAGGTATATGCAGATGTGTGTATAGTATGTGTTTATGCTGGAATTCCACAATGATCATAATTCTACTTCCTCTAAAATCATCTGGAGTTTGGCAACCAATTTCAGTTAAAACAAATTAAATGTTCATTAAGAAATAAACAGATTTTTTGGCATGTTGAGCTTGTGTCTTTTCATAATGGTTATGAGATTTGTTGCTTTTAAAATTTGGAATGTGATTTGTGCGATTTATGGACATAAACTGAGAAAGAATTCCAGAAAAAAACTGGCAAAGATTTTAGGGTTCCAGTAATTTGGATACTTACTTGTTTTGGTATTTTTTTCCCCCTAAAGGTATAAAATGCATCTTTAGTGTCTGGCTACAGATGCAGAACGTGACTCTTCTTTAGCACTTTGGATTACCAGAACTTTATGTCAGTGAAAGTCATGTTTAGTGACTAGTTCAGAGTTGAAGTTCAATTTAGGTTAGCCTCCAAACACTCAGACACTTACACTATATTATTATTTGAATTCTTATTGAGTAAGAACCATATCATCTTCTTTACTATGCAAAATCTAGCCTAAGAATCCTTTCAGGAAAGCATTTTTTCCTTGAGATTTCTAATACTTTTTGCCTGAGGAGCCAGGAATCTTTCTTTCACACTGCTGTTATTTTACTAGGCTCTGAATTTTCTGAACTTTCCAGTGTATGATGAAATATGAGAGGGGAAAAAAATCTAGATATAGTCTAGTCTGTTTGGACTCTTAAGTATTCTCATCAGCCAGGCAGTGGCTGCTTTTATAAACTGACTACCTATTGCTGTCCTATCATGTGGGGTTCTCCCAACAAGTATTGGCATTGTTACCCATTATCTAGGAAGAAGTCACTCACCATCCCACTTTGCTCTCTCTTTCTAAGTCCTTAATTGATAGATAAGTCATAGCCTTGGTCTCTCAAGCCATCTTCCGTGAAGCAGGGATTGCTCCTGGAGAAAAGCTATGTGATCAAAGAGGTCTGCATTTTAATAGCATGTGTTACAGTGGGACAGGGATGTGCAAGACATCTTATTTAACTATATCAGTTAACCCTTGTTAACTGAAAGAATGCTTCTTGGGGTAGGAGAGTGCGGTGGAAAAACAGTCTTTGAAACAAAGATTTAGAACCCATTTTTTCTTTTCAGACATATTCTTAAAACAGACATAACATCCTATCTCTCACAATTTACTAATCAAAACCATGTTACTAACTTTCTTTTTAATGATTTAAAAAGGTCTATTAAAAATATTGATTAAAAAGAACCTTACTTAGTCTGAAGTCTATGCTGGTAAGATGTGAGACAGACCATGGAGGATCAAACGCTCTCCTGCTGAGAACATATTTGGGATCTGTCTCATACTTCATGTTAAAGTGTTACATCTATTAGACCAATTCATGAAGATCAGATAAGTGTCAACACAGCCTTGGCATACAATAGAAGATATATAGCCTAATCACAATTTTTTAAGAATATTTCTGGATGCTTTTTGTGAAATGTTATTTAGCTCCTGATGCCAAGCATATATAAAGGCACATCTTTTCAACTCATGATTCAAACTATCTAAACACTACAAATGAGTGAAACATACTTCTATACTGTACTATTTCCTGATAAATAAGTTCCATATCCCAAGTGCTAGAACGCAGATTCTGAATTCAAACATGATGCTCAAGGCTATGTTCTTATGCCTTCAATTCTTAAGATGCAGATGCCTCGAAGTCTGATTGGATATGAATCTAAATTAATAATGTGCTTCATGTTTACACAGCTATTTACACAGAGAAGAAAAGGTAAATGCTGAGTGAAAAACAAAAGGGCAACGATAGGCAGCATTAAGTAAAAACTTCGACTAACTACTAATGATACCACATTTTGTAAAAAAATTTATAAAAATTTGTACATCTATTCTTCCTTCTGAAAAGATTATTTTATTCTGTTTAGGTCTCACTTCTGCCTGCTTAAAGAATGTTCCAAAACACAAAACACAGAGTAAGCAAAAGTTAAACAGGCAAAATAGTAATTATAAATATTCCTGAGAGTTTATTTTGTGCTGAATGTCTGTATTAATGGATGTCAAACTATTTCATTATCATTAATTGGATTTTAGAAAAGTTTACAATTTCAGAGAACCTGGCTAGGAATTCTTTGCATTATTGACAAAGTTTGTGTTCTGCTTTCTGTCAGTTGAAATAAACAGCTAGAAAATATGTTTCTCTGCAGCTGTTTTCTGTATTATGTTAAGGAACATTAAAGGGAGAACATTAATTTGAGGAGATGACTTTATAAATTTTGTTTGCTAAATCACCAAAGTCTGATAGTTAAATCCGATTTTTGTTCTGACCATATTAGAAAATAAGGCTTCTCTACAAGCTTTTCTTTTTAAATCATGCTGATATCAATAGGAATTGAGATTATTTAATATAGATGATACATAAACAACTGAAGTCAGATAAGGACATAAGTAACCATGAACAAATACAATTGCTAAGCAGAATAAACTCAGAAGTTTGGAAGAAGCTGTTTGTGTGGTGGTATATAAATAAACAGCAATAATAAACTTACCTGTTTTTCAGATGGCATAGACAGAATGTATTTCCTTTTCTTTTATATTACAGTGGGAAATATTCAGTCACAAGGAACTAGACCTTAGTTGGATCTTTCTTAAAAGCCTTTATCTTTTCTAAAGTGAAGTGTTTTTGTAAATATAAACAGCATATCCTTGAACAAAAACTCATCTTTTAAATTTTATTTTGTCTCACTCTTGCAGGATTTAAATACAGGAAACACATTTAAAATGATATAAAGGAAGAACATAATGCTGTAGGTCACACAGATTTATGAATATGAATTTACAAGGCAGTAGTCATGACCTGTTAGAGTCACTACATTTTCCATTATAAACCTCCCTTGAAGTTGCTCTTTCCTTTTGTCGTTCATAAGCTAATCCACATGTATCACAGATTTCATGTAGATTTATGAACATTTTGAAAAATGTTTTATTTTACATGACATTCAAAAGATATTATAATTGGTTTGCAGTGAAAAGTGTGTTGTTCATATGCCCCTGGTACGTTTGCCTAAGGAGAAGATTCATTCTTGGCATTGTCTCCTCCTGACAGACCCCCAAAAGCACCACGCCACTCAGTCTTGGGCTGTGTCTAGGCAGTGAGGTAAGTGTGTTTCACAAGATAAGACTGCTCCACAGACCCAACCTTTTGCAGAAAAAAAAGGTGAAGCACTTGTTATAGTCAATATAAGTATATCCATGTGAAGGTGAAAGGAAATACATACATACAGTTAAAAATATAATTCCTTTCCTTTCAACTTCATAGTTCTGAGATGCACAAGTGACTACACCACTTTGGAATACTTCCCTGTATGATTTCAGGATTTAATTTTTTTTCTGCTATAGGTATAGTCACACTATTGTCTTTCAGGCTAAGTTCACATTGAAATCAGGAGAACTTTAGTCTAAGTGTTTTAAATTTAAGTTTTCTTATTGAGAAATAGCAGTCAATAATCTCCTTTTCAAAGAAAGACTAAACACTAACACAGCTTCAACATTGTACTCTGCTAATTTATTGTTTTTAAATTTACACTTAAAATCACATTTACCAACACATAATTTAGAAATTAATGTCTGGAAGCTCAGAATAGATGCAGTTTGTTGTGACTGGAGAAACATTTCCCATCTATACTGGTGCTCAGGGTTATACTGAATTTGCTTTCTGGAGCAGGAATGTAAGGCAGTGCAATGGCTTTCGTATGTTTACAAATGGTCCATGAAAAGCATCACCGTTCAGCATTGTTTGGGTAAGCTAGACCCACAGGTTGTGTACTCTGCAAGGCTTTTTCCTGTCACAAGAGATGATAAGCTTGTCAGGTCCATTAGGTCAGAGGTTGAATAGGAAAGGCAAGAGACCATGGAAGAGTTCCCACCACTATGGTCCACTTGTAAATAAATAGAAGACTTCAGTCTCCACCACTATCAAGTCCTCTCTTTTCACAAACACTTAATTCAGCAGCACAAATAGACTTTTTTTTTTTGTCTCCTTACAAGATAAAAAGACACCTAGAGACTTTATAGTGTTTGCCTGGGCCAGTCTGCCTTTCTTTACCATTTGTGATGATTGATTGCTTCTGTGTTTCATCAATTAAAAATGTTTTAGAGTACAAAGTCTTCAGCATGTTTAATAGAGTCTGGTTAAGTAAACATCCTCCACCAAAGCAGCACAAGTAGAGCTTAAAATAAATATTGCTACTGTGCCAAGTTCGTAATTGCTTGCACATTTAGCACTTTACCATGTCCTAAGCACAGCCATAAAAAAAAGCTTTGTGTACTTACTGTAGCTGTCATGAAACTATAGCCAATTAAGTATTGCAGGGTATTTACATTTTTGAAATATTTTATTTTAAAGTTGATATCATTTATAGAATTTCTTTCAAAGAACCCAGAGATGAGCAATGGTCAGGCTTTGTCAACAAACTAACCATGCAAATGCTTTGATACTATTTTTTTCTCTGCAAATAGCATGAGTTTTGAAGGATACAACATGAAAGGATCCAAAGCATCTGTCACTCCTAGTCTTACCAGCTTTATTGGAAAGGAAGACATTCATCTGTTATTTTATTTCAAGATCGAATCTATTATGGTTAAGGGACAGATACCTGTTACACCCGAGAAAACTGGGTGTTTCAAAAATATATCACTGAAAAGCTTTACACTCAAATATATTTGGGGATATGAATATTTAAGAAATTTTTTTTTATTAAGAATAATTTGTGCATTAAAATCTATGCAATCTAACAAAGGAAAAATATTTATATTAGAACAACATATAAATTATAAAAGTTGTATAAATGTGATTTCTTCCAAATTGAAAACACTTTAAACTACTAAAATGATGCCTAAAATCCTGAGAGTAAATTTGTATCAAGCCCAATATATAGATAATGTAATATCTGTAAAAGAAATTAATAGTAAGCTTTGAAATATAATGAGGAAACAGGATTTAAAGATGATAAGTGATAATACATTGTTGAAACCATGCTAGTGTGTAGAATATTACAGATTACAAATTTTCTTTGTTAGTGACTGTTGACTGTAAGAAGGAATGCTGGCCAAGATTTTGAAAAGCCCTTACTTTTTGTTTATATCTGCTGCTGATACAAATGATTCAGGCATGATAAAGGGAACAGATTTTCGGAACAGAGATACTCAGCTTTTCCAGATAATCAAGCTTAAGGCTGTTAAAGACAGACAGACTTTACAGGAATCCAAGGTAATTTTGCTGCTGATCATGTAGTGAATCTTACATTTGTAGTCTTGAAATGTGACCTGCAAAACATATCCTCAAAACTTAACTTTTCCAGGGTGGGTATTTGACAAGTTTGATTATGTCTTATGCATCCAGGGTATCTATCTAAGTTGCATTAGGTCCAAAACTCCAGCTTTGTCTATCTTTAAACCCTGAGGAAATTTGGGGTTGGATGTAGGCATGTATAAATGGAGTGGTTTTGGCTACTTGTTTCTGGAATATCTGCCAGGATGCTCCAGGATTTATCTGTGCATAATTTTTTTCCCTTAAAATATCTCACTACTGTCTTCTCTATCACTGCTGAAAACTTAATTTTCAATCTCATTGTCAAGAGTGAGGATATATCTTTCCTAACAATTACTAGTCAAAGAAAATAAAGTAGAAGGATGTTCTGAGGAAGAGCTAGTTTAAGTGTTTCCCTTCTAAATTTAGCTTTAGCTTAAATCTGGGTTCCAGTTTTTCTGTTTACAACCTATTTCAACTTCCATGCCTCTTCAATTTTCCTCCCACCTTTCGTATGGGCCTGTGTAATTTTAAACACATTTATATGCTTAATAAATGATAAAAAATAAAAACCAATAGTCTTATTTTTAGATGGTCACTAGAGGTATCTGTCCCCCATAAGCTTTTTCAGATTTGAAAAATTCCCATGCTTTACACTGGAATTGGAAATGCAAGACAACTATATGTATATGAATGAGAAACCAACTATCAAAACTACAGATTATTGTAAGGATTTCTACTGATTATGTATGTGATATGTTTGACCAAGTCATTGGCAAACAGACTGTTCTTCTTTGAATTCCAAACAATAAGATTTCTATATTAGGCAATGTTATTTAATATACATGAAATGGTAAATTTGAGGTTTGCTTTAGCATACAATAGCAACCCACAAATCCTAAAATAAGGTCAGGAAAAGTTTTCATATTTCATGAGCATGCATGCATTTGGTTCAAATCATGTCACAATACTTCCAGGCAATTGTTACAATTTATATTGTGTTAGTGAAAGGAAGTTCTGCATTGTTAAGTTAAAAAATGATTCTTTTAACTGACTACTTAAAAAACATTGAATGTTGCAATTTGACGGCTATGCATTGATGCAGTTTATTTTCTTGAAGGCAACACAGCACTATATCTACCCCAAAAATGAATGGCACAACCATGTTATTTATGCAATAGAGGAAGCTAAAGCATTACAGGGTAGGGAGACTTCAACAAACAGCTACACATCACTCACAACACAGTTCAGTTAACCAACTTCTTTTGATAGTAGACAGAAAAGTTTGCTGATACCATTTATGGTTCAAGAACATGGAAATGAAGATCTAATCAAGAAGGGGAGATTTTGCAAGGAAACATCCTGTGAAAGGGAAGTATTGAAAATGTGGGGGTTTTTATTATTTTTAACAAAGCTAATTACTCTGGAGAAGAAAGAGATTTTTCCAGTTAAATTAGCAAGTAATCTCTTAGTCTGCATGGTTGCCTGATATGGATCCAAGCACTAATTTTCAGAATAATCTTTTCTTCTTTCTGTTCTTATTTTTGTTTAGTTGGTTTGGTTTGGATTTTTGTTGATTTGTGGTTTTTTCCTTTTATTTCTCATCTCCTCTTTCCTGAGCATATGTGAAAGTATGTTGTAGGTATATATGAATAGACACCCAAAGATGTATTAGATTGTACAATAATGTCCTTACCTAAAATGGAATATATGGGTCAACTGTGGAAACAGGCAGATAAATAAGATTATAACATTGAGGACATCTTGGGAAATATGGAAAATTTGAATTCAAACAAACAGTTCTGAACAGTTCAGAACCTTTTGTGGTTAAGCACCAAACAGGAAGGAAGCCTCTCAGCTTGCAGACTGTGATCTTTTAATGTGCTTCTGGCCTTCACTGCTGCAAGAGCACCCTCTGACTCGATTCCACCAGGATCCCCAGGGCCTCCTCTGCAGAGCTACTCCACAGACATTTTTGCACTAGTGCAGTAGGCTGTACTGAGTGGGGGTCAGCTGTCTCCTACACCCTCCAAAGTGAGAGATTTTGTACCCACCAAAGGTGAACTTTATTAAGTTTCCATCAGCCCATTTCTCTGACCTGCTGGAGTCTGTCACACATACCAATTTCTTTTTTACTAGGGGATAAATAAGACATCAATCAGTGTTGGCCTCCAGCATGGACCCTCAGGAATAGTGCTTGTAGACACTTATCAGCTAGATTTTAGCTGAAGCAGACCAGACAATTTTTCACCCATCTTTAGTCCATCTAATTCCTTCCTCCCCAGTATGGCTACTGGGAGAACAGGCTGAAAGTCTTGCTACACCAAGGTACTTGATACTTTACTCTCCCCTCGTCTCCTCAGCCAGCTGCACTATCATGAGAGGCAAGCAGAAGAGATAAGTAGGAGTCACCTCAGGGGACAGAACTCATTACAGCAATCTGTAAACTGTGTATCATCTATTTTTTTTCTGTTTCTTCTTTAGTTTGTAAACATCTGCAGCATGCTATTAATACTTTTAAAATATTAAAATAAGTTACTAATTTAAATGATCAAACATTGGGTCTTACACACTTTGAAAATATTCAACTTAAGGAAATATTAGGATGCACACCAACATCCATAACAGGCCTTTGATACAACTTTGCTTCATTCAAACTGTCCCTTGGAGCTTGATAAAGTTCTTGGTCAAAATCCCCCATCACTTATTTTTCTTCTGTCACTTATCCTAAAGGTCCAACATCTCTTCTTGAAACAGAGTTCAAACTCATTACTGTATTATTTATGTGTCCAAAGATCTAATGTTTTAAAATCAAGCAATTGAATATAAATTAGGATTTGGAAGTTTTGGGGGTTTTTTTCTTATTTTTTGTTGTTGTTGGGGTTGTGGGTTTTTTTGTTCTTTGGGTTTTATTTCATCTAAGTCAAACTGCCAGTAATGAGGTGATCTGGGGAGACTGAAGAATGCAGCTTTCAAAGGTTATCAGGACAGAACTTGCATGTCTTACCATCTGAGCTCTTCTTCTTTGCCAAAATGCGTTCTAGGTACAAAATGTGACAGATGAAGCAGGGTGAGGTAAAGCTGCCTTAAAAAAAACAACTAAAGTCAATGAGCTTTTAATTGGCTGAAGGTGACTTACAGATTTGTTTCAACTTTCAACAGATAATTGCACATCCACAATTACAACTATGTTGTATTTCTGTTAGGGCCTTATTCTATGGTGAAGGAAATACTCAGAACTTTAAAAAAGATCTTACATAAAAAAGTCAATATGAAACCAAATATCCGCACACAAATGAATTCTATAATTATTCAATCTCCAATGTGAGCAGACAAAAATATCCTTTCTTTAATTTACAGATGACTTTGTATTACAATGTATGTCCCAACTTTTTCAATCTAAATACCTCAGTGCCATACACTCTTCTCTGAGAGGAAGAACTGTCCTCACTACACCCTTGCTCAGGAAGAAAAGCATCATTTTCTCTCCTGTATTGAGGGAATAATAAATTAAGGGACTTTCTCAAGGACACAGGAAATCTGTGGTAAAGCAGTAAAAGGCATCCCAGTATCATGAAATTCTAGACAGCAGTATTAACCACCAGACCACCAAAGCTCAGCCTGAGGCACACACTGCTGAGGGAAAAATAATCAAGATAAATGTTTCAAATTTAGCTGGTGGGACTTCCCATTCCTTCCACAGTTACTCACTCCCCACTAGAGCTGCACAGGGTCTTGTGCATTGGATGACTAAAAAGAAAAGCTCAAAGAATACACTGTAAAGGGTGTTGCAGAGGACAACCTCGTGTGGGCTGGGTCAGCAAGGAGAGACCTTTCTGGAGGGCACTGCACATTGTGCCAGCTTCCAGGTGTGCTCTCAGCATGATTTCTGTGTCAGTAAGAGAATATCTAAAAGAACAGTTGCAAACCCCTCTAATTAGCTGCTTTTGAGATTTGCAGATCACATCAGGGGAAACAAAGGCAAAAAATTAACCTGAAAGTCTAAAAAAAAAGTTTTTTAATAGCCTGTGTAGCCTACAGTTGTGGAGTAGGTGGTACAGGAGAGGCTGGAGCCTCTCTTGTGCATTTTCTAGCAGCAATAATTACACTGACCAGGGACAGTGGCTGCATACCACACTTTGCACCCTCTTACCACAGCTGGACATCTGGGCAAGACAGACAAATGACTAGCTACCTTGATTAGTGCATTTAGCTCTAAATGAGAAGAAAAGAAGAAGACAGAGACTGTTCAAGACACACTGAGTTAACAGAGGACAAGTGAGAAACAAGAAGGTGTCCAGAGTTTTATGAGGAAAGGTTAGTCAACCTTACATTCTTTCATTGACCAGTTAAGTGCTTAACAGTTAAGCACTTAAAGCTTAACATTAAAATCTGTGAGATTTCATGTGTACTCATAATTATCACAGCAGCTAATTTATTACTGTTAGGATGGATGTTGGTTATGGTTAAAAAAACTTTAAATACAATTGTCAGAAAGCTTCAGACAAATGCATAGTAAACTCTATTATATGCTAGGAGATTCTAGCCCTGATTAAAAGGAGGGTTCTCTTATTTCACAGTATTGCTTCATGATTAATGGACTAATGTTTGTATGTAAAGGATTGGTCTTTCTAGTGCTACTTGCTCTAGTCTAAGTGAAAAAATCTCTTTTCTTTGTCTTTATTTTTCCCCCAGGAAGTCTAATTTCTTTGAATCACCATATTATTGAAAAATATTTCCTTTCATGTAGAACAAAATTAGTGGACTAATCACTCATAATTTCAAGGAAAAACTAAAAGTATGGAAAAGTTACCTGCATTTACTAAAGAATAGGAAGAAAAATCTAAAAATAAAATTAAATACTGAAAATTAACCTTCCTCTTAAATGCTCATTTTTAATTTTTTTTTCAGGTAAGAATTCACAATGTTTCAATAACATTTTTAAATATGTGAACAGCTGAGTTGAATAGGTAATGCAAAATAAACCATTGAAATATATTTTTTCCTACATAGAATTATCACAGATATATGACATTTTCTAATGCCAAATTTGGCAAACACTCTAATACGAAGCCACAGTGTCTTAAATGATGTAATTCAAATTACAGGGTGTGTGTCCCTCGAAAATTTTCTTCCAGATTATTTTCAGGACAACACTGTTGCAAATTCTTAATATGGATTTTGGGAAAAATCATAACAGGTATGGAAAAATTTGCCCTAGAGTTCCTCATTAGTGGTCCAGGCTCCTGGAAGACTAGTCCCCTATATATGCAGAGTCATGCTGGAAATCATTTGTCTAACTGATGTTTTAGTGCAAGAACATTTCAAGATTGACCCTAACAGCATCCTCCCACCTCCATTCTGTTTTCTTTGAAAATAAACTTCCGAAGTGGAGACTAGACTGTGATTCAGCAGGAAGTTTTGTGGTTAAGTTCAAGATATTCTTTGGAAAGAGAGAACTATACTCATAGGTGGTCAGGCTGACACATTTTAGGGTGAAAGTGAACTGTCCTGCTGGAAATATAAATAAAAGAGAACACTGGAAGGCTTAAATTGTATTTTGATGGGTGTTTTTACTCCCTTACCAGAAAATGAATTAGAGACTAATCGAAATATCAACAAGCTAAATAATACTCTTTCCTTCTCAGGACTTTTCATCAATGGCGAAGGTGCAGTGGGTTGAAAGACTCAGTGAGATTAGAGTCACTCATGTAACACTGTTGCCTGACAAACACTAAACAGATTTTGAGAAATGCAATTGCTAAAAGGTAGCAGAATAAAATCCTCAATTACACATTTTAATTTCAGTTACAAGAGAAAATATGAAGTGACATATTCACCTGTACTTTGGTATTTAGCTATAACAGGTAAAAGCTGAGGGGAAAAAAATGCTTTGGTCTCAACATAGGTAAATACCTTGACTAATGATTTTGGTATCAGATTCCAGATCAAATTTCATAGCTAGATCTTTCCTTTGGTCCTTTTCAGTCATAAACATAGGGACAGAAGCACTCAAACTCCATGGCTGTATTTGAATTTTGAAGCTTGGCACTGTTTCTGACAGTTGTCAGTACCAGATGTTTCTGAAGACAGTCTTTTTAACTCTGTTGATGGGAGCCATATGTTTCCCAAATAGCTAAAGAATGACTGTAATGTATATTTAATAATTAACTGGTAATGAGCTGAGCTGAGCAACTTTACATTTAAGTAAAGCATTTGTAAATCCATTCTCTTCTTTTGCTTTCCTAATGGGATTTTAAACTGTTGGGATTTGCAAACCACAGTGTTTCTCAGTGCTTCCCAGTGGATGAGGGCGTTTGTATACTGATATGAAGCTAACTTTCTTTGATACTTTTCACCAGTTCCTTAGACAAAGGCTATGAACGGAAAAAAACCCAGCAGAATATGTCTTTCAACTACTGCCAAAAGTATATCCTGAACCAAAAGCGTATTCAGTACAGACATAGCAGTTAAAAATCAGTTAATAGCAGTTAAACTTTTTAAAAGGTAAAAGTGGATCAAAATAAAATAGAATCAAGTTATGCTTTGGGAAATTTGCTTTCTAAGTTTCCACTGTGCTTGCCCATATTGTATAGAGTTAGGCTTAATTTTTCAATGATAAAACACACCATACCTATTAGCAAATGTTGATGTTCAAATAATGGAACTTTGTGGAATTTCTCATACAAATCTTAAGCAGGCACCCTGATCCCAATTTTCCTTCTGTTGATTACACAGATTTTTTTACCTTTGATGATAGTTGTTATGTATTTTGGCCAGAACATCTCACTGTTAAGAATCACTGATGATCTGTGATTCATAGTTGAATGTCAGCACCAACTCTGAAAACATAAATATTCTTTTCTTCAGAATTGCTCTGAAAATCCCTTGAGAAGAGGAGAACTGTCTGGCTCTTCCATTTCCAGTCTAAGCAGGAAGTTTACGGGAACAAGAAAGCTAGAATAATACTAGAATATTTGCCCAAAGTTAAAGCAGAATCTGGAGTTCAATCAAGTGTGTGCTTTCTCCTTTTGCTTTGCTAATTAGGCGTGTAACGCTTATCAGCAGATGATTTTATTCTGGTGCATTGAGAACATCCTAAGGTTGCCACAAAGCCCTCCTCTGTAATGAGACTGCTAACTTTTTCTGCCTTTATGATCTGCACACCATGGAAATGTCATGTGGATTTATTGTACCCTGAGAAGACCACCTGAGAAGCTGGACTTGGGAAACACAGCCAATCTCTGAACTCCCCAGTGTGCTAGATTAGACACTCAAGCTACAGCACATAGATTGACTCATGTCTTCTTCTATGCGCATCCTGGTCTCATATCCTCAGTCCTTGTTGCTTTTAAAGTTGTGTTGAAGAGTACAGCTTTTGCTAGCTATGAAGTGCAGATGCGAGAAAGGAACTTAGTACACAACAATACTTTTTAAGCACCATACTGCTCCATGTTTAGCTGTGCATCACCATAAGATATCTAAAGGAAAATACAAACAGTGAAACTACTAAAGTACTTTGCATCCCTCTTAAGTCTCTAGAGTAGTCAATGACTAGCAGTCCTGGGTTTTTTTAGTTTTCACACAGAAAGATGTTTTCATTGACTTCTGGCTTATCTCAGATTGAATTTTATAGCTAAATATTTTGCGTTTTCAGACTTCAGTCTCTAACTGTGACAAAAAGGCTTAGATTCCAGTGTTGTCCTTGAATCGTATTGGTTGGCAGATTTCTAAGGCAGTTTTACCTGCCTCTGTACAAAAGGAAAACAGGGAGGCTGGGTAAGAATGAATAATTGTGAGGCTGGACTTCTTCAGGGTTGGACAATTTATCAAGTCTGTGCAGTAGGAACAGTATGGAGTGAAATCAAGACAGACTTGAACTTGTGCACAAAATAATAAAGCAGTAACACACAAGGAATTTCACAGTGTGACATGCCTATTTGAAAAGCTGGCTCTGAAAAGAGCTCAGCATGGGGCTCTTTAAAATTCTGTAGTCATGGTCCACAAAACAGAGCAGGACAAACAATGAATAAAAGCCTCTACAAGCATGGAGTTTCAGAGAAAATCAGATTGCTTTGTTATAATTTGATTTTTCAGCCTTGAAAACCATACTCTCAGTAGTATTCCCATTGGCTTCAATGGTGTGATGGAGTCCTCAGGACTACCCAAAGGAAAATCAGTTCTGCAGACTCATCAAAAACCCCACCAACCCAAATACACATCTATTCACTCCTTCTTCACCCTTTTGACTCAGTATGGTTAAGCATATGTATTGTTCTCTTTTGCTGGTCTTTCTTTTTAATTGAAAATATGAAATGACATGTGAAGATCATTTTGCAAGATACTATTTGCAATTGTATTGTAAAGAAATTAAGTAGGATTTTTTGTCTCACAACTTGACAGTAAATTTTTCAAAAGCTAATACATCCAAATATCTGAGAGGAACAGTTAACTGAAACTCTTTCAGAACATAAATATCTCCTGTAGAAATCCATAGCCTGTACTTGAGTTGGACCACATTTTCCAGAAGGAAATCTAAGGTGAAATCCTAATCCTGTTTTCTCACAGACTAAACTACAACTACGATATCACTCTCTTCAACTACCCGAACAAAGGTTGTAGTGAGGTGGGTGTGTGTATGAAAGGTACTTGAACAGTCTGCCCAGGGAAGTGGTTGATTCCCCAATCCCTGGAGGTATTTAAAAGGTGTGCAAGTGTGGCACTTACAGACGTAGCCTAGTGGTGGGCTTGGCAGTGTTAGGTTTATGATTGGACCCAATGGTCTTAAAGGCATTTTCCAACATAAAGGATTCTATAATTCTATAAACAGCTAGCAGGTAGTGGAAAATTGAGTTCCTGAATATTTTTTGTTGGTTTAATTTAGGGTAAAATCTACCCTCTTAACTATAGTTTATGAACACTAGTGAGTACAATAAAATGATAAATGCTATGCAGCACTCTTCTTAAAAAAATGCATTTCCTTACACCTAACATGCAACAGTTGCTCCAGAAAGTCCAATACTGTCTTCCTTTCTTAGGCAGTATCCCACTTCGTTGGTTTCATCTGTATTTTATCTGAATAACAAACTGCAGGATCTGTTCCCATGGACTGTGGATCAAATAAATTCAACAGGATAACTCATTAAGAAAACAAGTCAAAAGAGATTTTTCTGTCTGTAGTGTGAGAGTTGTTGACAGCAGCTAACCCTACCAGCAAGCCTGTTGATTCTACATAAACCTGTTCTCTTTCAGATTTTTGGAACGTGTTGCCAAAGAACTTTGGCAGAGTGCATATTTGCCACTGCTGATCCATTTTAACAAGGTTCCTGGGTCATTTGAAAGCTGCAAAGCAAAATGAGACTTTGCTTTTTGTGTTTTGCCAATTTCATTATGCTTTGGCTGGTAGTTAAGGGTCACTTCCAAAAGCCTAATGGACATTTTTATTAGGTTTCTACAGGAGTACTACTTGCTTTCTTTTCCTGGTAGATTTCCATATTTACTGTGGCTAATGCAAACTCTATTGTTTTCTGGCAAGAGGAAAAATAAAAGACAATTTCTTTCATTCCCTTGGAGAGAAACTGTCAGTTACCAGAAGAATAAAGACTTCAGTGTTTACCTTTCCACGCAGCCCAATGACTACACAGAGGCAGCATGAAATTTTTGATGGCTAGAATGAAAGAGTGTTTGAAACAGCATCAATAGACTGAAAAAGTAAACAATTTGCGTATTTCTTCTTGTCACCCCAATCTTTTCTTCAGTGGAAAAATTTCCATATAACTATGGAAATAAGTAAAGATCATTGTAAGATGGCTATTACCATTTCAGCCAAAAATGATCACCATTTGGCCACTTCATGGAAGGTTGCTATGTCATCTGGATGCACAAAAATGAATGCCATAGTGATTCAGAGTGTCTAGAGCACCCACCTATTTATTGCTTTCAGGATTGACTTTATGTGTGCATGTAGGCAGGATTGTCAGTGGAACCAAAGGACATTTTGGATAATTAAAGAATGAAGGATGGTGTTGCTGGGGCCCAATTGTCTGGTTAGTGCCTGGCCTTAGGTACTGGTTTAGATGTTAGACAGGTATATTCGAGTTGGAAATCTCAGCTCCCTGTTCTCAAGATAGCTCTACCAGGATGACATTTTGTCCCTTCCACAGGAAGAGAGAGGGAGGATTTTTGTAATACTGGGATCCTTATTTACACTTTGTTTTTTTGCCTTCAATTATCCTTTCCCCAGGGAGGTGCAGAGAGTGGAATTTCTTCTTTTTCTCTGTGCATCCCACACCCATCCTCAGACTGTCCCCCACTTTGGCAAGTGCACATGCAGTGCTCCTGCTCTGCCAGGTGCTCTTCAGATGTCCCAACCCTCAAGTGAAGCAGCTGTAGCATACATTTTGTTTGTGTTTTTTTTAAACAGATTATATTTTTGCCATACACATCCATAAAGGACCAGATACACTATTCAGGGGAGGAAGCAGGGCAGGGAGAGTGTGATTTTCTCTTTTTATATTACAGTTAGAGTAGAATTACGGTAAGGGTTTGACCCAGGCAATTGCTGCATATGCATGCAAGAATAGGGTCAGAAGGCTTTCCTTTCTCATCATTTCCCTAGCCCAGCAGCACAGATGAAGCATTTGTGGTCCCCTAAGCACCCATAACGTGGCTCAACCTCTTTCTTCTAACTGAATGTCACTGGAGAGGATTGCAGGGCACGTGCTAATGAATGCTGCTGGAGAGACACTTCCTCTGCTGGTTTGGGACCTCCTGCAGGCCAGTGTCTCCTTTTGCTCCTGTTGGGCTCTGCAGCAGTTCTTCCCTGCCCCTCAGAGGGTGGTTCAACAGAAAACAGTACTTTTCTTTAGTTACCTTCAGTTTTAGGAAAGTTTTTCTCAGTGCATTTTTAAATTTCTCCGAGATTTCTATGTACCATCCCTCCATCAGATATGGCTTCCTCAACACAAGATGGGAAATTTGTCTGAGCACATTCTGAAAGGCTCAGCCAGCTGCATGGGAGCTCTGCTGCCAGAACTGCCAACAGACATCACTGCCTGCCAGCACTGATCCTGTGAGACTAATTATGGAATAGCACCATGTCTTCCTCACACACTAAAGTAAAGCTAGTGCACATTTAAACTTTCCAAGGGACTGAACACATACACATAGCTGGTGATTTTATCTATATAACATATTCTTTACATTTGTGGAGCTTCAGAAAGATTATGCTTTACTAACAAAACCTTATTATCCCATCTTTCTTTTAAAGGCATTTAGAATATGTCTTGGTTTGTCATAGTTAATCATGTTTTGCCTCATTATCAAAGGTTAATACATACATAATTAAATGTCTAAATTAACACGCTTTTTAAGCTGTAGATCTTGCTGAACTTATGATTTTAGCTCAATGGAATAGATAAAACAGGACTGTAAGTTAATTTCTATCATTTTTTTAATATAATTATCAAATACTAGTGTGTAAATTGTCATGAAACTGATACTGAATTTAAATGAAAGATATTTCTTGGGCCATTTTCTTAGTGTTTGGTTTGTTACAATATCTAATGTGTTACAGAATCACAGTTAACATTTTTGGACTGACTTTGTTGAGTTTAGGAACTCTCTGTGTTTACCTCACAGTGTTTCAGCGCTCCAGGTGTTCCAGTAGTCTGTACAGGCATGGAACAAAACTCACTTGAGCATGGTGGATTCCTGTAGGGATTAGAAATGTCCTGGCTTGTCTGTCATAGTTGATCTCTTTCATATTTCTGACTATCTAGGTCTCTGCAATACATTTATCATATGAAGTTGTGAGATTCCCTTAGATACTCATTTTCTATGTGTTTGTATTAATACCTTATATTTAATAGCAATATTATTTAAACAACATTTAGTTTTAGCTGTCAGAATACTTTGAATCTTATGGTAAAATGTGAGATATAAGTTTGTGCCATCTGGGAGTTTGAAGTCCAGTTATTTGATCCTCTGACAACTATCTTTCTAAAGCAGTGCAAGGCATCCAGATTTTTTATTTTTCTTAATTTAATGGGTATTCAACTACATTGATTTTATAGAGCTGACAAGTGATGAAAGAATACATTTCATCAACCCAGAGCACCAGCCAGATTTCCCTGCCAGCTGTTCTGTTAATATTCCATATTTTCTATTCAGGGATTGTATTTAGATTGGCACATTATTAGTGAACTCTCATGGCTATGGGACCATTAACCTATTGCTGGCATCTCTGCAGTCTGAAGGAATGGACTTATCTTAGCTGCACATGATAAACCAGAGAGGGTCCAACCTGCATTTATTTAACTGACTTACTGTAGTAACCAGAGATCTAATGATTCAGTTTTCTCTTCTGTGAAATGAAAATAATAATATTTTCTTACTTCCAAAAGGTCTTGCATACATTAAAGAACATGAGATGAAATAATGGGTCTGTAGTTGGAAGAGGCTAAGCTAATGGCACAGGAGTAGGTCTGATAGATACATTTGGCTCTTAAAAATCATAAGGAGGTTTGGATGCACTTTTATTAAATATTATTTTGAGGTAACTGGATAACAAAACTTAAAAAATTAATGAACCTCTCAAAATTAAACAAAGTTTTCTGCACCATTGTCTGTGTGACTGTTTAAATGAGATACTGTCATATCACTCTGTGAGTTGTTAGCTAATGAGAAAGAGAATTAAAATACACCCAGATCAAAGTCTTACAGTATATGTGTCAGAGAAAGAAACAGTTCTCAGAATCATCACTCTAGATCTGATGGCCTGGTGTTTAAATGATTATGTTTTTAACAGGCTTTCAGTGTGACCTGGCTCTGAACTGTGCTATGCTCAGTACACAACAGTAGAGTCTCTCTTTACTCTTTCTGTATACATGGAGTTTTACTGTGTTTTAGGCACCACTAGAGTTACAACACTGGACTGCAAACTCAAAAGTGCTGTAATTTAGATATAAAATTCCTCCTCTCTGAGTAAGAAAAAACCCATAATTTTCCAGTACAAAAAGCAGAGATGTGTCTACCTCAAGAATCTCCACACCTCTCATTGCTGTAATGCCCACCAGTCTCTGGACCATTGACACTATTTCTGTCAAGTAAGCAATTGCAAGCCCTATTTCAAAGAATGGAAATTAAATTACAGTATAGGTTAACTGATTTTACTATGGCTGCAAACCTCTACAAATCCAGACACAAAGACCAATCTACTAGAACTGTAAGACGTAGCTATCCTATGTATTTTAAACTAAATCCTTTTACCAAAAGATAGAAAAATTTGCACCATTTATCTCAGTAAGAGTATTTGTGCCAAGCAGATTTCTCTGATCTACTGTTAATTCATTCTATTTTCTAGAATTTTTTCATATACAGCCTAAAATCTGCAGCTATAGTTTGAACTTTTTACAGAATTAATTAATCATTAAAAGTTGGTTTTGTTTTCTTCAGCTCTTGAGTTTTTGAAAGCTTGTTCTGTAATAAAGGCTTGGGCTTTTTCCACAGATTTGTTCTATTAGACACTTACTCCATTATCCCTGGTTGTTAGAAAAGTATTTCCAATTCCAGATAAGAGAATTTAATAAAATAAACAGTATTGGAAACACTTAGAGGCCAGGTTTAATTTTATTCAAGTGAAAATGTTAATTAATTCCCATTTTTTCTAAAAGAAACTAAGGCATGGATATGCCAGATGGTGACAGTGACACAGTAAGCTCTAGACCACAGGAGTTTCTAATTTGTTCTGTGTCTATTCAGCTTGGCACTACAAAATCAGCACTTCCATCATGCCTGTTTATCTCAGATAATCACGTTATTTTTCAGCTTTCTTTCAGGGATTAGTGTGCCAAACACTGTCATGCAGTGATTGCTATTGACATGGGCAGCCCCATGTCACAGTTACCACCACATGATCACATTTTCTAATAGCTTAAATTAGAAGCTAGCTAAAATCACATCTATTTAAAATTATAAAGGGGGTAGGAAAGCAAGCTAAAATTACCCCAGCCATTTGCTATTTGATGGGACATTGAGAATGGGAAAGGGAAGCATATTATGGGTACCATCCAGCTTCAGGCACTTGAGCTGTACGGCTGTATTAGGAGTGCAGAAGTCTTACACAAGCAGTGAAGAGAGAAGGGATCTGTGAACAGCATCGCACGTCAGCAATACTGTGAGCCTGCCTTTACAGACATCTTATTACATCTTATACTTAGGTGCCTAGGACAGATGGTCTGAATACTGTCTAGATCTGTGCTCTTTGCAGATGGCTTATCATATCTGTCACATGTTCCTTTTTACCTTGGGGTTTAAGCACATATACCAGAATCCTTCTGCATGCTAATAACTTGCCACTGGCTCATGAAGCTGACATATCCTCTATTATTCTTTGAATATAGCAGCAGAATTACAGTAGAAATCATGGGGTTAAAAGGTGGCACACTTCCTCTATTTATGAATTTTCCACACCATTTACTTAAAACTTTAAAAAGTTTTGTTATCTAGTTACCTCAAAATAATATTTACTTTAAGTCAGCTTGAGGTAAAATTTAAATAAAGACATCATATTCAAAATAGATAATACAGTTATAAAAGTTTGCTGAATACATAAGTGAACAGAAAAAGAAAATATATTAATTTGTGTGTTTTAAGGCTGTATTGGTTGGGGCTACCTTTTTGTGCCTAGCTAATTTGCTTTCAGCTTCCAAGAACGTGATAATCATGGCAGAAGGCTTTATCCAGAAGATATAACCTGGAGCGATACCAGTTGAGAACCTCTGTTGGGAAATCCTGAGAGCTTTTAACTAGAGGGGCCCTTCAGGAGCATGTCCTTCAAATACTTACTGTGCACTGGTGATGACAGTTAGCTTTGCAGCACTGTTCCCTTGAAGTCTTCTTCGAAGTCCAGGGTTTCATCCCTCTCCTTCAAACTAATGTCTTGCCCTTCCAACTACAAGAACTAATCCTGTTCATTATTCCTCCCACCTGAAATAAGAATTCCTTCACTTCCTTAAAGGTGTCTTTTTGTTTTGTATCTGTTCTCTCTTGTTCCTGGCTACATCGTAAATATCTCCTTGCTTCTGCAAGGAATAAACTTTCCTTTTTTTCTTCTCATTGGTGATTCATTGGCATATTTCAATGTGATATTTTTGTCTTATATTGGACCTTGTATTTACTTAGCCACGCTATGAATTACCTTTTTGAATTAGCTGAGATTAAAATTTTGTTTGCTTTTATGCATGATAATTAATTCAGTAGACGTTTTCCCCAAATAAGTTTAATTGCATATAGGTATCTGGCATAACAATAGTTCATTTAAAGACTATATAGAACAAAAGAATAAGTAGTAAAAAATATCAGCTTTTATCATTCCTTACTTTCTTGGAGTATAATTATACTGAAATTCAATTTCTTGCATATATTTCTCTGGATTCTGCTATACAAACTATGAAAGAGTTCACTCTAATTTGACAAGTACTTTATGTGAATTGCTGCTGTCATTATTAAACCCTTATTCATAAAATATTAAGAATAAGCAAAGACAGATATAATACCAATTCTATGTAGCCATCTATGCTGGTTACCTTCCTTTTCTCCCTGCTAGCTTTTTAGTATAGGGTGTGCTTGACAGCACTTGTTTTTACAGAAGCTAGATACTTGAATCTAGATCTGATCTGAACTGCTTGAAGTACAAGAAAAAGAAGATAGAAGAAAGACAATGTACAACGGGCTAACACACATTCCTAAACAGCAGAGATCTTCAGATGCATTTATTTACCATTATTTTATGCTTTCCAGGCACTCAGGTTCCTAGGCTGAATCTAAGCAGTAACCATTCGTTAGAAACTCAGAGAAATTTTTCTCTCACTGTCTCCATCAATTACTTGCAGTGCTCAAAAAAGCAATTTGCAGTATTAAAAAAGTAAAAAAGTAAGTATAGCAAGTTTGCTTTGGATTTTGTAAGCAGAAGAAATAAGTTGAGGAGAAGAGTGGGGTTTTTTGCTTTTGTTTCTAGAAAGGGAAAGCATGAGGGTGTCAGGCTGAAGCTGTCCATTTAGCAAATCATACTCTTCAAAGTGGAAATTCACTACCAGCAGTCTTACGTGTATGTTTACATCTAAACATGTGGATATTTTCAGCTTATTACATGACCACTTCAAAAAAGACAAACTACAGTGTATGAAAGCATGCTGCTTGCTACACCGCAGGCTGTATCCTGGTCTGCCTTTAGGATCCATACAATTTCCTGTTCATGTATTTCCTTAGAAGACTGAGGCTCTTCAGTGGAGTCTACATGAGATAAAGCCTTTTCCCAGTCACTTAAATTTCTCACTAGATGCTTGTGGATAAACATCTGGCATTGGTTTGTGGCACACAGATATCCAGGACTGAAAAGAGAGCATTGACAAAAAGAGAAACTCTACTACACGTTGCAAGCATGAGCTTTCTGCAAAATTTCAGCTCAATCTTTGGAATGTTCTGTGAGTGTTCCCTCATTCTCCTAGCTGCAAAGCTGTGGTCAGAACCAGTAACTTCCCTGTGCAGCTCTGCAAGTGACTCCCACAGCAGTGTTACCCATTACTGGGCAAATAGAGTGCATTTTCATTTGTCCCTGATTCCCTTAGGGACAAACAAACAAAAGGAAGTACTTTTTTCTCATGATGAGTAATAAAATTGTGGAAATCGTTGCCACAGGATGTTGTGGAGGTCAAAAATATATTTCTTTTTAAATGTTCTTAGATAAATCCATGAGGGTTGAGTCCAGCTGTGACTACAAAATACAATTGTCTGCATATAAACTTTCCTCAGGAAATTCCTAACCTGTGGTTATGTTGGAGACTAAGTTGTCTCTTATAGGACTTCTAGTATTGACTTCTAGTATTGACTGTTGTCAGAAATAGGATTCTGTACAAGGTAAACCTTTGGTATGAATCAGTATAAGCATTTCATGGCTTTCTGTTCTTGTCTTTTTTTAAAATTTCTTAAGAAAATAATCATTGCCAGTGCTAAAGTCTCACAGTATCAACTTATTTCCCATGAAAATGAAGCAAAAAATGTTACTGAAATGTCAACTTGTTTCATAAAATTATCCTCAGATTTCCATAGTGGATTTTTTTTTACTCTAACAGATGATAGAAGGCATATTGCTGAATGAATCTCTAATCCTAAACCACAAGAATACAGCTTGCAAAACCCTGGTTTAATCAAAAGAAATGCTCCTTTGCTCTTCAGGAAAAATCAGTAATTATTAAAAATGGCTGGATTTGAAGTGGCTTATAGTTACACAACTGCATTCCAGCAAGAATCTACAGGAACTGATCTAGGATCTATTTGCAAAGACTGCCCAGCAAAGGTTGTCAAGAGTGAAATTGGCTACTGATTTATGAATACCAACTATTGTTAAAGGTGCAGATATTTATCTGGCGCAAATCAGCCCTGTTGTCCCCAGCCAGGCAGCTAAGGATAAGATATCAAATTTGAATAATAATATGGCAAGTATTGTTTAGAAAAATAATGATTTTTACAAAAACATCATGTGAAGAAATTTAGGTTGAGGACTGAAGTAATATATTTTAAAGGTTTTATTTTATTTTAAATATAATCTATTTTAAGAGTATCTTCTTCAACAGTTTCTTTCTTTTAAAGCTTATATTTTCTCCCATGAAGTAAATTAACCCTTTTGATCTCAGAAATACTTAATAATTTAATTGTTTATAGTGTAAATTGGGACAAAGTCATATATGTCACAAATGGCAGTAATGGAACAGAATCAGGCCTGAAGTTTTATTCTTCTGCTGTATTTGAATCTTTGACTTCTTTCAACCCTCTCCTCAGATTTAAGGACCATACCTTATCCCCTTTCCAGACAACAACAGTGTTCCCACTAGCATCAGGAAGAACTTGTGGATGCTAACTCTACGATATTTCCGTTGGTAATAAAGGTATTTACATTGTAAATCTGCATGCACAGATGGCAGAATATCTCTTTTGTTAAGTATTTAATTCTGATGGAAAACACCTAATCCAAATCACTCCCAGGAGGCAGATACATTAAAGACTATATAATCTGTGACTATGCATTTTAATAAAGGCTTCTCAGTTTAAATTCATTCTTCCATCAATACAATTGCAGTCCAATTTCATAGCTTCTGTTGAAGAAAATAAATTGTGTCTTTACTAAGACAGGGACAGAAGATTCCTATGTAAAAAGAGATAATGAGGTGCTGAAAGATGGTGCTAAATGATTTTGCTTAAACATGTAGATACAGGATACAAAATTAGTCAAGAGAGACACAGAGAAAATGAAAGCTTTGAATAGAATATGAGAAGGGAATAAAAGAAAGGAAATGTGGCAGGAAAGGAAATTCTATGCACGAAATAACAGAATGCAAACTATGTAGGATTAGTTTCACCAAACAGATTGCAAAATAGTACTAGAATCAGTGAGACAACATATTTTTTGTTAAAATCTCCACAACTGTTTTCATCCTGAAAATTCTGTCATCATCACTTGTTAACAAAGTGTCTTGGCAGCCAACAGCAGAGGAAAAACAACCTCCACATTAGTTTATCAATGTCTTCCCCCTCTTCCAAACATATAGCTGTTGAAAATATCTTGAATGTTATGTGTTGAACCACACTGTCTGAACCCAAAGCCTTCCAACGTCTCATTCATTGAAGTACTTGAGTTGTTGTAGGATCTGCTGCAGGTAAAACCCACCGAGAGATGAATAAATACATTTGCACTTCACAGCTTGAAGGGAGGGCTGCTAATGTCCCTAAATCTCCTAAAAGGCGAAATACTAGCTAAATACCAGATAAATGGTTAAGTACGAGCATTTTATAGCATCAGTTATCTTTTAGAACTTCTGAGGAATCTGAAGGTTTGTTGAGAGAAGACAGAAATTTACTGTAATTCAGATCACATCTTTATAAAGCAAATGCAATCAATGCATAAATAAGATGAACACTAAAAATTCCACAACGAAAAACAGGTTAAGAAGCCAGTAGCTAAAGTTTTCTCAGTAAGTGTGCTGACAGTAAAGACCAGGACAACGAATGGCACGTTTCCACCTCCTGAGTTATTCATGCAGCAATTCAGTTGCTGTCAGATTGAGCGATCTGATTTGATCATGCTACCCTTGAATTGTCAATATTTTTTCCCTGCAGCCTAGCAAATACTGTGCCAATGGCTTTGTTTATTGGTTTTTCAAATCGTGCTTGCACTAAAAAAAGACCGACCAATATGTAGACCTAAATCTAGGTACTTTATCCAGAGTGCAAAACCCAAACGGCACACAGGGTCGAGATGCTTGTTTTATTGCAGTTCTGTGCAGAAAAGAGCACGACCAGCACATCTTTGGAGAAAGAAGCCAGGTTTTATATACAAAATTGCAACAAAGGAAAGTAAATGGCTGGTTAGTAATTCCCACCAGAATTTAACACGCTTTTATCTCCAGATGTCTGCTATATTTGTTTGAGATTAGTTTAATGTTTCTTCCTGTCACCTCAGGCGAAACCTGGAATTTTTGTAACCGTTAACTCTTTTCTTGTGACAACAATGTGGCCAAGGGCTATTGCCCTGCTCTGTTTGTTCCTTATCTCTTTGTAAAGCTCTGTATCTTTTGCATACCACCATCCCCCACCTCCCGCCCCCCACCCGTCAGCCTTGTCTTAGGAGAATTCATTCCTTTTAAAATTTCGTTAACCTTTCATCAAATATGTTTACATACTGCTCTGATGCTCTGATAGCTCGAAGAAGTTGATAATCTTCATCTGGAAGGAAAAAAGGGATAAGAAACACCTACTACTGCTGTACATTATGAAGGGAAGGTGAAAGGGAGAAAAGAATGGGAAGAGGAGGGGGAAGACAGAAAATAAAAGGGAGGGGAAAGACATACGAAAATTTCCACAGTTGCTTTAATGACATTTATAAATTACCTCATCTATGGAAACTATGTATTTGTTAGAAGGAAGTAGTGATACATTTATAGACTTTTGTGAAATCTGTAGCTCCCCAAGTTACTAATTCTGTCCCTTATCCTGACAGCAAATTCACAGATTTCAGTTATAGTTTAAATCACCCTAGGAAGTGATCCTCTATCACCAAATTATAACAGCCATTATTTTAAAACCTGCTTAGATGGACATATTCAGCAGTAATCATGCTGTCACTGCTGAAGGTGAAGGCTTTAATTGCATTCTTGAAATATTGATATTTTTATTTCCCATGTTCATTATCTGAGTGACAGGAAACAAAAGCCTTCTTACAGAATGAGCAGCAAACATTTGAGAGAACTAAAGGGATTCTCTGAAAAATAATGAAGTCCTTTTCATGTGAAATCTAGACTCTGTTGTCAGTTTTATTTCCACAGTCATAATCCATGTAGGTAATCACAAACTGATAATATTACTTTCAAGTGGGCACAACATCAGAAACAACACTATTTAGAAAAAGGAAAACAAGCAGCTCTATTTCATCTATGTGATAGCTGATAAAAAGCAGTTAATTTGAAACCTGTTTATATTGGCTATGTCTTGCTATCCCTTTCAATGCCATTTTTGTACAGAAAAAAAAAAATTTCCTTGGAAGTAGGAAAGTAGGTTCTGAGTCTCTTCTTATGTTGAATATGTCCATATCTCAATATTGAGTGGTTTTGGGGATCATTTCTGGTCTCAAGTTGTTGCCTGTAGATATCTGCATAACAGGCAGACAGTTTCAAAGAAACTGTTCAGATTCTTTTAAATTTTATTTTTTTTTTGTAAGGATAGCTAGCTCTGTCTCCAAAAAAAAGAAAAGAAAGAAAAATAAGAAACCCCCCACAGGCTTGATGTCCACACTGTGTGTGTAGCTGTCAGTTCTGATTTCTTTGGAAGATAGGCTTGCCAGAGTTGAATGCTGTGCAACTGTTGCATATACTCGTTGTGAGAACTCCTAGAATCCAACGTTTCAAGCCAAAAGTTTATTTATACTGAAAATGTGTGGAGTAATTTTCTGAATATCTTCCCACTTTGAACTGTGCCCAAATAAGGAATCAGTGGGAATTAGGTACAGAAACATAGTATAGTCCTAAGACACAGATTCAGAAAAGTCTGGTGCCTATAATGGCCTTTTGGTGTTATAGAAGCATGTAACTTCAAGCATTTTAGAAACCTGTGATTGGCATAGGATCACCCAACCTGAGAACCCTTACACCAGTAGCTTTTCATGATTGTATTGAAAAACTGTCTTCAGAGACTGCTGAATGCATACCTGAAATCTGTGTGCATTTGGCAACATTTGGCTGAACTGAGTAATATTTTTTGGTTTTAAGTTGGTTACTTTAAGAGTAGTTTAGGATGTTGCAAAATATAACCAAAAAAATTGCTTTTACAAGTACATTAAGAGCAAAAGGAGGGCCAAAGATAATCTCCATTCTTAATTGGATTCGGGGGGAATGTTACCACCAAGGATGAGGAAAAGGCTGATGTACTTAATGCCTTCTTTGCCTCAGTCTTTAGTTGTCAGATCAGCTATCCTAAGGGTACTCAGCCCTCTGAGCTGGAAGACAGGGACAGGAAGCAGAATAAACTCCTCATAATCCAGAAGGAAGAAGTTAGCCACCTGCCACTCCAGCTAGATGTTCACAAGTCTATGGGGCCAGATGGCATGCACTCAAGGGTACTGCGATAGCTGGTAGAAGAGCTTGCCAAAGCACTCTCCATCATTCATTGGCAGTCCTGGATAACCAGGGATGTCCCAGATGAGTAGAGGCTAGGAAATGTGACATCCATCTACAAGAATGGTGGGAATAAAGGTCTGGGGAACTACAGGGTTGTCAGTCTGAGCTTGGTACCAGGCAAAGTTATGGAACAGATCATTCTGACTGCTGTTCTGAGACGTGTAGGATGACCATGGGATCAGGCCCAGCCAGAACAATATTCTACCCTTATAACTACAGTAAACCAGATTTTAGACTGCCTTTGCCATGCACCCATGACACTAAGGTATATAAAAAAACTAGTTATGGGACATATTAAGATCACAAATTCCTTAAAGTTAGCAATATTCTTCTGTTTTCCCAGAGTATAGAAGTGAAGAGATGAATTTTGCCACATAACAGAGAATGTAATTATTTTTAGCTATGATTCAACAGGAGATTTACAAACAGATTAGTGGTCAACAAAGAAATATTTGCATCTGTTGTTTATGTTATGATATCTCAGATCAAAGTAAGTGCTTTAAGCTTTAACTTTGTTTTCCAAGTGAATGATGAAACTGAAAAAAAAGATGTGAGAGAGAAAAGCTATGGAGCATTAAACACACTGAGCACTTTTTTGAAACAAAGGGAACACATAGGATGAACCCCAGAGGTTGGATCCATCAAACCTCTAAGCACTCTGCTCCTCAACCCCTAGATTGTGTAAATATGAGTGTGCCTGTGAAACATCCCAGGCATAGAAGAAACACTCTTTAACACACTTAAAAAGAGGCCTGTGTTGGCCTCAGTCTTTGCTGAATGTCCAGCCCTTTGCACTACCATGTCCAGTGTGCTTAATTCTGCATCCCCATGGTGATACAATATTTCTGTGGCTGAAGCTAACAAAGTTAGTACTGAGTTGCAGTGGCAGAAACAAGTCCAGCAAAACCCCAGCAGCGGAAACTCAGCCAAAATAAGGCTCCTTTCTAAACAGATGCTAAGATTTTTCAAGTAACTGTGAATCTTTGAGGAGCTGATTTTAAGCTGAGAATCTCTTTGAAAAGATAATTAATATGGATTCCTACAGTCGAAAAGGATTAATTAAATACTTTGTAAAAGGGGAGATAACCAACAGGAAAAAAAAATGCAACAACAAATCCCTGCTATAGCCATTGTCATTAATGAGACCACATTTAGTCCTTTTATGCAGGTAGCTAAGCAGGAAAAAGAAGAAAGGTGTCCATGATTTACCTGCATGACTCAGACAATTATTAATGGTCTGGAGATCCCATCATAAATAGTTAACTTGTAAAATGCATCTCAGGTCAATAACAGTCAAAGGCATTTTCATATACTAGATTTCAGAGGGCTTTGATGAATAATTTTCTAGCTTTGGTTCAGTTCATATACCCTGATCCTGTACTGAGGTCTCCACAGGAGGATACTTTACAATAACAGCTATGCACAAATGTACCAGTACACGCATATATGCATGTATTAGTCTATACATGCGTGCAAAGGTTTGGACTGAGAAGTTCTGCCTATGTTTCAAAGAACAGCCATCATAAGTTGTATTAATTTGTACCTTTTTCTGCAAGTTGCAAGGATATGGCAAGTCTTGGTCTTACATGCAGACTGACATTGCCATCTTGGCCTTATTTATGGCCCTTTTTGGGCAAAGCTAGGTGAGTAGAAATTGATCAGAGAGAAAATGTTATCACCTATGGAAAACAAACAAAATGACCAGAATGACCTTCTTTCTCTTAGCACTCATTTACATACCACTCTTGATATTACTTGGAAAGAGTGTAAATAGGGTCAAAAAAGGCTAAATATAAGGTTGACTTTAAGTTGGCATTATCTTACAGAAAATATTTCAAGTCACTGTGTGGATTTAAATGAATGTTTTATTCGCTTAACTGAACATCACATTTGATTTGTCTGGATAAAAATATTTGGGTTATTTATGTTGGATGAACCGTATGAATTTAAATTTAATTTAATACACTAACTAACTTGTCCTTTAATTGTATCAAAGTTCCTCTAAATTTGAGAAGCAAATCTAGTTTTAAACAAAACTAGGGAAACAGTTTAAATAACTAATTTAATCTATTTTGGATGTTAACATAAAAATAAAGAATTATATATGTCATTTTTTTCCCATAATTCTGATGTTCTATTATCTGTTTTTTTCTTTTCAAGTGAGGTAAACTATTTCTAGCAGAAAGACTGGCCTGCACCTTGAATTCCAATGTATTTCACATAATTTTCAGTGCAGAAGCCATAGAGTTTGTTGGGTTCCTTAAATAACCTGTAATTGTTTCAAGTCAATTTTAATAATCTAAGTAAGAGACAATAAGCCAGTATCTTTTTGTGGTTATATTTTGCATTAAATTCTTCTAGAACGATACTTACAGGAATTAAATGTTGCTCTATTATTAAGTAATTATTTATTCTTTAGCAATCATTTTGCTAATCTACTAAATGGTACATACTCACAGTAGCCTAGGAATTACAGATTGAATAAAACTATTCAATAATCTATTTCCTTCCTTGAAAATTCAGGATTATTTCCTAAAGTATACCCCTCTAACTATTAAGACTTCCAGAGCTAATTGTAAAGTGTGTATTTCATTCTTAGCCTTCACCTTGCTATTCTCAATAAAAGCTTTACAGTTCATGAAAGAGTAGAATAGACTTTAAGTATAGAAGAAATAAAATGAAATACCAATCTGATTAACATTTCAGGACTCAGAAAGTCATTTTATATTGAAAATCCTTCTTAACAGTCTGGTTTTGCAAACCATGTGTTAAAAGATGTGGATTATGAAGATCCATTGCAGGACAGGATTTGAGCATTCTTCTTTGTGCTGGTTCAGCTGATCTACAGTGCAGTTTGAGCCAAGAACCTTTGCCTTTCTTATATATGGTGGTGAAACCCACCCACCACTGAGCAGTTCTTCACATTTGTGACTGGTCACTTCTGTTTTGTAAATGTAACTAGCAGTTTGTCTGAAGCATTTTGGTAATAAGAGGGCAAAGGAGTCTGGCATCCTGTTTGAGTCAGCCATAGGAGTTCCATTCATGCTTATGAGGTTATTTGTTTACTAACAAATACAAAACAACACTGAAGTAAGAAACAAATGGTAGGAAATTGTTTTTCTGTCAAAGTTGATGTGACACATAATTGTAGCTTTGTGATTTTGGTAGCTCACACAAAGCTTACCTTCAGAAAGGCAGTGTTTACCTTATATTTACGAAAGAAAATTAGAGCTACCACAGGAAGGAAAATTACTGGGACAGCCCATGTTTGAATTTATTATATCATAGGTATTTCAGACACTTCTTGTCAGACAAGACAGAAGTCTTGTGGAAAGTTCACGGCAGACAGGAAGCTGTAAGTTCAAAAGTCAGCTGGTTTTTTTAGCTGCTCCTTGTATTTCAATATGTTTTATAGTCATGGCTATTAAACAGGGATTCACAATCTTAATTTTAGCAGCAGATGAGCTGTCACTGTCAGCTTCCTTTTTACCCAATAAATTGTTGAACATAATATTTTCTGGAAGGATGGGAACAGAAGTTACTTCTTACATATTACAGAATTAACTGTCACATACATGAGTATACTGTCACCACCAGGAAAGTGGGGAGTAGACTTTTTATTGAGCTGTCTCAAGAATAATCAGCTCCAACCACCAGCAATTCAGAGTCAATATCCTTTCTGCCTAACAAAAATAGAAGCAGGATTATGAATACATTGCATTCAACTAGGGCTATGTGAATCCTTGATCTACAGTGGGTTTCTTGGAGCTGGGACAAGGGAAAAAAGATAAACTACTTTTCACTTACATTTTTGTAATATCCAAAAAGAAATCTGAAGGGAATTTCAGTAGTACAGCTAGAGGAATTTATTTTTGCTTCTTGCAAAAATGTGCTTTCACTTGTGAAAGCAGGCTGGTTCACCCCCATCAGTGAAAAGCTGTGCAACCAAAGTGAACCTTAAAGTAACTGCAATTAACACACATGTTTAAAAGAGCTTGAAGGAGAGGCAGGAGAATCATGTCAGAATCAGCTGTCGGTTTGGAGAAAGAAACTTCAACTAGCTCAAAGTTAGGTGGTACATTTGAGATTTGTCATCTAGTTTTCTTTGGCAAGTAGTAGAAGTCCTACCTGGAAAGTTCATTCATATCAACCAAGCTATTGCAATGTTCCAGCTGAGCCTCTAAGTCTCACATGCCACAGGTTTATGGGTGATGATGAAGAAGACTCTTTCATGTCATGACCTTCTTTCATGTGGCAGCAGTGGATTGCGGGCCTGCTTGGAATGTGCTTTCCTTTGGGGTGCTGTGAAGGCAGAGCTAATGCTGCTGCCCAGCTTTGAAAGATCTGCTACTGGAACTGCAGAGAGACAAAAAGATAAGCTTCAAACAAACTCCTAACACCCCGACCTTTCAGGAAGTTCAGTTCTCAACTGGAACTCTGTAGCTTTTGCTCATTTTACATAGCCCATCCTGTATTCTTCCTTTTAAAGAAAACACCTTTGTGATGACATTGCAAAGTCCACTTGTAAAGAAAGAAACAAAGTCCTACTTTCCTCCTTTGTTATCACACTGACAAAATGAACAGTGCCATTACTTCCACTGTTATTACAGAGAAATTCATTAAACATCCTACAACTTGTTTAGAAATGCATGTCTCCTCTTCCCTTTTCCTGCTGTATATTTGTGGTAGCATGATAATTTATTTCAAGTGGAACAAAAGCATTTGTATTTTAACTTTCTTTTCGTGTCTAGAAGGTAGCAGTTCAGTCCCAAATGTAGTGATTGTTAATAATCCCTATGTACATGCTTGTACTAATGCTAACTGCATACTTTTCACAAGAAAATAATTTTGGGTAGCATGTTAAGGGTTTAACAGTAACATGACAAACCCTAATGTTTGGTTTCAGAACAGATTAGAATTGCAGACAGCTAATTAATAATAAAATTATAGCACTCCTGTTGGCTTTGGGAAGATATTTTTACCTATTGTGAAGCAGAAAAGAGAAAGAAAAGTGAAGTCTCTGGGGATAAATTGAGGTCAACTGCACATCCTGCATTGACTTTAATATGTCAGGATTCCGGTCTTTCTCTAACCTTTCTGTTTCATCCCAGTAGAGGATCACATGAGGTTTTTTTCACAGAAAAATCCGTATGTCCTAACCCCACATTATTTGATGTCATGGAAATGAAACCACAGCACTATCTGAATGGAAATAATTAAATCCAGATGAGACAGAGATGCAGTGGGGAATCAGGAGTTTCCTGGCTTGTTACCCCACAGGTCTCCTGTGGCTCTAGCACTCTGGTCTCCCTGTGACCTGATCACACCTTTAGGCTTGGAATAGAGTTAACACTGTTTCCATCAGCATCAGTAAAAGGGATGGACAACCTGTATCCTGGAAAAGAAAATATCTTCCTGAAAGAGAACATTTTCCTGAAAAAGGAACGTTTAATTCTGACTTTCGTATGGCTTATATTTAGGTTTTCTGTGTTCTGTGCACAGGGGTTTGCAGGTGTGGATAGGATTCAGATGTACTTTGTAGTATCTGATACAGTTTCCTTGGGCTGTCTGGGAGCAACAGATAGAAGTATGATTAGTGTCACAGTCACAGCATTCTTTTAGTGCTTCACAAGATTTTTCATCTGTTTTCAGTACAGAAGATATTGCCATGCTATAATGTTGTGACTACAGGACATGAACGTTACTGCCAGTTAATGGGCAGTGTGTATAACTGGTAACTTGATTGTGACCTACACCTCAGTGAAAGAGCTGCCAAAATTTCCTAGGGATTCATGAACACTTTTTTCTCTACTACTATAGCACAAAGTGTGACAGATATGAGCATTATTGATGTTGATTCTTCTTTCAGTTGAATAGATGTAATCACAAGAAATATTATCCTGGTTCCTATGCACATATGTGGTTAAACTGATGACCTGGAAGTCTGTATTTATGTACAGCAACTACGAAGTCAGTACAAAAGACATTTTTCTTTACCCCTGAGGGAGAAGAACTGTACCACATGGCTATCATTATGAAATGAGATTGAATTAAAATCATGACTCTGAATACTTGAAAGTTAAGGAATATCTGTATTTGATATTGAGTCTTGGTCATTTCTGATTTTGAAAAGTCACAGAAAGTTTTAAGGGCCTGGGATATTTTCCTTTTCTTTAATAGTCCTGTTATTCAGATATATTGATTTATTGAATGTATTTTTCATTCCATTTTAAAAGCTTCTGAGTTATTACAAAACTACCCTTCTGAATGTGGTTTCACTTGGCAAGAAAACATTAGTCTTATTGTTATACATGATGTACTTGGGATTTATTGTAAAATTAGAAGCATTGTAGGAGGAAGATCAGGAAAATAAAACCAATTATAAATGCTAAGAATTCATATAAAATCTCAGTGAAGGATAGACTTTAAATAATTGCAGTCTCATCTTTGACTCATTGCTTTTTGTTTTCACTGCATTAATCATGCTAGAAGGACTGTCAGTTTATGTTTGTGAACTGTGAAGCTCCATCAGGACAAGGTCCAGTAAATATTCCTGGATTACAAATCGGAAATGACTGTGATCGTTATCACTTTGGGCACAAGGACCCTGTGTGGAAATTTGCAAACAAAAGTAGCACCTAATCAGTGAGAGAATGAGTCTGACAGCCACTGGCATTCCGCTGGGAATGTGGGAGCGGCTACCATGCTAGAGTGCCTGGGATCACTGGGGGGATATTCATATTTAGATTGTCCAAAGGATGCAATAAAGACATCTGGATGTTTTTTTTACTGTTAAAAATAGAAACAGTCCACTTCACTTGGAGTATAATTCTTTGTATTTGTATTGATCAGGCATGAATCTTAAACCTAATTGTTTTTAACTTGGTCACTATGCATAGCATTTGCAAATATGTGTCTACGGGGTTCTCTTTTCTTCTGTAAAAGCAATTATATTTTCAAATTGCTGCATACAAACTGCTCATCTCTCAGTCTGCAATCCATTTATAGCATATGGCCGTCTTCTTTTCTGTCATTTGTAACATATTGTTCTGTATATGTGTGCTTTTGCACATACATAATAGTTGTTCATCTGTGAATTTATTTATCCTATCTTTGTTAACAGCAGCTGTAGAAACTGTGCATCAGCCTTAAAAAGAGAAGCTACTGAGTTAACAGATATGAAATTGAAAGCTGAAAGATTCCCCACTTTAGCTCATGATTTCATGACTTACAAAGGAATGCTTCACAATAACACTGACTGCTAGGAAGAGCTGTGATTATGATAAACTGAAATAGAAGCAAGTATTCCTGCCAGGTCCTGGAAAAAAACAAGAGAAAAATGCTACTCCTAAAGCAAGGCTTTAGAAAGAAGACTCTTCCATCATTTCTTTTCATTTGTCTACTCCTAACAGTGATTTAACTACAGAAATATCTCCAAAATTCAGATTTCCCCCAGATTTAAACATGTTTGGACTGGTATTTATTCTACAAAATTAAAAATTTTCAAACCAATTTTCTAGTTGCTACTACTGAGTTTGTGCTCAGTGCTATGTACAGAACAGCTTGATTCTACTCCTTATCATTGCAATTCCAGCATGGTTATTCCTTTAGCAGCTAATGGAAATAACAATACTTATTCCAAGTATATGAGCTCTCCAGAGAAACCTACTGTTTACTTTTCTCACTCAGAGGCTGCAGCATGCAAGAAGTAAGCTTAGGGTAAGAAAATGATCCCCATCATCATATGTTGAATCTCACTCCAGCAACTGGGGACGAGGGAGATTATATCAGCACACATTGCCTTAAAGGAAACCTATGATTGTTCCCTTTCAAAATCTCCAGAGGAAAGTAATGAAAAGAGGGACCACAATTGTCTTTATGTGCTTTAGCTGTCCTCATATCCTACAAAAGGTCTTATCTTTCTATACAATTAATAAAGCCATAAAAGTCTATGTATCTCCAACTATGCTATTTCATATAAACCAAGTTTCAGTCTTTTTTACAAGCTAATTTGGGTACCTGATATTTCCTTATATGGTTCAGCGAATATCAGATCTTTCCACTGCTGCTTCTAAAAGAGTGTTTTGTAATTTATTTAGTGGAATGAACTCATCCTTGTTTTACTTACATATACATATATGTGCATACAGAAATATACATACAATATACTGAATATATGACAGTTTCAGTCTGAGATTTTTAATGAGTATTGGAAAGGAGTATTTGATAAGTTTTATTCATGTATTTTCATTCACTCTTTGACATGTATTAAAACATTCAGATCCATCATCACAGAAAGAAACCAGTCTTTCTGGGGCTCCACATATTTTGGCAGGATCATCTCCCCAGCCTTATAATGATGAAAACTGTAGGTATGTGTGGAGGCAGTCAGAGATTAACGTGTATATAAAGAATTTTCAGAATGGAAAGAAAAGGTGTTAGAGTTTTTACTGGTCTAACTTTCTATAGTGCTGTGGGAAACTTAAATTCTTAGTTTACTGCTACAGATATTTCTGGAAATACCATTTATTTGTGCCTTAAAATAATAAAGTGATTCCAGTAGAGATGTATCAATATAATTTTTTTATGTCCTTAGTAAAACTAAGGTAAATGTTGTTACATATCCAGAATGTCTATCACTAAACCACTTGCGTCCAGATTATTGTAATAAAAGTTAGGAACCATAAATGTAGCCAAACTTTATTGGACATAAATGAACATTGCTGTTTACCTACTTTTATAACCTATAATTTGAGAGAGTTATTATGTGGGCACTCATGTAAATCTATGCACATAAATACTGTGAGAGAATATATAAACCCTTGTCTGAATATTAATTGCTGATAGACTGAAACAGTTTAGCAGATTTTAGGCATCTACCTCCCTGAGTTTTGTGTGAGAATGGATTTTACAGCACATAGAGACTTTGCTTTTCCTTATATTCAGTACGAATTGACAAGAACATCAGTCTTCAATATAAATTGGAATCAGGGTGTTGAATCTAAATGCTGAACACAAGATACAATGCATTATTAAAAATAAAATAATATTTGCTGATATTAGGCAAGGGAAAGAAGGAGAAAAGAATAGGGCTTTTGATTGAAATATTATTATTCTGTATAATGTAGGTAGGATTCTTCTAAATATTTTTCACTATATAAGACATGCTGAGGTCTGTGAACTCGTCTGTTTACCAACACTTTGGCTGCTCAGGTGCTCTAGTTTGTCAAAGACTTCACTAAGAGTTAGATGGCAGCAACTTGCTCTGCCCTCAAGCAGATCATGAACCACACTGCCACTGCAGATACTTTCTGCTTTCACTTTTTCCTGTGATCTGAGATAAAGTTAGCTGCATAAACACTAATCATGGCCACAAGGATCACTGGCCCCATACCTTGTCTGGTTTTGGACAAGGCCTTACTAGGTGTCTGTGAAACGTCATAGGCATCACAGACAGGGAATATACAATAAGATTTACATTGCTGTTAACAGTGAAACTTTAGGAAGCTGCATTATTCCCTGTTACCCAGCAAAACTTATAAGATCACTTTCAGTTTTCCTTGCCACTAGGTTATTTATGACAGAAGCACAAACACAGAGGATATAACTACACAGATCATGAGTTCCACTGAGTGCTTTAAGACTAGTGGGATTAAGGGGGCAGATGTTTCGTGGGTCTCTTTGGGTTGAAGGTAAAAATAAGTAGTTGCCTGGAACAGTGGGGAAGTCTTTTGATGGCCTGGGGGATGCTCTTGCATTCCTGTAGCCCCTTATGTGCTGAAATTGCATTACTTCCAGTGGTTTCTGTGCATCTAAATTTCCCACTTATGGTTTAAAAAAAGATCTCAAATTAAGACCACAGGTTATTGGAAGTTACCTTCATAATATATGTTCTGGGTCTTCAGCTGGCTTTGAGACTTTGTTTCAGGAGCTGATGAGAGGCAGAAGGGTAACCTCCAAGAAAGCTACAACCTATGCAGGAAAGACAGACTAAGTGTTGTAAAACAGATTTGTGATTTCTTCATCACAGAAGACCCAAGATAGAGAACCTAGGAGCTGAAAGCAGAGCTCATAGCAATGAATAAAAGGATTGCCTTTTCTTATGACGTTTTTATAAAACAATACATAAAGAAGAAAATTGTTTAATGACCAGAATTAATGCAGTTGAGTTTTAATTTCACAACCTTTCTTGGAGAAGTGTTTTCATACACAGAACACCAACCCTACATTTATATAAGAAACTAATTAGAATTAAACATAGATTAAATAATACAATGTTAAATCATTATACTACCTCCTATAACACAAATAAAAAGTATAAAAAAAGTATATAGATTCCAAACTATACTCCAGCTTCCCAGGTTCACTGAAAGTTTAGATATAAGTTGGCAGTTCAATATAGCAAGGAGAACTATTTATGCAGTTTAAGATTACATTTTTCAAGAACCATATGTAATGAAGTGAGGAGATATTTCAGTGGAAATAATCTTGATTATAAGTCATATGTCCATCCTCTAGGAATGAGCCATAAGGTGTCTAAACATTCTTCTACACAGAAGTTGTTCCAAAATTAGTCATTCTGAAAAGTACTCCTCACCCAAATCTTTGCCAAAGAAAATTTATTAGTTTAATAAAAAATAAAAAAGGCAAAAAAAGCCTCACAGATGTTAATTTGTTTAGGGTAAGATTGCAGATGTTGCTTTTTCTACAATTATGACTTCCCCTGGAGTGTATATTGAGGATGGTTCATGTTTGCAGTCAACTGTATAATCAGATGAATTTAATTTCTAGAATTAAGTGCTTTGGAAAGTTAGATCTAGAAAGAAAAATATGGTTGACACTGTAATAAAATTTCTGAAGTTTAACATTAAACTGGATAATTATTTGAACCAGAAATATTCCTAACTGGCAGAAAATGAGAACATATTGTTATGATTTACTTGTTATAAGTAGCTTCCTTATGGGACCACTTAATCACATTTTATATGATTCTCAGTTATGCTGCTTATTGAATTTATTAAGCCTTAAGTTTAAGAAACTGAGAGAGATCTAATATTAATAAAACAGTAATTGAAATGAATAATAACTGTAATTAATTACATTATATTTGAAATTATAAATAATTTCCATTTATACATACTTTTGAGTCTTAGTCTAGACACGGATAAGCTTTTAGAGTGATATAGAACTTTGAAAACAAATTGGAAAGATTTCTTGAAGATGCTTTGGTAGAAAGCCCAGATTGAATTATCAGGCCAGTACAATCAATAATTCACCTCAGTCAATATGCTGTCTTTGATACACCAGTTAATTTGTGAGAAACTGAAAATCAACCTTCTTTCTCCCATAAATTGCCCATATATTGAATATTATGTATTGGGCAAACATAACTAGGGAAGTCTTTTGATATCTTCAAACAAAGAACTCTGTGTTTCCCATATTTTGTCTTTCCTAGTGCATCAAGGGCTATTTCTATTCACATTGAAGTACAGTGCTCAATAAAAATACTTTCGATTCCAGTTTCCCAAGATTCCAGTGGGATACCATATAGTGTATTCTTCCACCACCATTATCTACTATTGCCTATTACATTTTGTATACTTTACTACATTTGCTAATTTAGCACGGTACAGAGATGCCAAACCACCACTGACACAAACCCAAATACCCACAAGTTGACTGATTTTCAGAGGCTGTCGTTTCTAAAGCAGCCTAACAGAAGTAACTTGAGTATAATAACATGCTGCTATTTTACAACTGCAGAGTTGGTCCACACAATGACTTTCCTCATGTTGCTGATTTGGTCTACAGAGAACAGTTCCTCTAATTTAGATCATTATTTGTGGGTTTTTGTGGGGTTTTTTTGTGTTTTTGGTTTGGTTTAGTTTGGTTTGGTTTTTTGTTTTTTTGTTTTTTTTTTAAAATACAAAGCAAAACCAAAACTGTTGGGTTTTTAATTTATGAGACTCCTCTTTTTTATTGACTTATTTCTAAAATTTTCATTAGGAGATGAGTTTTCCAAATCTCTTTTCAGTGCAATGTAGGTTTACTATAGAACTAGATTCCAAATATTGAGTCTGTGAGCTTAGGTCTTAAGTAAAATAATAAAAAACTTGAGAAAATGAAAAAAAAAATTAGGAAGAACTATTAAATACCATATAATCTACCTTATCTTTACCTCAAGTATTCTTTTAACACATTCAGCAATGGAGTTTTCCAGTTATCCCACAGAATCCCTATCAGTAATTTTATTACCTGTAGTGTTAGAAAATTTTCCCCCTAATATGTATAAGTAAAAAACTCATTGCAGCTTCACGGATGCAGAAAACAGATTATTCTTTTTCTCTTTGCAGTTTTATGTTCTTCTAGTCAGTTACTTTTTGTTAACGTTCTTATTAATCAAACTTTCCCAAGTCTTTTAATTTTCTAGATTTATGACTACTTGTTGTCTTCCATACACTCTCACAAAATAATGTACATCTTTCCTGAATTGCACCGTTCAGAACTGGAAACAAAATTCCACACACTATACTGATACTGGAGGAAGCAGAGAGATTACTTCATATGTTTTGGAATAAAAAGATGTCTGGTAATCTTTTTGTTTATCTAAAGAGGAAAACCTGTGTTTTGGGTTTTTGTTTGTTTGTTTTGTGTGGGTTTTGTTGGGTTTTGTTTGTTTTGCTTTTGTATTTTAAATGAGCTAAAAGATTCTTCTACATTCATAGCAAACATTTAACTGAAGGTTGCTATAAAACCAAGCTCAACCATCATGATAAGAAGTATCATTACTTGTGTATTGGAAGCCACTCAGACTAGAAATCTCAGTATCAGTCAGCTGAGGCTGAACTGAACAGTGCTTGGTCACTGTGTTCTGAGAATACAGTTGTGGTTTCACTAGTCAAATGCTAAAGAAACAAGTAATGGTTATTTTTATCTGTGAGCTTCCATGCATAGGAAGATATGCTCTCAGTTTTTATGAAGCTATACATTAAATATACATAGTAAACTATAAATTTCTCCTTATGGCAATTTATTTGTGTTTATTAATTATGATCTAGAGACAGATAGTAAACATATGAAATGCTAAATTCAGGCATTCCTCAAAAATGTTTTTTTTGGCTACACATGGCATTGCTGGATTACTTTTCTGGTTCCTTTTAGATCTGAAACCCACAAATATTTATGTGTATTTCATAACCAATGATTTATTTGTGAAAGTTTCATACTACATATCCCAACTGGCCTTTCCGAGTCCAGTTTGTACACCAGTAATCTAAAACTTTCACTTTAGCTCTGAAAGGCTGATTTCATGCAGTCACTAAAGCTATCACTATACATCCTGTTTCATCTTAATGTAGGTTACCCAAGACATAAGGAGATGTTATCCTCAAAAGGATCACTTCTTGGGTCCTTTGGTGCAGTCAGTATTGCAAACTTATTAGGTCTAATGGAGGATACATTGGAAATGTAGTCATCTTTAGTGTATCTTTGATGGTATAGCTACATTTTATCTTTTCTGGCTGATGTGTGCTTTCCTTGACACTCTTAAAGCCCAGACATTGCTGTTCCAAATCAGATGCAGATTAGCATGTTGACATTTGAGCATTATTCATTGCCTTTATATGCCATCCATTTTTGTTTTTCCTGATTCCTGCTGATCAGGTATGGTCCAAAATAGTGGAATGATATATTCTTATTGATGTCTACTCCTTGTATCTGTAATACACAAAGGCTACATCATTGTAAATTTGTCATTTTATCAATATTTTCTCATTGACAAATAGTTCATAGAGGATTTTATAAAAATAAACATAATGTTGGCCTGTTCAATACAGAAATAAAATTGCTTTTTTCTGTGATGAACTCCTTCCTATTCCCTTTCTGCTTCAACAAAAGTAAAAGAATTTCTATAGCATTCTATACATTTCAACTTCTTCCAGCTTTTTCCCACTGAGGCTATTTCTGTATTTATAAAATAAAAATTACATCAAAAGTCACTTCTATATCTGACTCCTCAAGACAGTTTGTCAGCGTGGAGAGATATGAATCTACCTCAGGCAAAAAAATCCCCAAAAACCAAACAAAAGAAAAAAACCCCACAAAATCAAACCCAAACAAACACACAAAAAACCCCAAACAAACAAAATAAATCCAAACCCCTTAACTTTACTTGTGTGTGTCATAATATTAAAAGTACCTCTTCAGGTATGCAAAGCAAGACAAGACAACAAAGCTTTTACAACATATCAGTGGTGCATTGTCTTTCTGTTATTCCAAATGATGTTCAATATATGGTAAAAGAGGGAGGTTTATTTTAGCTCACATTCTTGTTCTAAGGCACTGTACAAAACCTGAATGTCATCTGGATGTCATAGCAGTACTTAAAATGTAATTACATGAGACCTACATGACTTGATCAAAGCAAAAGTAAAAGCTCTTATTTTATTTCATAAGCCATCTGCCACAAACCATTATCATTTACTTAGGCCCTAACTTACAGTTTCCATTTTAGTAGTTCTATTAGAAATTGGGTGGTTTCCATGAAGATTATTCAATAAACATTGTCCAGAAAGAGCTAGATACTTCTAATATATAATCCTCTGGAATGTTTATTAAACAGTAACACTGAACCTTCTGACAGTTTTATTTCTGAGAATGTTATAATGTTACAATGCATCCCACCGGTAATTCTGAATTGCTGAAAATTCCTGTGCAATGTAATGACTCTTACTGAAAGCAGATGCAGCTAGACTAATAACAAGGAGATCAATGCACTACAGAAAACCATATAGTGGGAGGGGTGGAATAGGGCAAAAGAATGCAGAAAAGAATTCTGTTTCACTTTTGCAACAAAAAAGCAACAGAAATAAAAAGAAACAGCACTATAAGGATTTGAAAACCAAAATGTAAAAAATTGATTCACTCAAAAGAAGATTTCATGATGTATTATATATTTACTGTTTAATGCAAAGTCTTTGGACAAAATGAATTTAAGTTAATTATATGATGAAGGCATTCTAAAAAAGTATTTTAAACCCTAGATGTTCTTGAATTTACTTCCATGAATAGGTTTCTGCATGTCATATTTTCTGTAAGGCCACCCTGCAAGAATCCTTTTTTCACCTGTTAAATAGATGCTATTCCTGTTAGCTAACCAGAAAGCAAGCTGAGTCTGAGAATCAGTTCACTTAAGTAATGCCTCCAAAGAAGGGAAGGCTTCAGATAAAATTCAGTGCTTGCCCATAATGAACCTGGTAAATGTTGGCTTCCTGCAATAAAAATAATAGGTGAAATCTTGGGATATTGAAGTTAATTTTTGCCATTGATTTTAGCAAGGCCAGTATTGCAACCAATAAATCTACTGAGCAAATTAAAAGTAGGTGATAGAAGGGAGGGGAATTAATATAACAGAACTTTTACATTACTTCAACTATTCCTTTGCCTGAGTGAACAACTCCTGATACTCCTGAGATGTGCCCACAGAAACTGTTGTGGCAGTGTACTGAAGAGTAAATGTTTGCAAAAATATTTAATAAGTAATTCTGAAACAGGAAAATCAGCTTTGTTGTTAAAATGAGTCAGTCTCAGATTCAAAAATAGGTTGTTTTAAGGATGAGTAACCAAGGACAATTGCCCATGGAGAATGTGTTAGACTACAATTATTAAAAGTTATCCAATAAGCTTCAATCTATGCCTGTGTTCTGGCCAGTCAAAACATGCTGTAGCTCTCACAGATGCAATCAGATCTTTCAAACAAAATCTTTAATATGAGTAAAATAGGAAAAATCCTTAGTTAGAAATATAATTTTTAATTTTTTTCTTATATATATCCCTATCTGTGTTTTTTTTTTTATTGATGTGTTAAAATATCTAATTTCTGATGTGTAATAAGTGTAGCTACCATATTTTTGAATAAGTATTCCAGATATGCATTTAAATACATGCACCACGTGGCCCATGTACAGCAAGGCAGTTTAAGAAAGCTGCAAACCAACAAATCAAGCACTGTACAGCCACACCACAGACATACTATGGTCCTATCTGGAAAAAGAAAAAAGACTTTGGATATGCTAAACTAAGTTGTATTTGTTGCTATGTTTGTTAAACTCTGTGGGGATCTAACCCAGTAAAAAATCATGTCACTGAATGACTGTGAGATGGGAACAATCCAGGAGAGGTAGGATATGGTAGGATCTCTTCCAGGAAGGGCTTACATGTACGTTATGATGTATAAGAGAGACATGGCATTTCCTGGTGGTGCGCTTTGTTTGGTGTCCCTGCCAGGCAGGGGGGTTGGAACTAGATGATCTTTAAGGTCCCTTCCAACTCTGACAATTCTATGATTCTATGATTTTGGAGCTGTTGTGACATCTCAATCACAAATGCTCATAGCAACCTTGACAGAGATAGAGGCAGGCAAGGCTTGCTTTAGTTCATGCCAGCAGGCTGTGATACCTGGAAAAACTTTGTGACTGGAAGGGGCTACCCAGATAGCCAGGTCCCTTTCCCAACACTCACAGGGTCAGCTGAGACCTAGGCTTCTCCTGAAAAGACTGAAATTTCCCCTTTTGGCAAGAATGTCTGCTATGCACCCTTATGTCACCAGGATGCCTAAACAGATGAAAATAACACAGCTACATCCTTTTCTCTTTTACAGCTTGAGAACTACATTGTGGAAAACATGAAATCAGAGATGGTGCAGCTGCAGCAGAATGCTGTGCAGAACCACACTGCCACCATGCTCGAGATAGGGACCAGCCTCCTCAGCCAGACAGCAGAGCAGACAAGAAAACTCACAGATGTCGAAACACAGGTATGTTCCCAGAGCTGTTTTCTACCACCTGTTGACTGCAGAGAATTGTTCCTATTCCTTTTCCTTTTCTAATGCATCACCATACAAAACCTTTCAACGCAAGGTTCCAAGAAACATATACGCTATTTCTTGGTACTAAAAGCAGTGATAACTGACCTTTGTTATGTGTCTTTCTTTTGATTTCATTTGGTCAGTATATTTAGCTTTGTGTGTGTGAGGCAGTAAAACTGTCCAGGAAACTAAATTAGCATTTGACTTCAAATAAACAGCCCAGCTACCAAATGTGAATGCTACAAGTGTCAAGATAAATAATGAGTCTCAGGCTAAACTAGAGGCTTTGATTGCTGTTGGGGTTTTTTTTGCCTCTCTACTATTGCAAGAAAGTCTATTTTCTGAAAGATATTTCCAGATATTTGAAAGTAGTATATGTCTGCAGCTTTAAACAGTGGAGAAAGAGGGACAAGCATCAGCCTCCTTATAAAACACAGAGCACTGGCACAGACTGCCCAGAGAGGTTGGGCAGTCTCCATCTATGGAGGTATTCAAAAACTGTCTGGACACGCTTCTGTGTGACCTGGTCTAGGGAATCCTGCTGTGGCAGGGGGGTTGGACAAGATGAACTTTCAAGGTCCCTTCCAACTCCTAAAATTCTGTGATTCTGTATTGTTATTACTGTAAAATTGTATAACATCACAAGAATTAAAACACCATCTCCATGTGATTCCTAGCACCAAAATCACTGTCGTGACTGAAGTGACAAGAGCACCACTGTCATAACACAAAGTACAATTTCATATTTAGCTTATTGCAAAGGTACATACTACTTTTTTTAATGATTTTTTAAAAATCAATTTAAGATGCATATGTGTTTTCCTTCTTTTTTGCTGACTTCCTCTTGATCTTCATAGCATGTGGTGTTTTACCAACTTCACTGCATTTGCTGCTTGTTTAGAACAGGGAAATTAAAGTATTGCATTTATTTGGTTTATTTTAATAACATATGTACATCTTGAAAGATTATATTTTTCTATTCTAAGGCTCTAACTCATATTTACAATATCATTGCCAAGTTTTTATGTAATGGCTTTAGGGTACACTGGGAAACGACAATATCCCAACAAAATCAACTAACATTAATTAATAATATTGCCTTCATTCTTGAAAGTATACTGTTATTTCCACTTTTGAACTATTTTTTTGTTAGAATCTATTCTCTTTCATTTAGTTAAAAGGCTTTTTTTGGTCTGATGTACTTAGTAAAACTTGTGCTCTTGATACAGATCACCACTAAAGTGAAAGACAATTGCATAAAGTAATGATTAGGATCATAGCCTTCATCTCCAAAATCTGTGTAAGAGTGCAAGTAATGATAACATAAGCAGACATCAGACATCTGCCAACACTGCAAAAGAGAGAACTTGGGAGAAAGCTAAAGTAGGAGCTCTATTTACAAAAGAGCGGATGCAACGCTTTGGCTTCAATCCAAGGACTCTTGCAGTCTTCTTAAGCTTGTTTTGTAGGAATGCTTGTTTGAGGCATGCCTCTTGTTCTTTCCACTGAGATGAAGCTTATTTGGCAGTCACCTTTCCTTTTTTTGCCGGCCTAGTACTATTCTGCAGTAAACAGGGTGCCAGAATATCAGCTGGTCCGTATCAGTGTAGCTTGATTGAGTTCATTTGCACCAGCTGAGCAGCTGAGGGTGGAAAAGGATTTAAAAGCAGTTCTTGACAAATCATCAAATCAGAATGAAATGGTTGCATTACGTTGCTATAGCAATGTAACCAGGACAATATAAACATTAAAGTTTTTAATTTATCCTTAAGGTGCTAAATCAAACATCCAGACTTGAAATTCAGCTGCTGGAAAATTCACTGTCAACGTACAAGCTAGAAAAACAGCTACTACAACAGACACATGAAATCATGAAAATTCATGAGAAAAACAGGTAAAAATGAGTAGCTGGTGTCTTACACTCTTTCTCTGTTCATCACAAAGTGGTTTGTGCATGCTTCGTTCTCAGCAACTGATGACATGGAAGAAGAAGATATGGTAGGTGGAATGCATATATAATATTTATGAAATGGATAAAAGAGCTAGGATGTAAACTTAAACTGTGTTAGTTCCTGTATGATAAATGTAAGTTGATTTTTACCACTTTTCATGTGCACTGTAAGTTTACATCTCGGTTTGTTTCATGACAACTCAGTCATATGACCACAGTTCCTGTCTGAAAAGCATGAGGATAGCCAGAATGAGCATGTTCAAGTAGAAAAATATTAATAATAAATCATGAGAATATCAACTACCTTAAATAGTATAAGAAACAAAATCTTAAGTAGTTCATCTTTCTAATCTTAGTGGATACAAAGATTTAACATGTAGAAGGAACTCACTCTCCTAAACTCAATTGTATATAGCATAATTTGAGCCATGATCCATTTAAAGAATAAGAGAATGCTAAACATTTGGGGTTTATGTTGAAATTGAACTAAAAAACTGTTTAGCAGCAAATAACTTTTTAAGCAGTGAACAGAGAGTCAAAAAGAAGTTCTGATGTTGTCCTTTTCTGTGACACAGAGACTCAGTACCTGAAGTGACTGGACTTAGAAAGCCAGTATCTCAGAGAGCTTATGGGGTGGATTGACATTGTCTGACTGTAAGATGCCCACCCAGTTGCTCTCTTCCTCCCCTTTGTCATCAGGACAGAGGGAGAAAATACAATGAAAAAGCTTGTGGTTGAGATAAAGACAGAGAGATTACCTGCTAGTTAACTGTCATAGGCAAAACAGCCTTATTCATTGCCAACAGTGTAGGATGATGAGAAATAAAAACAGAAGAAAAAAGACCTTTCTCCCTTACCTCCCTTTTTCCCCAGGCTAAAATTCACTCCTGACTCTTCTACTTCCCCCACCCTGAGCAGTGCAGAGGGATGACCAATGGGGGTTGTGGTCAGTTCACAGCACTTTGCATCTCCTTCTTTCTCATGCTCTTTTCCCTTCAGCAGTGTAGTTCTTTCCCCACAGGCTGCAGTCCTTCAGGATAAGGTTCTTCCATTGTGGGCTCTCCACAGGTTACAGCTTCCTTCTGGACATCTCCATCAGCTTCAGTGTGGGACCCTCCATGTGCATTGCATTATTTGTTTCCCACTATAACCTTCCTAAGACCACAGTAAAAGAACACATGGTGATGACAGTCTTATTTGTAGCAACACTAGCCATGTCAAGCAAGAAGGAAGAAGCTGACAATGTTTAGAGCTTCCCAGTTTGGTGTCTACAGAGACAGACAGCAAGCAGATGTTTTATGGCTTTAGTAATAATATAACCTAATATTTATGAGTGGTGTGTCAACAACATGTGGTGGAAAGATGAGAGTGTTACAGCACTTGGTTCCTTCACGGTTTTCTGTGTAGATTAAAAGTCCTGTTATTACAAACTGCAAAACTAAGCTGTTTTAAGGAATGCATATGCATTTATGCAATGATTTTCTATATCCATAAATCTAAACCAGATAAGAGTAAGTCCTGAGGATAGGACCACTCCCTGTATTTCTGGGAGAAATCCAGAAATCCACATTCATTGTATTTCGCAGAATCTGTGAGAAACTTTTGGTCAAAGCTCTAAATGAACAAAAGCAAAAGCTTCATGTAGATTGAGGATTCTGCACTGTCCTGTCCCAAAAGGAAGAAAACCTTAAACAGTATGAGAAAAACAGCTCTTATGGACTTTGACTCCAGTGTGGCCAGAATTTTTCATTTTTATTGTTACATTTATATTTATTATAACTCAATTACATTTTTTTAAATGCTAGAAACCTCATCAAAAAATCTTGAAACAGACTGAAATCAATTATAAAGATATTTAGACATATTTTTTTTAACAGTTGCAAGACCACTCTGTTCTCTCTTTTTTTCCTTATGACATCAGACAAATTCTAATAGAAAAATACCATGAAGAAATATCTTTTCTGAGTGCCTGGCAAAGGTATTTTCTCAATATTTAAAAAAGGTATTGTGAAGAGAGATAAAATTTAAATATTTCAGTAGCTTTCATTAATGACTATTGCTGACATAAAATATTAAAAAAAAGTCATCTCTCAGTATACCTCTTCAATAATCTGCAAAAGTTGACTGAAATTGTTGTATAACATTCTTTTATAACACTGTCCAGTAAAATGTTGTGGACATGATGTTATGACTCAACTCTTTCTTACAGTAAGTTTACTGTATACGTTTCCTATGCATTTGAAATTCTTACACACTTCCTCTATGTTTGAAATTTCTAGATGTTTGAAAACATTACTGACCTAGGCAGATCAAACAGGCATGGGAACTACAATACTCACAGTAAAAATAAATCACCATTCACTAGAAGTATCATATATATATATATATATACACACACACACACACACGTATGTGTGTGGCTTTTATGACTGTAGCCTTCAATTTGGAGAAACAGGAATTTGGGGAGCAGAATGAAGTGGTGAAGAAACAAAGGTTGTTGTTACCATGGTTAAATATCAATATTATCTATTGGAGAATGACCCTTTTGAGACAATTACATTAAATTAAATTACCCTGGAAGACAATCAAATTAAAAACCAAACACACAAACCAAACTCAGATGAACTTAATTTTCCTAAAGGTTAACCATGTCTCAATGTCTATCTTCCTGATCCGGTGAGACTAGAAATCTATTTTCAACCATACAAATGATGTGTCAGCTTTGTCAGGATGTAAGCCAGTGAGATACCTCAGCAGACCTGTGCTGTGTGCAGCTGATTCATAAGCACTCTGAAGAGAGTAGAAGGACTGTACAGAAGTCAAAGAACAACTTCCAGTGAAAACTGTTGTCATTTTGAAAGGTGATGAAGTAGAACGTATAGAAAGCACTCTGGTAGCTCTCTGGGGAGGAAGGAAAGTCTGGTTTTGACAACTTGCCTTATAAGGTAGGCAGTTTATTCACTAATCCATTCCAGACCACAGCAGTTTAAGAGATTTTTTTATCTTTATTTTCAGAGGCCTTATTTTAGACACGTGAGAACAGGATATAGACCAGATCTTAGACATGGACATCTTTTGCATTAAGACAATCTTTTAAAAAATCGGGATTTATTAAAAATATGGGTAAAAATATTTACTATGTTGAGCTATTCAATAAACAAACACAAGTAATGTCACACTAGAAAAAAATTTATTGGCTGTACACATGGGGTTTTCTTGTGTTATGTATAATACAAAAGACAAACAGGTAGAGGATTTAAATGCTTCCTTTTGAATATAAGAATGATACTTTCTCATTAAGACAGCTTCTTTATACTTGCTTTTCCATGAATGTAAATTTTCCTGTATTGTTAGGTGCTTACCACTCATACTTATTTTGGTAGCCAGATATTGTCTGATCAATTTAAGGAACTATAAAAATATGTGTTCCCATATTTCTGAAGGCTAGTAAAGTGACCAGTCACTCAACATCAGTAAGCTAGTATTCTATACCAGTGACAAGGTAATTCCATTGAAACCACAAAAGTGAATTGCAAAATCTGGATTTATCTTTTTATTATATGCAAATGAAACTTGTCAGACATATTGTATTTCCTCATCTTTCACACAGTCAGATGGAAATTCAAGAATCACTCTTGAGTCCTTACCTTTCATAAGATAAAACAGTTCTTGTAATTAACATGTTAACCTAGTTTGATTGTCTGCAATCTTTAGTCACATTTTTGGTTTAAATTTTGCTTCCGCTATTCATTATTTATTGCTGGAAGCTCCAGAATGCCATGACTTTTGGCTCACTTGTTTCATGTGAGTAATTAAAATTTGTTTGCATAATTGCTTATAGAAACAAACAGCACACAATAAATTAAATGTAGCTGGTGCACTATGGGGAAAAAAAAAGGAGGATTATAAAAGCACTTAAGTAGGGAAATCTTTTCAAGAATAAATCAAAACAGTTTTTAGAAAGCTCTTGTGGGAGAAAAAATGGCAATGAAAGAAAACAACATTTACATTATAGTGGGTGGGAACCCACAAAACGAAATTATTTATAGCATGAGAGCACTCAATAGAAACATGATTCTAGGGCAAGTGTGACTCTACTTATGCCACAGAATCTCTTTCACTTGGATAAAAAGAAAAAAAATTGGCTACTCTTCCAAGCAGAGGCAGAAAGTAAAATGAAAGGCCAGGAGCAGATATAGTTATAGTCTAAAGAACACTGGTCCCCTGATGATATGTAGTGTTCATTTTATTTAAAGATAATATTCAAGTTACTGTACTACATCAACAATCAGTTATTACTATAAGATTTTGCATTGCTTTCATTCAAGATACAGTTCTTTGAAAGTGATTAAAGTTGTTATTTTTATTTTATATATAGGAAATTTTAACACAGAGTAAGTAATTTTCTGCCCACAGTACACCATCTGTTTTGATTATTTCTGCAATGATAATTATTCCTACACTCATTCCCACTGTGGTGTAAATCTACAGCAAAAGGAAGGCTCTTTCCAAAAAAAGCATACAGTCCACGTAGGTAACATGGTCAAAGAAAGTTTTCTTTATTTTATTGATGTGAAAGTGATATAGAGAAGGATGAAGACATTGTAACTGCAAAAAACTACTGAACATAGGCTGATGGGAGATCTGTAAGTACTGTTTAAAGCTGAGCAAGCTGAAATCATTGACATGTCCAGAAACCTAATATCTGCTGAAATCACTGACATTTGTTTCATAGTGAACTTCACATACACATAATTGATTTCAGTATCAGGATTTACAAGATCAAGATTATGCAGGGGTATTTTTTAGGAGCAGATGATGATACAGGATCTGATAGTCCATATTTTAGTGTAATCATAGCACTTCCTTCTCCCCTAACTTTGACACTTTCAAGGAAAGAGTAACATAACCTAGACAGCATATGCCAGGTTCATGCTTTGTTATGAGATGAAGCTCAGAATTTTCTTCATTTATTCACATAAAACTACACTTCTAAGAGAAACAATTGGATATAAAGTGTGCTTTTTAAGATAGCTTTCCTTTTGTTCTGAAAAAACATGACAGACCATTTTGTCATGTCACAGACCATTTCATCAGAATGTCAGCCAAGTCAAAGGTCAATTTAAGTAAAACTTATTTGTTTACTGACATGAAGGCTTTATACCCTGACACATTACTAAGATAAATAAATAAAATCAGATTAAGTACACTAGACTTAGTCTCTTGGGCAGCCAATAAAATTTTGTTGCTAACCAGACTGTAGCAAATAAAAATGCAAGTATTTATATACTTAACTAATGCTGGGGTTATTCCCAAATTGAAATAGATTTGTAAAATATGCAGAATGATCTTCCTTTTGTACATGCCTACTCTCTCCTTGGACTATAGGGAGAGCCCACATACACTGTTTAGGTGAATTACTTAATTCTGAGATGGCTGAAGCCAGTTAAACCTATATTAAAATATTCATATTTCCAGTCAGTGAAAGGAAATCTGTGGAGTTCAAGATTTTTCAATGTAATCCAACTTCTTCAAAATACCACCTTGTGAAATTACTTGTTGCAAACTGTTTTTAGATTAAATACATTAAATTGGTGCTGGCAGTGGCTGGCATGGGGGGAGCTCTGTGAGGAGACGCCAGGACTGCCCTTTGCCAGACACAGCCAGTTCCATTGAATCCACTGTAGGGCATAAACCATAAAGCAGTATTTTGGCTTCAACAATGCAACTTCTCTTACATTGACAATAAATAATGGTTTCAGTGGACTGCAGGATGTCAGATTGGGATGTGGCCACACCTAACACCCATTCTATCACAGACTGTGTCCAGGGTCCACTTTGTTCTTATCCAAATGGCACTGATGTAACATATAGTCTATCAGAAAAATTAAAACCTGGAGTCAAAATGAGTATTTCAATAATTTATGTGAAAAAGTGGACAGAGCTGATAAAATTCACATAGAATGTTTTTTTATTTTTTGAGCACTATTTTATGACTAGACCCAGTTCCCTCAGAATATTTTCAGCCTTTCCTGCCTAACTAGTTGGTCTTACCTTCCATACAACAAAGCTCAAAGAAATCCATGTAAGTGTTCACCCAGAAAATCCATGTGAATCTAGAGCATAAACACATCATGTTTAACATTAGAGTTTAAGGGATGAAAAAAAAATAGCTCCAAGTCTGATAAGACGTTAATTTATTATCTTTGGCTACAAAATCCATGCTTTGTTTCAGATTGAAACTTTCTATCATCTGATTCCAGTCCCCTGAATCTTGTTATGCTTTCGTTACTGATTAATGAGCCTTTTAGAATGAGATCTCATGTTCGCCTTTGCATTTGGGACCCCCTGAAAAGGTGTGTTCTCTTCCCATCTTTTCTTTTTTTCTCCCTTTATCAAGATCCTTCTGGGTTTCACAGAACTAGATTTGTTAGTTGGTTTCTTTTATTAAAAAATAATGTTTATATTACTCTAGCTTATGCAGCAAATCCAGAGTCTGAATTTAATCTCTGCATTGATATCATTTATAACAGCTCATATTAAGTCTCCATGATAGTTACTCCATATGGAGTTTACTACACTCTTCAGTTAGGTTAAGTGACCTGAAATTATGGAGGCATTTTGCCACTGATCTATTGTCCAGAAGTAAAAACAAAGGTAGGGGGACAGTGCAAATAAATAAAACCTGAGACTGATTTGAACAAGAAGCAATTTCTTGGCTAGTTTATAACCACTAGTTGGTTTATGGTCTTGAGAAACACCTCTTTTGGTGCATACAGTAGAATTGGTGAACACAAAGTAGCAGAGGGATCAAATTAATTTCTGTATCTAATATTAATAAACTATTTCTGCTAAACCCCCACCACAGCATCAAAACACTGGCCTAAAAATACTTCTTGTTCACTATTGATAGATATTAGCTATCTGTTATGTCTACAACTCCTCTATTATTCTAGATATATTCTGATATGCCTTTGATCTTTGCAAATTATACACTTCTGACTCAGGACAGAGAGGGTACTATTACTGATTTATATTTTGGGGAAACAGTACTATTCTTAATGTGAAACCAAATACCACACATCTGTTGTATAATTCCTTTCCCAGCTTCATAGATTACAGAAAATGGTACCTTTATTATGGATACCACATACCTGATGGTACTCCATAGCTCCTAATGCATATCTTCCATTCAGTGACAAGGCAATTCATAAACTCTTTCTTAGTTTGCCCTTGATTTTTGTCTTTTATCATACTGACCCAGCCATACTACCAATGATGTCCTCCTCAATGTTCTACTCCTCTCCTTTCTTTGCCTACCTCAGACTTTTCTGCCTGCTGTATACAAATGTGTTACTGTCCCTATTTGAATGCAGTAGATCCAAGTAGATATGTAATGTCATGAACTATAAGCACTACAGTATGCAAACATCCCAAAATGGAACTTTAGGGATCAGTTGTATTTGGGTACTTGATAGAGAAAATCGGTGGGCTGAATTAGTAGATGTAGCATTCTGGGAATATGTTATTTATGTGCTGAATTCTATGGTGAAAAAATGAAGTAGTTATGTTTTCTGTATTAATAAATATATTAGCATGAAATAATACCTATTAATTGTTTTATTTCATTTTAGTTTACTTGAGCACAGAATTTTAGAAATGGAAGAAAGGCATAAAGAAGAGCTGGACACTTTAAAAGAGGAAAAAGAGAACCTACAGAGCTTGGTCACACGACAAAGCTACATAATCCAGGAGCTAGAGAAGCAGTTAAACAAAGCAACAAGCAATAACAGTGTCCTGCAGAAACAGCAACTTGAATTGATGGATACAGTTCACACTTTGATCACTCTATGTTCCAAGGAAGGAGGTAAGAAAATAGCATTATAAAACATTAGAAGTAGTAGGAAATTTCTTCTGATGCAAGTTCCAAATTTTTGGAAAGGCAGAACTTAATGAGAACTTGAAAAAGAAATATTATAATTGAGGGCTAAAGATCTGACAAGAACCCACAAATTAAATACAGTTTGCACAGTCCTGAGGCCAACTCTTCTCCTAACAGGCATATTTGACTTTTGGAATTTGATATAATGAGTTGTTATAGTTTAACCATAGCTGATGTAGACCATAATTCCGTTGACTTCACGTTAGCAAGACTGATTTATTCCTCTGAGAATATGTCTCCTTCTGCTGGGAGTAATCTAACCAACCATATGTATTAACTTTATGGATGCCTGTATTTAACTTAATCTGGGCTTCCTTTAAAATCAATGGACAGAACAGGCTACTAAACAAAGGAAAATAAACCAGAACATTACACATAGATATGAGTTCTAATGTTGATGAACTTAATGTAGGCACTTATAGTTCTGTAGGTATCCTAAAGATGAATCTCTTCTCCTGAATGAGATTTTATTTCTAATAAGTGATCATTTTTTCTTCCTTCTGCCTTGCTGAATATTGTTTGTTTCTGGGTGCATTAGGCTTACTACAAACACAAAAGATAGAAATAACATCCTTTGAAAGAAGGAGTTGGCAAAGACTTTATAACTGTTCTCCTCAAGTTTGCCTTACTTGGTAAACATATTTTTACAGAGACTGAGAAAGAAACTCAGGTAGATTTCCAGTTTTCAAATGGTAAAGACACTGCTGAATGTCTCTGGAAAGAAATACCCTTCATCAGTACTGATCATGGCTGAATGTAGATGACTGTAAAGGATGGAAATGGGACATTGGAAAGAACAAATTAGTAACTATGAAAAGCAAGGCAACATTATACAGAGAAGAGGGAAGAAGAAATGTAAGGGAGAATACAAGAGAAAAGGCATAAGCTAACAATGATAGCTAAAAGGGGATTAATAGCTATGCCTGGTATAGCATGAAGAAGGTTAAAGATCCATCTAAGGAGAAGCCATCAAAACCCTTCTGAGAAAGGGTAGAAGGTAAACTTAGAGAGAAACTTTACATGTGCAAATTGTGCTAGACATTCCGGTGAGTGTGGAAGCATGGCTGAAAAGAGTCTATGTGAGGATAAGTACCAGCAGTCTGAAGAGTCCAGCATATTTACTCATTGTAATTCTACAGCTCTAAGTGACAGAAGTTATCTAAAACCCAAAGCAAAAATCCCAAACAAATACTCCAAACAGCAACCTTATCCTCCCAGTCAAAACCTTGTCACCTGCATCATTATTCAATGCTTTGTTTAAGAGGCAGAAGACATTAGATCATTCAAACTATCCTGCTCAAGGCACTGTGGGTTTGCTCTCTGCTAAATATTCCCATGCAACTTGTGTGGCTTTAAAACACTGCAGTGACAAGGATTACATGTCTTGCTTTGGAAGTGTAGCATGCTTGGGCCCATGTTAAGAAACTACTTTTTAAAAACTTTCCCCCCCCTTCTATTCATTCTGAATGTTCCCTTCTGCTTATTCTATTATACACTTCCTCAGCATTTTGAATTAAATAACATCCTTCATAGTAGGCTGTTCTCATATCAGTAGAGAAACACTGTGATGCAATGCAAATCCTTTATTATGTTTTATGGTCTTTTGGCAAAGAGACCTGGCAAAGCTATGCTCAGTGTTCTAACAGAGCTCAGGAGTACTTTAAAATTAATAACAAAATGAAAGATATATTATTTTCATATGGAGATATACTGCAAGTTCTTTTTAAGGTTAGAAAGATTTTCTAACAATTTTGAATTAAATTCAAAGGAGAAAAAAACCCCAAAAATAACATTTTTCATAAACTTAGTTTTCATAGCTGCTTCTTAGAAAACTTTGAGTGAGGACTACAGAGGTGTATGTTTGGGCTCCCAGGTACACATTCAGGTGCCTGAAAACAGTTTTTTTACTTCTGAGGAAGTGTGGAAGCAAAAGATTCTCAGTACTTTTAAATGAGTAAACACAATTTTAATAGCCTAACTCAAACTGTTGATTTTGGACTCCCTTAGCTTTTGTGTATTAACATGTTCAGAATTTTCCTTGGATGCCTTTTTCGTGTAAAGAGAATAATTTAAAGAGAAATGTAAAAATATTTCCACCTGCTGTCTTTTTGTCTGGCTGACAACATTTTTAATAGGTACATTCACAGCTGAAAAAGGAGCCAGACAGCTTAAGTTAAAATAATAATATTATTCTGGAGCACAAGATTACTTCAATGAAGGCTGAACACTAAAGCATGTGGTTGCACCAAAACTTAATACCACCTTCAGACTGTGCAAATATATGTCAAAGATGGGAAATTACACATGCTAGGAAGTGCCACTGGAGCTACTCTAAATTCACACAAAAATATGAAGTTTAGATAGTCTTGCACAAGACTTTATGTGTGCACTAATGTTCAAAACATAAAATATGCTGTGAGAACTGGTGTTTACTGGGAGATAGAGAACAACAAAACGTGATCCATAAATCAATGACAGCCCTTCAGTGGTAAATCTCGGTCATCAGTTTCATAAGGGATATAGCAGAAATGGAAATGGTCCAGAAAAGAGCAGGACAATGGAAATAATTAGAAACGTGGAACAATTTCCATATGAGGAGAGAGAGCTGTAACATACAGAATTATTAGATGAGAAAGAAAGAATGTGGAATGCTGTGATGGAATTAAACAAAATAACTTATGGCAGGGGGAAAGGAATAGTTAGTAACATTGAGAGAGATTTTCCACTGATAAAAGATGGTGTTTGATTAAGATTGCTGTATATCATTGAGATTGATAAAGATTTTTTGATTTAGGTGTTTGATTTTGGTGTTTGATTAAGATTGCTATATATCATTGAGATTGATAAAGATTTTTTGATTTAGTAGACAACTGACAAGCTAGCAAAGAATAAGCCCACTTAAAAACTTTAGGCTTTTAACTAGGGATATTCATCTTTGAAAGAAAGCAAAACCTTAGTGAGGCATGAAGTCTAGAAGGCCAGATCATCAAAGATGAGATGTTTCTCAAGGATCAACATAAGACTTGAGAGAATTGTTAAGTATGTCTAAATCCTGTGGTATTTTATGAATGGCTTTAAGTACCTTTGTTGGATTTTCACCCATAAATAAAAAATGTAAGTAAAAATATTTTGTATGTGTGCACATACATTTCAAAATCTATTATATGTATGAAGAAACCTAAGAATCTCCCTCAAGACAAGTCACAGACAGGAAAACTACGATATTCCTTGTAAAAGTCATAGCACTCAGGATTGTGAAACTGAAATTCATGTTTAAAAAATTTTTTTTGTAAAATAATAACAATGCAGCTGAACAACTTCATTTGAAAACAAGCTGGTGATAATCGTTGCTTTTTGGCTGTAAAAGGTGACAAATTTCCTCCAGTAAATGACATAGTCATATTGGAAGGTTTATTTTTAAGTTAATTTAAATAAGTTGGGAAAATTTCAGCAGTTTGCAAGCTAGGAGCCTGTGAATAATATAGCTGAATAGTGTAGAGATACAGGGCTGAACAGAAACTACTTTTGTTTCTTTTTACACTCTGAGAAACTTAGCTAACATAGTTCCTAGCACTGGGTGACAACCTAAGAAATCTCTTTTGGCACTTCCACTGTGGCTAGACAAACTATAGGAGAATTTCTGAAGGATATAAAGGTAAATGAGGAAGAGAAAAATGAATAAAAGCAACACAAAGGATAATTTCTAAAAATATATATGGACTTAAACAAAAAAATCCAGATCCCACTTTCAGTGTCAGTTTTGCTACAGACCACTTTTGGGATAGGGACCACCTGTAAAACTTGGAATTGTTTGTGAGTTTGGTTTCCAGAATACCACCCACCTCTGTCCCAGTGTGAGCAATTGAAGGATTTCAGTTTCATGTAATCATTAAAATAGACACTAATAGGTCACAAAGCCTACAGAGAGTCAAATATATGCAGAATACCATGAGGACTCTCACGTGTGTGGAAGATAACTTGGTAGGTAAGCGAGCCTACCAGGGGAGGTGCCGCACTGGACTTGCTGTTTATGAACAGAGAAAGGCTGATGGGAGACATGGTGGTCAGAAGCTATCTTAGGCATAGGATCACAAAATGATAGGGTGTTCTATTCTTGGAGAAGCAAGGAGGAGGATTAGCAAAAGGCACTACCTTGGATTTTTGGAGAGCAGACTTTGGGCCATTCAGGACAGTGGTTGAAAGAGTCCTTTGGGAGACAGTCCTGAAGGGCAAAGAGGTCCAGGAAGGCTGCACATTCTTCAAGAAGGAAGTCTTAAAGGCTCAGAACAGGCTGTCCTCATGTGCCATAAACTGGTGAGGGAGAAGACCAGCCTGGCTGAACAGGAAGGTTTGGGTGAGACTCGAGTTAAAAAAAAAAAAAAAAAAAAAAAGAGAGTTTGCTACCTTTGGAAGAAGGGGCAGGCAAGTCAGAGAGAGTACAGGGATGAACCTAGAGAAAACTAGAAGGCAGGAGCCCAACTAAAATTGAATCTGGCCACTGTCATAAAAGCTAACAAAAAGTGTTTTTACAAATGCATCAACAGGAGAGCCAAGAAGAATCTCTATCCTTTATTGGACGGAGTTGGATGGATATTGGCCAGCAAGGATGAGGAAAAAGTACTTAATGCCTTCTTTGCTTCAGTCTTTAATAGTCAGACTAGTTATCCTCAGAGTACTCAGACCCCTGAGCTGGAAGACAGGGATAGGGAGCAGAATAACCCCCTTATTCCATTTCTTAGACCATAATTGTGATGTTAAAAGTTATGCTGAATTGAAGAGAGTAAGAATAGAATGAGAACTTCAAAGAAATGACCTGAAGGCTACAGGCACAAGGGAAACTCCATTGACACAAGTAGGATTACCTCACTGTTATGCTGGCCTACTTCATTAGAGAGACTTGAAAGACACGTTATATAGTACAAGGTAGTATTTAAAAAAAAAAAAACCAAAACAAAGTAAACCAAAACAAATATCTCAGTGGAAATCCCAGGATAGCATAACAGATTCAGGTGTTCAGGAAGAAATTTTAAATCTTAATGTTTGAAATGTGTTCAGCAAAACAAATTTTTTATATTATGTTGATTCAACCATGTATTAGAATACAATAACAAGGATATTCAGATCTAATACATTTTAGCAGCAGTGTAGAAGAGCACGGTCATATGATACTGTTCTTGGTTATTTTTCTTCTGTGCACAGAAAGAATAGGACTGGTACTCATCTGAGATATCACTGGAGGAGACAGCATGTTTTTCAAGTATCTCAAGAGCATTTCTCTAAAAAGATCTTTTCATTTCTCATGCACTTGCCTCTTCTTTGTACCTCATCCTTGGCATTGCTAAGGCTTTTTCAACATGATGAGACATAACTAGTAGGTGGAAACCTGGAGTATGGAATACCAGTCACATTTTTTTTTCCCCCTGAAGCATAGAAGCAAAAAAATAAGATTTTTACTAGATGCACAGAAGTCTCTAACAAACTTTGGCTGCAAGCTGCAGGACTGAGGTCATCAGGAGTGTCCTTGAAATATGGTTATAAGAAAATAATGTAGGGAAAAAGTCACAGAATTTTTTCTTATATATGAAATTGCATTTTTCTTACCATTGTGTTATAACATACTGCTATATGATAACAAAATGTGATGCTTTTCATTTATTAATTTTATTTTTTCATTAAGGTTATTTTCTTAAGAATTAATTAAAAAACACAGATTTGACAAAGTTTAAGTGACCACACTAGAACTTGAAACAAAACCTAATTTGATGTACTGAAAACATCTGATGTGTGACACTTATCTTATTCTGTCATGAAGTTCTGCTTTGATTTTGATCCCCAAAGTTGTAAAAGCAAATAGCTTCAGCTGAGATTGACAGGATGTATGTTCAAAAATACAGAAAACATCCATTTGCTCAGTTTATCTCTACTTCTTCCTGCTTTAGAGAGTCTATGTGCATACTGCTTCATTTTTTAGACATCTTAAAAAACAGAAAAAACCTTTAGCTTAAAAAGAGATCAGAAGATTATTATCAGAAAATGTCTACCAGCAATTCATAAAGATCACTATTATAAAGAGCTTTCCAATTTTTAATCTGCCTTTTTTTTTTACATTTTTTGAAAGATCTAATCTCAATTTTCCACTTAGTGTCATGGAACAGGTATCCCCTTACCCTTACTGTACCTGTATCTGTTTGAGTACATGGAAGCACTGAGCTGGAAGGTGCTACAGAGCTGCAGTAAGAGGCTGGGTTATTTTTGTATGGTTGTGTAGATGTTCAGTTACATATATACAAAAAAGCACCAGCTTTATTTTGTTTCTTGTTTTTTTCTGTTCAGGTGCTAGAGATTTCTTGTTTCTCTTGAAGACTTTCTGTATTGACATGTATTTTTTAGAGATGCTCAGAAAGCTCAAGTAAGAGCTGCTTTGATGGATCAGGCTCACATTTACTGTGTAGAAATAAAGTCATGGTCAGGACTTCCTTTAGAATCAACAAAGGCAATTCTGTAAAGTGAATTGTACTAAGATGGAGTAAATTGCAGTTGCAAGTACCTTTTTCTCTACATTATCTGTTAAAGTGTAATGGTATTATAGCTATTATTTATATGATCAGTATCCATATTGGGACAGATTAATTTTATGTTCTTGTTTTCCAAAACTAAAAAAATAACAATATTAATTCCATATCATCAGGATTTTTAAAAAGCATTTTCACATCTTGATCTGGCAAAGATACCTTAATTTACAAGTTATGCTTTATAATAAAATGCAACAAAGTGTGTTAGGTAGAATCAAAGCAGGCTATGGTTTAATAGATTCAGCAAAGAAATAATTTTAAAAACTCATTTTGAATGTGCAGCATTTGAAATTTATGTCAGTGGGAAAAGACTTAAATTCTTCAAAACAGGATTGGGAATTCCTATATTTTATCCATATTAACTTGATGATGGACATAGCAGGAGGTCAATATTTATTAGTATTGAAAAAAATAGTATTTTAAGTACATATTTTTACATCTAAATACTTGATTGTTAATATTGAAACCACCCACCCTCTTTCCTACTCTATATGTCAGTGCCAAATCTCTCTACACTCTGCTTTGTGAAAATGGCATTTCTTCACTCCCTCTAAAGATATTGCAAGGGCTATCAGCATACGTAAACCAACTAGCAACACGGTTGGTGTCACCTAAATGGCTTGTTAGTGAAGAATTTCTTTGCAGGAATACCATTCTTCAGCTGGAAACACTAAATGCACATTAGGGTGCCTGTGTGGAAAAATATAAATCAAATAAAGAAATATGGACTCTAGAAATATTAAACAAAGCCAGTGTCTTAATCTCTCTTGTAGCAGTTTGTGAAAGACTTCTTTTGTTCTCATCTCAGTGAATGACTGGTTACTCATAAAGTTGCTGTCTCAAGCAGAAGCTCTTAAGGACCTATATTGCAGCTGGATAATTAAGTGTCTTTATCTCTTTGTAAATGTGCAATAAGGCATTTTATTTCAACTCACTAATGAGGACCATTTTATGGTATTCCTAAGTGATGTCTTTCAAATGCATTGTGAATTAAAGTGTTATTGTTGTTACTGGTCACTAAGGCTGGATTTATTGGGAAACAAACTTGTTAACTGTTGATAATTTGTTAGGTAGTAAAAAATTATGACCTGAAGAGGGTGAAAGCTCACTACATTAACCTAGTTTTCCAACACCAAGGCAATTCCTGCAGCAATACAGATAGAAATTCTGCTTTAAATTGTTTATTTAATAAGTAGTTGGATAGCTTGAGTGCTCTTCCTATGTAATTTTTTGCCTTTCTTACTTCAGTCTTAGAGGGGCTATGGGAAGGAAAAACATTATTCTGTTACCTGCTCAATTATTTCTGTAAATGTTAATGTGAGGCATCTAATGGGCTACACCTTTTCTCTTTCCTCTTCACCTTGAAAATATGGATCTGAAATTCTTGTATGTATTGAACCTTAGTGTTCTTTACAAATCTGGGTCTGGACTAGTTCCTAGACTGGTAGAACCTAGACTGATGCTAACTGCATTTCAGCATGGCCTGGTAATTATGCTGGAACTAGTAATCCCATTTATTATTTTTCTTTTTTTTTTATATATATCCCATTATCCCATTTATTATTGCCTTATTTTCATAACTGATAGCAGGAAAATAGTCTTATTCTACACAGAGGTATAAAGAACCGACAATTAGTTAAGGGATTTTCCTGGATATTCTTTCAGGTAAAGACCCTACATATTTGAGCTTTCTCACCTGTAAGAACCAGTAACCTTTTCTAAGACAAATGAAGAGGCTACGATTTCAGGTGCCAAACCTGAGTTTCTGCTGAAGGTTAATACCCTGTTAACAGAAGTAACAGAACAGCTACTCAACCCTGGCAGTTCAGAGTTAGCAGAAACCTCATTGATTTGGGTTCTTGTTCATCTGTGGGGTTGCACAGTAGTTGTACTGCCAAAGCTTTGCCTCTGCAGAGGAGCAGGCATCTGACAGAGCTCTGGAAAGTTATGGATGGTACTTACTGTATTGGCTGGACTCAAGACAACCTTCAGGGCACTGATTAAAAGAAACAGATGAAAGACTGACAACTGGAAGAAATAATTTATCCAGTAGTGAAACACAGACAGTGTAGCACAAAGAGAAAGTTACTGCGATAAAAATTAACCAAAAGACTTTCAGAATTGCAGTGAAAGAAGAACTTATTTCTCTTGTTAATTCTCCTCCTGTTCAATAGAGCAGGATTGTCCACATTGGCATCGTTGCTTCAAGGGTACATGACTTCATCACCAGTTTATTCATCCAGAAAATGCAATCAAAAAACCCCTCCAGGGTTCTAAATCTTGGCTAAGCATTCAGGTTTAAAAAATGATAATATTATTTTTCTTGACATAGGCTTATATTTTTCTTCAGGTACATAAAACTTTGGCATAAGCATTGTATTTGAAAACAGTTAAACAACATTAGAAATCTCTATAAAATCAGTTATGATCTTGAAGCAGAACAAAAAAATGTAATGCCTACGTATTTTGTTTTAGAACTACTTTTTTTGAGCTTTGTTACTTGTATAAAAAGTTATTTACACATCTCCCATATGTGAGCCAGTGCATCATCCAGGAACTTCACTTAATGTATAAAGGTTTCAAGGTCTATGTAATGTTATAGAAAAAACAGTCTCGATCTATAGTAGGTAGAAGCGTTTTCGAAATTTTATGGAATATTAAGTTAGAAAAATAACAGTAAAGCTCAGAAAAATCATATTTTACCCTAAAGGAACATTACCAGCAACATTCCTGAGTATTAATTTTCTGATAACTTTAGAGTGTTCTTCCAAATTACAGCCTGATATATTAGAAAAACTAAACTTCATGTTGGTCATGGTTAATATACTGTGCTGAAGTCTGTAATAGGCCAGATTCTTCACAAGAAGCTGAGCTCTTCTCCCAGTGGGAGCATCAGCTCCTGAGAAGGTGAAGAGAGGCACCTAAGGAAAGCCATCTTCTCCCAGCTGCAGTAGTTCATTGAATAAAACCCAGTGCTGCAAAACAAGGGTATTGGTCTGTGAAATAGTATTAATACCAATTGATCTGGCAGGAATTTGCCACCTTAAAATACTGCTTTGAGGTGTTCAAAAGGGAGATAGTGTATTAAGCTACAAAGCCTTGGTATTATTGCACACTTCTTTATTGCCTAGATAGTCCCACATGCTGAGCAACTCTGTTGCTTTTTTTGGGTATCCTTGTAGTTAAGCACCAGTTTTGCAGCACAGGCAGCTTCATTGAGAGTGAATATGGCATTGTCCCTTCTGTACCTGTAACTCAAACTCTCAAGCCAAAAGTGAAAAATTGTGTCAGTCACTAGATGATGAGTGTGTCTGGAGGACTTAAATATTTTTTCCTTTTTGTAGGGATTAATAAAGTGCTGGCCTGTGTGGCCCTGCACAGCAGTTAAGGACGCGTTTAACTTTAAGATTCTGAGTAGACTGATGGATTTCCATGGGAATACCGATGTACCTAAAGTACGTGTTGTTGGAATGAAGTCATATCCTTCAGTTTCATCTGGGGTCACACTACTTTTGTCTGTGAAAGTGAAGGAACACTCTCAGATGTTACTCCTTCTATAGAGTTGTATAGTATATTGTATATAGTGTATAGTATTTATATAGTATAGTATCTCCTGGTTGTTCAAGACGGAGATCCTCAAACATCTTACCCTCCTGATTTCTCAGCACAGACTCATATGTGTGGTCTGCCTGTAATATACAGGGTCTCCAGTATTCTATCATTGTTTTCCTGTTCTAAGCCAAACATAAATTTAATAAATCATGACTCTAAACAACTTCCTTCAGTTGCACTGATTTTTCTTTTTTCCAATAATTTTATCTAACAACTTTTATGTATACAGATATGAAAATCATTAAATAATTCTCTGTTAAAAAATAAACTTAAGCAAACAGTTCCCTTGCCCCAGGTTGCTAGGCTTCTCAAAAGGCAGTGCCTCATGTAGGAGCAGCACAAGCTCTCTCCTTCCAGGGCTCCAGGGGCATTGCTGTCTTAGGTGAGCATCTGTGTCAGACCACAGCAGTGAAAAATTTTCCACCTCCTTCTGCCACCTCCAGCTCATTCTTTGGCAACCTCCCTGACATAGCTTGAGTCAAAGGTAACACCTGCAGCTGCACGTACCTTTGCACTCAGAAGGAATACACTTTGTTCACCCCTAACAGTAGGCAGGATTCTCTATCTGAAAGTTTCATATCAGTATTTTCATCAAATACACTATGTCAGAACTGTTGTACAGTTAGTACTGTGTATGTTTAAAAGACATATAGAGTGCAAAGGTGGATTTCCTTGATACAGAAATGGTTATGTTTACTGTTGTAACTTATAATTATTTTTTGTTTTGTAGTTTTACTTAAGAATGCAAAAAAGGAAGAAGAAAAGCCTTTCAGAGACTGTGCAGATGTATACCAAGCTGGTTTTAACAAAAGTGGAGTCTACACTATTTATATTAACAACGTGTCAGATCCTAAAAAGGTAAAGTAAATCCTTGTTTTATTTTTTGTTTGTTAATATGATGTTGTTCTGGCCTTAGAGGAGCATTCGGAGCCTTCACTGAAGTACTCATGCCGAAAAATGTACTGGTATAAATAACCTGGGTTATATTCAGTCTTGAAAAAGATACAGTAGAGTGAAGACAATGATAAAATGTATTATTCCAGACATTCTTCTTTCTTGCTGATAAAGTGTCCTTCCTAAGTTCCAACATACACTCAATAGTTGACTCACTTCCTTCCACTTGGCAAGTTCAGTTGAACAAGAATATGGCTGTGTATAAACCTATGATAAAGTCTGGAAGAGAATTTCTAAAGTGTTGTAATGAGGAAGGTGATGGTGGGGATTACCTGATACCAAAGGGAAATAAATAGCAGAATGAGTAGTTTTTACAAGAAATCCTGCTTCTCTTGTAGGGAGCAGGATAGAGTGGCTTTGGACACAGAACACAACATGTTGAATATTAACATGATTTAAAACAATGAAGTATGTATAATCCTGTCCTCCTCAGATAACCTTCTTGGGAGATTTTTTTGATGATAAAGAAGCATTAATCTGTAAAGGAAACTATTTTTTTTGGAAGGCTTTTGTTGTTAAGGTACCAGAGTGAGTTGAAGATAGGAACATGAGAGAATAACCTCAGTCTAACTGATATGTCAAGGAATGCTTGGCTGTCCTACTGCAGGGCACTATAGGGAGCAGCCATCAAAAAGGCTAAGGGCTGATTACCTGGGAGAAGAAAATACAGTGGTATCCAGAAGTAGATCAAACAGGAGGGAGGGTGAATCTGTCTCTGAATCATATCTGTCTGGTGAATTTATTCTTACTGCAGTAATATGGTGATGCAGAAAACAGACAAAAAATATATAAAACTGATATTGATTCTCAGTAGCCCTTTTTTGATGATATTAAGATATGTAAAACTTTTTTCTAACCTGAATTTGGTTTTATTAGAGGCCTTTGAAAGCCTGTAAATGTAAAGATGTTATAGTTTACTATGGAATTAAAGTCCATTAAACCATGAGTATAATTAGAGTGGTGGGAGAGTGTTATGGGCAAAGATCAACATAAGTCTGGTGAACATGAATGGAAAAATAATTGACTCAACATAAAATGTTGAGGTCTCTTTAAGCATTTCTAAACAGGGCAAGAACAATAAAAGCAGTTCTGCAAAGTCTGTTCCACTCAAAACACAGATGTAACATCACAGTCCAAATTGTATGTACAAATTGTCAGTGGCTTTTCTCAGCCTTATTAAAGTTCATACCAACCCCAGAAGTTGGGCTGAAATGAGAACAGAGGTTATCTGAAAGCACTGAGGAACTGATGTTTCTGCTGTATTTACCTGAAACCCACTTCAGTGGTAATATAAGGACAATGACACCGTAGAAGCCAACCCATGTTTACACTGTAGCCCTGTTTACAGACACTGCTATCAATTCAACTCAGTTGACATGATTGCATTATTTTTTCCTGGAGGCTTCCTGTTTTAGCAAGAAAGTGTGGGAATGTGCATGTGTGTGTAGGGTATTTTTGCTACCATATGTTTCTGTCTTGCCCTAGCAATAACCCAGGCATGGTCATATTAGTTAAGTGAGAAGTGTGATTACTTTAACAGATGTGTTTCCAGACATTAAGGTCATATTAACAGTCTGCCAGGTAGTACTGTGCAGAGATAGCTGAACTAACCCCAGCTGAGATAGCTTCAAAATCACATCAACACAGCACCATGCCAGGACTAATTAGCCCAGAGGTAACACCAAGCTAACACAGTTAAGATTGCCCTGGGACACAAGCTAATATCCTGATAGGGACTCTATGGAGGCATACCTGCTTGTTTAAAGCCAGCTTAGTCAGTTATTTAAATTTCTAGATTGCAATGCACAGCTCTGACATATCTTAAAAGGCCTAAATTATTGTTTCCTTCTGTATTATTTGCAGTCACTGGCAACTGTCTCATTTGTAGTAATTTTATACTTCAGGTCACAAAAATATACCTTAATTTCATTTTGTATTTCCTAAGGGATACTTACTAGAATCCTGACATTCAATAAAAAATATCCCTATGCTATATATACAAACGTTATTCTCAGTTCTAGTATTTTTACTGGTTTTACCCTCATATTTGGTTGGTCTTGAACTTGTTGCTCTGTGCCAAGAGTGTAGATTTATGATGTCTTAGTTGTCCATGCACTTGAATTGCAGTTTGTCATAATCCTCCTCATTTCGTTTACTTTAAAATCAGGCTTATCTCTAAATGATTATTATAAAGTTTATAATAATTCAGTCCATAAAACTAAAACATGTCTAAACAATCCCATAAATGCCTTTTAGGAGCTTGAGTATATTTTTACCCATGCATTTAAGGAAAGGCAAAAGTGTAATGCTTTGTATGCTCTTTTAATCTAAATGTGATTATTTTTTTGATGGTAAAGACTGAATTTAGAAATGCATACAAATTAAAAATCACTTTTCTTCATCCTTTTCTTTTCTGATAGAAGGTTAAATACCAGAGCATGTTAAAAGGTGCCTTGGCTGAGTGCCTTGACTTTGTCTGGGACAGAAGCCAGTCCAGGACATTTGTTGGCTAGAGCTATGCACAGTGAACATCTATAATAAGCTTGGCACTGTTGTTAGTGCAGCAGGTGTTTTTGTCTACCACCGTGGAAAGTGCCAGACCACACAAAGATGGCTAGGGAATAACGTGCTGCTGGTAAATCTCTCTTTCACTGTAGAGTTTTCTCTTGGTTTGTTATATTATTCAAAAAATATCAGTCTTTTTATAGGTATTAAAATCCCAACATTTGTTTGTGTGTGTCTTTAAAATGAGCAGTCTTAATACAGGATTTAATGTTTTAAAAATTGGAAATGGCTTCATGGGAGCTTGAAATGATTTATAAGGAAAGCAAATTCATCATTTAGAAATTCTCACTGCAAATCAGACTAAAAAAATTAAATCCTGTAGATACATGTTTTGACTCACAGTGTCTTCCCTGAAGGAGGAACAGAGCCAAAATATTTGTCTAGACAATTTTGAGTTTTCTTCTGTTTACTCTAAATCAAGTTTGCATATTTGCACTGTTTGGTATCCTGTTTCCTTATTATACCTACACAGGAACTTCACTGGGCATGCAAATTTGAAAAAAAAAAGGATTACTGTGACAATGCCTACAAGTATGAAAGATTTGGAATTGCTTTGTCTGAAGGTAGACTATGGTTTTCCAGTCAATTGAAAGATGAATTTTTATTTAACTGAATTGGATAGTAACCTTCAATTTGGCAAGACAACTTAAAGCTTTAAATTGCTGACCACTGCTGAGCGTATTGACTCTTGTTGATGCGAATGCCAAAAGTTAAGCTCATGGGTGAAACCTCTTCAACCCTTTACATATTGACACCTTACTTAAAAAGGAAGATATAACTATTCAAGAGCACAAACAAATGAAAATTAGTATAGCTGCAGATTCAATGTAGCATGGATTATCATGGGAATGAAAACCAGGAAAATTTGTTTGAATCACAGAACGTTAGGAGTCGGAAGGGACCCCAAAAGATCATCTAGTCCAACCTCCCTGCCGCAGCAGGATTCCCTAGACCAGGTCACACAGAAGCGCGTCCAGACGGGTTTTGAATATCTCCAGAGAAGGAGACTCCACAACCTCTCTGAGCAGTCTGTGCAGTGCTCTGTCACTCGCACTGGGAAAAAATTTCTTCATGTATTCACATGGAATCTCCCATGCTTCAGCTTACAGCCATTGCCTCTTGTCCTGTCACTGGGCTTCACCGAGAAAATAAGTAGTACTGAAAAACTTGCCAGATATTAAAATCACATCATACAAAAATAGGAACAAAAATGAATACTGTCACTTGCCATATGCTGAGAAAAGTGAATGGCTAAGCAGTATTTACATTTTTTCACAATTTATCTTCTAGATTCATGAAAGGATAATGAAAGAAAAGTGAATAATTAATGAAAATTAAATATCCATTTTGATTATCTTATGGATTTAAGATTCTTAACATTGCTGTTGGTGCAATATTTTGAAATCAAACCTCAGCAAAATAGTCAAGTTATTAAATTATCCTTGGTATACAGAATATATCTACCCAAGTTAGAATTTATAACTACCTAAGTTACAATTTTCTTAGTGCAGTTATGGCAGGATATGATCTTGTATGTTCAGCACAGGTCTTAACTTCTGAGCTTGTCCCACAGGCAAGCCTGGCCTTTGAACCTGTTCCTATCTATGTCCTCTGCCAGCTGTAAGAGAGCTTAATCTGAGATCAGTTCTTTCTCTTTTGGGATGCTCCCTGGCACAGTGTAGGTAATATTACAATATAAAGCAAAACTATATCTGTGCTACATTTTGGACTCCTTGTAGGGGTGTATTCTGTAAGAATTATTGAAGATTCTTTCTTAAACTGAATGGCACTGCTAAAAGCTATAGAAATCATTATCACTGAAAGAAATACCTGTTTGTTAAGAGGAAGAGTGTGGTTTCATGGGCACTGAGGAGAAAGGAACATGGAGGAGATGTGAAGAGGAAAGCTGAGGATGCAGTGGGGGTGATGGGGAAATGTTCCTGAGTAAAGTGCTTAAAGAACATGAGACATTTCTGGGAGAGTTACTCTGAACATAAGGAAAGCTCTGTTTGTAATCAAACAATTGAGGATGCCATAGAGGACATAGGGCATGAATCCATAGGAATACAGTCTTCCTTAACTCCATTGTTCATAAATATTTTTTTTCTCCCTAAGATGACAAGATTACAGTAAAAACTTTTATTTTAGGTTTTTGTTTCATTTTGTTTTGGTACTGCATAGGTCTTTTGCAATATGGAAGTTGCTGGAGGAGGATGGACAGTTATACAGCACAGAGAAGATGGGAGTTTGGATTTTCAAAAAAGCTGGAAAGAATACAAAATGGTAAGATGCAAAATGCAGAATAGCTGCACAGATCATAAGAGTGTAGCTTTCAAAAAGTATTTCCTATTATCTTAAGCAGACAGTTCTGCCTATAATAATGTGTTGCAGTCCTACAGTCTTTTATGGGCTATCTTTTGTCATGTCTGTTGCTTTTGAAAATCATAGTACATTTTTTTTTTTTTACTCAGTTAGTTGAGTATAATTTTCCATAATTTAGGGTTTCTTTCAGATTAGTTACTGAGATTAAAACAACGTCAGGCCCAGCTGACCTAAATAATGTTGTTGTGATGTTAAGGGGTAATAGGCATACGATGATGCATGGTAGTTTTCAGCTAAGGGGAATTCCTACAAAACTTTGTGCATCTCAGAGAGGAGTGAAAAGTTTTACTGGTGTTTATCCCAAGTCATACAACACTTCTGCCAATCAAGCTAATATAGTGGAAATGCTGATACTTTGAATAGGATTAAAAGAAAATAACTTAGCAAATTACAGATAACATGACTTCAGCAGGCTATTACCCCTTTACCAATTAAAAAAAAATTACTCAAATCTAAATAAATTTTTGAGTTTTTTCATTTGCTGCCTGATCAAACTTTCTGATGAACTCCTGTTGAGTCCCGGGTGGTTGCCTTGGATTTCAATGACACTCCCAGTGAAGTTTTCAGAACAGTGTTATCAGCCAGGCAAAGGAAAATCTTTATTTCCAACAGTTTTCAAAAAGCACCAAATGAAGATAACATTAAAAATGTTTGAAGATAAAAGCAAGTTTAGTTCAGTAAAAATGTATATAGGAAAAAGTTCTGTTACTGAATTTACCATTTCAGAGCTTCTTTTAGTTTCAGAACATTTAGTTCATATTGGAAAAAAGTCTGGAAAAATGTTGAAGTTACTCAGTTGCAAACAAGTACTGGTTGCCAGCTTCTTAGCTGGACCCAGACTCAGGCCACCAACCTGTGGCCCTGCTGGTGTCCTCACAAGTTGTTGGCTCTTCTATATTTAGGAGGCCATCACACATTTTCTCTGACTCAGAGCTGAGATCCATACAGCAGGTAATTTGGAAAAGGTACACATGGAATATTCATTGCAAAGGTAAGTGACAGCACTGCTCGTTTACAGGCTTCACCTGGCAACAATGAGGCAATCATTGTCTTTTTTTCCTTTTCATGCTAGTGTCTTCAACTTACATAGAAGTACTTCAATTCCTGTTCAATATTTTTTGCAGACACCAACAGAGAAAACAGGTTAAGAGAGATAAAGCAGCCATAAATCTTTTGAAAGTAGGAAATACACAACTCTGTCTGTGTATAAATTGCCGCAGTTAGTGATATTACAGTAGCAGTGGTGCTTTTTCTCCTTGCTTTTTTGGCTTCTTTTCCACTGGTGTCTGATCTCCACTCTGGAAAATGAAGTTACTCTTTCTTTGGTATCTAAAACAAGAGCTAATAACTACAAAACCTTTTATGCAGATTTATTTTTATGCAACTTTATTTATGCCATCTTCTTTCTTAATGGCATATGTGCTCACTAGTATTGTTCAGTTCTGTTCTTAGTCTTAGGCTGTGCAGTGTAATTTGTGTCTTTGCCTCTAAGAACTCATTTCTGACTATGAAATCTCTTGGGCTATTTCAGTTTCTCCTATTCAATATTAATTGGGGGACATTTAGAGGAAACCCTGTGGGTTCGTTGTCCTTACATCCTTTACTTATCATTATCTGCTGCACTTGCTTTTTGACATTTTGAGTGCATTATACTATTTGTTGCTTATCAGAAAAATTTGAAATGCAGCAACAAATAATTTCTTTAATAACAGCAGCTAAGATCATCCTGAAGCAGGTTTCAAACATTTTTCATATTTCCTTGCCTGAGGCAGGAATGTAAAATATTCTTAAAGTTTTGACATCTAGAAGGAGAATACAATTTCAACACTTATTACTTACAATGTGCAAACCTGACTTCTTTTAAAAGGGCTGTTTCCACAAGCTTATTTTCTAATACACAGTTTCTGGCATTTATCAGGTAACCATTAACAATAATGAAATTCAAACCAAATGATTAGCTCATGTGCTACCTTGGCTAACAAGGCTTCCTACTCAATTTCAATTTTTTTCAGTTCTTGGATGAATTCACCTTTCCCAGTTACTGTCTCCATTTTTGCTAAATTAGGTGATAGAATATTGGATTTCCTATTCTATAACATTTTAGCATGTCTAGTCTAATAATTCCCATGAATTCCATAAAGTTATTCCATGCTCAATAGTTTCCTAAGAGGCCTTTTTGGGGATCAAGCCTATTGGGGGTTTTCTTACTTTCTGTCATTGGAAAAAGATTCTCAATAAATTTTTGCAATTCCATGCGTTGGCCAGCCCACAACAATTCTTTTCCTAGCCAGGTTTTTGTTCATTGCTTGGTTGGTTGGTTTTGTGTGTTGTGTTTTTTGGTTTGGGGAATTTTTTTAAGTGGCAGCTTTCCAGTCACTCTTTCCCAAGCCATGCGTCATCATGTGCTTATTACCCCTTTTGGTCACAAGCAGTAGCTCAAAGAAATATAAGGAAAGCAACAAAATATTATGCCTAAGGTACATATGGTCAGATACATAAACCTTACAAGTATTATTGTTGATTGATCTCTTATGGACATACATTTTCATCTTCATTGTTGTTAACCCCATATATCTTAGCTATGAAGGATTCTTCCAAGGGCAAAGATGTACAGCTGCTCCTTATAATTATCTAACTGGGTTTCATAAGAATCAATGAGTTTTTGTGTCTCCTTGTTTGCACAGGAGGGATACAGTGGATGGGAATCCTACTCCTGTTTTACTAAATTGCTTCTTTCTCAACTCCTAGGCCATGTCTGTACCAGCACACTGAGCAGGGCAATGGCCTGTGTGTGAACACTTCTGTTGCACAAGAAACTCATCACTAAATTTTAGTGGAGTTTTGTTCTGACTCAAATAGGATTCCACAAATAATGCCCAAGCAGTGAGGGGTAATAGACCATTCTCAAATGGCAGTTTGCTCAGGTCTGCCTTGTTTTCAGAGCTGAGAAGGTTTTACTGGTAGCACATGGGTTATTCTGGTTTGCTTTCTTCTGCTTAGCAGAACAGTAGGGGCTGTCACAGCTTCTTCTTCCCCGTGGCTTAGCAAAACAGTTGTGAGGGAAAGAATTGTTGGTAACATGAGGAGGCATTTTGAAGATAACCAGGGAATAGGAAAAGAGTACAGAAACTTTTGTGGAAGGAGAAGAGCCTTCATAACAATATCTGGTACTACATACATTCATCCAGCTAGCTAGCTGGAGGTATATCTCAATAATTTATTCTGCAGGAACAGCTTCACCTTCTTTCCCTGACAGTAGTATGAAGAATTTTATAAAGTACTTTGCAGCATCTTGTGGTCCTCCCTGTAATACTGAAGGATTAGAGGACAGGATGTGCCTGTAAGAAAGGTAAAAACTAGGCAGTGCATATCCTTGGAAAAGACAGAAAGCGTTTAAACAAACAAGACAAGTTGGGAGTGGTGGCAGTGTTGAAATATTTTGTTGTATGAATAAGCTTATGAGAGTGAGTTCTGAGTACAAGGGGATAAAAAAAGGCACACTTCAGAGGAATAATTAGGAACATATAGTCAGAAATACATTTCTTATGATAGTACACTTCAAACCCATGAGTTATAAGTTGCTTACATCCGAAAAAATTCATTTACTTGAAGGGACTGGGATAGATGGTATGGAAGTAATTTGTTTCTTTCAAACATTTACCAAGAAATTTGAATATAAGGAAATGATTTTTGGTGACTGGAATGTGTATTAAGATTTTGTGTGAGTAACTCCTTTCATGGAGCCCCACCCTCCTGCGATAAAGAATTACATGTCATGCTAGTTTAATAAAAAATCACTGACTGCCACAGATAATTGTCACTTTCACCACTGCTATGAAAAGAGTCAGCATACTCTCTGCTTCTCCTGAGGTCTAAATCCAGCATGTTGAGTGGAGATAGGCATAATATCAAAGTGGTGAGAGACTATATTCAGTTTTATGAAAACATGCTCATGAAACTATTCTGGTCCTGACCAAGACTTAATCTACAAGGAAGATGCATGAGATGTTGTATAATGTGGCACTGTAGGAAACTGAGCTGTTTGGGGCCCATTGCCTAGCCAGAGGTAACATTTGTGTAAGGTTTGCAGCTCAAACCTGGATTCTGTCGCTATGATTCTTTCTCATCAGGAAGTCTGCTACTACTGATGCTGTGTGTGTGTTCGAGAAAGAAAAAGGAAAAATGAACCTAACTTCTCTGTGCTTACTAATATATTTGATCTAGAATGAAGTGCAACAGTCTGAACTGTTTCAGGATGTGAACAAGACTTTGAAACACACTTTTCAAACTTGGAGTGATTAAAAGACATTTACTTTTTCATTTAACTGGCAGTAACTTAATATTATTTTTAGTCTTTTTAGAAGGTACCCCTGGTTTCAATCTAAACATACTTCTAAAATTTACCACCAAATATTTGTTAGAAATAATTTGTTAGAAATCATTCTGAATACGTAGCCTTATTTCCCTCTATTCTATTAAGGTAATACTGTTTAACATATCTGTTCTCTGAGGAAATTGGTAATTTCTAGAGACCACATCATTAGTTCAAATAATGCAATGAATAATTCAACGTGATGGAAATGAAGAAGTATACTGACCTTTTCAGAAAGTATGTCCTTAAACAAAATCTATTGCACATTCTCAGCTAAGGCAAAAGGAGCTGAATACTCTTCATGGCTTCTGGGAAGAAACTGCTGCTGTAAAACAATGAATTATTATCTGCTTTATTCAGTGAATTTTCTGACAGAAGATGAACCCATAGGATATATTGACTGTGTCTGGTTTCAATTTTGTTTTGTCTGTAAAAAGTCAAGGTTTCCTATAAGCATTATCAGACAAAATAAATAAAGTAAGAGAGATAATTATTTAATGAACTTAGAGTAACATGATTCAGAAGAATACCCTTACAGATTTTGCCAAAGCTAATAAAACTGGTTTGCACCCTACTTATTATTTTTGAATAAATGTCAACTTTGTAAATATTTAAGATAATTTTTAAACCCAGGATTGAATTCCGTTTCTTTGTACTCATGACTCTTTAGTAGTTTTGACTCTGTTCATCACCATGCAATTGGAAATGAGCTGTTGTAGTATCTGGATGTCATCTAGAGTAAATATTATAAAATCATGTACTTTTGTCTGTGATTCCTGGTTCTAAGTACTTCAAAGCATTTAAAAGAACAAAAAATTACTATTTATTTTTTTACACAACAGCTGGGCAGTGTGTCAGAATTTATATGATCTACTGTAGGGTTATAGGCATAAAGAACAAGACAGCTTTGTTGCTGCATCTTAGCACATAAATGGGATTAAAACTGTCAGTAAGGTTCTATAATTTGTCATTCCTTTATTCTGAAAACTAGTGTTATCATGTCTACAAGAACAATCAGTTCTAAGTGTAGTACAAAATATCACCTAATTATTCCTTGATAAAAAACCCTGGTTTACTAATTGGTTGTGATTTTTATATCTTTTTAACTGACTTATTTCAAATCAAACTTTGCCAAAATATGATTTTAATGCAATATTCAGAAGCAAAAATATAAATGTTTTCCATTTGTGAACAATGAAATGAAACATTAGAATAATCCATTCTAGATCAGTGAAAGATTTTTGTATCCTTTCTATGGCTAGTAGTGGACAGTTAGGAAAGAATATTATGATAATGTAAGCATATTTTTTTGTTTTATTCTTCCAACTTCCATAAAGTGTTAATGAGGAAAATACAGAACTATGAAAACTTTGGGAAATTTCTGACCTTTCCCTGTTACATTAAGTGGTCTTTTGGGAACTTAAACCCTCTGGTTTGCTAGTCATCTCAAACTGTTGTGCAAATTTCAAGTGAAAAGCAAAATGAATATTCTTGGAATAAAATGTGAAGTTGAAAGAGTTAATATCTCTATTTGGAAACATATAATGAAAAAAACACAGAAAACTAATGACAAAACAGTATATTTAATAATTTAAAATATAGTTTTGGAACAGTGCTTGTGAACCATTGGGTTTCAGAGGGACTTAAAATGTAGTTAACTACAAACACATTCAAGAAATACAGATGTTCCTTTTCCTAGTAGACTGATAGTTGAGGATGACTTGGATCACCTCGTGTACTTTATTGAATATAAGTACAAAACTTTAACATAAATAACTCTGGAAATATTTACTATAGGAATATAAATGAAAAAAAAAAATGTTAGTATGTTCACAGAATATGTGTGTACTAGGAAACACATTTAGTGACAGCCAAATGGCATTTGGCAGGGAGCCAGGTCCAAACCATCACATAGCTGTCTATAGAATAGGTGATTCCTAATGTTAACTTCTAAGATTTAACATTATGCCATAAGGCAATTTCAAAATCAAACTCCTTGTCCATAGAAGATGACAAGCATGGTCTTAGGCAAGGCTGAAAGCATCTTATTACTTGGGACCCAAAAGATTTGAGCAGCAGTATAAATTTAAATATTTACCAAAATATTAGGGTTTCATTACTGATAAATTACTGAACAATTACTGAATTATATCATGAACAGTAAAATTAATGAAGTCTGCTTTTCTGTGGATTTTTGTCTTGTGACCCACATATAAGACCAATTCTCATTACTACTAATGTCCTGAATTCCTATTATTTTCTAAGATTCTCTGTGGCAATAGCTTTTGCTCCCCTTTTATGTCTCTCAAATTTCTCCCAGATGTCTAAGGGTCCTCTGGGGCAATACATGCTCATCGTCTGAGCTTGGCTGGCTGGTCTGTGCATGCTGACAGGCATTTGCAATAGGCAACTGCTGAGCTTCAGCTTCAGCATTTCTCCTGGCAGCAACTCATCTCAGACACCAGTTCCTCTGAAACCTTTTTGAAGTTCAAGTTTGTGTGGTTTTTATCCCAACCTTAAAAGTGTTCAAACATTACTGCATAAAAAATAAAGGACAGAAGGGCATAACAATTGCACAAGCTTGTTTTCTTATGTTTTCTAGCTGAACAAACAAGCAAAAAAGAGATTTTTGTATTTGAAGACAAAATTCTGAAGTGTATTTTAAAGGCTTAAGATCTGGAAAGCAAAAGTCAAAATAACCTGGCACAATCATTTTGTTTGCCAGCTCCAGGTTTGGGAATGGAAATGAAAAGTTAGATCACATTCTTCAGGGGTTTTTTGCCTAATATTGTCATTCTTTTTGGCACACAAAAGCTTATCTTGCCAAAGTAGTAGTGTTATTGTCACAGCAACAGTCTAAGTAAGATATACACAAGGAAAGTTGTGTAGTTATTATGTCAGCCAAAGTATCTGGAAAAAACAGCAAGCATGCAGATCAGTCCTCAGGTCTGAAATGAAGCAGTAAATTGCAGACTAAATACAGGTTGGAAACAGTTGAGTTTGGCATAATGAAATTATGCTTGAAGAAATTGTTCCCAACTCTGTGCTTAACATAAATGTACTGCTCCTTTCTGGTTTAGATCTATGAAAGATATGAGTGCCTGTTTGCTTGTTTATTTCTTTTCCCAGCCATATTAGGTGTTTAATAAAATACACTACTTCTCCTTAAGAACATTCCCTGCTTCAGAGATATGTTTTATATTCCACTTAAATCCTAGGTTTTCTTTTCATAAGAGCAAGGAGTTTGTTTAAAAAGACGTCTTTGGCATTTCTAATCTGAGCTTCAGCAGTGTAACTCCTGATAATAGACTTCACTTTTCCATAACTACTGTGGTGACTTTCTTAATAATTTTTATATTTCTTTTCATATTCCTTCTCTTTTGCTGCAATTTCATTTCCTCTGGTCAGGACAGCAAACCACTTAGTGACAGATTTTCATCTTAGTGTAATAATGTGTGAAAAAGGAGAAGGTAATGTAAATGTGAAGAAGAAAATTATTATTATTTCAAAATAATTATATATGGTATCTGGAGTTTATATAGAATGCATATGGGAACAAATAATGTTAAAAAAAATACATGTATTACATCCTGAATAGGCCATAATCTAAATAAGGTAAGACAAATATAATTCAATAGAGCCATAGTTCAAAGGGAAGTCCTTTCATCTTGCCAGCACTGGGAAAAATGGAGAAAGGATTTCTTGAAAATCTTCTTTTAAAGGGAGACAGCTGATAAGTATAATACAACTTCTGTGAATAAAAAAACCATGTAGACTGTGAAGAAATGTACTTTGGCTGATATATAAACACCCATGGCCTAGCTTCTGCCTTCTGGATTTTAGGGAGCCAAACTGCCTATTAGGTAGTCACTGCAAAGCCTATTTTCCCTTCCTCTGAGACAAATGGCAATGACCAGTGGTGCAAGAGGATGTCAGAGATGAACTACTGACTGTTCTGGTATGACACTGACAGAGATGTTAATTCTCTGCATCTCATCACTGCCTTATTTGAAGAAACTCTCAAGCCACTATTTGCTTATTGCTACAAATAAAAAGTGATTCTTGTTTGCTTTTTTTATAGAAGGAAAGTAGGGTGCTCTCACATGACCAGAACAGTAGAGAACATGTGTGATGGTCATAGGGCAAAAAGATAATGCAAAGAGTTGGAAAGATCAAAGGAATAGATAGAGAACAGTGAAAACTTCTTACGGGTATATCAGCTGTAGATAGGGTTTATGCAGGTGAGGAAGAAGTTTTTGTATTTTGGGAAGTATGTATGAAGCCAAATATGCATGCAAATAGGATCAAAGCAGTAGGTGACAGATAGAGAAGCATCACCATGGGAAAGGCTGATGAGCAGGAGCTCACACTGGAATACTGATTTAGTCAAAGCAAGAATTTACCAGTATTAGCTACAACCAGTATTTACAGGGACTTTCATAGGAAAATATCTACTTGAGAAAGACGATACAATAAAATAATTTATAAGAAAGGAAAAGCCAACTAATAGTATCCCCCCATATTTCAGTTTGAGTCTTCTCTGAGGTTCACCACATTCTTCTGAATTTCAATTCTTGCAGAATAAGCACTTTGTCCATGAGTTTCTATATTTTTTTCAGTTTAGTTTCTTTAAAAAGTTTGCACCTGCTATATTTAAGGGTTACCTGAGCTGCTGTATGGCCTCTGGGGAGGCAGGATTTCATCCTCAATAGACCCAGCAAGGTAGGGCTGAAACCAGGGCAATGCAGAACAACATTAGTAATGATTGAAATGTCACATAGAGAAGACTAATTTCTTGCCAATATATCTCAGACACTTTTCCCACTTCATAACTTCTTGTTCTAAGGAAATCTTAATTATACCCCCTTATAAAAAAATAAGTGCTTTCTGGAAATGTTCAAACTTATTATTGAAAATTAGAGTGGCTTAATCAATGGCAGATCACATGATTTCGTTCATGATCTGAAACTGAGAATAAACATTGTCTGTTAAATTCCATGATGGGGACTGCAGAAGAAAAGTAACATCCTATAATGACTGATAAAGGAAAGTATTTGAGACTGGATACAGTCACAAAGGTCTTCTAAAACACTCCCAGCAGATCACTGTAACCAAATCAAAAGATTTCCAGTTCTCATTTTTCTTGTCTTAAGAAATATGAATAAACATAGTCATGTTAAAATAGTTCTTCACAAGTAAAGACTACAGTTTAAAATAATTTTTATTGTTTAAAGAGAACAAAAATGGAGCTAAGAGCTCTCAGGTATGAAGTAATAGTTCATAAAGAAAAAATATTTTCATGTATAGTAAATTAACTATATTATATAAAGCCTTAAATTTAATGTAGTAAAATATTCACTAAAATTCAAAAAGCCTTAAAACCTGGAAGATGTATAAAAAATAGATCTAGGAATACATTTTGAAAGCAAGTTATACTTTTTCTTTTATTATTATTTCTCCATGCTTGAAAATTGTATCATTTTCTTAACTGGAAATAAGATAATCTAAATACATGAAATGTGAGGAGAACTAGGTACCTTAATATTCTACTGCTGATTATGTTTCATTCTTAGAAAATAAATTTACAGTATCCTCTCCTGTGCTTTGGGTGGTCTATAGGAATACTCATAACTCTCTAAGTTAAAGATTTCAAAGAATATATAAGTATCGTATTTCATTTCAGCAGGGAGAGAAAAAATCACTTTGTAGTAACCAACATGAGGTTTAGCTGACCAAGAATGAAATAAATGCGTTACAACTGAGAACCACTTATAGACACTTTCCTGTCCACCAGATCCAACAGACAGAAGAGGATTTTAAACTAAAAGCCTCCCTCCTTTGCTTGTGGCAGACACTCAACACCAAAAGAATGGTGTATTCTTCTTTAGAGATTAAAACATAAGCTATCATCCATAGCTACTTTGAGTTCAGTGTATAATCTAGGCTAACTTAAACTCTTTTTATCCTTTTATAGTGTATAGTAAAATTTTGTTTTGTCTTGTCTTAATGATAGCTAGGTTTAACACACATGAAATGCATTGTAGAATATGACTATGTTCAGTATTCTCATTGAAGGATGCGCAAATACAGCATTATGCTATTTGATATCTAGTCATTGAACCTCAACTGCATTTCAAATGTCAGCTGAACTGCATGACAGTCCTACCTGGTATGTATTAGTAGATTCATTTTGAAGATAGTCAAACCAGGGCACAGAAAGCTACAACTAGTAATTTGAGTGTATAGGTAAAATGTAATGATGGTTTTATTGTTGTATAAAAGTTCTACCAATTACAATAATTACATCTAGTTATTTTGCCAACTTTTTTCTAGGGTTTTGGTAGCCCATCAGGTGAACATTGGCTGGGAAATGAATATATCTTTGCAATAACAAGTCAGAGACAATATTCTTTAAGAATTGAATTAATGGACTGGGAAGGAAACCGAGCATATTCACAATATGACAGATTTCACATAGGAAATGAAAAGCAGAATTACAGGTAAGAATCTATTAAAATTCTTTTGGCTCTCCTGGGTGATGAGTATCTTTCATTGTTCACTTCTAAGATGTGAGCAAGGATAATAATATGCTTCTGGAACATTATGGAACATTAGAGTAAGCTATTTATTATGCTGGCTGATAGAACTGCTAAAAAAATTTGTAACTTCTAGTATATCTGAGGCCATCATAACTCAAAAATGATTGAATAGAAAAAGGATATGAATTCTTCATTATTACCTGAAGGTTTTTTTTCTGAGAGCATAAAACTGAAACAATGCCTATGTGAAGAAAACACCAAACGTGCTGTTGAAACACCTGATACTCCTAAACTAAGAATCCAGCATCAATGAAGAGTAAAAACAGAATGCTGGATCTTATTGTGAGGAGGTGAAACACAAAAATTATGTCAGGTACTGGATTCCCTTGATATATCATCATCAGCAGCATGCCATTCATTATAGGAGAAAATAAAAGAAATTAAAACTTTATATAATGTTTTTCTCCCTTTTTTTTAAGATAAAAAGTAAGAAACTTAAATCTGCTTATTAAACAAAGGAAAAAAATCTCAGGCAAAAGAGAAATGGATAAGAGGTTTTATTTTTATTATTGCTTCTTTATCATTTTTTCATATGAACATATGAAAAAGCCAGAGAAAGAAAATGAAACCCAGAAAAATATCTTAAATCTTTTACTACAGCACATCTAGTTAGCATAAGACTTAGGAGAGAAACAATTATATGTTAAAATCAAACATTCAAATCATAGCATGTGAACATAAGTTGGTAGTAGTTTTTAAGTTCAAGTAACTTGAATCTCAGAAATGCTGATTGCCTTCCTCTCACCCTGGGCCTCCAGAGAAATGGAAGTGAGAGAAATTTGCTCTTTTTGCTGACAGGACTCTGCCATGTGGGACACAAAATAGTTCCCCTGTCCCCTGGGGTTTGTCACAGGACACTACTGCATAGTGTAGAAGCACAAAGAAATACATTAAAAAGCAATATGTATAAGTCCTGCATAAATCAAAGACTATCACATGGCACACAAAGGACAACTCTGCCCACCATTGCCTCCAGCAATGCTGTGCCTGGCACTGCCCATGACATCCCAGATTTGGGAAGCTAGACCACCTATTCTGAGGTGCTCTTAGGCAAAGACTAAATATAAGTAAAAGCAATTTCTCAAAAGAGAGGCAGGAAATATTTATACAAAACAAAAAACCAGCAGTGTAAAAGTCAAAAACATGGGGGCTTAAACATTACTAGAAGAAGGTAAAAAAAGATAGAAGAAATACTTGTCAAGTGAGGAAAATGTCAAAGGACAGTTACATAAATAACAATGAAAATCAGAGAAAATGCCAGGATTGTTACTCAGAGGGTGAATTAAGATGGCTGAATTTACTAACCAAAACAGTGTATTATTTTTCCTTATATATGTTCTGTACTGAATAGACACAACATGTTTTGCTGGGGAATTGGAAGGATGTTGAAGATTTAGCTTATGTTAAACCTTATGTTAAGGGAAGATTTCTTTTCAGAACTCTTCTGGGTTCATTTGTGGTAAAATAAAGATAATTTCGTGTTCTGTTTCAGAATGCTAGCTGTGTTTGCAATAAGATAATACAGCAACTTGTAAATGCTTAAGAGATTCCTGCCTATCATAAATCTATGTAGTGTGCCCAGAATATAAGCATAGGTGAGTTTTTGGATATGGGCTGCACCATTAACCCTCCAGCAGTCTAGGAACTCTGCTAGGAACTTTGACCCGAGACTGCCTCAGCTGCTACCTAACAACCAGGACCAGAACATGGGCTTAAGAAGTCATATGTGGTTGCCTCTGTACATTTAACTGATTACCTTTTTCCTGGCAGAGTTTTTAGCCTTATCCAAGTATCACTTTCCCAGTTAATTCTTGAACACAACTGTTTGATCCCACAGAGCAAGGACTTTTTCCAATACACACTGTGACTAAGGCCGTGTTAGTTTGTTGGAGAAAGTCTAGTCATGCAGACTAGTCATACAGAAGGAAAGGGAAAATAAAATAAAAAGGAAAAAAAAGGAAAGGAAACCCACTATCATTAGAAGAAAGGGAGATCTTTTCATGATATAAACCATATGTTCTGAACATGGAAACAACCGTAAAAACTGATCCATGAAAATTCTTCTGGTTGAACAAGGAAAACAAAAGAGCTGTATTTTAAAAGTGTGGAAATCAAATCAGAAAAGGTGTATGGACCTCAAAAGTATAAAGTTGAGCAACATGGGTAAATTCTGCTATCCATGTATTCAAGTTTTTGTCCACAAAATCAGAAGGAATTTGACTCAGGACTCATTACTGCAATTTTGCTTCCTGTCCTACTCCATAGTCCAATGAAAGGCAAGCATGAGTTCTATTCCTGTTGTTTGTGTAGCCTCCTTATGGTACAACTGAATTTCCTCTGTCTAAGGAATGAGGAATCTGTTCCATTCACATTATTACGTCATAATCAGAGAGGAAAACATCAAGAGGTAACAAGTTTTTTTCCATCTTTCTTGGTCCTTTGGGTTTCATATTAATTCCTCAATTATTTTTATTCAATTATGAATATTTAAAGAAAATAACTGAGTAACATGGTAACAGTTCTGGAAATAATGAAGTGTAAGCCACATGCAAATCTAAATTGTTTTTCATGTTTGATAAATACAGTATTGCATAATGTAGACAGATATATATATATCCAAGGGGCATTTTGCAAACCATAATTATGTTGGGCTCTTTTAGAAATTATTACAAGCATGCATCCTATGACATGAAAACTTTCTATTTTGCTTGCCAGCATCACTAGATGTGATAGAAAGGAGCTGCAAAAGGCAGGCCAAACACAAGCCTGATTATTGAGTCCTAAACAGCTGGCCACCTGTCAGAAAATGCTGTTTTCTCTTTATCTGAGGAGCTACCATTAAGAATCTAAGTGGTAAGATATTGGAATAGGCTGCCCAGGGAGGTGGTGGAGTCACCATCCCTGGAGGTTTTTAAGAAGAGGATGGATGTGTTTCTTCAGGGGATGATTTAGGGATAAGAGTAGTGTAGGGCTATTGGTTGGACTAGATGATCTTGAGGGTCCTTTCCAACCATAATGATTCTGTGATTCTGTGGAAAACCCAAGCTCCTGCTTGCAGTGCCTTTCCTTCCCAGTTGTTTGGCCTTTGTCATGTTCGCTTTCAATACCTTGAAGAAAGAACAGCATATATTTTCACAACTTCAGTTGCTGTTCTTTTGAAATAATTTTGCCAGACAACCTAGATGCTCACTTATTTTGGAAGCTACTATGATTTTCTATTAGTGACTCACATCAATCATTTCTTCATCAACATTGTTTCAAAAATAGGTAATTGTAGTGTGGTTGCACTCTACAATAGTTCTGAATGGTATAATTTCAATAAGAAATAATAACCAGTAAAGAGACAAGTTCCCAGGCTGGTCTGGGCAGTAGATCAAGGAGAACTGAAATCAGGAAGAGAAACTGAAATGAAAGGAAAAGTTCAAGAAGTGCAATATCTTTAATTTATGCTATGGCAATACCTTGTACATTTGAAAGACAAGAAAATAAAATAAGGTTCCAGGTCTCACATTTGAACATAGTAAATTTAAGAAAAAAAAAAAAAAAATATCAAGAAGTGACAAAATGAGTCTGAGAAAATATGGAATATAATTTTCATGCTGTTTTTCCGAAATCCGGCCCCAGCATTACGCAAAGTTTGATTCAATCTGGATAACTCCCAATTGGTGATTTCAGAAGTGTTCTGGTTTTTCTCTGCATTATTTGTATTCTCTTTATTACTTTTTATTAACCTAAAGAATCCATGATTAAAAACAGTAATGCTGAACACATGTAAGTTAAAAATACACTTGTTTCTCTTTCAAAATGAGACAGCTCCAAAAGAGTTTCAGGGAATGCAGAATAAAACCTATTTCTCCCAGATTTTGACTGCATAGAGAAAGTAGATACTGAAGCAGTAAATGTATAATGATAAAGGATAACTGACACAGGAAAATCAATATTGCACCACATGTGAAACATTCAATAGCACCAAAGAATCTAAGCGATTAATTTTCTTTAGAATATCTTTAGACTTCCTTAAAGAGGTTGAGTATAGCCTCACCTCCCTATGACAAGATATTCCACTATTTGGCCATTCTTCTATTTAGAATAGTTTTCCATTGCTGCAATGACTCATTGTCTTTGGTCCTGTCCACAGAGGAATATGATTAAATGATGAGGCAGTACTTCTGAGGTGAGCAAGATTTTGGGATTGCTGTAGGTATAGGTGAAAACTGATGGTGGACAGAAAGCATCTTTACATCTGTGAGTGAACTATGTACTTATGGTGACAGCTGAGCTTTGATAGTTAAAATTGAGGAGTATAGTCTTTATATTGGATCCAGCATGTTAAAGAGATTAGGAAATCTTATGAGAAAATGAAAGAGCATAGACAGATTATTAGTGGAACAAGCAAGAGAAAAGTTGACAGGAGAATATCACTTATGTAGAGAAGAATCAGATGCATGGGTCCTCAGAGGCAAGAAGTTGATGGAATTTGTTGCCAACAGGAGGGAGAGTCACTGAAGTAATTGAAATCACTTCAAAGCACTGACATGGCCCTGTGATTCGTACAAATCTAGGCTGCACAGTTTGTAAGCTCTCCAAAATACTATTTCTCTCCAGGCTTTGCTTTGGGAAACCAGATCAGTTGTTGAACGTAAAACAACAATTGTTAGACTTCATGGGACATGGCAGCAGAGAATTTTTAGTTCACAGAGTATAATCATAGAAGAGTTTGGGTAGGAAAGGACCTTTAAAGGTCATCAAGTCCAAGCCCCCTTCAGTGAACACAGATGCTACCAACCAGATCAGGTTGCTCAGAGTCCCATCCAACTTGCCGTTAAATGTTTTCAGGGATGAAGCATCTACTATCTCTCTGGACAACCTGTTCCAATGTTCAACCACCCTCACAGTAAAAAACTTTCTTCCTTATATCTAATCTGAAACTATCCTTTTTCATTTAAAATCATTACCCCCTTCTCCTATCACAACAGTCCCTACTAAAAAGTCTGTTCTCATTTTCCTTGTAGGCCTCTTTTAAGTATTGAAAGGCTGCAATAAGGTCTTCCCAGAGTATTGGATTTTTTAGCTCTTGTTTGTTTAAGAATTTGTATATTTAGTTTCAGCAATGGTATTATTTCGCTCTGTTTTCTTAGGCAAAATAGGTAGGTAGCCTGGAGCCAGAGACCTCGATGTAATGTTAATCTTTATTTTTTTTTTTAAGTGGAGGCTATTGATTTTTTTAATTACCATTCTTGAACTAATGCTGGAATTTGTTAAAAAAATTCTTTCAACAGAGAAAAAATGTTTTTTGCACAGTCTTAAATGGTACCAACAGAAGTGCTGTACTAGGTAATAGGAATTGTGATTTGAGTGTGTGATTTCTGGGTGGACAGCTAACTTTGAGTATCTTTAATTTAAAAATATATTCCACAGGCTTTTGCTGTTCCAGCAGCAGGACATGAACAGGTCATTGTTATTTTCTTCAGCGTACAAAACTTCACTTTTAAATATTGGTGTGGTTCTTTGTTATTACTTAATGATAGATTTGCCATAAGTAATATATTTTCTTCTTGTGTCACTTCAGTAAAACAGGGAATCAGCCTGACTTGTAAGTTTTTCGGAGGCATCTACTTAGCTTCTTCTGTGTTATTTCATCATAGTAAATCTTCAAAAGGATCATTCTCAGATGGAGAAGAAAAATTACAGTGGACAACACGTAGGAAATCTGTAGCAAAGCAGGAAAATAAGCACAGATCCTCTGAGACCCAGTTCTGTGCCCAGACCCTTACACTTTTCTTGTCAAACACAAAAACTACTGAGTAACTAAAAAAATAGACATGACACAAAAATTTAAACCCGTAATAATTCACTTTGCTTTGGAAGCTTTAAATTCAATTTGTAATTCTACTTCAGAGGAAATATCCGTGCAAATTCCTATTAAGAGAAAGAATGAAATTTGTCATATGTGTACTTTCCATGAATTTTTAAATATATTTAACATTTTTTTCACCAAAAAATGGTAAAAAATAGATCATATGAACTAAAAGATTTAATGTTTCTATGTATATTTAAATATTTGGCAGAAATAACTTCATTTAAGAACACTATCAGTCCAATAATATTCCATGAAGTCTAAATACTAGAAGTGCAGGGATTCAGTCTGATGTCTCTGAGCCAGAAGTCTTTCTGGAACAAGGCCAGAATTGCTATATTATATTAGTGATTAAAGCTCACTGGCAGTCCATGTACTATCTCAAAATTTAAGCAGAAATGAAATATAACATTTTCTCTGTCAGAAAAGTTGGTGCAGCTATTCTTGTGGAGTGTATGAATAATAAAATTTAATTTAACCCATGTAAATCTCTGTACACTATCTGTCCACTGCTGATCTTTTCCTGCCTCTAACTCCATAAGGCTTGTTTGTAGGTCACTGTACAACAGACACAACTATCCTGAATCAGGAACAGAGGTTTTCTTCTGTGTTATGGAATATAATGAGAATGCGTGTATACTGAATATTTTACCATGCAACTGAGTAGAAAAGCAGTAAATAGTGAGAGAGAATGATGGGAATACATAGAAGAGGAATGATGTGCAGTCTCTTTGTTGGACAGTATATTAGGGAGTAGCATAACAGTTTCCCCTGCCACAGGCCCATTTTGGTGGGAAGTTAGCTAGGGAAAAGGGGGCAGCTGTCAACATCAAAGCATTTTTCGCTTGTATTCCTATCCAGAAGCAAGAAAACAGGTTCACTTTAGCAAAATAGACCCTCCATGAAGTGCTGTGTAATTCTTAGTTATCCCCTTAAAACATCATAACTGGCAGCTCTGCAAAAGCTACTGACTGTCTGCCATGTCTGAGTGAAGAAAGATCACAGGCTGCAGCTATGAAAAGCACAGCTCTATCAGACTCAACTATAACAGACATTCAATATCAAACTATATCTTTCCATATGATGTATAACAACTGATTTTCCAAGAGCTACAAATTGTTAGAGAGCTACCAATGAGATCTTGCACTAACATGGTTCACTGAACTCTCTTTCACATGACAGAAAGGCATTGAAGATTACCTTTCTTAGCCTTGAAATTAAATATCTTTAAAACTGAGAAATTTGGAATTACATTATGCTGTTCATTACGGGTGTCATGGCACATATAAGTTCATACACAAAAGGTATATTATTTCCTCTGAAAAATATAGGTATTTGCATTTTACATTATTAGCCTTCTTAGTCTGGAACAGTTCCACATAAAATAAATGCTACTCTTAGTCTTCAGGATTTTTTTGATAAAGATTTGCAGTAATATTCTTTGAAGAGCACAAATCTCCTCACCTTTCTAAATCAATTGATCACAGGCATGAACTGTATTTGAGGTGATACGAGAACCTCTTATTAGAATGCCACTTCATACATGCAATATCAGCCCAGAAATGACAGAAACATTATCTGTTAAAAAGCACCATTACATGATTCTAAGATTTTTTATGTTTTATTTTGATCACAAATAATACTAGAGCTATTTAATGCACCAATATCTTGGATATGGAGGGAATCCAACAGGTGTGTTCCATACACTCTGGGAAATTCTGTACCTGAGATTTTAGAAAAGTACTGGTACACAAGATTTACAAGGCATACACTGTTGGTTGTACAGTTCCTTTTCTTTCTGGGAGGAAAGAGCCTCTAGTGAGAGCTACACAAAATAGGTCTGATATAACAATAACCTAACCATTTTTTGTGTATGTTTTTATTAATCAGTAAAAAGTGGATATCTATTAGTTATTTTCATCTTTAGATCTTTCACACTATCTCTAAATTTTTGCTCTCTTCAGTCTTACTTTTCTCTGTCCTTTTCCCTCAACTGGTTACTTTTCGGTTGCCTTCTCCAGATTAATAGATTTGCTTCACCAAACTGCATAAATCTTCTCCATATATTCATTTTCATATACCTACAGAACCCATCTTCCAGGTGGTTTTGAAAGGCTCTTGATAAGAAACATCCAATACTTAAATTTTATTGCACTTTTACATTTCTAGAAACTTTTTTTCCTTTGGTATTTCAGGCCTTTTTATCCACATAGCTAGAGAGAAACTTGTTTTCCAATATGTTGCTCCACAGCTATCACTATGGGACATAGTGGGCTTGTCATTATCTCCTCCTCCAGGCTCATAGATTTATTTTTTAAGAAAAAGAAAATATATGAGTAAGAACAAAAGTATTTTATTTTCCCATAAAGCTTATCTACAGTAAAATAAACACATCAATTCAAACTACTGATTACTTGAGGCAAGAAAAAATGGTTTGTAACAATTTACTAGACATAATCCTGCCTTTAATGAATTTAAGTGCTTATTCACAAATCAGATGGTTTCCTACAGGTAGGTGAGATAAAGATTTTCAATGCCAACATTATAGCTGTTGGACCCTAGGAACAGACTGCAGGACCCTAGCTGAAATACTCAATTCTCTGTGCATGCCTGGGGAGAGATAAGCTCCTTAGGCAGAAGCCAAATCAGGCAACATGCAGAGTAGAAAGCTGCCTAGAGTTTACCATTAGGAAATTCTGAAAATAGCAAGGCATCCATTTATATCCACTGATGATTCACAGTCTACAGAGCTGATCCAAAGGTAGGAGACAATGTCCTGTCTTTCCCAGGAAAGAAACAAAAGACCCTGGATTAATACAATCATTTGCCAGAGGAGATCCAGACTATACTTATTTCTTCCCAAGAGAAAGCAGCAATCCATGCTGCAAGGGAACAGGTTCATTGATAAAGCTCTGATTTTATGCAGGGAAGTATTCACTCTTCACTGAATGAGTAGCTACCGGCTCACTTGTCAATGACGTGGGAGAGGGAATGCTAAGATTAGGCTCCATGCTTCATGAATTGTGTCTCATTTTGAATTAAATAGGCTTTGATTAAATGATGCAAATATGTTATGAAGCAGGGAGGCCTATCCTTGAACTCTGAATGCTATATAAAGTTTGCTACTGACTTGTATTCCCTCCGAGGCTGAGTGAATCTTGAACAATTTTTTGCAGTGGGACATATATTGCTGGTTATAGCACCATTGTAAGGGAAGCTTTATGATTTTAAACCTTTCCCTTGCTAAGTGAATACAAACCACAACACCTACATAGGTAACCATTCATATCAGTAAGCTGTTACATGAAAAGTGCAGAGTAACAACCACTGGTAGCTCAACTACTTATTACCTGCTGAGGCTCTATATAGAAAAAAAAATCAGTAGATGGTGTAAGAACAATATCATGCAAAGCAATAACAATATAGTGAAATTCCTGCTGAGGGGTACTGCACAGGTACACAAACACTTTAGTGCATCAAAGTATCAGCAGAAAAAATACCTATTGAAACTCAGTAGTGTTCTCACTATATATTGTATCTCAGTGGAGATTTCAGCAGCTGTTCTCTAGCTCTAAGGGGCAGGCCAAGCATGACAGGACACATAAGAGAAAGCTGCACAGGTTTTTATCAAGTAGTGGCCATTTATTTGGTTTTCCAACGTAAAATTACTAGTAGCATCTTGTTGGTATTATCTTCATGAGTAACCTATATTGTTATTCTTCTTGCACAGTGTTACTCTGGTTTAAGTTTCTGTTGTTTTATTCCACCTCTACATATTTGTATTAAGAAAAAATATCAAACAAGTATTTTAACAAAGTTTATAAAATCATGGTGTCAATGAACCTCACCATCTCCAAGGTAAGAGCTCCCACTTTTGCCAGTAACAGCGCCAAGAAGAGTTATGTGTCTTTAATTTACTTCTGTCAAAGCATTTACAAAGAGCTTAAACTGACTGATGTTTGTATTAGTGCAGAATTTAGTATAGAAGCCAGTAACATCATTTCTTTGTCTCTGCTGGGCTTTGACACAAGACAGTTCCTGAATCAAAGAACCTTGTGAAACCGAGGCACTTCTGCATATTTGCCACACATGAGGAATTTTTTTATGTCAAAACTATTTTGTGTAGGATATCTAAACTTCTCTAAGACCATGTGGCATTTGAATTCAGGCTATCCATCATAGGGTCACAAGTGATGTGATATTTCTCTCTATTTCTATAAAAAAAAAGTAAAACTATAATCCATTTAAAAAGTTACAATAATTTCCTTAATAAGCAGTTGAGTGTTCTTGTCACTAGTCTGCCATTTAAATGTTCTTCATTGTTGTATAACATCATAAGTGTTAAAAACCTTTAGAACTTCTAGTGATGATTAGCATGGAGAAAATGTGTGTACAAAGTGTAAGCAATATGTTTAAGGATATGTCAAAACTTATAGATGGATATAGCATCACTGTGAGCCTTTAGGTATTTGTCAATGTTTGATAATCACTGATACATTGATTTAGGATTGCAACATAATCAATCTATAAGTTTAAGAGTGCAAACAGTCAAGGACAGCAGGATACTAATGCAAACGTAAAATGCAGAATGAGAAAAAATGCCTCAATAAAATTCAGCATTATAAAACATCTCTGTATTAGAATAATTTCTTTAATACACATTCCATGTATCTTTCTCCTCGCTATGATCTGTGAATGGTAGGAAGTGGACTATGTTTACAGAATCCAAATTCAGGTCCAGCTCAAAATATTTAACCTGGACATCATTCTTGTCATAAACTTGATTAAAATTGAAGAAACTGACACATCCAAATGCCAGTCCGGAAAAGGCCGAAATGTGGATACAAAGAATGAGATGTGTTTCTGTGATGGTTTGGACCTGGCTTTCTGCCAAATACCCAAACCCACAGTGTAAGCTTTCTTCCCCTCCTCCCTTCCTTCTCAGAGTAATGAAAAAAACTATAGGACAATTATAGAGTCCAAAATAATTAAATTATATTAGAGATTAATACATATATCTAAATAATACCATATACAAAGTAGATGGAACCCCTCAAAACACCCCCCTGGGAGGGGAAGGGGAAGGGGAAAGGGAGAGGGGAAGGGAAGAAGGGACGAGGGAAAAAGGAAACAGAGAGGAGAAAACCGAAACAGATATGTGAGCTTAAAGAAAATAAATCTCACTACTACTATTGTTGAAGTGCAGGAACCGCTGCTCCCAAGGCCTACAAGGCCTCACTCCCCCACACGGGCAGGATGGATAATGGAGAAGCTGCGTCTCTGAGTCCACCGGAAGGAAGAGAGCGAGCCGGCTTCTGCTCTCCTTATTTATACTGCTAGTCACGTGAAATTGCATGGAATACTGGGAACCTCTGACCACTTCCCTGGTTACAAGCTGGTTACAAACTGGCTGCCAGGGAAGTGGCCTGGGCAAAACCATTACAGTTTCTGATTTCAGTTAGAAAAATTATATTCTTCCTGGGGGTGACAAAGATCTCCATCAGAGTGAACTTAACCCCTAAGTGTTTAGAAGACTATGATGAATTTATTTAGCATTAGTGACAATATCTCCAGATTAAAGATTAATGTTGCTTGGAAAATTTTACAAAATGTCCACAGTTTTCACTATGAGCCAGAAATCCGAACTGAAAAATTCTTTGCAATGCAGAAACAAAGAAGAATGGGACCTAAAAGTCCCTTCTGTACAGTTTCTAATGAAGAGATGTGCCCACATAGCAGTTAACTGTCTGCCCACTCTCTGAGCTAAACAGAAGCTCAGTTGACCTGTCAATGTGGCGTCGAGCCCAAGCTAATATATCCTGCCCTTGAGTAGACTCAGTGTAGGCTCAGTGTCATGTTTACTGTGACAGTACAGTTTCCAGCCAGGATGGAGTGTGGGCAGAATGAGCTCATGTCTGCTCAGAGACCTGACAGACCAAGCTTTCATCTGCCTGAAAAAAAATATGCCAAAATTCTTAGAGTGACCCTTATTTAATCTAGTATGTTCGTGGTTAAAGTCTCTGAAGTCTGTTACCAACTCTCCAGCCAAACAGCTCCAGGGTTTTTTCCCCCCTTTTTATTATTAACAGCTCCACTGGAAAGTGTTTCTAGAGCCTGATTCTGAGAACACGTTTTGCACTGATTCATTATCTTTTCAGGATAATACCAGCAAAGAGGTGTGATATATTCAGTGAGTTCACTTCTTTCATGAGTTAAGTGTCCCTGTGAGGCTTGGAGAGCATTTGGGAAAGGAATCATCCCAGATTTCTTCCAGAGTCATTCATTGCTTCAGTCTTTAAGAATTTGTTGTTAGTTTCTTTTGTTTTATTTTTAATTCTATCAAATGGAAAAACACTTGATTTTTCTGTCCCTCTTTCTATAAGTAATAGCAATAAAAAGTACTATCATTCATTCTTTGATCCACAGCAGTAATGCAACAGATGAGTTAGAGCACAAAGCAGAGGTATACTCTATATCTAAAGCACTACTGCTTTACAAAAACCTACAAACAGATAACAGCTTAGAATGTAACACAAAAGCATTGTGGTATTTGATGTCATGTACTTTTTGTTTTCTTGGTCTGCAAAGTTTAAAAAACCTTCTTTATTATCAGAGGAAGGAGGCACTCAATAACAATGAAAACCTAATCAGAAAAAGAAAAAAGAATGCCTGGTACCATACAGAGTCTAGTCTCCAGTCTTCTATTTCATCACATACTAGAGGTTGATGTGTTTTTAGTTTTAAATCAGTGCTGGAACAGCTCACTACAATTGGCTGAAGTGGACCTTTGTGTTCTATTTCCCTTTATTTAGCATTATAATTCAGTTGCACTTAAGTAAAACCACTTTGTACCAATCTCAGTGGCATTTGAACTAAAGAGGTAATTATTGTGAATCACAGCTCTTATAAGGTCATGACCTGGATTTTTAGGGGGAAAAACCAAGTAAGACATGCTGATCCTTGTTAGCCTGGTCAGTATGGCACCAGCAAAGAACTTGGATCATAAATGGGTGACAGTCAGTGAACCTTTCACTCATATGTGACTGTTTATTGGCCACAAATGACGCCAAGGGAGTTTAAATATGTTTTAACAGTCTGTTTATATTTTTCTGCAGAGTTCTTAGTGCCACATAACTCATTTTGGCATTTTTGAAACTTAATTTTGCATTAAGAAAGCCAAGCAAACAGTGAAGCCAATATTTATTTTTCAAATAACTAGAAATATTTTGCAGAAACAGTCTGTGCATCAGTCACTTTTAAAATTTGTTACCTTTTCCTAGATATTTGCTATAATAATGAAAGCCTAACCTTTGTATGATAATGGAGATAAAGGCCAGAGGATGAGCAAAACATGTTGTACAATACAGCCACTAATGAGTAAAGGGATGAAGCCAGACCTGTTGCACATTTTTCAGACCAGAGGTGAGACATACTTGAGTATATAAGTATTCTCTTTCTGCATCTTATTTTCATTATCATAAACCTTTAATCAAAACACTAATTGTCATATTGCTGGTGTGATACTAGAGGAGTCTTCTTTCTCTTCTCCATCTTTTCCTTCTCTTTCTCCCTTTTATTTAAATTTTTTTTGAAGTGTACTTAGGCTTTTATTCAGCAATGCACTTAGGCTTTTTTTTTTTTTTAAATTTGAAGAACATATTAAGTGCTTTGCTGAGGCAGGGACACCAGAGCTCTTACTGGGGGATAAGGAACTCTTGTGTCATTACCATTGCACACTCTTTAAGATGATATCAAATTGTAAAAAATAAAAATAAAAGAATATATATCATGGTCAGAAAGAGGTCGTGGTAATTACATTGTCATTGATGCTACCTTATGTTTTTCTGTATTTGGAAATGATTGCATTTACTGTGATTTTCACTAAGTGATTCTGGTGACTTTTAGCCACCAGATTAAGCCTGTTAGTTAGGACGAATTCTTAAATCGCGAACTGTCTTGTTCATCAGGACTGAACAGGTTCAAACATATATAAGTGAATGGAAATCCAGGTTAATATTTTGCTTTGAAAATTATATCCCCCTAAAACATCCCTGGATTTCCCTCTGGGATTCACCCAGTGGGAAGTGCACATCTCTTGACATGAATCTCATCATAAATCTTGAAAATCTCATGCATAACCCAAAATATTTATTTTAATGTGCTTCTCATTAAGTTATTTCTTTAAATCCTAGTCCGTTGGCAGCTGTAAACTCATTCCATTCCAGTCACTTTAGAGCAGTGCTGTAGTATGGTTTGAGAGTGTCATTAGGTCATTAACACTGGAAAAAATTCAAAAGCAGTTTCCCAAAGGAGCACAATTGTAAAAGAAGATTGCACTGCTAGCACAGAATAAAATTTAAACAATCAAAAAATATTGATGAAAAATTAATTGCAGACTATTTCCACTTCTATCAATAATGATTCATTTCCTTACATTCAAACTCCCCACAAGGAGAAGAAGAAAAAAAAAGCCATACATATTTTAAAGTTACTTTACAGAGTTTCAATCAACTATTGTGCCAGTGGAAACATGAGGAAAAAGGTTATTCAATCTAGATGTTATATCCGATTCAGTACTTAAATAATTTTTTAATGGTGATTAGAGGTTACACTTCATCCAATATTCAATTTGAGAAAAACAAATACTCATATTTCAAGACAAGAATTCTGCAAGCTAGTGTGTCTCTTTTGCTTTTTCAGCCCACAACCTTAGCCATTTCACACAACTTCAAGCAATACAAGCCTGTGTAAAGGAGGCATGATTCTTGAATAGAATGACAGCATTATACTTCTGCTGTATAAAAGTGTAAATGTTTCCATAAAGTGAATCACAAGAGCTGTTTCCTTATGGGAAGTACTTCAGCTTCATTGACAGTTTTGGAAAAGATTATTTCAAGGACCTTGTCTCATTTTGGTTTATGCAAAATCTTTGGAATCGAAAGACATCGTTTCAGTGCCTGTCCTTGGTTTTGCTCTTATTTTTCTGCTACTCCCTTATCTGATTCTTACCACTTCCTCTCATAGCAAACTGCATAGTTTGTGGTACTATGTACCACTCTTGATCTGTTTTTCCTGCAGAGCAGGCCTGCTTAAGGGTTACTTATCTCACTGCCTGAGTTGTGAACTGAGATGCTATCATAACCATGGAACTTTAGAGAAACAGTCTAATGTTAAGGAAGGGGCCAATATCAATTAAAATATAATATCTACTCTGAAAGGTAGTCTGAATCCTTGGGATACAGACTTGTTTCAGCTACTCTGCAGCCCTGCTAAGCTGCACAAACCTTTGATTGAACCTCTACAATTAAGAGAACAGTGAGGGTCCAGTATTCGGATTAAAAAAAACCAATCTCCACTTAGAAAGTTACTTACTTTGGTTGTTAATTTAAATAAATACATATATAATCTATGGAACCTCAAGAATTAGGCATGCACGAACTCATCCAGTTGAGGCTTACATATGAATTAGCCTCTAAGTGGTGTTGTAATAAGCATAGAAGTTTTTTTATTCCAGTGAATCTGAAAATAGGGAGAATATGTAACAAATGAGTGCACAGATAATGAGGTTTATTTCCTTAAAATGTTACAGGTTTAGGACTTTTAAAAGAATTTTAAAAGAATATTTATGAATTAATAACAGGCATTGTTAAATGGTTTCACCGATATCATAGCTTCAGGCGAATAGTGCAAAGAAAGAAAATGCAATTAACTATGTTTTCTTTTGCATGTCTGTAACTCAAAGAGATTACACACTTAAGTGATATATCCACAGATTTCTTCTAATTGCAAACAAAAACATACAACATAGCAAAGTTTTAATTAGCTTAATTCAACAGTAAAGATGGACTTGTGGTACTGAACTTTCTCTTAGCATAACTATATAACTTCATAGCATAACTATATAATTTCAATCGTAATTCCAGCACGCTCCTTACAAAGAAAAAAGCAACCAAAAACCACACAAAAACCCCAAATCAAACACCTAACTGTCCTCCTACTAAACCACATTGACCATTCTGTTTAGACACATTTATTTCCAAACACCAACATATTTCAGTAAGATTTATATAAATTTTTAACATAGGTCTGTCTATGATATTTGTAGCTTTTAAGGTTACTCATGATTAATCACTTTAAATTAAATAAATCATGAGATAAATATTTTACTGTGGCCTGTAAGTGATATTTTTTCAAGGACACAGATATCTATCAAGAAGCCAGTATCTCTAGAGTAGTTATCAGGGTAAGAGTAAGCACAAATATAAGGATGATACATGAAGTTTTCTTTTTCTATTTTATCTCAACCAGTTAATTAGTATAATGAAGAACCAACATGGATTACAGTAGGTAATTACTGTCACCCTCAGTACAACTAAAGAATAGATTTATGAAATTCACTATTACACTATATCTGCATGGATTTCAACAAACTATATTTGAGACTTTTGGAACTTCAAGCATGGTTTTTAAGAATTATTGAGTTTAACTTTTTCAGTGTTGTGTGAGTCTCTTTTACTGGATTTTAAAAGAGGATTAATCAATTTACAAGTAAATAAAATTTAAAACCATAAACATCAAAAGATTTTGTAATTCATTTAAGACAAGGAGTAAAAGGTTTTATTACTGTGCTAAAAAATTCCCTTGAGAATCAATTCTGACATTTATGCTGTTGGCTTCAGCCAAACCCAGGAAGTGTAATTTTGTTGGGAGAAAAATAGACTTTAATTTTAGCAAATTTCTCTAACCTTGGCTTTGTCTATGTCCTGGGAAAATGTTCAGATAAGTTCTAATTCAGTATTTTAATTTAAGAAATTCATCCATCTTCAATGCCATCAAAACAATTTGCATTATCATCTTAATATATGTTCAGTGTTATGTGTCTGTGTAAACCATTGACATCTCTAGTTTTTTCAAGTTTCAGATTAATACAGTCCTTATATTTTCCACAATAACATATTGCATATTATACAGCCATGAATCAGGACAGAAGTGGTAACTTCTGTAGTAACAGGAACTTTTTTTTTCCTGTAGCAAGATTTCATCTTTTCACTAACTAAAAAAAACAAATCTAATAACTGAAAAGCTTTATTTCAAATTTCTGTGAGAAAAAACAAATCAATTGGTGGATGACTTTGTTTTAATAAACATTGTGTTGAAAAACAGCCTTAACAGAAAATGGTAATATCAGATTAATGTATCCCTTCTGTGCTGTGTTTGGTGAGAGATCAGAGTACAGGGAATTATTTCTGCTCAACACATCATTGTGATAGTAGCCTTTATGTTTCTGTTCCTGTTAGCAGCAAAGCCCAGTGTTGCTGTATGTTTCCTCTCCATCACCACTATGCTACTGACATCAGCTGCAAACCTGCTCGCACTGACACAGTGACTCTTTCTATGGCTTCTGTAGCATGTGTTTCAAGTAATAGAATCATAGAATTTTTGCTGTCCAGGATAAGCATATTTTAAAATTTTTTTTGCAAGCTGTGACAAAGCACCATTTGTCTGCACACAGCAGTATGACAGGCCATTTGCCTTGCAGTAGGAAAAATGTATCAGGCAGTAAATCTGGCTGGTTTTGAGTTATTCCTGTTCAATATACCTGTTCACTATGAGTACAGCTCCTTAGCCAATTATTAAAGATATTTAATATAGAAAAAGGAAATTTGTTGTGCTATTTTATAAATTCACATTCAGTCCAACAGCAAGGCTCACTAGACTATAGTATATTTTTCTGTAATGTAGAGCTGTGTTTCTTATTCATGCTTGTTCACTGTCCAGACAAAACATATTTTCCTCCTTTGACCTGTCAAGTGTGTGTAACTCTAGCACAAGCTAAAATTAACATGAGCTCTTCAGAGAGAAAATAAGCTTTTCTGTTAACAATGTGTATTCCCAGGAAAGGATCTCACTACTATCTAGTATTTGTTGCCCCACAGACAAGCTGTACTGAAAAAATTCTAAAGGAAAACTGATCATACCCATTTATTGTAGTATATTAATTGTTTATATTACCATTTTATCTTTAAAATTGAAAGATATATGTTCTTACTCTGGATACATTGAATTCATATTTTGTTGACTGGCACATTTAACTTGTTTCAACAGGAGAATGGGCAAGGAGTTGCAGCAATGTCAAACTTAGTAATTATAGCAGTGAGTCATTGCTACAGAGCTGTAGAGGAGAAACACAGAGGTCATCTTTTCTTACATTTTTCTTAAGGAATTGTGGGAGGAAATTATTTTTGTGTTCTGGCAGCAAGAACATTAAGAGCCAAATTAAAAATCTGTTCAGGTTGTCAGAGCTACTTACTGCATTATTCAAGATTTTGGCAGTTTGCAGAACCATCATGGCTACTGTTTACAGAGTCAAAAACTATTAGGAATACAATAAAGTTAAATAAAGAGTCCATAAATTTACCACATACTCTGTTCCTCAAGTTTGGGCTAAAGGTAGAAGTAGGAAAAATTTAATATTTAGGATTTGATGGTTAATATACTGTTTTTCTCCAGTCAGATATCAACTGTGATATTCCCTTTCTTCTCTTTGGTACTTTTATGTTAGTCCTTCAAGGACAAGCAGCAGTAAGCTGGTGAATTAACCCTGCAACTCAGATCACTGGGGTAGCAACAGCTCAAAATTTTGTGAGAGTTCTGGTGACTAAATTGTTGTCATCTTCCACCCTATCTAGTTTCTTCGGTTTGTCTAAAGTATTTTCCTTTCTTTGAAACTGGCTTTTAATTTATTTCTAATGATTACTTCATCTGGTATCCAGTTCTTGTTAGTTAAGGACTTTTTATTTTTGAATGGGACTTGGTTTAATTTTGTTTTCATAAGGAGAGTATGCACCACCCTAATTAAACATAAATTAAACATTTTTCTCTGAGAAAGTATGCTATGTTTAAGAAGTTTTATTTCCTAATAACAAGAGAAGATGCAAATGGATGCCCAGGCAATCAAACTGTTATCTGGACAAGGGTGTCTTCTACTCTTGAACCCAGAACTTTTCAAACTCCCTGGTTACCACATTTGCCTCATGCTCTATCTCCAACAAAGAGATGGTCTTCCCACTGAATTTACAAATTAGCATACACAATGGATGTTTCTTGGGGGGAATATTAAATGATGGAAAAGTTGAATATCATAGTATAACTATCCTCCCAGACTGTTACCACATTATATTTACTTCCTAGTTTAACAAGATTTTGGCAAACGTAGCTTCATCCTCAGCAACAGCAGTTTTTCTCTGGAGTGATTACTTAGATTTTGTCTACTGTTCACAACACACGTTATTTATCATTAAATATTTGGAAGTTGTCTTTATTACAGACGTGCTTTTTCTATTCAAGAAGTGTTGCTACTGAGAAACATCATGAAGTTGTATAAGGTGTTTAGGAAAAGGCACATTGAGAAACTTTACAAGGAGTCAACAACATTTAAAATTATTTCAGTAGACAATGTTTTATTAGTTGATAAAAAAATCATCTGTGATCCCCAAATAATTAATCAAAGCTTTTTTGAGGAAAAAAAGCCTGAATTTAAAATAAAGCTGTTATCTGGTTTTGATTTATTTTTTGTGGTTTTCTTTTTGCTGTTCTTTTCTTTTTCTTTTTTTTTGTGTGTGTAGCTTTTTACTTAGTATTATTATAATTAATGTATAGAAATAAGAGTACCCTGAGGAAAATCTCTTTAAGGGTCCTTATAAATGGATGCAGGCCAGTGGGCTTTGGTTCACAGTGGGACTTAATCACCTAAATGCCATTATACATTATACCCATTTAGGAGTGGGTTTCATTTCACAAACTGAAGCTATCTAAAATTTAGATGCAAGTATGAACCAGATGGAAGATGCAAGTTAAATCCTTCCTCAACCACAGTTATTTCAAAATTAGAGGACAAAATGGTGCAGTTATATGTTTTTAAAAGACAAAGATGCTTTTTCTACATGCCTAGCAGGGAGGACATTCAGTAGGAGTTTATATTTGTCCACACTTTTCTCTGTAATTTCCACATACCAGACATAAGTGGTGACTAACAGGTTAGAAGAAAGGCTGAGATGAATGTGTCCTCTGCTTCTATTGAAGTCAGGAAAAAATGGAAACCCCAACAGGAGAGAGATCAGAAGAGGAAATTCTGAGTACAAGATGGTGAACTATATGCACTCATTTTATTCAATTACTGTTTCCATCAAAATTAACAACCCCTCCCTTGAGGAGGGATCAGAATTTATGATATCTACCTGCCAGTCACATCAAAAGAGCAAGCAGCAGAGACATTTTAGCCTGCAGAAAGAAACAAAAGGGAGGTGGGAACTTGGAGACATCCCTCTATATTATATCCCAAAGGCAAGTTTTGATGTGTCCCTCTCCATTCATCATGCTGAATCTTTTAAATCCTACTTCAAGACTCCTGTTTCTCTCTATTTAATGGTTAAGAATCTCAGGGCATTAGTTATGTTAATGAATTCCAGTCATGGAGATTTATGCTTAAATATTAGGTACTGTGGCAGTGATAAAATTCACTCTTAACTCATTAAAATACTTAAATCCATGTACACTGAGGTAGTTGAGACTGTAGTCTACAGCTCTTAATTATGGTTGTTGATGTTTACAGTAAGCTATTAACTTTTTTGTCTATTTACAAAGTATGAATTACTTATCAACAAATCTGAATATGACTTCTTAACTGTTTCATTAAGAGACTGCTTTAAATGAAAGACTGAATGATCCCTAATAACTCTAACAGAAAAAAAATAGAGAACAAAGTAGCTAATATTATGTCCTGGGAGTCCTACAGACCTCTCACTAGTTCTTGTAAAAATAAATAAACAAATGGAAGTTCTAAGGCCAGTTATTCTTGAATATCAAACACTGAAGCAGAAGATATTTCCTATACTTTTCATAATATTTATCATACAGATTTTTCACATGGATTGATGTTTGCATTTATTCCTTAGAATTTTTAATATTTCATTCTGTATAGTGCAGTCTTTACAACTGGAAATATACAAATGTTTCTGTAATTTATTTGGCATTATCTCAGTTCATCATTAAACTCATCAAACAGGGTGTGAACGCAGCTAAACTGTATATATTTGAAAGAAGAATTCCAGGTGATCTAATCACTTCAAAGTGAAAAATTTCTGCTGTAAATTTGAAATGTTTTTTCAGGCTCCTCTGGAGTTGTCTATGTAATATTCTTAGAACTATTCTTTCCACATGACATACCTTGCTTTGGTTTCAAGGGACCACAGATAGTCAAGCTGTGTCACACAGTAGTAATGGTGAAAAGCAAAATATTCTTAAGAGAGTTCTTCCTTACCATCTGTGTGTATAGATCCCAAGCTGTCATTGCTATAATATCACATGGAAAAAATGCAGAGGGAATTTCTAACACTCAGATAAGAGGTAGGAGTTAGGGGTTTTTTTGATTATTTTTTAATGTGCTGTTTCTTCTTAAGTACATTAACTACTAGTTAATTAATAGTACATTAGCTACTAGTCTCTAAATGAGTGCTATCATCTGCTATGTACCCAACAGTGATTTTAAATTTTCATGAAAATATTATCAAAAGTCACCAAAACTTAATATATGTTAAATATAACTGGCAAGATCCAAGTCTATGCTGAGTAGAATGTTTATAAATCATCAGGGCAAGAGTATGAGCTTGTAAATAATCCTAATACCCTACCACTTTGGGGAAAACATTGTACACCAAGGGTTATTAATTTCTTTACTGTTTTCTTACATTATATGATTTTTTTATTTTTTTTTTGGATTAAGTGGGTTTTACAGTGTTGGTTGTTAATAAAAAGATCTGGCTAGCATTGTATTTCTGATTTAAGGAAACAGTATTTGCTTTTCATACTGACTTTATGAGACTTCTGTGAGCTTTGGTGTTGTTGATATAGTGAGGATGTATGGCCATTTTAAAATCAGACTGTAGAGATCATGTGACAAAGTAATTTTTCTATCAACACAACCTGAGGGAAGTTTATTTTGTTCTACAAAAAATTAGGCACAGCTTGCAAACAAGGAAGAAGTCCAATAAATGAAGTTGGGATCAATTCCAGTCTTTCATTTTTATGGGACAAAGAAAAGAATGTGAGAAAAGACAGATCGCACAATAATCTTGTCTAAAACAAGTATCCTTTGGTAGAGTAACATGGTAATTATGGGCTAATTGTCACTGTGATTGGATGGCATTTTCTAGGATAGCACTTCCAACTGTAAATCTCAGAGAAAAAGAAACATCTCTCCTAATTTACATGCTTAAGTTGTGTTTCTGTTCCCATGGCTCCTTCTGTATTTACATTCAGTGTTTAAAAGATATACTTACCCTTCTTCAATAGTGGCAGAGAACTGGTGTTGCTCACCTTCTCTTCAGTGGAGAAGTCTATCCCACTAGATGCCAAATCATATTGCTGGTTAATTCTATGGCTCATGTATTCCTAACTGAAGAGCTTCAGTGAGACAGGTGAGGGATACTCCTTCCCTCCTCTCTTGCTCCAGTGGCAAGGGCTTTCTCCTGGTGTGTAAAGATTATAGTTTATGGTGTTTCTCCAGTAGCCACTGAGATCCTGTCTCCTTCTTCCTGCATATAAATCTATTATGGCAAAAGATATCTTCCTCAGCAATGATTTATAAAATAAATTAGAATGCACTGGTCAAATGTCTGATGTAGGTAGCTACATAGAGGAAGTAGGTTTTGCTGTCAGCATCCTAATAATGTCTCTCTCACAAACATGCTTAAGCAGAGGCAAAAGAAAACAGCAGGTGCATTCTCTTCTTCTCTTCTCTTCTCTTCTCTTCTCTTCTCTTCTCTTCTCTTCTCTTCTCTTCTCTTCTCTTCTCTTCTCTTCTCTTCTCTTCTCTTCTCTTCTCTTCTCTTCTCTTCTCTTCTCTTCTCTTCTCTTCTCTTCTCTTCTCTTCTCTTCTCTTCTCTTCTCTTCTCTTCTCTTCTCTTCTCTTCTCTTCTCTTCTCTTCTCTTCTCTTCTCTTCTCTTCTCTTCTCTTCTCTTCTCTTCTCTTCTCTTCTCTTCTCTTCTCTTCTCTTCTCTTCTCTTCTCTTCTCTTCTCTTCTCTTCTCTTCTCTTCTCTTCTCTTCTCTTCTCTTCTCTTCTCTTCTCTTCTCTTCTCTTCTCTTCTCTTCTCTTCTCTTCTCTTCTCTTCTCTTCTCTTCTCTTCTCTTCTCTTCTCTTCTCTTCTCTTCTCTTCTCTTCTCTTCTCTTCTCTTCTCTTCTCTTCTCTTCTCTTCTCTTCTCTTCTCTTCTCTTCTCTTCTCTTCTCTTCTCTTCTCTTCTCTTCTCTTCTCTTCTCTTCTCTTCTCTTCTCTTCTCTTCTCTTCTCTTCTCTTCTCTTCTCTTCTCTTTCCTCTCCTCTCCTCTCCTCTCCTCTCCTCTCTTCAGCATTTTCCTGTGCATGTCACTGCAATTATGAACCCAGGTCAGTCCTGTTGAGGTCTCCAATGTTTCCTTGCTGGGACAGAGGTACTCCATTAAGTATCCCTACGGCTGGCATGTTTGGCTTTGGGAATTGCAGCACTGAGTGCAACAATTTCTCTGTTACTTACTGGAGTTGGACTCAGGCTCCTAGTTTATGGTTGTGGTTTCAACTGTTGACAATGCTTCTTAAGAAAAGGGATATTTAACATTGCAAATAATGAAGACTTTTGTGGCTTGAACTCTAAGTTATTCTCCATTCATCACTCAGAGACAGCTTTGGCAGAACTAGGTTGCTGGCCTGTGCTGTAACTGGTGAAATTAAAAACTCTGAAACTGCTGAAATCCTCTTTCAAGCCCAGAGATTAATAAGGTGGCTGCTGTTAACTGGGAGTGCTGTTTCTGTGCCACAGTAAAGAGACTAGCTACTCAAACACTCAGTTATTCTGTCAACGTATCCCAGATCTCTGGGCACCTGTCCTTATTCTCTTTTCTGTCTCTGACTCCTTCCAGTATGTTTCATTTTCTGGTGCAGATTTCTTGTGCTCAGTTCTGCTCTGGGGCAAAGGTAATGTGCTACTACAGATACATTGAAAAACCTTGAATGTCCCCATTTTACACCTGAAACAACAAAGAGGTTGAGTCAAAATACAAGGCTTTTCTGAATTTTCTGAGTGCACTTCTCACAAAGGAAATCTGATGTGGAAAGACATCTGGATCTTTTATTTTTCTTTTTGGTGACACTGAGTATTTTCTCTTGCTATTTCAGGCTTTATTTAAAAGGTCACAGTGGAACAGCTGGAAAACAGAGTAGCCTGATCTTACATGGTGCTGAATTCAGTACAAAAGATGCTGACAATGACAACTGCATGTGTAAATGTGCTCTCATGTTGACTGGAGGTGAGTACAATGCTGAAAATATGAGGTACATTGATAGGAATTTACTCTGTTTTCGTAAAGCAACCATGGATGAAGTTACATTCATGGATGTGTAAGCACTACCTGAAAATTTCTTTTATTATTATTACATCTACTCTTTTCTGAATATATATTGTAGTACTGTCGATACTTCAAGATTCCTATTATCACGGAAGGGATAATTCAAGAGGCAGCCAGTATACTTCTGCATTAAAGCTGTTGCAACAGTGTCAATGGGGAAGGCATAAGTTAGTGTTATTGTTGAGGCAAGAAAGGCAAAATAAGAAAGAAGCTAAGAGATGAAGAAAGGGGGATGATGAAGGCGGAAATAACTTTGTGAGAAGTGGGAGATTCAGCCAGAAAAAGAAGAGAGAAAATGCAGGAAGAAAGATAATTAAGAGGTAGAGTCTAAAAACTATGAGAATCTGGACATGCCATGTATTATCTTATGTATTATCTTCTTATTATTATTATTATCATCTTATTATTATGTGTTACCCTATTATGTATTAACTTAGGGGTAAGATTCTGTTATTAAAATAATTATAATGATTCAGCTTTCTGTCTTATACAAGCATAATACATATATACATGTAATGGTTAATTCAGTCGCCTGTGAATGATTAGGCCAAGAACCCCTTGTTCAAATTGTGGTGCATAGCAGTTCTGGAAAATTTAAGACTGTCCTTAGTGAGCTGAGTCAAACAGAAGAAGGAAAGAAAGAAGAGCTGAGGTGGGATAGAGCACAGAGAAGTTATACTGGGACAGTTTAAAGAACCAAGTCACTCTGAATGCCAGCAGGTATAGTGTATATGACATTTTTTCCCTCTGATGCAGAGGAAAAATATCAGAGATTACCTGCCAACACAGAAAGCCCTGCACAAGACTGAAACTTTCACTGGCAAATGGTGCTTATTCCTAGTCCCTGTATGGGCAAGCTTATTTTTATATCTAGGACACCATATTAAAGCTGAAAACTTAATTTGGGATTCTTTGGTTCATTGTCTAGATGACCAAGAAAGGTCCTTATCTTCACATCTGATCTTCTTTGGAGACTCTCCCTCAGTGATTTCTAACTTTCCTGGAAAAAAATCCTATACCATATAAATTCTTCAGTATTCTGGATTAGACTATTAAACCAATATTATTTGTGGTTACTGGCACTCTGACTGAATGCAGCTCAGGACACATTCAGATGTATATGAGACTCTAAAACTATCCCCTTTTAACAGAAGATGCACTCCCATGACTGGGAATTTATAGAAAATGCACACCCTAGCTCCTCATTCTCTTTTGCCAATCGGAAATTACTCATTTGGGAAAGTCTTTAAGTCTTTAGCTAATGTTTTAAACTTTTCTAATTCCCCCTAGTGATACCATATTAAAAGTCAGCATGGGAAACTTCTTCCAGTAGACAGGTGACCAGACACTACCTTTCAATTTCTATCAAAAAAGAAGCTAACCAGGTAGTTCTGGACAAGATAATGGATTAAGAGTCAATAGTTTATTTGAATTAAAACTGTTGACCTTTCCCTTTAGAGATCATGTTAAATTAAATTGTCTTACTTCCAGGGCAGGCCAGAAGTCTTACTAGAGTAAGAAGCTCCTAAATGTGAGTTGTGTCTGTGTTGAATTGCAGACCCGTTCACATATCCAATCTGCCTGGAAATACCTCTGCTCCAGACAGCTAATTCTGTGAGCTGAGGGGTTGGTTTTTATTTTCCTGCCCTGACCTCTATGGCAGGTCAATGCCCCACTAAGGTCAGCCTGCTGTTGAACAACCATTCCACAAGGTTCACATATATTTTGCTGCATCAGTCCTGTAAATCAACAGGAAACCCACATGTTGGAATATACTGGTAGCAAATGAAAGGAATAAGAAGGAAGGGAGAATTACCAAAGACTGAGAAAATCACAAATAGAAAAAATCACTGCAGACTAAAGAGATGCAGCTAGCCTTTGGAGACAGATGAATCTAGTCTTTTGGACTAGACTCTGAGTACTAGTCTTTAGGAGATAGGCTGTACAGTGTTGAGTAATTTGTAGTTCTTCAAGAAGAGAAAGACTTAAATCACACTAGAGTTCTCCTCAAACACTCTGCTATGCTTTTCTCCTTGAAATGGCTTTCTCATTCCCTGAGAAATATCAGAAGTTGAATCAAATGCCAAAACATTAGTTTAGTGGGTAGGTTTCAGTTTTGTATGGCAGACAAAGACTAATTAAGAAAAGTAGCAATGATAATAGGTTTTGGAAAACCTCTTTTTCTTCCCAAAGTTATCGGATTCTCTGTTAGTTTTGGCAACTTCACAGAGAGCTCCTTAATGATGAATAATATGAAATCTACAGGCAGGTTTCTAGTTATCTTGACAGTTTGGGTGATCTTGTTATCTCTATGAGGTGAACTGAATATATTTATGTCAGGAATAAAGGCTGAGATAAGCTGAATCTCAAGACTGTGATATGGTTATAGCCAAGGCTGGAAATAAAAATATAGGGAAAACACACATTTCTCTCTGTGATCTTACTAGCTGTTAGTTTTATTTGGTCTATATCTAAACTATTATTCTCTCTTTCTCTCCTTCCTCTTCCCCAGAATAACTTGTGGCCAAGTACAGTAAATTTAATGGACAAACCCACAAGGCTAGAAATGAATACTGGCTTTTCTTAGTATCTGTTTATCCCATAAAGCTATACAAATATACTATTCAAACATACTTTTACCATTAGTAAATTGATTGTACTGATCTTACGGCATTCGAAGGCGTTTAGAGCACTCAGGAGGGAGATCAGAGATGTGTGAACAAAAGTTCTACCATCAAATGTAATGAGTTTAGACATCTAGTCATTTAGTACATAAAAAACAACTAAGAACCTATCACCAAATCTGAGAAATCATTAGCAATTTGTTCCCAGTACATGTTAGATTTACAATACACTCATTAGGTTACTAATAGAGAATTTTGAATACACACATGCATAGTTATGATTTCTACAAGTCATAAAAGGAAAGCTGCTAACTTTGACATCTAAAAATCTTTTTAGTGTTGCTTTTGACAAAGACAATTCTATTATAGAAAAATTATACTCATGATTTCAGAAAACCATTACAAAAGATGGTTATGGTTTTCTTTTTGTAGTTTTTTGCAAGAATTTGTGGAAATTATCTTAATGTACTTCACATGCAGACAAAAATATAATAAAAGCACGTCTGCGAAGCTGAACTGTCCTTTGACAGGTGGTTTCAGTAGTCTGAAGTATTCCGAATCCATTTATTTAATTAAAAGAGCTGACAAGGAAAATTAAAACTTCCCGGTGGCAATAGCAGTAATAATTAAAGACCAAAACATAAGAATCCACAAAACTTGAGTTTAACTGCACCAGAAAAGCAACTGTCCACACTGGGGATTCATGTTTATTTGTATAGCTGAAACTTCAAACTATTTATCAATGAATTATATAATTTATTTTTTATTTGCATAATGCACTTTGTGACCTAAGGGTTTTTACTGCAAACAGAAATGGTAGTGCTGCTTGTGCTACACAAATTACTAGAGGTGAGCTAACCTCAAAAGACTGAGCAATCTTCAGTTCAAATAGTCAGTAAGTGACTTTGTGATCACAACTTGAAGAAACTACCTGTGTTTCTGAATAAAAATTCTCATAACCATGAGGAGGAGGAATCTTATGAAAGACTCTTCTTTACTACTTCCTTGGTCACATAAAGTCTTGACTCTATTATTATTTTTCATAATGCCCACCCTTCATGATTCTCATGTAAGATTCCAACATCCCATGGAGATCATTGCCAAAAGCCATCTTTGAGGTTAAAATCTTACTGCTACACAGACAAGATGATGTTTATTTAGGAAGGCTGTTAGTTTGTAGCTAAACCAAGCAAAATATGTCATAGGAGGAAAATCCTGTGAACTCCAAGGAATAAGCCAACATCTAGCTACCAGGAGTCTTTTCTTTGGTCACACTGCCTCACATCTCTGGAGATGCTTTATTAAGTGTTTTCTGCAGAGGCAGTGCATCAGGTGTCTCTTTCACAAACCTCTGTTTTACATTCCCCCACTTCCTCATAGCTACCAAGAAAGTTACTGCTTCTACTCCTCTATTCCCCAGTATGCAAGGGATCTGTGAAAACATTTGCATTCATTCAAAGATGTAGACTTTGGTGTTGAGACATGCATTAGGAAGTCTTATGATAATCTGACGCCCTATGAGGAATGATGGAAGTTAGAGGACTGAAGGAGAGGATGGAAAGAATAACTATATGGAGAAAAAAACACTTGAAAAAAAGAAAGGGGGAAAGTAAACCCAACAGTTTAATGTAGTATTAGGAAATAGCTTTTAAAAACTTCATACAGTCTCACTAACAAGAACAGTATAATAGGAAAAAAAGAAAAAAAATGCACATTAAACCACATTTTGAAATAAGTATTTATTTAGAAGAAATCTATGATGAGAGATTTGAGCAGCTCTTCACAAAACATTTATAAAATTTTGTGTTTCTTTACCCCATTTTTAATGTAGATTTTTAAGGACACAACTGAAAACCTTCTCCCCAAAAAGGTTGTTTACCCATCTATTGCCATTTATTTAAGATCAGATGGTAACTAACACAGCTTGCCATGTCTTCATCCCAACACTATAAACAGAACACAGCTGCTTCTCCTTTCCAGCTTTGAAAAATGAGAATTTGACTTTCTCTGTTTAATTTTGTCTTAAGTTTCTACAAGATTATACTCTGGTTACAGTAAAACATCAGCTGTACAATTTTCTCTTTCTTTGGTTATTGTCCCCTTAGGTATAACATTTTAATCAAAGGGAGGTCAATTGTATCAAAATAAAAGTTTGCCAGAATTTATCTGGCATAAATTCTTCCCTTAAGATTTCATTATGAAGTGTTACTTCTGAAGAAAGCCCACTAAATATTCTCTAAAGTCTAAGAAATTCCTTTACAAGACAAGAAACATAAATTACATGGATTTGAATACAAAGGACAGAGTAAGCACTGGATGTGAAGATTAATCTTAGTCAATATCACATCAGTAGTAGTAAGGCATATTTTAAAATACCTTCATGCAGTGCATTCATTATAGGTAGATAAAAGGTTAACTACTGAATATGATAAAAAAAAATTTGCATCCACTTTGGAACCAAATCTACACTTCTAGCAAGTTGGAATTTTCTGCATTCTATTGTACAAATGGTAGAAAAACTTCTGTCATTTTTAGTAATATTCATGAATACTTGACAAATATTTCTGGTTTATTTTCAATGCTGTGTAAACAGAGCACTCAGAAAGGTGGAGGTATGGCTCTCTACAGGATTATATTTAGCAGAAAACTCCGGTTGAAAAGTTCCTGAGCTGTTACACTCCTTTTTTTTCTTAACTTCTCCATTTACTACTCCTTCAGTTGTGTCAGCACAACTGTTCACAGGACCATTCAGCAAAACAGATTGATGGCTTGCTCTTAGAAATCAAAGTTCTAGATTTTTTTCTAAATCTGTGTCACTTCACTTTTCAGAACAATCTTACAATGCAGATGTTGGAGCAGCTAACTAGAAACACAAGCATCTGGGAAAGACATTTCTTGCCCTGCCTTTCCAATAAAATAAAATATGCAACTGTGTAATTCCGCACAGAGTTCAAAGGGTTAATGAGTAGGAAGCTGCATCTTGCTGGGAACAAGGCAGAGTTCTTGCTGAGAACAGGCAGAGTGGGGAGCAGAAGACAGTTCTAACTAGACTTTCTAAGCCTAGCTTTGATATCAATCTGTAACATTTTTAATATATTTTGTGGTAAATGATAATCAACTAACAATTTTCTGCTACCCGTAGACATTTAATTAAGTGCCTATAAACCTCTTCAGAAACAAAACAAAACAACAACCAAAAAAATCAAACAAACAAACTGAATGTGGGTTTTCTAAGTGCCAGGTGAGAACTTGATCAGAGGCTTTACAGAGAAGAGAACAAATCTCAAACAGACCTGATTGAGGACCATCTTGACACTGATGACCCAAAAGTGTTTGGCAGATTTCAAGATCAGTATTAGGAGACTCAAGATTTTATACAGGTTTTCACATTCAAAGCAATAAGATTAAAGATTGACTGTCTCTATTCCAGCCCAAACTGTATATGCAATGGGTATACCTTTATTGAAGTTGGCCATACTGTCACCTAAATGCATACACACTCAGGCAATCATCTAAATCACGTATTCATGCACACTGGTATTCTGATTAACTGTCAGTGTCCTACAGTGTTAAAATTGTCTTCTTCACTTAGTCTTTCTATTCATTTGCTGAGTCTTGTTTATAAATTCATCATAAGTCTTAAAGAAATAGTCTACCTGTCTCCTTGTGCACCATTCTGAGTACCGTTTATCTATTGCTATAATGCTGCAATTACTCTAACAGGGCAGCACCACCATATTCCTAATAAATGTTTGCTAAGAACATCTAGCCTGAGGGCAAAAGTAAAGTGTCTGAGCAATTGAACAATCACAAAATGACCAAACGAGTGAAATTATGCAAAATACTTATGAATTATAGGGTTTTTTCTGTTTACATGAGATGAGTGAATAGTAATATTGTCTAAACATGTAAAGCAGATTATTTGTCTTTGTTGTTCTTGCTCTCACTTCACATACTGCATATAAAAGTAGAATGAGTTAGGACTTACTTTTCTAATTCTGTAAATAGAAGCATACATTATCCAGCACTTCTGGCTTTAGAATGGTGCAAAAGAGCAAATAAGGAAAATATGAAAATGCCCTCATCCCAGGAGAATTTATGAGCCTGGGAATACCAGAACTTGCTAATCGGCTAAACCTATAAAGCAATAGCAAAAAAATGGTTAGTGCACTTGCGGTATGTTTGTCTTAATGATTTCAGGATGGTGGTTTGATGCCTGTGGCCCCTCCAATCTCAATGGGATGTTCTACACAGCTGGGCAAAACCATGGAAAGCTCAATGGCATCAAGTGGCACTACTTCAAAGGCCCCAGCTACTCCTTGCACTCCACCACCATGATGATTCGTCCATTAGAATTTTGAAGGCATTCAGCAGTGAAACTCAGATCAAACCAGGTTGACATTGCCCTCAGCATCACCACTATCACTTTCTGAAGGTAAAATGAGTTTCTTGAAACCAACACATAGGGAAGATGCAAAGTCATTTCATTTTCACACCATAACCAGCAAAAACTTCACAGCAGTCACCCCGAGTTTCGATCTCTGAGGAAGGCTTGCTTTAGAAGCAGGTAGGTGACTGCCATGATTTTCCAGAGAACAGCTGGATCTAGTTATTCTGCTGAAATCTGATGCTTCTCAGTGGATGTCATCTTCTTTTTTTTTTTTGGCATAAAAAATGCCAAAAATTACCAGATTATTTAGCATCAGAATCTGAAGAACTGAAATGTATGAACCACAGTCTATTGAGTAGAATGCTTTTCAGCAGTAAAATGTGAACATTATACACACAAGAAAGGATTACAGACACATTTTTATTAAAATTCATCTTAACGCACTCAAGGTGATGACTGCAAATATCATTTTTCTTAAATGGACTGAGTTTGAATGGTGGATGTATTTATGTTTGTCCTAGAGTCAAATATTTTGTGCAAATAATGTTTTTCATTAAATCCCTTAAGGACTTTTTTTTCATAAATAAACTGAATCAAACATATGAAGAATGACAAAAGTAATAACCATAAATTATTCAGTTGCTCTGTAGAGGTAAATCAGATAATTGGCATAATCCCTGAGCTAGGATTTATAGTGTGATAACAAAAATAGCTGTGTTTTGAGTTTTTTCCCTTCTTTCATTAAAAGCAGTCGGACTGCCATGTAGAAAAATGGAAGTTTTAATGAATGTGAAATATTGGCCCAAAAAAAATATAGGATTTTGCATGGAATATTTCCATCAAAACTACACAGGAAGGTAAATTGTTAGGATATATAAAAAATTCATAAAGGCATATCTTAAGGCAATGGATTCATTCTGCAGTATCCTTGCATGTGCTCAATTTATCATTATTTTACTTTTTATTGTCTTTGTGAATATCAGAAGCATGCCAGTTCTACACAGTGCTTAGGCTACAACTATAAAAAATACTAATCAGAACTGTATAGAAAATAAAGAATTGTGAACTTGTAAATAGCATGTTTATATTTCCTTTAATGGTCATTTGATTTGTATAGGCAGCCCTGACCCTACTCAAAGTGTGCAAAGCCTCAAAAGGATATAAATATTAAAAGAACTTCAGAAGACTTCTTACAGGTTGCTAACAAGTAATTGTTATATTAAAATATTGCAAAAGTGTGGGGCAAGTTGCACAATTCAACCATTGGAAAAGATAAAGTTCTATAATAACCTTCAAGAAATTAGCTGGGTGGCCCATGAGGGTACAGAGACACCTCTCCATTTATAGTCCCTTGTGATTTAGTCATATGAATAAAGTCCATTTGGGAAAGTACCTTGCAGTCATTCTATTTCTGCTATATATAATATGAAAAGGTTTACTCTGCTCCCACTGAAATCAAAAGTAACATTCTCATCAACTACATTGGGACCAACATGACTTGCAAAATCTGCACGTAGGGAGTTTTTTGCTTGTCTGTTTATTGCTTTGTTTCATTCATTAAAACGTTTCTGAGATCAGGCACAACAAAGACCTGAATCTTTTTTAAAGGATGTTGAAGATAAAGTAACCTCTCTCTCTTTTTTTTTTTTTTTTTTTTTAAGCTGCTTGGATTTTTTAAACATCCCTTCTTAAAGATTGCAAGGCCCCACAGGGTTCATCTGGTTGTGTTACAATTTGATGTTTGGGTTTAAGTGGGAAGATCTTTTGGTTTGTGTATTTGTATATATTTATATATATATTTGAAATAATCTTGCATAAGGGTTCGTTTGCTGTGTTCTGCTGAATAAGTTACCAAACTACTCCTTACTCAGCAGTTTCTTCACAGAACTGTTTTGTATCAGTTTCCAGTGGGTTTTTGAAATGGTCTTCATTTATGTGCAAAATATGTGGTCCATCCTCCTCCATACTCTCAAAAGATGTATTTTTGCAGGTCTCCAAGTTTTTTGCAGATCCTATTGCAAAAGGCAAAACACATTTAAAATCAAAAGCATGATATTTACTGTTTATTTATCTGGGTTTGAAAAAAATGTGGATTTGGTTTCCTATNAAAAAATGTGGATTTGGTTTCCTATCCTTTATAATAAAACATTTTTTAAAATTGCAGTGTCTGTGATTTGACTTACTTTAAATATACCCTTCTGTGACAGGCTGACAACGTTACCAGCTCCCATCTCTCCTTGTAAGAAATATCAGTAAATTTAGAGAAAATTTAGGAAGGAAATCTGATTAGAGTTTGTCCAGAAATTAATATTTTTAATCTTTCAATATATTTTATTCAATTTACTTGATTAAAATTGTAATACTATATTTCTTATTTTAAGCTAAATCAGACAACTCTATCAATCTTTAAAATAAAATTTTTCTTGAATTCTACAGGCAAAGATGCAGACTGAAGTGTGCTGATTGTTTCTCTTTATGATGTACTCTGTCATTCACCTGATCACATTGCATGGAAGTGACAAATGTCCAAGTGTCCATTGATCTCTTAGCCAGAAATGACTCCTGTTCCATGTGTATGTCTTTAACACTACAGGGATCAGTTTCAGCATATCTTTGTAGTCAATTTATACTCATTTTCTCAGGAATTTTTGCTTGATTGCACTTGTTCCTTGTATTCATTCAGACAAACATAGCTTTTTAAATCAACACCAAACTACATATATAAAAGCACATTTTGCTCCTTAAGTTGAACATATATGTACTGCATGAATTAAAGTAAAAATGGTCTTTTTGGATTTGATTTTTATAAAATGTTGCTTGCATTGAAAGTTACTAAAAAATAGTCTATGCTCAATGATAATAGTACCTTTACTGTTAACTCTTTACAGATAAATTTCTTCCTATTTTATAAAACAGGAATACACAAAATTATTGCAAATTAATATACATGTTTTCCATAGCATATAGATCCTTAATGTTTAATATCTTCTAAGACTGGAGATGTAATTTAGATGCACAATTTTCTAAGTGCCCTAGCATCCAGTACTGGCCTACTAAGTAGGCAAGTCATCTACATTTATAATCAGTCATGCAGCAGGTTCCCAAGACAGAGTTCCTTAAAAACATAACTACAATAGCAACTATACATACTGTTGTGTAAAAGTAACAACAACTATAGCAACTTTCTACTCTGCAGACCTGCAGCTCAAACCACAGCCCTGACTCTGCCTCAATAACCTCATTTAGGATTGGCACAGTACTCACTTCTCCTTTGGGAAGAGCAAAGCTGAAACAGCACTTACAGGAGCTTTACTCTCTAGGTAGGATCAAGTATAATTTACAACCAGACTGTGCTGTAGTTATGCCAGAAAGCATTCCTACCTACCAGCTTTTATGAGCTGGACACCTTCAGGAGAGAGACAGTGACTCCTGGAGGTAGTTGATGCTGCTGGTGTTGCCTGACTCTGACCCCCATAAACAAACAAATTGACAAGTTTGAGGAAAGTTTGGCATGGCTAATGTTTTTCTTTCCTTTTCTCTTCTCTTCTCTTTTCTTTTCTTTTCTTTTCTTTTCTTTTCTTTTCTTTTCTTTTCTTTTCTTTTCTTTTCTTTTCTTTTCTTTTCTTTTCTTTTCTTTTCTTTTCTTTTCTTTTCTTTTCTTTTCTTTTCTTTTCTTTTCTTTTCTTTTCTTTTCTCTCTTCTCTTCTCTAATTTCCATTTTGGAGTTCATCTTTCATCCACCAAGGATGATTGTTTAATCTTTCTTTGATAGCTTAACTTAGTGCTCTTCGTCCCATAAAACCCTCAGACAAAATTCTCCTCCTGAACTCACGCAGCAGTTCTTGTCTCCCTTCAAGTCAAAAGAGTATTACATTGCCAGGCACCAATACTGTCCTTTTTGAAAGGTTTCTTTCAGACCTTGTGCCTCATCCTAACAACAACAAAAATCCCCAAAACCCAACAGAACAACAACATCTAAACAAACCAACAAAACCAAAACTTGTGTGACACCAGCATCTCTTGGTCTTTTCAGGCCACAGTGAGCTGCCCCACAACCTGAAGACTAGATCAGAAAAACTGCCTCAGTTTGATGTAATCTAAAACAGAATAATGACACTACTACAAGTCAATAGATAATGCAGGAAAACAAAGATTTACAACAGGAATAACATGTTCAGGTTAACATTTTATATAAGTAAATACTCAGAGGAAAAAAGGAAAAAGTTTATATTTTTGGCACAACTTGGTACAATATAAATACATAAAATATATAGTTTAAACAGCTGCTGGAACTGTGGAGAAAACGGCAGAGAACTCATCCCATTGCAAAGAAAGAAACCATCTTGCTATCTCAATCTGCTCCAGAATGTAAAGAAGCCTTCATTTCTGAAGTTTCTGCTGTCTGCTGCCATCTATGGTTCAAAAAGGAAGCTTTTCCAAATATCAGTTCATCTCAGAATCAACTAAATATGCAAAGAAATATCTAAAAAAAGAAAACTGATAGGACTAATAGAAATGGTTAGGATGTCCAGCAAGGATGACCAAAGTTTAGTCTGTATATAGGTTCATGCTTTCAGTTTTAAAAATGCTGAACTCCCACTGATTTTACTTTATCCCGAATGGATAAAAAATACATTGCTTTTACAGCTGTGTAGACTTTGTTTAAGGAAAATTAAAATATTTACAGTGAAAAAAATGCTCCTAAAAACATAGGTGATTGAGAAAGGGGAATCACACAAAATATTTCTGAAAGGTCATATTTTATCCTGAGTCATATTTAACAATAAAAAAAATACCATATCTTTTCAAGAGGTCAAAAATTCCTTTTCTCTTAGCTGCACCTGAGTGATGTTGGCCACAAGGTGGTTCAAATTAACATGAGCAGAGCAACCCAAACTGCTAATCCTGTTGCCATATCACTTTTTGACCTTTCACTTTCCAGTGTTCCAACTACAGTCACTATGAGGTTATGATTTACAGGTCACAAGGCCAGAGATAACCTTAGATATTAGTAGGACTCCATGTCATTTTTTTACAAAAACCAGAAATGAATCAATAAATCTTTAGAAAGCTGAAGAAATCCAGTTGTTTGTGCCCTTTTGTCCACTTTCAGTTTCAGAAGCTGTGGACCTAGCAGCATTAAACAAATAAAAATGAATGCAGATGAAACAAAACCAGAAACAATGTGGTTACCTGCAGGTCACAAGCATGATGGACAAACACCATTTTGCTCATGACAACCAAGGAGGTGCTCCACTCCACATCCAGGTTTATATGGTGCCTATGCTACATATAGCATGGAGGACTTGGTGCTGTGTTAAACAATTAGTGAGGATTTGAGTCTGAGCACCTCGGCTGTAAAGAAACATAGACTTCATGAGTATGTGCTATGAGAAAAAGCAGTATTTTAAATGGAAATTTAATGGCTAAAGGGCCATTTTTCACGGCAGCTGTGCCCTGGGATTGTGGTTGAGTTCTCATTTGCCATGCATGCCACCATGGAGATTGGAGCCTCATGGTGAAGGTCCTTCCTCCCACTCTTCTTCTTCTTTGGATCAAAGGAAGCTTTTGCCATGAAGGAGGTCAGGCACCACATCCCACACTAACCTGAACAACCCTTCTCCGGATCATTAATATATACCTGAAGGAGCCCAAATCAGCATCATTATTTAATATGCTTGTGTCTAGTAAGAACCAGTATTTTCAGAACATGTCACACATAATGGATAAAAGAAAATGAATGTCTTAATGCACAGCAATTCTACTCCGACTAAAGGCAAGGGAAGCTAGATAATAAAATGAATGTAAAGCCTTTTGAAGTACTAACATCTGTGATCGCCTGGTTAGTCAAGCTGCTTCAACAGGGACTGAAGTATCCCTCTGGCAGTACTTCTTCTACCACTGTTTATGTTGATGTCTTTAGCTCCTAGAACTTCGGAGCAGGCTCAGCATCTATCAAAATGGATTCTGAATTTGTGGCCTTTAAGCTGGTACATAATGTAAATTAAGACAAAACAAAACATTCTCCTTTCTCCACCAAAAAAAACTTAGTAAAGGCTATTTCTTTCTGTGTTCTCTTTGTTAGAAACAACCACCAACAAGGCTATTACAAAAAATAGCATGGCAGGGGAAAAAAAGAATTTTGGAGTCTACTAATTTCCTGCTTCAGCGAGAACATGATGAAATTCCATTTCTGTTAGCACCTGTCTGTCTCCCCTGCTGGAATCTGCAGGTCACCATATTAAACTGTTATCCAGGAAGGAACGTGAACAGCAATGTACTAAGTATGTCAAAACACTGACTGGATTATCAAAGAGATCTAATTTGTAGGAGAAATCTTTAGTGCTCAGTGAGTGAATTATGAGCTTAGTGTCATGGAAGGGATATTCCACTAGGAAATATCAGGTTACTGTATGCATCCCAATGTATTTATCTCCAGTATTGCTCTGCATATGGTTATGAGACACAATGATTGTTGACAAGGCAATTGCAAGATTGACAAGCTTCTGCTGGGGAAAAAGAAAAAAAAACCAGTACTCTCTCTAAAAGTGATGTAACTGCCATCAGCCAGGGCCATCCAGCTCCTCAACTGCATTGCTGATGATTAGGGGTGTAAGAGCTGTCTCAACAGGACAGCCAGTGCCTGGGTTATTCTTAGCCAGGACCCTGCTTATTCCAGCTCAGCTGCAGTGCATGACCCACCCAAAAAGCTGATGGGTAATTTCTTAAAAGCAGTAGACATCCAAAATCTTTCTCAAATTTTATAGGCAATGAACTGAACTTCTGCTCCCCACACATTATTTTCCAGCTGAAAGCTGCTGCTGAGTTGTCCTCCTCCGACTCCTTTGTTTTATTTTATGTATCCAGGTGAGAGAAAACCCTTACAAAATGAAACTACGTTACTGTTTTCCAATGTTTAATGTTGCACAAAGGAAAAGAACAGCAGGCTGGGGAAATATCAGGAGATTGTCACTGAGGTTTTCTTCGTAACTTGAATAAACAAAATTGAGGAACATTGGAAAAAAAGGTAGTAGTTAAAATGGAATAAAAGTATATCTGAGAGTGTGAGCCTTCTGGATCATCCCAGGGCCTCCATCGTAGGGAAGTCCCACCATGACAATAGATGGAGTTCAGTCTCCACAGGGTCAAAGTTAAAAATAGTGACATAGCATTGGTGATGCTCAGACAAAACCAACAACAAGCAAAGTGTGTCTGTCTGTCTGATTTAATGTCTCACTCTATATGAAGTGTGAAAAAGCAAAGGAAGTATGGGGCATGATCAGACATATAAGTCCTGGGTTTTTTTGTGGTCCACCAATTGCTACGACCAGGACAGTCACTTCATTTGTTGGTGACAGAGTTACTCAGTTTATGTTCACTGGCCTCAGTGCTCCTCTCAAAGCTCCTTCACAAACGCAGACTTAAACGGAGAAGCAATAATTCAGGAAGTCTCCTAACACAGCAGGGTTCCATTTGTAATATGGAAGGGTTAAGACTGAAAACCAAAGAAGTTTAGTTCTATTTTCAGAAATCAGTACCTAATGCAGGATTATCTTTAATGACAGACACCGAGGTGTCAAAGGACTGTGTCAGGTTTCAGACCTTTCCATAGCTTAAATTCCCGTGTTTAATCAAAGGTTAACTGAATCATTGCTGGTGGTGAAGAGTTACTTCAATGTGGCATTGTTGTGGGTGGCCTACAATAACTAATACCATATTTGGGCAGTGCTCTCCTACATGTAAACATATTTTGCATGCATGTCTGTGTACAGAAAATATATGAGAGTATACAAACTATCTCTCAGGAAACAGTGCAAAACAGTTCTATCTTCAATTATTTCTTAACTGCTTCATTGTTTAGCTGAATAACATTAATTTTTGTCTTGACTCTTCAAAAGTATTTCCTTTCAAATAGGAAAAAATGAAAAAAAAACCCATCCAATTAGCTTTCTTTGGTTCCAGAGCATCACCACTCATATCAGCAGAATTCTGGGGGTTACTTTTGTGTTGGGCTGCATTTTCTTATTCACTTCATTTTTTTCTATGCAGTGTATTACTTACAGAAAAAAAGGAATTAAACTTTTGGGAACCGATTATCTATTAGCTTTGCAATACTCTGAATATAAATATAAAGTAGGATGCAAACCAGAACTGGATTCATATGTCACAGCTGAAACTTACATATTATTTTTCCCATCTGTAACAATTTGTATGTAAATAATTTTTGGGAAGAGTATGACTGCAGAATCTATGTGTATTTTTGATGTTCAAATGTAGCTTTGTACCAAGCTTTAAAGAATATTTCTTTCCATCCATTATTGCTTGCTATAGTATCTAAATTTTTCTTTAGTTTAGCTGATGCTAACACCTGGAATTCTAATAGCCTACATTGATACTTTCTCCAAAGTATTTATTTTGAGGTAATTTATATTTTCATACTTCACAGGTCTTCGTCAAATAATATATGAAATTTCTATGGTATCATGAAGTATATAGTCTTATAAAATGCTAACATATCTAGCACTTCTAGATTTGGTTTGTAAAGTTTCCAGGTCCAAAAAAGGTGAATTATATGATTAACCAGGATGCTTTAAAAAATTGGAACTAAAAGTTCTTTCCACTATAATTAAATATAAAACCCATGATTGCCTGTTTCTATAAAACAGTGATTTTTCACAGATTTTCTATTATACAGAAATATTCAGGGCAGAGTGATTTCTTTTTAGAAATATTTGTGGTTTCCCTGAAAATCCTGGAATGAAATGTTTGGGTTTCCAGTGAAGGGTCCACATATTTTGGTATTATGGTGGAATAATTCATCTTTTTTATTGACTCCTCCCTTTCTACTTTCAAATTCCACTAAGGAAACTAACAATTAGCTATAAATAAGAAACAATAATTATTGCCTTTCTGAAAAAAACTGTGGGAAAATTGGTTTTCCTTCCCCTCCCCTCTACATTTTAGGTAACATAAGTGCATGATTTAGTGTCTGAAAATGTACTCCTGTTTTAATGCCTCTGTAATTCAAGTTGAACAGCTGTCCCAACCCTACTATAATCATAATAGCATAAAGCTAGAAGAGATAAGCAGAGCAGAGGAAGTATTCCTTACTGTGATTAAATGTCTTGTACAGAATTTCATAGAAAACTTGAGTACTTTTTCTTGTGTATCTTTTTTCAGTGGTATCCAAAGGAAAAGCACTATTTTCCCCAAGCCCTGCTGAAAATAAAACATGATCTGAAAGCAATTACAATTTGTGTAATGCATAAATGTGCAGGTGCAGTCAACTTACTTCTCTGAATCCTGAGCTCTCAAGGTGGCATGTAAAATTCTGAAAGCTAGCAGGAATCCTCTTCCATTTCCAAACAGTGCTTTCTTGCTATATACTCCCTTTTGGTTTTCTTTCTGTCCTGGTTACAGTCACACCTTCATTCAAGTAGCCCACATGGAAATGAAATTTGTCATAACTAGGGAAATACAAGTGTCACCATAGCCTCCTGAAGGTCTGCCTCCTACTTCAATTAAAAAAAAAAAAAAAAAAGTATCCATGCCAAAAAACAAAGTTCTGGTGCTGAATTTCTCACCATTTTTGGTCAAGCATAAAGGCCAGCTCTCGACTGGGTTAATAAAACAGCATGGAATCTGCTGGATGCAGAAAATTATGTAAGTGGACTGCACGCTAAGCCAGCCTCTTCTGATGCTGGATATATAAGGGTTTTAAGAGAGTGGGGAACCTGCATCTGCTCTAAGTTTATAGGTAGACATAAAATTATTATTACATGATCCAATGTGGACACAAATCCCTGGACTACCCAAGGTATTCATTTTAGTTTTGAGAAGACTTTGATCTGTTGACAGTACTATTTTCTGTTCTAAATAACAATTAAGGCATTAGAGCAGTAAGACTGAAGCCAAGTTTTCTGTAGATTCCACCCCACAACAATAGATGTCAGATTGTAACACAGGATAAGTCATATAACAAAAGAAATAATCCAAATTTTGCTCATAAAAACCCTCCACAACCCGTAGTATAAAATCTAATCCAAAAATGACATCTGCAGTTTTAAGCAAAGCAGTGTTACTTGAGTGATTAGATATCATGTTTGACCATAAAGAATTCATAGCCTTCCTTTGTTCCAAAAGTTATCTAAGCTGTGAATTTATATTACTTATTTGTCCAATACTTTAGATTGCAGTGGAAGTAATGAAATGTGTCAATAATTTGTTACTTTAGACTCCTTGCCTCAGAAATCTGGTTTTAATTCCATCTGGACTAGCATCTACTTCTAACTGTTTCAACATATCCAAGGCCAAAAAAAACAAGTCTAATGCTAAATTGAAAATCTGGGAAACATTTCAGTGACTCAATCAAAACTAAGAATCATTAGCAGTCACAATTTCAACTCTAAAACTTAGCAAAATAACTGTTGAAGATAGAAGTGTACCCCTAGATTTTGGGGCTTCTTCAGAGATAGGGATCTGAGTGAGATTTCACAATGATGAAGTTGAGTAGGAAAATATTTCTACAGCAGCTGCAGCATTCATCTGAAACCTTCACCAAAGCCTTAGGGATAGTGCTGCTCCCATTTGTCACTACTGGCACACACTGAGCCCAGTCTATGCCATCAAGAAGAGAGCAGAAACTCTCCTCTCACAGTCACTTGTTTTCCCTGGTAAGATTAGTAGCCATTTGACAAAGAGATGTGTGGTAGACAGTTGATTCAAAGAAACCTAAAATACATGAGTGACAGAGATAGGATTAATTTTGCTGAAGATCTCTTCACAGCAGTCAGAGAAGAAGAAAACATGTTCCTTTTCTTAATTCTTCTCTTGCATGTTATAAAACTATATTTTTTAATGTATATGTATATACATATATAAAGGTAAGGAAGATTTTTCTTAAAGTGAGAACAATAGCCTTAATTTTCAGTCATGAGTAAAGGCTTCAATGTGAGAGTTTAAAATAAATATGGAAGAGGCAATCACTGTTTATAGATGGCCTTTTTGTATTTTTTTAATTTCAGAATTGAAATTATAATATGTGTTAAAATTTTCCCATTATGTGTATTTGTCACTCCTAGAGTAAGAATCTCTCATATTTTCCCTATATTAAGAGTTCTTGAACTTTATAGAGTAACTTGGGATATATTTGTTGTGAGACTCCAACTTTTACTTTGACTTATTGCAATCCCATGCAATTCATAAAATAATTTACCATTAATCTGATTTGATGGTAAAGCTCTTTCCATATGGCCCGTTGGAAAGCTTCCATTTGACAGTTGTTCATTTTGTTAATTCTTCTGCCTAATCCATGCAATCTAGTGGATGGTGTCCCTGCCAGGCAGGGGGGGTGGAACTAGATGATCTTTGAGGTCCCTTCCAACTCTGACAATTCTATGATTCTATAATGAATTCTTGACCTTCATTCAAGTTTCAGGTTTACTATTCCTGAAGAAGTTCTTCTTAAAGCCATAACTTCAGTATTTGCTGAAGCTGGCCCCTCTCTGTGCTCACCTACTACCCAGTTTTTCCAACAAAAGTTACCTGAAATTATTTCAACATTGGCAGTCAACAAGAAGTCAGCTGACCCCAGTAGGTCAGCTATCATTTGATGCCCTAAGAGGAAAATAAAACCATTAATCTTGAGGTGATTTTATCCTTAAAAATACTTATACAAGAACATTGCTAAGCTCATGAACATTGCTCATGTTCACAAACTAAGCAAATCAAAGCTCTAGTGAATTATACTATCCCTCTGCTGCTCTGCTGGCTCTTCCATGTGGCAGAATACAGTTTAGAGAAACTCTGAAATATTTTAAAGTATTTTTTGCCTCCTATTTCTTTTGCAAATCTCTTGGTCTTAACACTGAAGAAACAGGAGTATTCCAAATTTATTTATTTATTTTTCATTGTGTCTAATCCTACAAGGTCCTAGGAATCCTAAGTGCAAAGTTTAAGTATGATAATGGCTTAAAAATCTTAAGGCAAAAGAGTTTAAGAAACACCTTTAACTTCATTAACCAGTTTTCCTGAAGCAGAGAACATTCAACCACATCAGCTTAAAGTTCTAAGATGTTTATATGATTAAACTATCTGAATAACTATGATGAAAATCCTGTATTTTTTGTCTGCCTCTCTAGTAAATCACCCTGCACCTCTGCAGTAATAATATCCGTCAGGAATTCCAACCAGCTCAAGCATGTTCTCCACTTCCTGAGAACATGTGGCTGGTCTCAGGCTGTCAATTTTTCTGAGGGTATCTTTATTTGATCTCATGAAACACTTTTGTCTCATATGAGGCTAAATGCATTGATATATATTTTCTAAGTAAATCCCCAGACCACCTTGTTAATAATGAGGTTATACTAACTGTGGCCCAGTCCTTGGAGATCTTGCTTGTACTAAGCAAAATCATAAAAAATAGCTGCTTAAGCTTCTTTAATTTCTAACCCCTCTTTCCTTATCAGCTTTGGACAAATATCATTTGGCTTGATGCCTTGTCAACAATATCATCCCTTGACTCCTAAGTAATCTTTCCTGGGGTGGTTAGTGTATTCTTTAATTTTTTTTCTGATTTCCATAAAGGTGTATTACTATTTTGGCTTTCTCAGCTTTTGCATTTACAGCAGTATTTACAACACAATCATTCCACACCTTTGCTATTCCCACTGTTTTGTTTTTAAAATTCAGACTGTCTACACCACCAAAGCCAGCCACATAATTATAGTTTGTAAAAGAAACTTGGTAAATGGAGAATTCTCAAAGAAAATTGATTCCAGCAGTGGGTTAGCATAAACTACAGCAGTTTAAAGTGTCATATGTTACACTGAAATAAATTTCAGTTTGATGAAAAAGATACATTTTTTTGGTTTGATGGCTATTACTACAGGGATTGAATTTGTTATTAGAATTATCTCTACAAGTTGAACAATTTCTTTTCCCACTAAATCACTTACTGAGGATGTCACTGTCACTAAATGTAAGTTAGGACAAATCAGGTTCTGTGTTTTCCCTCACTTTTACAAGTATCTGGTTTTGGAACCTGCCAGTTGTCAGAGAGATTTGATACTTTATGTTGGAGACTTTATTCTTGACATTGCTCCAGTCTGCAAAATTGCATGTTGTTCTTTTGCTGTGATTCTGCACTGATGAAGTGACTCTCAGTGAGAAGAAAAATAAATGTGTTTAGAGAAGATAAAAAAGTTATCCCTGGATTGCTATTATATAACAATCATGTACCAGAGGAACCTAAAAACCAATTACAGCAGGAAACAGTTCCCACCCTGTTCTTTTCTGTGCATACACATACATAGAGAAGACAGTATGTGCCCGATAATTTACAACCTGCCAACAGAGAACAGATGGATGAGACAAACATATTGAGTTCTGAATATGTCATTTGCTTCCAAGACATCTCAAATCTCTAATTGGAGTCAAAAGGCTGAATTTATACTGAGTTTATAATCAATAAAGTGATGAGAAAGATGTTTACTAGTCACTGATTTTTAATCAAAATTGAGAGAAAATTTTTGTATAATAGATATCATGTTGACACTACTACTATTACACTGAAATATGAAAGGACTAATTAAATTATACTTGGAAAACTTAAGGAATAATATGCAAAAAATACGTAAATGGATAAGTTATTCAGTGTCTCAAAATCATACTGTACTCTTGAGCATTCTCTTTCACAATAGCTGGAAAAACTGTAACTGTTGCTTTTGCAAATGTAATCAATTTATGCTTCTCAAAGATATTTGTTAAGGTGTGTAGGTAATCAGATATTACGAAGACTTAAACTGACAGTTCTGTAGCTATTCAGTTTCAAGTAGATGCATCACTCACGCAGATTGCCACAGATGATTGACAGTCCTACTGGAGCTGAAACAGACTCCAGGCCTCCGCAGCCCATCCCAGCAAGGGACAGAGACTTAGCTTCTATGGGGAAAAAGAAACTAAGAACTGAAAGCCCACAACAATTTAAATCCCACACTAATTTCCCCTCAAGTGTTGGCAGCTGTTCTGTTCAGTGCACTGAGCACAGAATCACAGACCTTCAGTCCACAGGATTTATCACAAGGCATTTATAAGCAGCTGTGGGTGGTAGCTTGCTCATGGTTTGTGTGCTCACAGAACAGAAGGGGGTATCCAGCCACATTGACCAAAACATTGCACAGATAATCTTTACAACAAGTAATCTTTCCTGAGATCACCAAGCATTGCAAACTTGGGACATAGCATTATTGTGTGGTGAATTATGAGTAAAATCAAACATGCAATACTCCCACATCTACCGTTTAACCCTGTTGCAGAGACTGAAAAATGAGGAATAACATGTTAAAGTTTTATCCTTTTAAAATGTTGTATTTTAAATACGGATTTCTATGTCTGTCTTAACAAGGTCTCTGTCTTTCATATGTGCTTTTAACTTTCCATTTTAAACAAAACTGACATAGCAATAGTGCTCTAGCAGTTTATGCCATTTCCTGTGAATACTGCAGCACTTCTCCCTCCTCTGGACAGCTAGTGTTTATAGACACCAACTTCAATTGGGTGGCAGTTTCCAAAAGAGAACAGAGGAAAGCTTCTATAAAGTAAAATCAAACTCCTCCTTATATTCTGTTTTTCTGTAGAAGAACCCCTACACAGCAGGTGAAGCCTAAGACATGGCTAAAAGCAGGTGCAGAATGTAGGGATTATTTCCATGAATATTGCAAAGGAACATCTTCATTCAGAGGCCATGTTTTTTATTTAACAGCTACAGATTTTATCCCAACATTTTTATAATCAAGGATTTTGATCATTTGAACTTTTAGTATTTCCAGAGTTCCAGGCAATCTGATTTTTACATCATCTTGTGCCGGAAAGTGAAAGACAGCAAACAATAATTCGCTGTTCTCCATAACTATGGATTACATACTAGGACTAATTCAACTATACTTAGAAAACTTAAGGAATAATATGCACAAGAAAAGTAAGTGGATGAGTTATTCAGTGTCTCAAAATCATACTGTGCTCTTTTGTGTTCTCTCTTTCACAACAGCTGGAAAAACTGTGTAACTTGTTTTTCCAAATGTACCTCAACTTATGCTTCTCAAAGGTAATTTGTTAAGGTGTGTATATATTATATATTAATGGACTATGTATTCCTTCATTTATCTCTTGAGTAGTGGTAGAGATTCATTCTTCATTTGTTATATGGAAACCATTTCAAAATAAAATCACTTTCATTGCCCTCTTCTTGTCAGTCTCCATCTCCTCTTTCCTGTGCTGTTGTACTTTTTGTAATGCAGCCAGAATTCAAGAAGAGCCTCATAGCATTGTACAGTGGTAGAAGGTTTTTAATCCCTGTTTTCTTTTCTGTTGCTTTCCAACACTTGATTTGCTTGAACTGTTGAACAATAAGCTAACTGAATTACAAGGCAAGCTCTAAGCTTCTCTAGTATCAGCTCTCCCCCCCGGCATGTATATGCACTAAAAAGGGTTTTTATCCAGTGTTTGCTACCAAGAGGACTACCATGCTCTTGTTAAAGTTTCTCTGTGTAGACAGCATGATAGGAAGTAATGATGAGGACATGGGGGTTCATGGATGGCTTTTGGTGACAGATATCAAGCTGTAGTTGCCCTATTAGGCTTCCCAGTGATTCAGGGTTGGATATGGAAAGTGGCTGTTGGCCAAAGAATCCATAGCTCAAATTATGGATTCCTCTCTAACTTTCATACACTTCATCTTCCCCAAAGGAGCCACAATATTTAAGGAGAACAAGCAAGTATCTCACTCCATAACTACCCCATCTTGCTTTCTCTCTAACAAGCTGTAGTTTCACCATCTTCATGAATCTTTGCTTCCTGAAGCAGATCTGTGAGGCTTTCAGCTGCAGTGTCCTTGGGCACTTGAGTTCTTCACTCTTCTCCACTGCTTGCTTTCCCAGCTCCTGCCAGATCCAGTCCCCACTACTCTGACAACAAATCCTAGATTTTATGGCTATTATCTACACTAGCATATTTGATAGACTAGGACCCATCCTGTGGGTCCTCAAAGAGTTAGAGCAAGAAGTCAATACTCTGCCCAAAAGACATGAGTTCCCTTGAAACTGAAAGAGTCTCAGCTGGTGAGAAATAGAGGGAAAGTGCTCATATTCCTTTGATCCATCAGCACTCCATATGTTGCATGGCCTCTGAAGGCATTTATGCCTATTTTCCCAGTGGTTTCAGTATATTTTCATGATAGTTGTTCACAAATAGACACAGCAACAGAGGAATCTTTTGAGCTACATGAACAAATAGGTCCTTGGAATACTTAAATCATGCTTGTTTTGTTATTCTGAAATATCTTTACTGACATTTACGAGGAAATAACTTTTCTTTTTCCAGAGTGTTTGCAGCATCTTGGTAGCTTCCACTGAACATTTTCCAAGACTCCGGACAAATTCAGGCTGGGTCAAAATAATAAAGTTAATATTTCATGCAATATATTTTAGAAAATAAAATAAAATGCATCATAAGCATTCTAAATGAAACTGAGAATAAAAATGCATCAAAAAGTCCTGTCAGACATTGTAGTATGTCTTAGATTTACATTCACAAGAGAAGACTGTGACCCAAGTCTGTTTTGGAGATATTTGGCAATGATCAAATGATTGTCTGAGAATGAAAATGTGAAAATTTAACCTTATTTAGCTATATTAGAGAATTTAATTTTGAAGCAGTGGAAA